>CM051350.1:45037513-46237513 GCA_028015215.1 Gynostemma pentaphyllum | reverse complement strand
CGGACGTTAGGATAATATGGGCGGGGCATAACGGAAAGAACGGCTAAGGGTATTATCGTAAATATGTTAAATAAAACTGTGGGTTACCATCCGGTCCACGTGTATCTTATTGGATTGTCTGTTGACGAAGTCAACCCCAATGGGTGATTAGTGGATTTCATTTGCTCTATTTCATGCATGGTGAAGGATTGGTGTTCTTTATATGATCTACGACAATTTAGTCTCCATGGTTTCAAAGGTTTCTATCATATTCATATGATTTAGAGTTTGCGTTATTTTTTAAAGTAAATTATATTGTTTTTTCATCTGATTTTTATAAAGGTAGATAAAAACAGATAACCGGTGATTACAAACATATAAATGTAAGACTTTTTTATGTGTAAAATTAATAATTGTCTGAATGTTTTGTAAGTTATTGTCGGATTTTTTTAGACTGAATTGAAACTTATAAAATCATATACACAAAATTGACACGGATGCACACAAAGTGTATAGAATGGAAAATTCCACTCTTAATAGTTGTGAATTTGGAGGTTTGCATTCCCTCTCATTAAAAAAAAATTATTTTTATTGATTGACAAATAAAAATGATTTAGTGCCCGTTTAAGATAGTTTTTAAATAATAAAAAAAAATTATAACCATTAAAAGATACTTTCAAACGCTATCTCAAACAGACATTAGACTCTAAACCATAGCGGCTAAATTTGCCATCAAACCATAAAAATAATCAGCTAAGAATAATAATGATTATCTCATACAAATTTTGGTTAAATTATATGTTGGAAAAATTCAGTAATATCAAATTATCAACTTTTTTTTCCTTCATGCCATGCTTTACTTGCCCAAAATAATAAAATGGGGCCCAAAACAAATTACTCATTTCTAATTCAATTTTTTTTCAACCCCTAAATTTGTGCACAAATTAATATCACTGATATTGTTCTTAATCTTATTCATTTCAAATGCTAAACAAATATATGTTATTTATATCGAAAATTGATACTCAAGTCCTTTTATTAGAAGAAATCGATGAGACAAACATATACTATGTACATTACCATAATTAATTGCTACACAAATTATCAAAACTCATCAAGAAAAGAAATCTGACTTGTATCAAAATCGTTTGGATCTGGCAGTACTATCTCCTAAAAAAATCGAAATGAAAACTTCTAGAAATCTTGAAAAATAAATAAAATAAAGATGATAAAAAAAATCCACACTTTTTGAATAGCAATTTTAAAAAATAGTATATGCTTGTTCTGGGTCAGGAGGAAAAAACGTTATTTTTGAAGATTTTTAAACATTTGCTATTTTTTAAAATAGCATTTCATAAAATGCTATTTAAAAAAAATCATAAAAATAGCAATAATCATAGATACCATAAATGAAAACAGGCACCACAAAACATGCCAACTTAAAAGAAGCTAAATCACTGTGGAGGGCACTTCATAATAATACCCCACCAATTAGTATCCAACTAAAATAGTTATAGTGAACTGAATTATGGGCAATGCAAGCAACCATTTGGTACTATTTTATCAAATTCAAATCATGGTAGTTCTCTGTTTACTATCTTCCAATTTTTGTTTTTCATCCCATTATTAATTGCATTATTATTATAATATGTAGGCTCGGTATTGTTCATATTTCAAAAAACTAAGTGCCGACATGAGGATAACTCAACATTAGTGCTCTCTTGTTTGTTGTTGTCGTTCGAGTCTCCCCTCCTCCTAATATAATGCATAATTCAAAGCATTTTAAAACTAAGTAACAATAGTGAGAAGCTGAATATAAGACAAAAGAAAAAATGGTGATTCTGATCCTAGAAGGCATACTTCACAACCATGCTTAACATCTTCTGGATGCGTGAAATTTGCCTAAAAAATTATAGTCACGGTAAAAGGCCAAAAACCTGTCTTATACTAAATAGGAAGACATCAAATTCCAACTAATTCTCATATGGGAAGGCATTCGTGATACAAAACGTAGGAGATCTGGCTTTAAGCTACATACCGGATGCTGGCTTTCCGGCCGCCTGTGATCTAAAACATGAAGGAACTTTGCAATATTGGGAAGAACAAGCTCTCTGCAGTGAAGATGCAACAAGGGCACCTTGGATAAAACACTCCCCTTCTGTACATCCAAGCCTTCTGGCCTCCTCAACTTGTATGGCTTCCCGCTAATTGGTTCAATGTCAACCCGGGGCATTTGTTTCCATGTCCGATGTACAAACCAACCATATTTGTAGTCACCGACAATAGGGGTACCAAGAGCCTCGGCACAATGGATCCGTAGCTGCAAGGAGGAAGCAGAAATGAACAAAATGAATTTACTTTAGAATGAGAAGGAGGAGCGTTTGTCTCCAACATAAAATCAGATGGCTTACAGCCTGAACTTCCCTCAGAAAAGATGTTACCATCAAGATCTTCAAGTAAGCATGTGTGTGCATGAGAGAGAGTTGAAGTACCTGATGCTTCCGGCTTGTTCGTGGGCACAATTCAATCCATGAACAACCATTTATTGTGGGACCAAGCACCCGATACTCGGTGATCGCTTCCTGAGAAGCTTCCAAGCATGAATTGCTCGCCAAGATGACCCTCTCGGTCTTTCCATCATCAAGAAGCACCTGAAATCAATCATAATGCAATTCAAATTACACAATTAGCTGGTGCCTGAAAAATTCCTAATTGATCAGGATTATCACATTCTGAAAAATACATTAAACTATGTTTCAAATGTAGAATAACCACTTATCACTAAATCTAGGATAGTATTGTTTTCTAATTAATAAAAGTGTTATATCATAGCTATATCTTCTTTGGTAGAATTTGTCTATAGATTATATTTTAAAGCAATATATTATTTATTTTCAGATAATCGCACCTACTTGAATTTTCTAATCTCTTCTAGGAGTTCAATCAAATTTCCCAAGAAAATAGAGAGAAGTTGCAAAAACACATTTTTTTGGGCCATATACACAATCACAAATACACCCGCTACAGTCCATGGTAAAAAATATATTATGCATATTTATACCTGCAAGGATTGAAAATAATGAACATATCATTCAAGTCTAGAGAGAGAGAGAACCTTTGACAGAGGAGCACGAATTATGCCTTCTCTTTCCCTGGGACAACCAATTACTAAGGCCCAGTACTTTTGATATGTCGCATTACATGCCTCATCCCAAGCCTAAAATTATTGATGCCATATAAAACTTACACTAATGTTAGCAATTTAAATCGGTAGCTAGTAGTTTTAAGTAACCCCAGTTTTTTTTTGTTCAATGCAAAATATGGCATAAGCACCTTACATGAAGATTTTGCACTTCTTATATTGCTAAACAGCCAGTGCAGGTGGGCTACACTTTCTTGTGTTCTCCCCATCAAGAGAATCCCACTGCTCTCTCTATCCAAACGATGAACCTAATAACACGTATTCATCAAGAAAAAAAACATTTAGATGTAGAACAAGGCAACCAAAAATAGTATAGCAAATGGAAAAGAAGAAAAAATATACAACCAAGCCAATTTATGGAAGATCTCCGTTCTATTTAAAACGTATCATTAACTCGTTTGATTATAAAGAACATGCAATCCATCTAGTTTAAGATGCTTCTTAACCGTTTAACACCAGTTATAGCTCTCTCTTCTATCAAAGAACTTCATGTGATCCTACAACATGATGCAATACATCTAATAAGAAAATCCTTCTTGACAAGTTATCACTGGTTATGATTCTCTCTCAAACTTTTTCATTTGTAAGTATATCATACAAAGCCAAAATTTCCTCCTACTACCTAGCAATTAGAGAATTCATTCATTTTAGAAACAAATAAATTAAGATTTAATACAGAATGACCACAACATCAATTCACCTTATTACTATATATATCCAAGAATAAACATAACATAATTACTTAGTAGTATGTATTCTTACTACAGAGATTTTGATGGGAAAAAAATTATCTATATAATTACGTTACCTAAATATAAGCAAGAAGCTTACCAACTTAGGACCATCATCATTATCATAGGATAATGCTGCAGCAGCCAATGCATCCATGCTATTATGAACTGGAAGATTCCCCTGACAATACCATAATTGCTTAAAAATATTAAAACACTTACTATTACCCCACGTCCCAACCCCCTGCCTGAAAAAACAGTCAAATAAAAGAGAAGTAAACCTTGACAGGTAGCTTTGGGGGTTTATTTAGCACGATAATAGCAGAATCCTGAAATTATGAAATTAACAATTAAATTAAGTCATGCCTTGCATGAAATAGAAATCCAATGTCCAGGTAAAATATAAGCAATAGAGAAGGAAATTAATAATCATCAAGTTCAGCCAAGGTGGATAAGAAAACGATTATCGTAGTAATCAATGTGAATCCTTCCACGGCAAGTATAAAGCAACTGTTTTTCAACAAGTCAAATAGAAGGAGATTTTAATTGACAAACAGCAAAGAGGATAATTAATCTTTTCATTTATCAATGAAATGTTTCTTATCCAAAAAAAACAAAACATCAAAGAGGATAATGCAAGTCAAACTAATACTTACCTTGTACTTGACAAGCCTTTGCAAGTACTTGATTTCATCAGCGTTTGGGTACAATGTACCACTTGGTATAGTGTCATATCTCCTAGAAACTTTTATCTCTGCAACTGACACGGGTATATAGACTCTTGCCCCAGTTTCCATAATCTCATTACTCTTAATCTGAAAGCAACTGATAATAAGTTAACAGACCAATGAAGATAGACTTTAAAAAAACAAATATTTTAAGTATATACAACACTTCAGGAGCTTGTCATTACAGATTTAATTTCCGATTCAATTTTTCAAAAGGCTATTAATTTAAGAAATAATACCTTCCGCATTGGTTTTAAATTTCCTTTTCCATATGATTCACCTGATTCTGGACATTCCACCTGAACCTGGAAGAAGAAAGATCAATTTCAGCTAAAAATTGATTAGATGACCATCCATTTGATATGAAGAGGTGAAAAGAGATTTCAAGTTTGCAAGCAATAAACTGCAATTCTGAAAGAAAACAAGTCCGGCCTACTACATAAAGAAAAAACGTAATTTGTTCATGAGAAATTTCAGTGGGTAGCAAAATTTTCTATAATATTTAAAAATATAGCATTTTAAATAGTACTTACATATATGCATTTTCTATAAAAGTAACCATTGATTAATTGATTGTGATATGATTAATTTGTTGTGATATATGGTCACGCGATAGCCATTGATACTTAAATACTGATTGAAAAAATCATACTAAATCACTAATTGACGAGCTCGATGAAATGACATATTTACAAGTATTGTCAAAACAAATTTGCTAAATCTGCAATTATTTTAAAAAAAATGCTATATTCACAAACAACAAAAATTAAATGCTAAATTTGCCATCACCCATTTATTCCTAATAACTCAAAGACCAGTATAAGCAAAGATTGAAAAAGAAAAACCAAACAGCAAGAAGAAAGGAAGTATTCAAACTTACAAGACCTTTAGTGAAATGGGAGTGAATAACAGAATCACAAATTTCATCAAAGTAATATTTAACCCAACTTATAGCAGTGACATGAGTTGTAGATTGGCCAGATGAAGAAATGGAATTCTTCCCAGGCAAAGGGTAACCAGGAAATGGGGGCAAAGATAGAAGCTGCCTAGGTTTAGGGCCCTCTTTACGAGAACCCAATTGAGCTATATTGTTAGAAACCCTAATTACAGGCTTAACAGTAACAGGTCGTGGAGGAGAAATTCTGGAATAGTGTCTGCTTCCAATAAAAAGGAATTGCCGAATGATTCGCTGCATGGTCTAGTAATTTAGTGGCAAAATCGGGCCTTCTAATGGCTACTAATCGTAATTATAAATAAGGGATGGATCTTGGATGGAAAAATACGTGATTTTTAAGCTTAATTTATTGGATGCAATTGCAAATGATGATATCCCTGTAAGAAATCTTGTCATTTTGGACAAGGAATATGGGTTTTAACAGAAAAATTAGAACTAGGGTTTGATTGACATTTGAGAATTCTGACAGTTAGAATTTTGGAAACAGGACCAGCAACCAATACGACATAGAGGGAGATTCGCAGGAACAACTCCGGAGAAGAGAGTTATTTCACAATCACGACTGAAGGGAAAGGAAGACGCGAAAATTATTATTTAGACTCCTTTCTAGCGGACAGAACATTCTTATTTATTTTTTCTGGAAAGAAGCAAAAAAAATACCCATAAAATAAACCTGTCCTGCTTTTCTAAGCAAATACCTTGAATTATACAAGTGGTGACAAATACCTTATCAATTATTCTTTTAAGCAAATATTTTTTTGAACTATGTGGGTTGTGGCATGACGAGTACCCTATGTTTGACCAAAATTTTATATCGTGTGTCGTCAAATTTAACGGATATAAATGAAATAGATCAGGTGATATTTTCTTATAAAAATAGTTCGAGGGTACTTTTCTCCATTTACATAGTTCAAGGAGATTTTGCTTGAGAATAATATAGGGGTATTTGTCACAATTTACATAGTTTAATATGGTATTTTCTTAAAAAAAAAAAAGTTCATGGGAGTATTTGTTACTACTTATATATAGTTTAGGGATGGTTTTTGCTTTTTTCTCTTTTTTTTTAATATATATGCTACATCAAATTAGGGAATACTTGAACTTTCTATCTCATGAAAAATGAGTGTCTTATTTTTATATTGAGATATTACATCATATCGAGGATGAGAAGATTCGATTATATGAAAGGAAAAAAAAGAGTAATATTGTGTTACCAATAAAACTATTCTCAATCTGACTCTTATTTTTTAATTCAAATCAATATATAAAATAATTTCAAACTTAATCCAAACATATAACAGTAATTACAATGAGAATCTACAATCTATATTACTTTCACGGGTGATATTCGAACGCCACCCTCATATACCAGTTACCCCCACCTCATATACCATAACAATAAAATTAAATTTTATTTAAATAAAAACAATTTATTAAGAGCATGTATTTTAATATTTATGTTCATTTATTTAATTGAAATTTTAAAAATGAAGTGTATAAAAATTTACTTATAATTATATTAAAATCCATTTAAGAAAATGAGAGGAAATTTTATAAAGATAAAGATATATATATATATATATATATATATATATACTTTTTAATTATCGAGAGAGACTTTAAATTACATCACATGTTATTTAATTTTAAGTATTAACATGGAAAATTAAAGAGATGGCAGGCACGGGGAAGAACAGATATTACATCTCTAATATATAAGGTTTGACTTGGAATCAAATTTCACTCGCCCTTCTAATTTGCAAGTTTAGAAAATGCGTTGAAAATATTACTTTATAAGTGATGTATGGCTTTACTTTCACGATTATTATTACTTTAATTTATTATACTTTTTATTTTTTAATTAGATTTTATACTTGTGTGAGAGCTCCACAAAATAAACCAAAAGGATAAGAACCCTTTTGGATTACTTTTAAAAGTGTTTTTTAATGGTTATCAAAAAAAAAAAATTTTATTAAAAACATTTTTAAAACTTTCAAAAGTCATCTCAAACGGAAACTAATTTTTTAATAGAAAAATAAACAAACTTAAACAATTTAATAACAATAGACATTTATCAATTTCCAAATAATCACATTTGAGGATTACACAATCAGAGGAAGCAATTGCCAAACAAACCCATTCGTATGCCTTTGCAACAATGAAACTTCTTTCTACCATTCAAATTCATTGAAAAAAAAACAGTTCCCTAACGCCAACATCATGTTAGAAAACTATATATATCGACAAAAGAGAAAAAAAAATCAAAGCATCAAGAAAATACAATATTAATTCCAAGAAAGATGAAATAATACATTAATTATTTCCCAAAAATCCGTGAAACCACCTACAAATGAGGGGTATGATAGAAATTCATCTTTTCGAAATCACCCAGTAGAAACCTGGACAGTCATCCTGTAATATACACATACGGTGCTCAATCGTCAAAACATACCCAAATTTTATTTTATTTTTTTAACTAAAAGCCCGTTTAGGATAACTTTCAAAAGTGTTTTTTAATGGTTATAAAAAACACTCCTAAAAGTTGCCCCAAACGGACACAAAGACATCTGGAATTAAAAACTAAAACAAACTAAAGATACAAGTAATCAGATCAGACTGCAGCAAAAGGTAATTTGAAAAAGCTCAATTACACATTCGTGGGTTGCATTATGAATAAGCAAGATAAATTTTCCATATAAATAAAATAAGCAAGTTAGGTGATATCTCCAAGTCCTTCCTGCTCAACGCCTCTAAAATGATATCTCTAGACATAAATCTCCAAATAAAGCAAAGATATATGCATAAATATGTAGGTACAGACATAGAAATGTCCTGGAAATTTATTTCTTTATGTTTAGCTATTCAACAGACTAAAAACATAATTGAAATAACTTCTGTTTTGTAAAAACATCTATACTAAATTCTCAAGGAAAACAAATACAAACTGAATAACAAATCCCCTCTACTACTGGGACCACAATGAACAAAGCAACAAGAAAACTAAAAACATTCTAATTTCTTTCTCATGTCATGCCCTGCCTGATCCGATCCCTACCTCCAATCAACTTTCATACAAACATTAAGGAAAATAATTGATCTCTTCGTAATCTCTTTTGACTTGATAAGGTTGTATATCGTACTACCCTTCCACTTATTTTATTATCTATATTGAAGAAATTCTGATTCCTAAAACAAACAAACAAACACTGCAATCACTAATGGTGTATCAATGAATAACAAAATCTAAGATGAGTGAAAGTTTAAAATAAAAGAAATTTAACATCTAAACCTATCGTTTTCTCAGTCAAGCCCACAGAATAATTAAAAAATAGACGAATTTAAAAGAAGAAGAAAGATAAATCTTACCTGCATTCATATAATCGCCTTCTTCTCTTGGTACATCTTTAATAAATGTGGATCCATAGAAAGGTACTGCGTCACAAACTTAACCAAGAACTTATCCTCTCTAAGTATAAGTCCCTTGCCGACACTCGTTTTCTTGATATAGCCTTTTGATATCAAGTGCTGAAGGATAAACGACCTAGGGATCACTCTCTTTTCAAAGCTAAGAAATATCACAACTGGGTACTTGTAAAATTCCTCAGCAGTCCACCCCAATTCGTTAGTGAAAAAATGCAATGCCCGCTTTATCCGCTCCTCAGACGAATTCATAACCTTGGGTTGCTTAACAAATAAATATAGAAACTGCTCTTCTGACCACCCAAAGCTTTTAAAAACATTAAATTTCGATACCCACTTATCCTTTCTCATCCCAGAAAGTGCACAAACTCCATAAATATACATCAAGCTAGAAGGATCAAACCCCATTTCTCTAATCTCCTCAACAAGTACCTTAAACCCTTCCACATCCCTAGAAAGTGTCTGAGGACGAACCAAAAACATTTTAGCAATGTTAGAATCAGGCACACCATAATTTCTTAACAATTCAATATTAGGAGCTACATATTCTGAAAACTTATGCAAAATCGAAGTCCCACGATTAGCAGAAAAATGCGAAATAATACCTTTAGTCCCACCAAAGAAGTTCTTGAGAAACTCAAAGCATGGAATAATCTGCTTTTCCAAGCTCCTTGTGAGTAAATTGTGATCCTTGTATATCACATATGACAAAACTGGACCGGATATGCCATTTTGAGAAAGGAATTCGAGCTTAGGCTTGATATTTGTTAATGGACCAGCGAGAAGGATGCTGGGATTTCTGCGGACGATAGTGGAAATGTGTGAAGAATTGAACCCGTAAGATTTGAAAAGGGCGAGCACGGAATTCGGATTTTCAGTTTCCTTGAGATTGACACGCTTAGAAACTGCGAGAGCGGAATTTTGGGAGAGGCCGAGAGTGTGGATTAGGTAATCTAGGGTTTGATTGTTTGTTTGTTGATAAATTTGAGACGAAGTAGAAAGGGAATTGAGGCAAATTGTGCCATTGTTAAAGAGAAAGTTGTGGAGAAAATGAGCGTTGAGACGGAAAGGCCTTTTAAAGAGAGAAGTGGTCATTGTGAGTGAAAGGAGAGGGATGTGGTTGAGAAGTCAGACATCGATTATATGTGGTCGAGTGTCTATCGGGACAGGTAATACAACGGAGTAGAAAGAGAAATGAGTCAGATAATCAAAACGATAGTTGATCGGTACGAAAAATAGTTAATCACTCATGTGGTGCCGACTTATCCAATCTAGATCAAATGAGAGGTGGTGTCAAGTAAAAAAATAAATCATTAAATTATTAAGGGTAAAATATAGAAATTTTATCATATCTACCTCAAAATTAAGGTGTGTTATCAAAAATACCCTTCTTTGACGGCCTTTTCATTTCTCTTACTCCTTTGCTAGTTATATTCATCCATTTAATTCTTTAATTATTAAAACATAATTTAGTAAAATTAAGTCTTTTTATTTACACTTATCCCTTGAAATTTTCATAATCAACCGAAAAATGCTTTTTGTAACTTGCATTTATGAAAATTTCCTAAAATATAAATGAGACATGGTTTTAGTCAAATGTCAAATTAAGAATCATAATAGGGGAATTTGAAAATTGTTGATGTTTCTAACTTATTGTGAATCAATTTTTTTCAATGTTTACTACGTTAATGGCCATTAATTTTCTTTTATCAATTACTATTTTTTTCTTAAATTGATTTGAATGATTAAAATATTTCTTAAAATTAGTAATCCTCTTTTTAACTTACACAATAATTATCCTAAAAAATATAATAATTTATATTGAAGAATATAATTGTCAATCATTTTAGCAGATTTTTTATTGTTAATAAAGCTCTTTTATTGATTAATGCATTATTAAGTTTCAAATTAACTAATATGATTGAGCCTAATTAAAAAATCATTCAATTCATGGTTTTCTAATAAATAAATAAGATAGAATGGTGTTGGCGAGTAATTCAAAATTAAATAATTAAGGGTAAAATAGTAAAATTAAAAAAAAATAATTTTGTACAACACACTCCATTGGAAATCGTAATGAGATTTCTTCATTTACATTTTACCCAATTATTAAAACATAATTTAATAAAATTAAGTCTTTTTGATTTACACTTATCCTTTGAAATTTTCATAATCAACCGAACAAATGATCTTTTATGTAACTTGCATTTATAATTAATCTACTAAGTTATGATTGTTCGTCTAGTGAAATACACGAAAAATTTTAGATATGTATTTTGATGATTATATAATAATTTTGAGTTTTTTTTAAATAAATACTTTATTGAAATCCAACGTCAATTTGTTAAAACTATAAAATAAATTATCAAAATTATATTCACAATTATCTTGTAGTAAAACAAGAGTTTTAATTTATAAAAATTACTACAGATGATAATTATTTAACTCGAAATAAGATAATAATCTTTCATTTAACTACATTTTTAATGAAAAATAATATGCTATTTTTTAGGGAAAGGATCAAATAAAACCCTAACTTTTGAGGGTAGTATCAATTTAAACCCTGATATTTTAATTGTATCAAAATAAACCTTAAACTTTATAAATTTTTGCAAGAGCCTACCACTGGAGAAATTATTGGAAAGGGCGGTTTTAATGTGGTCATCCCTCTAATGAATGATATGTATCACTGTATTAATGAAAGTTATTTGTGAATACGGAGTACACGAAACAGATTGACTTTATCTTTTACGCATTGAGAAGTATGGGAAATATATAAGTTAATTCTCATCACTTTTGATGTCAACTACTATATGAAAATATAATATTAATACTTTTATTCCTGTCATAATATTACTCATATGACATAGTATAATATATTTAACTAATATTGATCGTTGTAATTTTTAAACTAATAATTGTAAATATAATAATTTTGGAAAAAAAAATATTTGTTTTAAATATAGTATTTTTAAATATAACATTTTTTTTTCAAAACTAAAGGTGGTAAGGCTATAGGTTTTTGAAGAAATTTGGCGGTAACTGTGACGACCCGACCCAAAATAACCGGATAAATAAGTAAATACATAACCCATTTGAAAATATAATTAAATAAGAGTAAAATCAAATAATAGCGAAGCGTTTACAATAAATGCGGAAGCCTCTTTTTATTAAATAACCGAAAAAAGAAAAAAAAAAAAAATCGTTTAATTGTGGCGTCATTTTAAATGATAAAATTCTAATGAAAATAAATAAACCGTTTAATAATAAAAACGAAATATCCCAAATAAATTAAAAATGACCAGTAATGAGTCGAAAGAGAAAAATAAAAATGAATAAGTCCTAAGGCCTCCATGTAGCACCATCCTCGTCAAGCGCCTCGATTCCCAACATTGCTATCGTTACCTGCAAAATTTAAATTTGCAGGGCATTCGAATACCGTGAGTTTTTAGCTCAATAGATTAATTTCAACTTATATAAGTAAGCTAAATTGAAATCACACCAAATGTAATAACTATCGGATACTAGTCCAGATCCCCAAATTCTCATTTATAAGTATAGGTACTTAGCCTATTTATTTAGTAGGTATTTAGCCTATTTATTTAGTAGGTACTTAGCATACAACATTTCCTTTAGTATTTGATTTAATTAAATTTGCATATATGTATCATAGTGGGGTATAAGGCCACTCATGATACGTGTCATACTATGCGCTTGAAAATATGATCATAGTAGGGTATAGGGCCACTCATGATACGTGTCATAGTATACGCTCTACAAATTTAATATTTATTATGCATAGGTTCAACCCAAGTTGTAAAACCTAAAGGCTCTATTTATCACTTATCGACTAACCAAACATAAATAATAATTAAATAAAAATCGGAAATCACAATAATCACATAATAATTCTTAGCAACTAATAAATCATCTTCCAAGTCATACCATGAATCATAGACAAAGCAAACAAACAAAATAAATTCAATTTAACACTTTAAGTAGGAATTAACCTACCTTAATAGCAAATCAAGCAAGCAACCTGAAAACATCATAATAATCACAAAACAAACAAGCAATCACAAGGAATTCAATTTAACTTCTAAGTAAGAATTAACCTAATAAACACATCTATTAAATGTGTAAAGCTGGATGCTTAGCATGACACGTATCATGAGTGGCCCTATACCCCACTATGATACCTATATACAAATTTAATAGTAAACAAAAGATATAATAATTACATATTAAATTTGTAAAGCTGAATACTATGGCACGTATCATGGCTTGCCTTGATACCTATTTTCCAAGCTAAATAATATGACCCGTATAGTTTGTGGTCACGTATTCCACATTTATACCTATGTACAAATTTAATATAAAATAAGAGCTGTTGTAGGCTAAGTACCTACTAATTATTTATAAATCGTGTAATGGATGAGTATCCATAAAGTATAATGATGTTAATGTTTTAGATTTAATTTGCTTATTTGAGTTTGGTTTTATCATACTAAGCTAAAAACTCACGGTATTCGAATGCCCTGCAAACTTTTATTTTGCAGGTAACATTGATATTGATGGAGTCCATGACGATTGGCGAGGATGGCGCTACACTGAGAGACCCTTAAGACTTGTCATTTATAATTATTTTAAATTTATTTTATTGAACATTTTATCATTTGTTTTATGGATTTTCATTTTAATTTGTTTTAGTTGTTTTTAATTATTTAAATTGGCGCCAAAATAAAAGTTTTTTTTGTTATTTCGAATATTACTTTCATTATTAAATAAACGCTTCCGCAGTTATTCAGTTATACTCTGATTTAACTATATTTTTCAAATGAGTTATGTGTTTACTTATTTATTCGGTTATTTTGGGTCGGGTCGTTCTTAATGAGTAAAAAATAACAATCTAACTCTGTTTCGTTTACTTTGTCACCGTAAAGAATGTTCATTAATAAATTGACACGTGTCATTCATTGAAGGGATGACTTTCCATAATTTCTCCTAACCGTTAATTTTTGTATCTATCTCTTTTTTTTTTTGGTAGTATCAAGTTATGGTTTTAATTGCTCACACGAGTAGTATAACAGAGTTAAATGAAAATTAAAGGTGATACATTGTTGAAACAATTTAAGAAATTTAAGGTTTATTTTGATACAATTGAAAGATCACGGTTTAATTAATACTACGGTTTTATTTGATTTTTCCTCTTATTTTTTTTACAAAATTGTTTTATATTACTGATAAATAAAAAAAAATTGTTTTATATAAACAATAATTACCTTTAATCTTATCATATTACGATTATTAATGCAATGCCGCAACGTTCCATATCTCGAAAAAAAAAAAACACAAACAATTTTCCAACAAATCGACACGTAGAGATCACACGTGGCTTTTACGCGCGGAAAAACAACGAATAGACATTTTAAAGAGAGAGAAAATTGGCGCGAACGAATCCCCAAAACCCTAGGGTTTTAGCTTTTACTCTTTCACTGTTAAAAAACATAATCCTTTACCATTTCCCTCTCAAATCCACGCCATTTCCAAATAATCCATCAATTATCTCTCTGTAGCGGCACCATTTCCGACCATCGTATAGCAGGAAACCCTAATTTTCTTCATCCCACATCTTCAATGGTATTTTCTTCAGGATTACGCATTTCTTCCTTACTATGCCATCGGCTTTCTCTACCTCCCGTGTCTACCAACTTTTCCGGGATCCGCCATGGTTTATCAGAGCTCCGTTTCCTGTCTACTACCGGTCAGACCTCCTCCCGGTCTCTCCGTTCAGTAAAATCTCGGCGCAGAGATGAGCTCGTGAAAGAGGAAGGAGCTGAGGGTCAAGATGGCAATGGCAGTGTAATTGTGAAGGATAGAGGAGCGAATGATGGAAGGATTGTGCAGACTGAGCTTCATAAGGAGGCTACTGAGGCTTATATGGCTTATGCAATGTCGGTCCTGCTCGGGCGTGCCTTACCGGATATTCGTGATGGTTTGAAACCAGTTCATCGCCGGATTTTGTGAGTGGTTATGTTGTTTATGATTATTATATGGTTTATGAGTCATAACGATGTTATTTGTTGAAGATGGATGTGAGGTTGAGCTATTTTTCAAATCATATATTGTTGTTTTCGTTGTTTTGTTTGTGAAGTACCATATCATCTCACGGTCACATCACATATCTCTCCCCGTTGCAACCTGTTTTTTCTCTGTCTCCTGCATTAAATTGGAATAAGTCCTGTGCTAAAGAAATCTGGAATAAGAAATTAAGAATACCTTAATGTGTTGACACTTGGAAACAAAATTGTCTACAGGTTTGCGATGCATGAATTGGGCCTTGCATCAAGAAAACCGTTTAAGAAATGTGCCAGAGTTGTTGGAGAGGTTAATATACGTTTACTGCTTTGTTTTATATGAAGAGCTAGGCATATCTCTCCCTTCAACAATCATGACTATGGTTTATGATGCTATTCACAGGTTTTAGGTAAATTTCATCCACACGGAGATTCTGCTGTCTATGATTCCCTAGTTAGAATGGCTCAGGTAATGAGAAATTTATATATATATATATATAAATATATTGCAATGGATTATTGGATAATTTTTTGATAGATACAAATTGAAGAAAATTCCATCAAGACATCTTTTTGGAAATATGGATTGAAAGAAATTATAGAATCTGTAAGGAACAATTAGATCTAGCGAGGAGAGTTGGGATGTTCTCCACGTCATACTATCCCTCTGGGGCCCCCTCTAAATTATTTTGTAATTACAAGACTTTTTTTTTTAATTAAACCTGATTGGAGTTAATTTTTGTAACCTCTTTGCGCTCTAGGATAATTTCTCATCTCGTGTTATATTTTGGCTTCTTTTAATGAAATTCTCTGTTTCCCCCAAAAAAAAAGATACAAAATGAAAAAAATGAATTTTTTTGATGATAAATGAGAACCTTCTCATTTATATGTGAAATAGCCAAAACGGACAAGAGGAAGATTACTAAAAGCAGTCGAATTGGCAGCAATTAAGGAAGGGCGAATAATTACAAAAACAATTACAATTTGCACTCCATTGGAGACATTTCGTTTAGCAAAAAAAAAACATTTTGAATTATCAAACAATATATAGAAAAAGGGAAGGAAATAAAAGCATCTGCTCGTGCCTTTCCATACTGATCACATTTTTGTGGATGTATTTAAAGCTCAAGGAAGAACTAGAGAAAAAAGCACTTTTCACTTTATGGAGTATTTGGAAAGGGAAACATGGGTATCTTTGGTAAAAATTTGGAAGAGAAGTCAAAAAAATTGTTTGAAGTTTTCTATTTAGTATCTTTCTAGGCTTGTAAAAGTAAAACTGAATGCTTTGAGGTTTCTTTTTCAAAAAAAAAAAAAGAAGTACAACTGAATGCAATCAGGATTCTAGTTGAACTTGAAATATTACTGTACTCGCTGTTTTTTGCTTACAAGTCAGTTATATCTCTTGACAAGCTCACAGTCACCAACTCTCTTCTCGTTTATTGTTCCTTTGTTTGTAATTTTAGTTCTAAATCTTATAGTCTTGTTGTGTTTCCTACAGGATTTTTCATTAAGGAGCCCACTCATCCAAGGCCATGGAAATTTTGGCTCAATTGATGGAGATCCTCCTGCTGCCATGCGGTATACTGAATGCAGATTGGACGTAAGTTAAAAAAATTATTTGGAGAATTAGTTTCTGTTCACTAATTATATCTTATCCTCTGTTTTGATGACATAGAAAGCCAAATCTTCACAGGAAGTTAAATTAATGAGCAACTTTTCCTTTGTTATAATTTTTCTTCAAATTGTTGGTCAAAGCTTATTAAGGAGTTTGGTTCAATCTAGTGCTTTGGGGTAATTTCTTCGTGGCGCCACATTTAAAGTTATCTTTTGGAAGATTTAGTTGGAAAGTAATCCAAAGGTTTTTCAGGGAATGAATAAAAAAATTGGGAGGGAACTAAGAAGTTGGGCTTTACATGGTGTTTCCATTTCCCCACTTTTGTATTTGCAACATTTTTGTTTTTGTTACCAATTAAAGTAACTTTTTATAAGCTCCCCGGTATCACCCCCTTTTTTGTATGCCCTCTTTTATTAATGATTTTTTGTTGTAAAATCTTCTAAAAAAAGTTGGTTGTCCTGTCCTCCACCTTTTTTGCAGTTCCCTATTTAAAAAGTTTTTTTCCTCTCTTATGGAAAGGGAACATGCAGAGGCATGGCAGCAGTGAATGTTAATGGATTACTTGTTTAACCAGAATCCTCATTGCCTTAGATACTCTCTTTACAAAATTGGATGCCCATCATGTATTAGATTTATGATCCTGCAGGGACTTACAGAAGCAATGTTGTTGGCTGATCTAGAACTGAACACGGTTAGTTCTATATCTTATGTTGCGGTCCAAGTTATCATTCACCATTTTTTGTTGCAATCTTTTGGTGATGTATTCTTTGCTTGTGTAGGTTGATTTTGTTCCAAATTTTGATAATTCTCAAAAAGAACCTTCACTCCTACCGGCTCGACTCCCAACTTTGCTGCTGAATGGTTCTTCAGGGATTGCGGTGATTTCATCTGAGTCTTCTTCCCTTTCAATTATCCCCTGTTAGGAAGTTCCTTGATTTATCAAAGGGTTTTATTGTATTCTAATTTATAGGTAATACTTTCAGGTTGGGATGGCAACCAATATTCCTCCACATAATGTTGGGGAGTTGGTAGATGCACTTTGTGTTCTAATTCATAATCCAGAGGCTACAGTGAGTACTCTTTTTTCTGGATATATTTACTGAATTTGTGGTAAATTGCACACAAAACAAAACTAAATCTTCTTTGGTCCGGGAAGTAATTATTATTAATCTACCAGAAGCCAAATACAATGTTCAAATATTTTAAAATTTTTGGTATTGGTCTCATGTGTAAAGGGTCTGTTAGTATCTCTTGTAAACATTGTACAAAATATGCCTACTTTGATAACAAGTAGGATGAAAATGATATGATATTTCCTTTGGATTTAATTCACATGTTCATTCTACTTTGAGAATTTCTCATCCTCCTTAATCGATGAAAGTTCATCTTTCTATAAAAAAAAATTTTACATGTTCATTGACTAATTTTGGATCCATAAATGTTTAACTTATTCTTGAGTATTAACATTTTCATGAACGGATTTGAGATACATTAAAGGCTTCAATGTAGTCCTGTGGGAGTTGTGGATTGAAAGAAGTAGAAGGATGTTCCATGATAATTGAAGGAGAGAAATTTAAAACAACAATGGGAAATCATTGTTTTTGTTTAATTTTCTTGAAGCCTTAAATCTTAACTCTTCTGTAACTATTACTTAAAGACTATTTGCTCCAATTGGATGTGTTTTTTTTTTGTAAAGCTATAGGCCTCTTTTTGTTCTCCTTTTTTTGTATATTTTATATATCTATGAAATATTTTCTTATCTAAAAAATCTATCATTATGTGTTTCCTCACTGTCTGTTTGCTAGTTCTGTAATATGTTTTGCTTTATGAAAGTTGCAAGAATTGTTGGAATACATGCCTGGACCTGACTTTCCGACTGGAGGATTAATTATGGGAAACAATGGGTAAGATATGGTTTTTTTTATGGAAAAAAAAGTTATGGTTTTTCATCTCGTCCCTTCCTGATATTTGGATTGTGCTATTATGATGTGTACATATAGCATGAAAAGTATTTAAGAAGCACAAGCACGGATACGAGATACAGACACGATATAATATGGACACTACGACACGCCATTTTCTAAAAAACTAGGATACAGACTTGAAAATAACATATATATACATTTTTTTAGATATATTAGATCATTTTTATACAGTTTGTTTGTTTTAGTTTACGATATTTATATTAGAAAGACGACAAGAAAGAAAGGATCAAAATAAATTGAGGTTCAAATCATGTGTGGCCACCTACCAAGGATATTTCGAGTTTTTCGATGCCATGTGGTTGTCCCATGAGATTAGTCTAGATACTCACTTAATATAAAAATAAAATAAAATTGGGCCACATAGTTGTGGTTAGATGGTGGGGCCATAATGGGTTTCTTGACACTACTTTTGTATTTTTTTCACTATCTTAATGAAATGGAATTTTGAGCCTTCCCTCTAAAAGAGGTGGCTGGTCCATACCCCACGAGTCTCGTGATCAAAACCTTACTGTGATGAGAGAAGGCTTCTCGTTTACATTTTCAACTGTCTTTTGTTTTTGCTTTTTTTATAATTTGTTTCAAATAGCATTTCATGAAGTTTTCTTGTAAGTTGCATGTTTAACCACAGTATCTGATATCCATATCCCCTTTTCTGGATTTCATTATTTTTTGCCCTTTAAAGTCATCCTAATATCTGTTCATCTTGTCAAGTATTATAGAGGCATATCGTACTGGACGGGGACGCATAGTAGTTAGAGGGAAACTTGATGTTGAATTGCTTGATTTAAAAACAAAGCGAGCTGCAGTTATTATAAAAGAGGTGACTATTCTGACCTTTCTGCAAGGTTGGCTATACATATCTCTCTTAGTGACATTTTTTTTAAAGGGTGGAATTCACAGTAATTTGTTTGTTTTGTCCAAATGAATTGCAGGTACCTTACCAGACAAATAAATCTGCTTTGGTGGAGAAGATAGCGGAACTGGTGGAGAACAAGGTGATGCAGTTATGAAAGTGATATTATTATACGTTTGTTAGTCGTCAAATCTTCTTTTGAAAGCCTTAGACCCTTAAATCAGTCTCAATTTAGTCCTACTGCTGTTCCACATCACATATTATCAGGACATGTCAAAATTGTCTTCCAACACATCCAAGGAAAAATACAAAATTGTCTTCCAACACATCCAAGGAAAAGAACAAATTTTCTTCCAACAACTCCAAGCAAGAGAGCATGTGATATAGACATGATTATGTTTAGCACTTTCTTCATCCTGTCTCCACATGGAGTATTGACTGCCGAATGGAGATAGAAAACATTGGGATTTCTCTTTTGATTTTTTTTTTTTTTTTTTGTATAAGAGATTTCTCTTTTGATTCTGGTTGGAAGTGTTTATACCTCCATGGATTCAATACTACTCTTTCCAAAATGAGCTTGCAAAGGAATGAGAGATGATTTTCGTTGAGTTTATGATATTGTGAAATAAATTTACTTGAAACAATCTATTAAGCTTTATGCCTTTTTATGATTATAACTTAGAGGAATTAAATAAACATTTTTAAGATTTTGATTGCAAATGCAGTTCATGTTGTATTTTGCAATCTTGAGGTCATGGGTTCAAACCATGTTGGCCACCTAGTTAGGATATTATCCTACGAGTTTACTAACGCCAAGTGTTATAAGGTCGTTTGGTTGACCCGTGAGATTAGTCTAGTTGTGCGTAAACTGGCCTGACACTCACGGTATAAAAAAATGTTGTATTTTGCAAGCTTCCAAGATACTTCTTGAAGTGCATTTTAGGTTGAATTTTGTATTGTATTAGAGTTGAGAAGATTTTTTAGGATATATGCTTTGTGTTGTAGGATCTTTGGGATGAAGGGCACTACAATGCTCCCCCTTGGGTGGACTGGGATTTATTTTGGATGAAGGGGTGTCTATCATCTATTAACTATTCTATTATCATCAATGGCAAGCCTAGAAGCAAGTTTAAAGCTACAAGAGGGCTTAGGTAAGGGGATCCCCTCTCCTCCTTTCTCTTCACTTTGATTGCGGATGTAGAAAACTTTGGGCTGTTTCGGGGTTTCTCCCTTGGAAGAAGTGGGAATACCATCTCTCATCTTTAGTTTGCCGATGACACCATTGTTTTCTCCACTTTTGACCGGGTAAATATAGCCAACTGTTTTGAGGGTGTTTGAACTCATGTCTGGCCTTAAATTTAATCTATAGAAAACAGTGGTGGTTGGGATCAACATTGAGGAGTCTATTGTTAAGGAAGACTCCTTATCTTTCGGAAGATATCATCAAAGTGATTTGGAGGGATAAGTACCCGAAGAAAGTCAAAATCCTCTTATGGACGATCTTCCAAGGAGGGCTTAACACGAATGACAAAATTCAAAGGAGATTTCTTATTATGGCTTTAAATCCTAATCGTTGCGTTCTTTGCTATGGTAATTCTGGGGATATTACTCATTTATTGTGGGATTGCCCTTATGTGTCTAAGCTTTGAAGAAATTTACTGGACATCTTCAAACTTCAAGGTCTGTTTCCATGCCATCTCCAACCCCTGCTCTATGGTTTTCTTGCGCGGTATAGCTTTCAATGATAAAGCTCTTCTCCTTTGGCGTAATGGGATTCGATCTCTCGTTTGGCTTGTTTGGTGGGAGAGAAACAATAGGATTTTTAATGGGGAGACCGTGGAGTACCCGTGTCTCTGGATCTAATCTTAAGATATGCTTCCTTATGGTCAGCTAACTCCAAAACCTTTTGCAATTATAGTCCTTCATTGATTGCCCCTAATTGGAGGATTTTTTGTAATCCAAGGGTGCTTTTGAAATACTTTTTCATTCATCAATGAAATGTCTCTTATTTAAAAAAAAAATGCTCCCCCTTGACCTTGGGTTGAAGTTATTTCTTTGTATATTTCTATGTTTCCAACTAAAAAAAAAAAGAAATAGGAGATTTTTTGTTTGGTCCGCTCATTCGATTTGTTTTTGTATTCTTAATTGTCCCTAACTAGAGGAATTTTTTGTAATCCAAGGGAGCATTTTTTGTATTTCCATTTTCATTTATCAATGAAATGTCTCTTATAAATAAAGTAGGAGAATTTTTAGAGATGAGAAGAGATCATGGGATTATGTTTGGGAGGAATTGACACATGTAAATGCTTCTTTTTGGGTGTGAACTACCAAACATTTTTTGTAATTATCCTCTTGGTATGATTATAAATAGTTGGCCGCATACTTATAATTAGGTGGCGGTGTGCGTCTTTTCTTATGGGTATACGGGGTATATACGATTTGGTTTTTTTTGCCTTGGGGCTTTTGGTTTGATTTGCCCTTTTTTTTTTTTTATTTGTATCATCTTTCATTATATCAATGAAATGGGCTTTTGAGCCGTCTTTTTAAAAAAGAACTAAACATGTTGTCAGCTATTGTGTTGTGAAATGTTACATTGGCCTTGGTTATTGTGAGTCACCATTTCTTATCAACTGTAATTCCTGTTTGTTTGATATCTAAATCTCTAGTATATAACCTCTCCCTATATATTTTTTACAGACATTGGATGGTATAAGTGACATCAGGGATGAAAGTGATCGATCTGGAATGCGTATTGTAATTGAGGTAAGAAAATGATGTTGAATGCTATGCTCTTCTTATCATTTTGACCTATAAAATGCCCATGTGACAGTTTGCCCATGTGACAGTTTATACATTGTGGTAGAGATTTAGAGGAAAAATTTGATTTCATATTAAATGTTTTGTCATGTATATTGTTTCACTTGAAAATAAAAGGGGCAGACAGTGCTAGTATGACTGACAATTTTAATCTTCCTTACAGCTTAAACGAGGAGCGGATCCATTAATTGTTCAGAATAATTTATATCGTCTCACATCTCTTCAGTCTGGTTTTAGCTGCAATATGGTGGGGTGAGTGGGAGCTCCTTTACAACCTATTCACGATTCTGTCATTATATTTACATTAATCTCTTTCCATTAGAAATATATCTACACAATAATCTCTTAAATGAAGTAGATGCAGAATTGCATATCAATTTCATATGAGGGATTAAATGCAATTAATGACTGGGTAGTCCCTGAGTTTTTTTCCCTTGGTAAGAGACTGGGAAACTTGAATTTGTTATAGATTTTATGCCTATTTTTCTTTGGTTATTTCGAGTTGCTTTGTATATTGAAATATATACTTCTTTTCCTACAAACTTTTGGGTATGAATTACTGTATATTTGGACGTGTGTGTGTTTGGGGTAGGGGGCTTAATTATGGTCAGTAAGGTGCCAAATTTCCATTTAGCTTCAGCTTAGTCGGTGTGTTCTTTATATGCAATGTGGAGGATCAAAACCATGTTGTTCTTCATTATTCTTTTACCACCTTTAGTTGGTCTAAGTTCTTGGAAATTTTCAATATCTTGTTGTGTGCTCTGGAGACTCACGGTCAAACAGTTATTCTGTTCATGTGTGGCATTAATTTTGAGAGAAACACAGATTTGGACATTGGAGTGAAGGTTATCTTTTGAAAAGTTTGCTTTCAAAGAAATTTTGATTTTTCCGGAGGAAGTATGAGACTTTTTTAGACTTCTACTTCTGAATGGTGTACTCTCGCTCAGATTTTTTTTTTTTGGGTAATAATGATGTTTTCATTAATGACGAATGAAAATTTTCTTCTTTATGAAAAAAGTTCCCAAGTGTTTTATTAGGACATTGCTCAATGATACTATAGTGAATCACCTATTGCACTTTATTGTTCTTCAAAATGATTGCACTCCGTTAGCATGCTAATTGTGACACCCTCCATTAATTTCACGATTCTTTATTGAACTTCCGAATAATATAATTTTCATGATATTTGCAGTATTATCAATGGTCAACCTAAACTTATGGGGCTGAAGGAACTACTGCAGGTTAGTGATCTCACATCATTCTTTTCACTCTCTTTCCTTTCTCCTTTCCCATGCTACCATAGGTTTGATAGTGTAACAAAATGTGCTCCTTGCTTTCCTATTTTATTTTCCATGATCTTTTTTTTTTTTTAATAGAAAGATAAACTTTCATTGATCAAGGGAAAAATACAATACAATGATAGAAAGATAATTTTTCCATGATCTGTTTCCTTTGATAGTATTCTTAAGTTGGATTTTTCCTTTTTCGCTCGAGTAAATTGCAGGCATTTTTAGACTTCAGGTGCTCTGTTGTTGAAAGACGTGCACGGTTTAAGCTCTCACATGCAGAAGAGAGGAGACACATTGTTGAGGTTTGTTACTGTCTCGCCTGACAACATTGGTTAGAGTTTATATATCTTGTAGTTGCTTGTCATTTTTTGGTTGTAACCTGTTGGTTAAGGAAGACTCTGGACCAACATTCTGATCCTCAAAGTCAAAGATTGACTTGGAATTGTGGGGGCTCCCCCTGAACCCTGCAGGGTTTCACATCGGTTAATTTGCTCAAGATGAATATTTTTTTTGCTGCACAAGGAAGCATCATGCTTTATTTTTTTGATAATAGCATCATGCTTTATCTATACCTAGTTTTTTTTTTTTGAAAAAATGAAACAAAAACTTCAGATTATATGGTCTTAGTTTATGTGTACTATCCCATTTCAGTTAAGATTGTTGCTTATGAAGTGAAATAATATTTTATTATTTAGATCGATTATATAACCAACCATGGGTTGGCTAGTTGGCGAAGAGGCTTTCCTTCAAATCTTGAGGTCATGGGTTCAAATCATGTGTGACCACTTACCTAGTTGAGGTGCACATAAGCTGGTCCAGATTTTGAACACTCACGGTTATCAACAAAGATTATTGGGTGGAAACAAAGTTGAATTGCTGAATTTTTTTTAGGGCAGCTAGTTTGTGGGATTTGTTGTGTAATACCATGATTAATTTTACATCAAAATTTATGCTTTGCATTGTTTATATTTGGAACGATGTGAATTATTTCATTTCTTTGCATATCCTTGTGCTTTTGCATTTTTTTCTATTGAAATTATTGATATTTTTATTTGAATAAATCACATCTTTCACTTATATTTGTGTCATCACCCTGTCTCTGTCAGCATTTGGGAAAATTTTCTTGATGTTGAAAAATATTTAAAAAATCCTCTCAATTCATATTAGTGTTTTTGCTCCTAAAAATTCTATTCCTGCTCTCATATTTGCTTGTAGTTTACATACTATTGTTTGTCTGTAGGGTATTATTACTGGACTTGATAATTTGGATGAAGTAATTCGTTTGGTTAGGGAGGCTTCAAGCAATTCTATTGCTTCTGCTAATCTGAGGGCTGGTATGCTCCTGATCTCAATTTTCTTCATTTAATGCTTCCTTTTTTTGGATCTTATCATATTCTGAAAGTGTTATTTTTTTAAATAAAGAAGAATGAGTTGTGATGGTTGCTACTTTCAATTCTACAGTATTGCCCTTTAAAAAAAATAATTCACAGTCAGTTTCTTCACTGTGGATATCTTAAATGTCAATGTGGTCGACCTTGGAAAAAACAGCAGACAAGTGGATACTTCTTAATACTCCTATAGCCATGTCTGGAGTTGCTCTGACTTCTTTGGATCACTTTCTTTGATAGAAAACAAAACTTTTCTGAATTATCTCACTCACTAAATATTTACTATTGACTGTAATTTTTATGCTGAAAATGCAAACCAACTATTCCTTGACTTTATTTTACAAATCTGGCGGAAGAAACTTGTTCAGACTTTTGGAGTGAGGTTTGATCTTCCTAGTTACATGCAGTGCAACAATTTAGTCACGTCTTCCTGTGGATCTTCATTTCAAAAAAATATCCAAGGTCTTTGGGTCTAATGCTAGAGCTATTTTTCCATGTGTGGCTAAGAGGAAATATATACGTGTATATATATATATATATTTTTTAAGAAGAGCAAAGGGAGAGGGAATTTGGGATTTTATTATTTTTCTGTTGAGATTCTTCTCCAAAGATTTTGTAATTATACTCCTTCGTTTTTGGAAATTTTTGGGAAGATTTTATACATTTCATTAGCTTCAATCAAATCATCTGTTTTCTTATAAATATAATAAACAGAAACTTTGGGTTAGAACCGGAGGGTTAGAGATTGTATTTATTCTTCCATATGACCTGTTATGGATCTCATCATCTCTAAATACTGCAGACACTAACAAGGCATCCCTTATTCCCCATCTCTCCTAACTCGTATATCCTTTGGCAAAAGAAGCAGTGATCAAGTAACCATATTTTTGGGAACCACATTTTCAGCAACCAAATTCTCTCCTGCCTTCTCCATGCTTTCAATTTGAGTTGGTGTTCTCCTAACTCCTCCCAAGAAGCCTTCTTTCAACTTCTTAGGGGCAACTTCAAGTCTAAGAGAGCCAATTTCCTTTGTGTGAGCACTGTCCTTGCCACCTTTCGGAAGATTTGGTCTGAAAGGACTCTTAGTATTTTTTTGATGTTTTGCTTCTACTTGCAAGTTGCAATATTTGGCACTGCGTTATATTTTGACTTATTTTTGTTGCTGTCCTGACTTCGTGAGTTAATGTAACTATTGTAGTTAGATTCTAGCAATCGACTGTATTTGCAAAACATGGTCTGAAACACCTGCCGTTTGCCATTTCCTTGATGCAGAATTTAGCCTCTCTGAGAAACAAGCTGAAGCTATATTGGACATCAACCTTAGGAGACTTACACACCTTGAGGTCTGTCCATGCTAATTCTGTTTTTGTCTCCTATTGACACTTTTTAGTTGCATCTGATGAGTTAATTTTATCCTCTTTCTTGTGCAGAGGAAGAAGTTTACTGATGAAAGTAAATTCTTAACTGAGCACATTTCCAAATTGGAGGAGTTGTTGTCGAGCAAGAAAAACATATTAAAGGTATGCTATCCAATATAGACAAATTTGATGTTCCTTTTAGCTTCATTATGCATAATGAGTTTAAATATTAAAATAATCTCAACACCAATCCATGGATAACTCTCCAACCGAATTGGTGTTGTCTTTTCCAAAGTTGTGTGGAAGACAAAGCCCACATCTTGTTTCATTGCAAGTTCTCTCTTAATTTGTGGTTCGATCTCTTTAGGATCTTCAATATGATGTGAGTTGCTCCGACATCAAAGGGAACATTTTGGTTGTTTTTAACAGCATCTTGCATCGTGGCAACAGAAAGATCCTTTAGGGTAATACAGCTAGAACAATATGTTGGAATGTATGGGTGAAATGTAATAGGAGAGTTTTTGTTAATACTAAAAAATCATGGAACGACATTTGGGAGCTCATTGTTCTCAACGCCTTTGATTGGAATGCAAATTGTAATTTACTTTTGTAATAACTCTCCTGTCATAGTTGTCAATTGGAAAGCTTTTTTTAATCTTCATTTTGGGCTTTTCCAGCCTTTTCATAAATCAATGAAAAGTCCAGTCTATTACTAAAAAAATATATTAAAATAATCTCTTACTGAAGGAATATAATTATTGTATTCCAAAATTATATGAACAATAGGTATAAAGGTCTCTTTTTATAAGACGAGTCCTATTACAAATTGGAAACCTAATCTAATAAGGAAAGAAATACAATATTATTTTTAGAGTAATATATTGGTTGCCCATCCCATTCTCAGTTGCAAATCTTATTGGTTTGGTTTCCAGCAACCTCTTCCCTTCTTGGCTTGTAATGTCTAGCATCCATTTCTACCTGCTTATAAATGTTTTGCTTTGGGCTACTGCGGTGAGATCTATATTATGGACAATTTGGTTGGACCGTAATAGAAGAATATTTGAGGACAGTTAGCACTCCACATAGTGTTCTTAATGCCTCTATGTGGAGTGCTAACTGTAAATCTTTTTGTAATTACTCTCCCTCTATTATTGCTTCCAATTGGAAAGCATTTTTGTAATCCTCTTTGGCCTTTTTGGCTCTTTCATATATCAATGAAATAGCTTGTTTACCATAAAAAAAAAGTAGGTCTTGGCATGACATTTGGGATACTTGTGTGCTCAACGCCTCCACTTGGAGTGCAAATTGTAAAGCTTTTTGTAATTATATCCCCTCTACTATAGCCTCCAATTGGAAGGCTTTTTTGTAATCTTTGGCTTTCTGCCTTCTTTATTGAATGAAATTACTCGTTTATTATAAAAAAAATGTTATTCTCTCTCCAACTGATGGATGGTCTGTTTATGGTCTTTATTGTGGAGTAAATTAATACTAATCTTTCCTTTTAGGTGATAGAAGAAGAAGCAACTGAGCTCAAAAACAAGTTTCCAAGTCCTAGGCGTTCATTTTTGGAAGATACTGATAGTGGCGAACTTGAAGACATAGATGTCATTCCAAATGAAGAAATACTTTTGGTAAGTGAGAAACTCACTCATTCCTCATTACCTGACATTATTTATTATTTTTCCTCGTGGATTTTTGAAGACCAGTTTTAGTGAGAAAAATGTCATGACCATCAGGCAATTAGCGAAAAAGGTTATGTTAAGCGGATGAAACCAAACACCTTCAATCTTCAGCATCGTGGAACAATTGGCAAATCAGTTGGAAAACTGAGAGTTAATGATGCAATGTCAGACTTTATTGTGTGTCATGCACATGACCATGTCCTGTATTTCAGGTACTTTTGATTAGACTTCATTACTTGAAAATTATTTCATCAATGGGTATTGGTGAATCATGAATTGTGGTTCCAGAACATTTCCTGCTGATCTTGCAGTTTTTAAATGGTTTATTAAAACGTGTATGAGAAATTACAGGATGTTTGGTGACAGATACACATTACACATTTCTCACTAATTCATTATCCTCATTTATTTTTCTTAGATTTATTATTATGCCATTATTTGCATAAACTAGTTGCAGTTTTATACTGTACAATACTGTTTTTGTCTATGTTGAAATTTTTAACATTTGAAATATAATGTGTTGATTTTTTCAATGAATTTTTTTTTTGTCAAGAAAAAAGAATGTGGAGAAGTTAACAGCCACTTTGTCACAATGTGACTTATATAAACTTTTTCCCATCAACTGCATTGGTAAGAGATATATTTTCAAAATGATTTGAGAGACTCACCTAAGAAACATTAATGAGCATGGTGGGAATGATAGACATCTTAGATCTATTTTTAAGGGTTGTATTCTGATATCAGCTACGAAGACAGTGATTCTTTCTTATTGTATTTAGTTATTTTTTCAACAGCTAGTAGTTTTTTATTTCTTTCCTTTTAAAACTCTCTTTGTTCTGTATATATCTAGAGGTTTAAATATATTATTGATTATCATTGAGAAATAAACTAAGAAAACAGTTTATTTCTATTTATTGAGTTTTATATTGTAAATATTCTCTATATTGATTTTCTTTAAATTATTACGTTTTGTAATATCATGTAATATACTGATGTACAAGCTACTTTTGTAGTGATAAAGGCACCGTCTATTCTGCTCGTGCCTATAAGATTTCAGAATGTGCTAGAACTGCTACTGGCACACCATTAGTTCAGGTATTCATAGTTTCACATTTCTTCATTGAAGATTTTTGAAGGTGAGTGCTTAAAGTTTAATCAAATTTTCCCTTATGATCGAGACAGATTTTATCATTATCAGATGGGGAGAGAATAACTTCTATTATTCCTGTGAGTGAGTTTGATGGAGACCAGTTCCTTTTAATGCTCACGGCTAATGGATACATCAAGAAAGTATCATTGGACTTCTTTTCGTCAATCAGATCAACAGGAATTATAGCTATTCAATTGGTTTGTTCCCTTTTTATGATACTCGTTCTTGACTTATTAGTAATGCTCTTCGCAGAATGTTTATCAAGCCTTATACAAGTATTTGGTAGGTTCCTGGTGATGAGCTAAAATGGGTCCGGCGTTGCACAAATGATGATCTTGTGGCAATGGCTTCACAGAATGGATTGGTCATTTTAACTTCTTGTGATATTGTAAGTCGCTGTACACAAATGATCTAACAATGTAACTGATAAAGTTTATTCATACAAACTTGTCTAACGATGTAATTTCAGAGCGTTTGATTGAATAGAATGATATTAAATATTTTGTGTTTTTTTTTAATTGATAATGGGGTTAATAAGGTAACAAAAACAACAATGTGATCAGGAAATAGCTAGCTGTTAATCTGTCACTATGTTACAATAGTACCTGTGTCATTCCAATTAAATGAATACCAAATAGAAAGGAATATTTGTTCTTGATGCACAATGAAGCTTAAAATATTACATGCCGTTTTGGTAATGGTTTTGCTTCTTATGCCAGTTTGTTTCTTGTGCATTTGACACCAAGAAATTTTTATCGACAAATATGGAACTTTCTTATAGGGAAATTACCATAGTTATTCTTCCCGAAAGGCTAAATTAAAAACGATTAATAGAGATTAGCGTGACATGCTCAAAGCTCCCAGTGGCTCTCTCGTTAAGTGTTATCAAAGGCTCTATCTAACTAATTAACTATTTGGCTTACAAACTTTATCAAGCCACATGTCTCCAATTTCATTGCCCCTTTGATATATAACTTAACCATTGAAAACAGGGGAGTGATGGATATGAATGCTCTCAAAATAATATTCTAGAAGACTGATTTATTTAAACTTTGAAGTAACTATTTGTTTGTGATAGAAAGCATTTTTTTTAATGCAGTTAGAGCATAGCATGGAGTTATCCTAGTTTTTTCGAAGATAATCTATTGTTGAGAATATATGAATGATTAAATTTGTCTTAACCTAATAGCTTAAGCTTTTGGGTCTATTGGTGATTTAACATGGTATGAGAGTAGGAGGTACCTAGTTCGAAGTTCTGTGATGATATTTTCTCTTCCTTTATTAAAATTCCTCTTGATTGAGTCTTGTGAAAATACCAAGCCCACATGTGACTGGGAGTGTTGAGAATATATAAGTGATTAAATTTGTATTAGGCCAAGAGCTTAAGCTTTTGGGTCCATCAATGATTCACACTGATTTGATTCCTAATTATAACATCATGTAGTTGTAAGCTCTTTTTGATATCACTAGGCATTAGTCTCCCAGTCATTTTCTTTTGTATGTCAGTCTTGCCATCTAATATTTTTGCTTTTGCTTTTATTCCTCAGATTCGAGCACAAGGCAGAAATACCCGGGGTAAAGTGGCCATGAAGCTAAAAGCAGCAGATAAGATAGCAAGCATGGATATAATTCCAGCAGCAGTATGGAAGGGTCGGGAAGGGGTGCCATCAACTCCCCATAGCAAGTAATTATTTTATTATGACATACTATAACATTTTTAACTAATATGCCAAATAATCAATTTTAATTGTGATTATTAAGTGAGAAAAAAAAATGTTTGGATGCTAACATGAAGGAATTTTTTCAACCATTGGGAATTCATTTTGTGGTCAAATAAACCATTTTTGAAATCATATATATTAAGACCTTGTGTTTTAGAGTTAATAAAGTTTGAATTTCTATTACCATTTACTCTAACCTACCTTCAGTATACTGGACTTGGCAAATCTGAGATGTTTAAGTAAATGTTACTCAAACAAATTTATTTCGTACTCTAATTGAATGCCGAAAGTAAATTATGACAATTGTTTGTGGAGATTGGAAATACCCAATGATACTTGGTATCCATGGTGTTCGCATATAACTGTATCCAGGGTGGGATGTATATTCTATTTAGTACTTTCTATTTGTATAAGTTGCTAGTACATAATTTTAAGATGTGTTGGCTTCGGTTTTTTCAGCACTAAGGGCTCCAATGGTCCGTGGCTCTTATTTGTGTCTGAAAGTGGTTTTGGAAAGCGGGTTCCATTAAAAAGTTTCCGCTTGTCCCCGTTGAGAAGAGTTGGTTTGATTGGATACAAGGTATATCAAAACATGAGTATTCTGTTTTCTTACTGAATCATCAACCTAATGATCTGTGTCCAAAGTTGCTTCTCTTTTCTGATGTTGGTTTATTTGTTTCACCGTTAAGTTTTCCTTGGAAGATCGGTTGGCAGCCGTTTTTGTTGTCGGATTCTCTTTAGCAGGTGTTGCATCAAACTTTTCTTGGAGTCCTTTGCCTGTAATGTTCCCTTTTCTTTCTTTTCCCGTTTTTCTAATTATTAGTAACTTCTATTAACAGAGGATGGTGAAAGTGATGAACAAGTAGTTCTAGTAAGCCAAAGTGGTACAGTCAATCGAATCAAGGTCCGGGATGTTTCCATACAATCTCGCTATGCCAGGTATACATTAGACAATACCTCTCTTAGTTGGTTTTAAATGTTATTTTTGTCCCCAAATGGTGATTAATACTGACGTAGGTTTTAATTGTTAAAATGTTTTAGTTCTTCACTGTACTTCAAATGGATATCTGTTACTTTACTTGTTTGGCAGTAGCCACCGATTGTTTTGGTTATATACATTTATCATCATCTTTCTTACAAACCATGTTATTTTATACTTGAAGAAGAGGCTGTAAGATTCCCCTAATTTTTATTTTTTACTGCCAGTGCCAATAGCACTTTTTTATACCTTCATTTCTATATTTTAAAATTAGGAATTTTTTTTTTCATTAAATTAATGAATTTGTTTTTTTAAATTTGATTAGTTTTTACGTTTTGATAAATTCATTTTTTAATACAATGTTAGGATGGAGGATTGAAACACTCTCTTGGGAGTGGAAATACATGCCACTAATGAATGGACTATGCCCGGGTTGGCGATAAATTCATTATTTTATGAAGATTAAATAAAATGCTATTTTTAAAAATCTGAATTTACAATTGGAGGAACTTTAACTATTTTCCAATGGGAGGAATTTTTTATAATCTTGGGTGCTCTTTTTGTATACCTCTTTTCATACCTCAACGAAAATATCTTTTATGTATTAAAAAAATTTACAATTAATAGTTCAAAAAAAAAAGGGAAGGAGTAATTACTATTTAGAGTTTATTTTCTTCGTCTCTGCTGCCTAAACTTAGCCGAAGTTAGCCAATTTCATTTTAGCTCAAAAATTGCATGGACTGGAAGAAAAAAAAGTCTCGAAATATCCACATTCCAACGACCATATCCTGTTGTTCTCTGTGCACTTATTTTCAAGTTTTGAGTTAGTTAAATATTTCATCGAGTGTGAACATTCATAAAAAAAAAATAATAATAAAAATCACAAGGGACTCGAAGATTATTTCATCTGAAAAAACTTTAGTTTTTTTTTTAGCTCTTATATGATTTATTCCATTTACTCATATATTGCAAATGCTGGAGTTTCAGGGGAGTTATATTAATGAGGTTGGATCACGCTGGAAAGATCCAGTCTGCCTCTTTAATCTCAGCAACGGATTCAGATATTGAGGAAGAAGCTCCAACTGATTTCCAAGATTAATTAACCCCATACAGCAATATGATCCTGGAAGCTTTTGTGTTCAAAAGGCGCTGCAATCGCTTATCCTGTCTGATCACGGTTTCTTGCGGCTTGAAGCAGAAATCTGTTATTTGATCACCTGAGTAGTTAAAATTTATTTAAATGTTCCTTTAGGCTTTTTCATCAGATCACTACGCGATTGATGCTTTTGATAGGTCTGTAAGTCGTTGTATGTTTTGCTTGTATAGGTGATTACTTGAAAAATCTCCATTAATGACGTGTTAAGTTTTTGTTTAATTAATCTGGACTGTCAAAATTTTTATGTGATCAGTTTGATCCGCAATATTATATGTAGTCGTGACCTTTACCAACACCATTATTCAAGTGGCGATCCCCCCCTTCCCCTTCAAGGTCGTTGCTTCAATTCTCTGAGCTCGAAATAATATGACTAATATAATTTTTTTTGTAGATGAGAAATCTCAATTATATTATTTGCATAATGTTGATTTTTTGAATGTATGATATAAATTCGGATCACGTTTTAAATCCTAGATACTCAAAAAATAAATCGATGGTCTATTTTTAATATGAACTCGTTGAATTTCATCTTATGAATTTGTGGGATATTCCGTAACCCCAGATTACGTTCTAGAAGCTGATCAAATTCCTCGTTTTTCTCATGTTCTACCCTGAGAAGTTTAGGAAAAAATAAGTGGGGCAATTGTTTCTGAACTAAAAATAATTCTCTTTAAGAAAAACATCAATAGTCTTCTGTGGCTTCCCCGTACTTCAAATAATTATAATTACAATATTCAAAATTTATACTGACCTAAAACATTATGGCCTTTGGTCTATAAGTTTTGGACGTTGTGTCTATTTGGTCTTTAAGTTTTCAATTTTTGTCTAAGTGATCCATCAGTTTTGGACGTTGTGTCTAATTGATCCATGCGTTTCAATTTGTGTCTAAGTGGTTTTTGAGATTTGGACATTATATCTATTTGGTCCTTAAGTTTGAAGAATTATTATAAATAAGTTTAATTGGTCCTTAATTTAATATATTCGTTAATTTCTTAACAGAATATTGACTTAACGTTGATATAACATATCTAATTAGCTAAAATCCTGACACGAGATTAAATATTATTTCAAAACTTTCATCAATCCATACCTAAGATTTTAAATAATAATTAATCTCATGTTAGTATTTTGACCGATTAAACATTTTATGTCGGTGTTAATTCAACATTTTGATAAGGAGTTAACAAATTAAAGACCAATCAAAGTTATTTATAATAATCCATGGATCATTTAGACACAAATTGAAAAACTCACGGTCTAAATAAACATATTTGAAACTCAAGACCATTAAGACAAAAATTTAAAACAAAGGGACCAAATTAGACACAACGTCCAAAACTGAGGGACCACTTGGATGCAAATTGAAAATACAGGGATCAAATAGACACACGGTTAAAACTCAGGACCAAAAGTGTATTTTACCTATTAAATTATTTATTTAATTTTGATAATATTTCCTAATTTAATAATTTATTGACATGATTCAATAAATTATTGAATTATAAATTTACTATTTCAGAAATAAATAAAAATTAATGACATAAATTAAATTATATATTGAAAATTTATTGTTCGAGTCCATAATTTCTATTAATTTTAAATGTAAAATAATTATTTCTTGCAAGTCTTTCTATATGTTGAGATTTAGGATCAAGGAGAGATAATTTGGACAACCCGAAAAATCAAACCGATGAATCGGTTCACAATAAAAGTGAACCATCGGTTCTTTACTTCCCTAACGTTCAATTTATATCTTTTTTTTTTTTGTTTCACGGTTCGATTTTTTCGGTTTGAGCCAGAATTGTCAGAAACTTGTAGATTTCTTCCTTTTCCCGTCATTTCAGCACGTTTTTCCATTCACTTTCCCAATCAATTGGCAAAAATGAAGACCACTAAGCTTATGATTCTCCTCCAATTCTTCAACACAACCACTTTATTATTCCTTTTATTTTGTCGTAATATTCAACATTTCAATTAAGAAATTTTCAAGATATTTCAGTACACAAAACCCCCCATAATAATTAATGAATATACCCAGAAAAAAAAAATCAATAATCAAATTCAATTCTATCCAATAAAAAAAATAAAAAATTAACACTCTTTAAATAACTGCATTTGAATTACCATAACAAATTGAATCCACTCCAGCTTCATCTCCGTGGAACGAGAATCGATTAACTTATAAAGTAGTTTAGGGCAATTACTGAAATAGCATATTTTTGCATGCTAATTACTGAAATGTTTGAAATTTTCAAAAATTACTCAAATAACATAATTATAGTTCAATAATTTATTCAACTAAAAAAATTAAAATTTTTAACAAATTCATTGAAAACAATAATAAAAAATGATTAAATACTTCAATAAATTATTGACATTGGACTTAAAAAACCAAAAAACAAACAAATTCGTTAAAAATGCCTATGAAAAATAGTTCAATAATTATTGAACTATAATTATGCTATTTGAGTAATTTTTAAAAACTGACATTTCAGGAATTAGTATGTAGATTTATGCTATTTGAGACAAATTCTTAAGTATTTTAGTGTGTGTGCACCGTGCATTTCTTAAATTTAGCAATAAATTATGTTTCCCAACTACATGGAAAATATATTTACTTATAAAGTGCAAAACTAATACTGTAAAAAAACAAAATAATAACTCAAAGTACAAGAATAATATAAGAATAATGCAGATCACATCAGCACTCTCTTTCTATGAAGACAAAAGTTCGAGTTTCCGCTCCCCCAATTTGATGTAATATTTCAAAAAAAAAAAAAGAAAATAACATAAATCTCACCAAGAGTGTGAATTCGAATCCCCTCAACTTCAATCTTATGTATGTAGAAAAAAAATGTGACCTTTCATTTTGAAGATTATACAAACTAACGTATTTTAAATCTCTAATTCAAATTTAGATGTACAATCTATAAGCAAAATGACATTTTTTGTTCCACATGGTAAAATGATTTTACCTCGATGACGAGATCCGTGAGAACAAAGTCTCACATTCTGAACCAAGTGTTGTCTCACCGAATCACGTTTTGTTATGAACGTCTATAAGTAAACGAGTCTCACTTAAACTTCCCTCTTTAGTTCCTCCACAACACTATCTATTCTTGAAAATAACAAAATCATTTTCTTTTTAAAGCAATGACCATATTTCAATTAGAATATTTTTATCATTCTATTTTATCTATAGAGATGGCAAAAAACTTCCAAACCCTCATCTCTAATGGAGGAAGAAACCTCAGAATATTATAAACAGAAGCACCTGCTTTAAAAACATATAGGTGCCTGCCATCCCTTCATTCGATCGGACGTCCATCAAAATTTCACATGATAGAACTTTTCTTGTCATCTCAACCTACAAAAAGTATGGGGAATAAATAACCATTAAAATTAACCAAGAGAAATGTCACTGACCACCCAATCGAACGTATGCATACTTCTTCTAGTCACCATACCGTGGGATCATAACTAATATTGAAATTGCCCCCCATACACTAGCTTCCTTGAGAATGGAAAAAAATTCCGGAAGTGTGCACACCCAACAGACAAACATTAAAAAATAATAAACTTTAGATAAAATAAAATTGAAAAGATAATTTGTGTGAGGCTTAATATTACCCTTCTTATTGGTAAGTAGCCAAGTTGTGTTCCTTAAGAATAACTTGTTAGATCATTGTCAACTCAAATTGACAGCATATATGCATATCACCTAGAAAGAGCCTCCCTTGAACAGTGAAAAGGAGATAGAGGAAGAGAAGGTAAGGAACATAGAACATTCTTTACTTGGAAAGCCATTCAACCCACATAATTAAAATACGTCTAGAGGCTCTTATAGCATCCATCAACTCCCAACCTATCCTTGTAAATTGACTATAGCTGGATATTCTTTTACAAAGTGCTTTGCCAATTCTATCCTAGGAATGTTGTATCTCCTTCCTTTGCCAATCCAAAATTTTAAGCATAATGGACAAAATTAGCCCATCCAAGTACTGTTATGGGCATTCCCATCCCCTATTACCCACCTCAGGAGCCCAATTTGAAGAGCAAAAAAAAAATTGAAAAAAAAACCCTTCGGTTGTTACTTGCATATCGAAGAGCCAAAATCTAAGTTATGAAATTTCTTATTGAAAGAAAGAAAATAAACTGCAGCTTGATGTAAAATAATGAACCAGTACAAGTGAATCATAGCATGATATAGAATTGGACAGGTACCTGTAAGCAACGGCTGCCTTGATCCATGTGGCATAAACTGTATAATCTTTAACCCTGTAGCAATTGATATACAACAACTTATATTAAAGAAAATTGCAATAAGACAAGAATGCACAAATATACATGCAAATGGAATTTATATAAAGACAAATAAAAAAATATCATTTATTTCTATTATACTTATACATACACGCCTTTAGATGTAAAGCCTATGAAAAAATGAGTAAATTGAAGATATTTGACTTACAAATACAAATCTTCTGTGTTTATCTCAGGAAATAGGTTGATGTAAAAGCGAAATCCTTCAGGGCTTACATCTCTGCATAGCAAACCTGCATTGACTCTCAGCAGGGTAAATAGAAATTCAACTTTATCAACGGTATTTGTATTTCTACAAGTAGCATACAATTATTTATACCTTTGGACTCAGCTGTTAGAAGATGCTCCTTGGCCATAGCAGGAGCAATCCCAAGAGTCATTGCAGCATCACTTGCACTAACACCAAATTGAAGAGCATCAGGCTTTGTTACGAGAGTCTTGATTCTAGCAAAAACCTGTACGAAAAACATGGTTAGAAAGTATTTTAGCATATCACTCAGACAATGAAACTTGCTTTCTTAAAAAAAAACATTGGTGAGAAAGTGTGAATGGATAATGCATGCTTCTCAGGAAGAACATGTGGTTCGGTTTTCTAGTTTTATGTACAACCCGACTATTAGTATTCTCTCAGTCCTAGGTCTCTCTAGTTGTAATCAGTTTTCAAGGAACTATTTTCCTCTTGGGAACAATGTAATGAGCAATTACAAAAATAGTTTATTGGTGTGCCTATTCGTACCAAGTTGTCTTATTTGTAGTTTTTTTTTTCTTTTTAGAGGAACAAGAACCTTTCCGATGATCAAGATAAAAGGCACTCACCTCCTCATCACTATAGGATTTACTCTGGATTACCATGACTCCACTGTCAAATTTCCGGAGCATTACAGGACTGCACAAAATTAAAACATGAAGGAATAGATCTTCATGACTTCTTCAGTAAGAAATGATCATATAAATACCTCATAAAAATGAAATGAACACAAGAGAGATCTAGAAATAATGTGCTTCATATCATACAAAAATCCTACAAACATAATGGCATATCTAAAATAATATAAGCAACTTACACATCTATCTTCCCCCAAAGAGAACATGCTTGCAACAAATCGTCTGGTGATATCAATTCTGTATAAAAGAAACAAAAAAGGTTATTAACTTTCTGCACAGACAGAAAAAAGAACAAAAAATATTCTTATGTATAGGTGTAGTTAGGTTATCAAAGAAAACCTGTTCCTCGAGCACGATTGAACAGACAGTAGATATCTATAAGGCTGATCATTCCTCCAGATCTATCAAGTGGAGTTCGAACAAAGTCTGCCAACTACATTGCAAGGGGAAAAAACATGTTTCTTCACGTAAAATTTGAAAGTGGGGAAGAGAATTCCAAGGTATATAAAAAATATTAAGTAATTAACAACAATCATAGAACATAAGGTGAAATATAACTTACAACACTAATCAAGTCTACATTGGTAAAATTTAACTTCACTTGCAAAAAAAAAAAATAACCTCACTTGCGATAACGAGGTCTATCTCTATCCTTCTAATAGATTTCTCATTAATTTCCCATGCTTACCTATCTCAAGGAACCCCTAAAGGCATTTATCCATTCTTAATGTGATAGAATTCCAATATTATAATAGGAGGTTTATATATATATATATATATATATATACACACACACACATACACACAGATACAAACACACACATATATATATCATAAGTGTTGGGCAAACTGACAATGAAATGGAATGCCTCGACCTACCAATCTTTTGTCTGGAGTTAGTTTCTTTTCTTTTGCACTCACTCGCTTCAACGTCTCAAAAGCTTAGTTTAAAATAAAAATAAACAACAAAAGGAGTTGCAGAAATGATAAGCATTAGAGAAAATAACCTGCCGAGACAACTGCTGGTGATAAAGAGCACCGGCAGACTCTTTCGTAACAGGAGATATGATACCAACGCTCAACAACCAATCTTGTATTTCTTCTTTCGAACCCATTTCATCATCATTCTTATCACCACTGTGGGAATTAGTACCAGATAAAAGTTTTTGTCTCATCTTCTCTGCTAGCATCACCATCTCTTTAGCTTTACTCTGTAAATCCATAGGTTTTTTTTTGTGTTAGGAAACGGAAAGAAAAAAAAATATCAGAAATTTCCAAAGAAACCAAAGGCACATAATATGAAAATAAACATGAAACTTCATAATGCTATATAGTCCAACACCAAATTTAGTACAACTAAGCAAAACAAGGACTCTAGACCAATCTCGAGCAACCTTTCGTGACAACAAAAAAACACGAGTTACTAATTCCCCATCTATACTGTTCCTTAATAGAAATCACCTTCATTTGCCACCCTATTCTCAGATAACCAGAAAGGCATTGTGTTCTTAGTAATAGTAGAGAGAGAAACTTATGTTACTTGTGCCATTAGGAAATCAAGTACTGTATATAATAATAGATAACAAATTTAACTTACCATTAAAGCATTTAGATCCTGGAAAGCATCTTGTAAACTCTTATCAGTATTCTCCCACATCTCTTGCTCCTTCCTCAAAATTCCCGCCACTCCGACCATCCTCACCGTTCCTTCACTCGTGTAAAATCCACCAGAACCAGAAGAACTCAATTCAGACCCAGACTCCCTACTAGAACCTACATTCTCATCCTTCTCCCAAACCCTAGCTCTCCAATTCTCCAAAAACTTACTCAAAAACACCTCAGGGTCCCCCTTTCCCCTAATTACAATCGTAATCACAACCGATCTCGATCCGGAACTCGATATCCGACCTTCAGAAGAACACGATACCTGAAAACGAACCCTAGGCGAGGCAAACATCGATTTTATACTCTTCTTGGGAGATAAAATATTATTAACGGCGGAGTGAGGAACCGATACGGCGGAATTGGAGGAATTGATGGAATCGGAAATCCAAACGAGACGATGAGTAGTGAGGATGACAAGGCCGGATTTGAGGAGAGGGAAAGAGGGAATTTCATCGCAATCTAGGTCAACGGAGGAGAGAATTGAGCTTTCGATTTCGTTTGGGAATAGAACTGGACGGCCACTGGTGGTGAGATCGGCCGGCGGAAGACAGTGGCCGGCCGCCAGTGGAATCGTTTCCATTTCTTTGATAAATTCAGATGTTTAACGATGATTGAGAATCATCAATTCTTCAATTTCTTGGTTCTGAAGCTTTGTTTGAGTTGAGAAATTCAGCTGGAATTATTTGATATCACGTTTTGTATTTCCGGTGACTTCGACCATCGTCATCCGTCGTCAACATTTTAACGGACGGGTTTTTAACGTGTTTGATTGAAGTGTTAAATTGTTAAGGCCTTTTTGGTATGCAATCTGAAAAGCAGAATTTGAATTTTGTGGATTCTAATGAATTCAGAGTTGTATTCTGTGAATTTGTTGGTTAAACCTGTGTTTGAATGGATCCAAGAATTTATAATTGAGATTCAAAAATTTGAAATATGTGTTTGGTTAGTTCTTCAAAAAATTTAAAATCAAATTTTGAATCGAATATGTGTTTAGAACATAATCCAAATTTTGGGTGACCCACTCATAAAAATAATACTTCCAACTTTAAATCATTCATTTTTAAGTTTGAAAAAACTAATAATTCATAACTTATAAATTAAAACATCTTTATCCGCATCAACTATAACTATTCTCATTCTTGGGATAAATTTTTCTTTTAAAAAAAATTATAATAAAGATAATGAAGCATTGCAAGTCTATCAAATAAACTCTTTAGATTAAAACAACTCAATTTTTTCCAAAAGGAGAACTATACAAGACACAATGAGATCCATTCTAAAATTCATAGTAACCTAAGTGCAACCAAAGAGAGAATTTCTTAATAAAAGAGAATCGAAAAAATATTTTCACACCTGAATGGAGAGACCATTTGGGCATTGAAAACCTCCAATAGCGTTATTCAAATAGTACTACATACATTAGTAAGCCAAGAAGAGAGAAAAATGTGAAGAACAACCTCCAAAACATATATAAATATAAATTATTTTATTTTTTATATTTAAATTAATCTTATATATAATTATAAAAACAAAGTATAAATAAAAAATAGGATATAATGAAAAAATAAATTAACTTTTTTTCCATCACTTTAGAATTAAGTTTAAGTTTAAAAAGTTAAAAATCGGCTTAAAAACATGCAATTAAAAATTTAATTAAATAAATAAAAGCTAGAACGGACAGGCCAACCTCGAAAAACGGGCCGACTGGACCCAAATCGCAAAATGGGCCCGACTTGTATTTTTATCTCATGTGTTGAAACCCGTGGATTAAATTGTGTGGGTGAGGTCAATTTGTGTTTTTCAGTTTTTGAGTTGGATATTTTGGATTCTTGTTTTAGTTGAATTCATTTTTTAGCCTAAAAAATAAATTGAATCCAAATTACTTTTTTCTGGATTGTAAACCAAACACAAAACAACGCAGATTCCTTTTATTCATTCAATCCATATTCATAAAACTGAATCTGGATTGCATACCAAACAGGGCCTAATTATCTGAAAAATGTTAAGATATTGATTATTATTGTTTTAATGTTAAAACGTTATTTTGTGAAAAAATGTGGTCTTTAAAATGGGTGAAGGATTGAGCTGAAAAAATATATATATAATTACTAAAATATAATAATTTTAAAAAAGTTATCAAAATTACACCATTTTTCTAAGGGTAAAATGCAAATGAAACCTTGTGGTTTGTTTCAAGAAATAATAGCACCCATACCCACTTTAATTCATTCAATTCCACTTTTTAGGGTTGTTTCTATTTTATTTCAAAACTATCCAAGAAACACCATTTATGGCGGTGATCTGGTGGTTTCCAATCTTATTCTTTACCATCTTACCATTTTATCTCTCATTATAACCAAATCTTATTAATTACATATCATTTAATTTATAATTTTTTATAATAATTTATTTTGAATTCAAAATCAATCTCCTTTGATTTGGGGAATCACTATTTATGATAAAATATAAACTCTAACCTAAATATCTCTCATCTTCTTTCTTCTTCCTCATCGTTCGTTGACCACCGCCGTCATTGAAATCAATGGAGCTTTTTTATCGGTTTCGATTCGGTATCGGAGTCGAGCTTGAACGTTGAGATTGAGAGAACGTTGAGGATGGATCTGGGTTTGAACGTTGGGATCATCCATCCATTTATCCTCTTGCTGTACAAACTGAATCCGAAATCGACCTTCACGCCATCGAAAACTGCTTCCTTCAAAGGCACCATCGTGGTGGTGGATGATTCTTATCGGTTTCGATTCGGTATCGGAGTCGGGCTTTGGATAATCGATCATTGAAATCGTCGGCGTTTGAATCGGTTGTGAGGGTTTTGGATTGGAAGGGAGATTCGGGATCCGACGATGATCGGATTGTGAAATTGAAGGTTTTGGAATCGGAGGTTGATATTAAAATAACGTTTCTATTCAGGTACAAGTTGACTCTATTAGCAACCATCCCAATCCCCTCATCTAATCTCAGGTGTCTATTTTGGTTGATATTAAAAAATCGGTTTCTATTCCCGTACAGGTTGACTCTATTAGATACGAAAAATTGGCGTTTGAATCCGTTTGTGAGAGTTCTGGATTGGGAGGGGGAGATTCTGGATTAGATACGAAATCGTCGGCGTATGATTCTTGTGCTGTTTTTTGGCTTATACTACAGGTTTGTTTATATACGAAATCGTCAGCGTTTGAACTCGTTTTATCTGTGTTTTTGTAGAATAAGTTTGCTGCTACAAGTTTGTTTATCAATAATAAACTGTTTATCAATTATATACAGTTACGTTCAGAGAATGATCGAAGAATAAAGGAGTTCGATATCACCATCATCAATGGGCCGAGCCGAGCCGGCTTGGCCCAAATATTAGAAGGCTCAAGCTCGGCTCGGGCTCGAGCCCAACGAGCTTTTATTTTATCTTATTTAGTAATTACACAAAAGTATCAACTTTAAAAAATATATATTTTTATTAATTATTTCATATATGAATATTTGAGAATAAAGTGCATCACTACAATATAAGTACATCCCAACTAGGTTGGCACCCACTTATTTGTCAATCATATGCATTTTTCTCAACTTAAAAAAATTACATGAAATGAATAAATTATTCTTCGAGAGAATTACATTCTTTAGCAGATGTTGGTGAAATGAATGTCTCAAACTCTTCAGTTGACTTTTCAATATTTTCTTCTTCATGCATCCTTTTTTTTGCTAGCTCCCAATCTTTAATTTAGTTTATTTTTTTTTAATTTGTTTTTAAACTCTACTGTCAAGTTATAATAAAAAAAATTTCTCTCTTTTTTAATTCTATTGTTAAGTTATAATAGATTTTTTTATCTTAAATTTAAAAAATGGTAATAATATAAAATTTTATTTAAATAATAAATAAATATTGCGAGCTTTATTTGGGCCGAGGTCGAGCCGGCTCGTTGGATCGGCCCTATAGAGGCTCAAACGAGCCGGCCCACGAGCCGACTCGTTCAAAAAAAGGGAGGCTCATATCCAATCCAAACAATTAACGAGCCGAGCCGAGCCGGCCCGTCAAACGTTGACTTCAGGGCCGAGCTCGGGCCGAGCCCGAGCCGAGTCAGGGCCGGCCTTTAGGCCGCGAGCCATATGATGATGGTGAGTTCGATATTTACTGGAAGAAAGTCAGAAACTTGCAGATTTTTGTTTTATTGTATTTTTAGATTTTCTAGATTTAAATTTGCCTTTACTTTTTGTTTTAGTTTTATTTATGTTTAGATTTGATTTTCCATTAATTTTGTAAAATTTAAGGGATTTTAAAATTTTCCTTAAGTTTCACACAAATTAAGGATAAATTAAATCGGGGGTATGTTTTGTCTTTTCACATGTAATTTAATTTGGCCGGCGGCGGTTTTTGGGTAGTTTTGATATATATATAAAAGATACGGTTTTCTTGAAATTTCTATTTATTAAATGCTTATTACTGAAATTAACCTTTGTTTCAAATGCATGAACACCCCCTGTGTTTTGAAAATGGCAATTTACACTCCTGTGGTTCCAAAAAATTTCAATCAGACCTCTCCCCTTTAATTTCATTAATTTTCTTTTAATAATAACTTCTTCGTTTGAACTCTGATTTTGATGATTTAAGATATTTTGGAATCCTCATTTCAGTCTCTACGTTACGGTCACTTAAAAACTTCTAAATCATCAATAACCAAAAGAGTTGACGGTGTCAATCATACCTAGTACTTTGATGTTAATAAACTCTTTTATTTATTAATCATTCCAAAGTTTTAAAGTGACTATTATGTAGAGCCTGAAATGGGGATTCTAAAATACCTTGAATCATCCAAATCAGAGTTCAAACAAATAAGTTATGGCTAGAAGAAAATTACTAGTATTGAAGGGGGGGTCTGATTGAAAATAATTGGAACCACAGGGGTGTGATTTGCCATTTTCAAACCACAGGGGGTGTTCATGCATTTGAAACAAACCACAGGGATCTCATTTGCATTTTACATAATTTCTAATTCAATAATTGTTGATTTGTTAACTTTTTAATATTTGTTATTTATATTTTTTATTTTGAGCTAAATAATTATAATATAAATTAGTTTTTTATAAAATAAAAATCTACGGTCAAATGTAAATAAGACCTATGTGGTTTTTGTTAAATGCATGAACACCTCTTGTAGTTTGAAAATGATAAATCATACCCCGGTATTTTCAAATTATTTTAATGAGATATCTTTCATTCAGCGCCATTAATTTTATTTTAACCATAACTTTTTCGTTTTAACTTCGATTTAGATGATTTAGATGTTTTGAAATTCTCATTTCGAACTATACATTATGGTTAGTTCAAAACTTCTAACTCATCAGTAACCAAGAGCATTAATGATGTAAATCATACATATCATTTTGATGATAATAAACTTTTTATTTATCAACAATTTCATAAGTTTTGAAGTTACCATAACATATAGTTCGAAACGATGATTATAAAATATCTTGAATCATTCAAATCGGAGTTCAAACATCAAAAATCATAAGGAGCTTATTTGCATTTTACCCATTGTCTTACTATAAATAAAAATAATAATTATAATATATTATAGAGTTAATAATTTATTACCTGATCTTCTTAATAATCTATTATTTAGGATAAAATTAAAAGTAATAACATGAATGAAAATATGTATTTACTGTCTGCCTGTCTGTCCAGCTTATGCAATTGAAATTGAAAATGAAAACGGTCTTTTATTGCTTTATTGTAATAACTATCATTATATAATCATTAATATATTTATAAGTTTCTAAATATATTATTGGATAGCGACCTAATTTTATGGGTAATTACTAAAATAACATATTTTTACCTATTAATTATTGAAATGTTATTTTTCCAAAAATTACTTCAATAGTATAATTATTGTTCAATATTTTAATGAATTATAATTCAATGATTTATTGAACTAGACAAAGTAAAAAACTAACAAATTCATTGAAAATAATAATGAAATATAATCAAATAGCTCTATTAATTATTGAACTTGCTCTTAAAAAAGTAAAAAAAAAAATACAAATTAATTAAATACCCATAAAAAATAGTCCAGTCATTTATTAAACTATAGTTCAATAATTTGATGAATTATAATTATGTTATTTGAGTAATTTTTTAAAAGTTTTAGTAATTAGTATTTAGAATTATGCTATTTTAGACAAATTCTATTCTATTTTTTTATATCGTATAGATGAAATTAAAGTTTTTAAAATAACAGGGGTTTATACTATAATTACTTATCATTCACATACTAGAAAGACAAACTATATTTGTATGCAATAATTATAATCTAAAACTCAACCTTTAATTCTCAAAAGGTTGGGTGAAAAATCATTATAGTCACTTTTTGAGGTCAAAGTTAACAAATGGGCACCTTTTGAGATATTTAATAGGGAAGCACATTTTTACTATTCAATTTTTTAATATACCAAAACTGCCCTTTTCGAATATCAGGTATTATCTGACACCCCTAACATTCTGACACGTCTGTATAGTACGTATGTCTGACACTTCTGACATTTTTTCTTTTCCAAAGCAATTTTGTTTCCCGAAGCATTATTTCTTCCCCTAGTTTATGGTATATCAATATATTGTTCATAGTTCTTTAGTTGATTTAATATATTTTGTAATTTGTTATGTTTGATTTTATACTACATACTTCGATTTTAATTCAATTTTTTAGATTCATTTTAGTATATTATTCATAGTTTCCCTCTCATGTAAAATATTTTGTCCACCTAGTATATTGGGTATATAGACTTCCGCTTTATAAGTCCATTTGAGAAAAAGTGAGGGTGTATGTACATAATATATACATGTCGTTTTATCTGCAAATGAAAAAAAAAATATTAATTAAACAAATACTTAATATACAAACAAAAATACTTAGTATGCAAACAAACAAAAACAAATGTATATTATGTATAGTACAGAATGTGTAGATAACAAAAAAATAGAACATAAAAGAAAAGTGTGGATGTATGTAATATACATGTCATTTAGGCTGCAAATGAAAAAAACGAAAGAGTGTTAATTATATTATACTTAATATATAAAAAATACTTAATATGCAAGCAAAACAAAGGGAAATTTATATTATATTACATATATTACATAATTAACAAAAAAAGGGGGGTGTACATCTACCACTGACATTTTGTATATCGCGTGTATTACAAAATATACATTTAGTAAAACAATATAGTAAACTAAAAAAAAAAAACATGGTTATTTATATCACGTATATTACAAAACATATATTTTAATAAAATAATATAGTAAACTGAAGAAAAACACATGGTTATGTATATAATGTATATTACAAAATATATATTTTAACAGACCATAGAAAAAATGTATATTATGTGTATTACAAACTGTATATTAACCAAAACAGAAACAGAACGAGAAACAAAAACAGTAATGTATATTACGTATGTTACAAAAAAGCTATATTTAGAGAAACACCATCTTGAAAGATAAACAAAATGAATTGCATATATTACATGTATCACATAAAACAATATTAGTAAATTATGTATATTACATAAAATAACAAATGACATAAAATGATAAAAAAAAAAAAACCTTTCGTCAAATCCATGCTATTTTTGTTTTAGATATTCGAGATTCAGAATAAAAAATGGTGAAAAATATTTATGAAAAAAATGAGAATGAGAATAAATTAAGGAGAGAGATAGTAAATTAAAAAGTTTAAGAAATTTGTGAGTTGAACATTTGTAGAAGATAAAAATGGTTGATTTTTGAAAAAGAAAGAGAAAAAATGAGAGAATCAATGGATGTTTAAAAAAAATGAAAAGAGAATGAATAAAGAAAGAAGGGAGAGATGGAAGAAGAAATGAGAGAAAAAGTGGAAAAAATGAGGGTGAGAGGGAGGGAATATAATATATAGAAGAAAATTGAGGGGAAAATGGGAGAGATTTTTTTTAAAAAATAATTATGAAAAATAGAGAAAGAGAGATTAATATTTAAAAAAAAAAGAAGAAGAAGAAGGAAGAGACGGTGAGGGAAGGAAGGGAGAGAGGATGATTTGACATTAAGAGTTTTTTTTGTCTTTTCACCTTTATAAATGGCTAATCAAATCAATTTTTTAAATTTATGGCTATTGATTAAAAGAAGAAGGAAAAAGGTGCTATTGCAATAATCATCTCATGGTTAAAACATAACAAACACAAAAACTATGAAAAAAAAAGGGCTATTATCACATATACCCAATATCGAGTCTCAGTTTTCAAAAAAACCACAAACATTGAAAAATATCAAAATTACCCAACACATAATTAACCCATAATTTTTTTATGAAAATTTGATTATAATTGATATATTATTTTTGTAAATTTATATTATTGATATAAATTTAATACTAGAATTTACATTACTGATAAATTATTGTTGTAAAATTACATCAATGATATATCATTAAATTAATAGAATATATAAAAATGGGTAAATCTGATATAAACATGAAAGTGTGACATATGTGAAAACAAAACTCAAAAGTTGGCTACCACGCATAATTTTCCAAAAAAAAATTAAAAAACCAAGAGACCAAAATAGGATAAATATTAAAATTCAGAAAAAAAACAAAAACAAAATAACATTTACGTGAATATTGTAAACTCCCCCTCGTTTGATGCGAATTTATTTTCCAGTACTCGCAAAAGATAAATTTTACACAGATGCCAAAAGAGGTAAACAAGCACATTTTTCTGATGCACTCGGTGACACGATTTCTTGTGCAAGGCGTGGATTGTAAAATACTTGATCAATCTCATTCTCTATCGAAGACGCCGCGAGAAGAAGAGAACCAATCGAAATTTCCAGAACATCGAATCGGTTTTTTCACAATTCCAGACTCAAAACTCGTCTTCTCAATCTTCATTCACTCTAAATCAATCATTCATTCTCATTTTTTCTGCGATCTTTCCTCTGTTTTCTACATCAGGAAGAAGAAATCAGCGATGCATATTCATCTCTGTTCGTCCATGAGCTGAATACGTTACTTATCAAGCTGTGCAAAATCTATCGGTGCGTTGGTAATTGTAGCTTGATTATGCTTATGGATGCTGGAAATAGCATGAATCAATGATTTGTTAATCGGAATTGATGTTTTAACTGCAGTGGAATACGTGAATTCATATTTTCTTTGTGCGAATACTTCGATTCGGTACCAGCATTAGGAAAAAGAATCTTTTTTCTTTTTATTTGATTGTTGCTTTTTAGCTGATTTGTGTTTATTTAAACGAAGTGAGTTTTTTGCTGTATCGTAAAGATCTGTGATATAGTTAACAAGTAATTGCATAGTTGATTATAATGCAGAAATATTAGTGAAAGTTTGATAATGTTGTTTTTTGCAGGTTCCGAAGTCATGGAAAGTTTAGCTCAGTTAGAAGCTCTGTGTGAGAGGCTTTATAATTCTCAAGACTCGGTGGAGCGAGCTCATGCCGAAAACACTCTGAAATGCTTTTCTGTGAACACTGATTATATTTCCCAGTGCCAATACATTCTTGACCATGCATTGACTCCTTATGCTTTGATGCTTGCGAGTTCGAGTTTGTTGAAGCAAGTCACCGATCATAGCCTTGCTCTGCAACTCCGTTTAGATATCCGTAATGTTCTTAGTCTGTTGACATTGACTAAAATTTTTATCAGCATTCTAATTTCCACTTTCTTAATGGTAGTTGTAAACTTTACTTGTAGGAGGCTACCTTATCAACTATTTAGCTACCAGAGGACCTGAATTGCAGCCTTTTGTGAGTGCATCTCTAATTCAACTGCTATGCCGACTCACAAAGTTTGGGTGGTTTGATGATGATCGATTTCGAGACATTGTTAAAGAGTCCACAAACTTCCTAAGACAGGTGATGTGATTTTCGATAATGTCAATGTCATAGTTCATACATAATGGAAGGCATTGTGTCCCCTTCCCCATCCCCTTTGCATCAGCAAGAGAAAGAAAAGGAAAAAAAGATTCCATCCATTAATTTTTATAATCTAATTGGATTTTTGACTGGGATAATTTCTCATCCCGTTTAGCTTTAATAAAATGTTTTTTAATCCCCCCCTAAAAAACCCTCGGATGCAGGGGTAAAATTGTAATTCATATTGGCTGTAATTTTCCTAAATAAATAATGGTTAGTTGGTAATTGCTTTTGTTATTGTTCGTGTTAGTCTTATGCTACCACCTAGTTTCTGGTTTAAATCTGCTTATACTCTACATTGGAGTTTGGACAGCACATACATTATAGAATGAATGCATTTTCATTTACTAATTACTGTTATAGCATAATTGGAATGAGAGTGTGATGTTCTTGGACCATAAATCACGGCGAGAAGATGGGAAACTGTGCTATATGATGACACTTTTTGTGCAAAAGGTGACTTGAGAGGGGTTGTATTTGATCAACAACCTCATCTTAAACTTTTGATGGGAGAATTATCAGGGAGAGTCACATCTTTGGAGACAACTTTGACAGATCTCCAACACAACACAACATCATATAGTTCTACAAACACCAATTGTCACAAGCGAACAATTTGAAAATTTGAAATATTGATCGCACTGGCTGCCTATGAACCTTTGCAAGAAGCAGTGTAGGAGGTATTTGAAATCGAGGTGTAAAAGAAACTGTCCAATTTGAAACCTAGCTATTTCCATATGAGAGGGAGATTATTTAGCGTGCTGGTGAAGAAATAAGACGAGGTCTATTCTAGCTCTCAATGATTGTTACTATGAACAACTCTCAGACTATAATTAACAAGAGTCTCAAGAAGAAGATTGGGCCACTGTCCTAGCTCTTTAAAGACAACTTGAAGAAAAAATTAAGTATTGGAGAGAGTGTCTATCTATTCTGGCTTGAAGGTGAAGGTAGACATGCCAAACTTAAATGGAAGTTGTCAGATTGGCTAATAAGACTGAGAGGCCTCAAAGTAATAATGTGTCAGACCTCCCATTGTAATTACTTATAAGAGAAAGGGTAAAAAAGGGGATTGATATTTGAAGACAGTGGAATCATACTTCTATTATTTTGTAACTATAGCACTTTTTTTTTTAATAGGAATAGCACTTCTATTATTTTGTCCAACTGGAATGGTTTTTTGTAATCTTGTTGGCTTGGCCATCTTTAAAGCCTCTTGTTCTATTCATATATCAATGAAAAGTTTGTTTCTCACCTAATTTTTTAACATGCTTAGTTTTGTTTACATGCAGGCTACATCAGAACACTATGCCATTGGTTTGAAGATATTTAACCAACTTGTATCTGAGATGAATCAGGTCAGTTTTCAAATTGTAAGCATAATTAACTGAAAATTACTTAGGGAAAAGGGGACTTAAAATGCTAATGTGAGATACTTTTATCACATAGTATCTTTCATATGTTATATGTCAATGTGAAAATGGATTCAACTGTTAGTGGCGATCCTTGTGTGTTGGCTAAATGCATATGTTCTTAAATTTTTTGGTTTTTTGTGGTTTTTTGGGTTATAGATGGTACATGCGAATCTTTTTAAAAGAATTCAAGACAGAATCATGGTTTATCTCATTATTTGTCGTGTGTAAGTGGAATGAGTTGATTACTTCTTGTGCTTGGTTGCTAATAAGAATCATTTTTTAAAATTTATTATATTTTTTTTTATAAGAATTTTTAAAATTTATTATATTTTTTAAATTTATTATATAGTATATATATTTTAAATTTGTTTCAAAGCTTTTGTTTGAGCTTAGTTTTTCTAAGTTATGTAATTTTTAAGTTGGATGTGGAATAGTAAGATTGCTCTTTTGTGCGCTGGATCATATATAAATATGCGTTCACAGTCGATATATGAATCCGTTTAGTTATTTTAGCAATATTTTAGGGTTTTTTTAAACAATTTGTTCCAATGGATTGGTTTGAGCTGGGTTTTTTCCCTTAACGTGTGTCATATCATATGTAAGTGGATATGGAATCGCATCATTGTGTCTCAATTGTTATAATATTTATTTATGGGTCTATATCTTTTTTTTACCTTTTAAGATCTTTTTTGGGCTGGCTCTTTGATGAAGATAAAGTCCAAGAATATTGGTTGGTTATTACATTGGGATAACTTTGGATGAAAGATTTTAGACAAAGACTGGCTTTGTGGAGATGTTTAATCTCTGCAATCTGATGGTGATGGGTAATTTGGTTGAAAATGAATAATTTGTGAATTTTTTTATAACTGCCGGAAGGAGTAACAAATTGAGTTTTTATTGGGTGTCTAATTCTAAATATTTCCAGAGACGTCCCCCCAATTTTTTCTATAATTTTAAAATTCTCAAGTTATTTATTTATTTTATAGAAAGTTTTGTTTTTGTATTGTAGTTATTTTCGTTAAAGAGGTTTTTATCCTCTTCTTAACTTTGTAAATTTCATTGCTTCTATGTTAGAAAATCCTTATGTATTGGGTGTATGTAGCAATGGGCTTAATGTAAGACTTGTTACTAATTGCTAGGATAGACAGTATATCCATAACCGATCATTTTCCCAACATGGTTTATGTGAGTTCACTCCAGATCATACTCATGAGGATAGAATTCTAAACGTTTACTTGTTGATTGTAGGTGAAGACATTTCAGAAGATTTTAGACATTGGTTATGTTCAAGTACTTGTTGGAGGAAAGCATGTTTATTGGCTTTTTTTGGGGCCTTTTATGTACTTAATTTATAAAAAATTTCATTTTTATATTAGAATGATGTAAATTGTAATCTCTTCCTCCCCCCCCCAGAGGATCACTCATTCTCCATATCTCTTAGGTTGTAATCATTGACTTTTTACTAATAAATTTTTTTATTTTGTTTGAGATGACAAATTTGCATCCAGAATCAGTAGTAGCTTTTCTCCTGCTCATGTTTTTAATGTAGCTTCATATAGGCTGGCTTATAAGCATTTGGGTTATATATATTTTTTCTATTTTTAAGGCCCATTCTAGTTGGATTTCATATTTTATATTATAATATGCTTGATTTTATTATAGACATACTGTCTATCCTACCATGTTGGGAAAATGATCGATTATGGAAATACTGTCTATCCTAGCAATTAGTAACAAGTCTAATTACATGAAGCCCATTGCTACACCCAATACATGAGGATTTTCTTAAGATATGCTTCCTTATGGCTGGCTAATTCCAACACTTTGTGTAACTATAGTCCTTCGTTGATCGCCCCTAATTGGAGGATTTTTTGTAATCCAAGGGTGCTTTTGTAATACTTTTTCATTCATCAATGAAATGTCTCTTATATAAAAAAATAATATGCTTGATTTTTTTTTTTGACATCATTAACCTGTGCTCCTATGAACTTGTTGAATTTTTAGCCCAATCAAGGATTCCCTTCAACGAATCACCGGAGAGTGGCTTGTTCCTTTCGGGACCAAGCACTGTTCCAAATCTTCCAAATATCTTTAACATCTCTGAGTCAGTTGAAGAATGATGGTAATGCTTTTTTACTTGTCATCATGACTATGCTGTCTTCTCTAATTTTTTGAACCTTTTATATCTATTTTCCTTGTTTTCTGATGAATTTTATTTGATGGTCTTTCCCTTGTGTGATATGCAGTAGCTGGTCGTTTGCAAGAATTAGCACTTTCACTTGCCCTAAAGTGCTTATCTTTTGATTTTGTCGGGACCTCTATTGATGAAAGCTCAGAAGAGTTTGGTACTGTTCAGGTATTTCAATTGGTTACTTACCAATTACCACTTATCATTTGGCTATGTGGTTTAACAACTGGTACATGTACATGTACATGTACATGTAATTAGGTGGTGTGGCTTCTTGACCCTTTTTGTTTTCTTTTTGTATGCTTCCATTACCTCAATGAAATGGGTTTTTGAGCTTTCCTTTTTTTAAACATTATTGTGGCATGTCCTTTGGCAAGCTTATAACCGATAAAAAGAAACATGAACCCAGTTTTATTCCTTTGTGGCATGTCTTTTGTTAGATAAATGGGTAATGTCATGTCCTTCTAATGTATTCTAGATATATTTGGTGGAAATTTCAATGAGTAACACGTTTAAAAAGTATTTGTAAATATAGCCATTTTTTTTCCGTGTGAATGAGTGATTAACAATAATCACTTAAGACAATTAGCGTTCATCATTGTTTATCACTGAGTCACACACAAAAGAAAAAAAACTGCTATATTGCAAATACTTTTTAAGCCATGGTGGAAGTTGTTTCAGCCTTTTGACATTAGGTGGTGCAGACCTAGCATGTTCTTAGGTATATTTGCTGAGCATTTTATGGATGACCCAATTGTTGGTAAAGTTAGGCCTTGTGACTTACTGCTGTTACTTATGGCTGATTGTTAAGGTTTGTGGTCAGAAAGGAACTTGAGAATCTTTGAGCTAAGAGTAGAGGTGTCCATGTACTTCTTGATTTAGTTTGATTTTTAGTCTTTTGATGGAGAATTTTGACTATTTTTTTAATTACTCCCTTTTATGATTAATACCAACTGAGGAGCCTCTTTTCAATGTCTCTCAACTTTTTGAGGGTAGGAGGACATCTTATTTCTCTTTGTTTCTTTCTTTTCAAAGTTCTTTGTTAACAAAATATTTCTTATCCAAAAATATGAAAGATTGGGATAATCATGCATTATGGTATTTGGCCTTGTAGATTCCATCTTCTTGGAAGCTAGTCTTGGAGGATCCTTCTACTCTTCAAATATTTTTTGATTACTATGCCATTACAAAAGCGCCTCTTTCCAAGGAGGTTAGTGCAATGTTATATGCCTGTATTTTTTGTTCTTTTGGAAATTTGTCGAGGTTGTGATCAGTGAGATCAAATTAGACTTCGTGATATGAGATACAAGACTTCTACTAGTTTTTTTCCGTTCATAATTATTTTGGTGTTATAATTATTTGCTGTAAAGTCAGGGGGTATTAGTTTCTTTGAAAACTTGCCTTAAAAGAACAGCCTTTGATTTAGTCCGTTGTTTAATTACCTGTAAGAATTTGTATAATTTATCCTTTTCTTCATTAAAGAAAGTTCTAATTCCTTATTACAAGCCAATAATAATTAAGAAGATTTCATTATTTTTCAACATTCTAGTTTAACTCTTCTTTTTCTGTCGGTTGACTGTTTGACTGATTTTTTATTCTCTTGGTCTTTTTTGGGATAGAACTGTTTTTATGACGATCATAAGTTGGAATGTGGGAGGCCTTGGTTCAAAAGATAAAAGAAGGATTATCAAAACTTCCTAGTGGGTAAAAATTCAGATATTCTTGTTCTCCAAGAAACACAAAGATCCATTTCCAATATGATTTTTTTGAACAGTATTTGGGGAGTTCGTTTTAAAGATTGGGTTTTCTTCCTTCTTTAGTGTCAGAAGGGGGAATCTTGATTATGTGAGATATTCAAAAGGTGGCCGTCTTGCTGTTATTGCTTTAGTTTTACAAAGTCTTCCTTTCTATTATTTATCTATTTTCAAACTACGGGTGAAAGTTGCATGTTTAATAGAAAAGCTTTTTTGAAATTTTCTTTGGAATGGTAGTGACGAAGGAAATCATTCTCATCTCCTTAATTGGAAGGAGGTTTCAAAGCATAAAATTTGTGGAGGTCTGGGCATTGACAATTTGATTTTTCGAAATAAAGCATTTTTAGGGGAATGGTTATGGCGTTTTCAAAAGATTCTTCTGCTTTTTGGACCTCGATTGTGAAAAGTAAATATGGTTTTTCTACTTTTGGTGGGGAAACTAATGTGGTTAAATGTGTGTCCTTTCAGTCCCTTAGAAATTTATTTCACAAGGTCTTGATGTTTTTAACTCTTTCGCCAGATTCACCTTAGGCCTTGGTTTACGAATTCACTTTTGGGAGGACATTTGGTTTGGTGAATTTTCTTTCCAATCACTTTATCCTCAACTTTACCTTGTGTATGTTCGGTGTTCTATTGCATTTTTGATTGATAGCTTTTCTATTTCTTGGAATCTTTCTTTTAGAAGAAACCTTAATGAGATTGAGTTTTTACAATTTCAAGATTTACTTTCGTCCATTCATTTTGTTCGACCTACAACTTTGGAGGACCATTCAACCTGGACCTTTCATCCTTAGGGCTCCTTCACTGCAAATTCCTTTTACTCAAAGTTGATTCATATCCCTTTTGACCCTCATTTTCCTTATACTTTGATTTGGCAAAAAAGATATTCCTATTAAGATTCAATTTTTCCTATGGTCGGCTGTTTTAGAGAAGATTAACACTTGTGATGTTTTGTAGGTGTTTTGGTCTTTGTCCCCTTATTAGTGTTGTCTTTGTAGAAAGGATCATGAGTCAACTAATCATTTATTCATTCATTGTGATTTTACTGGAGTTTTTTTGGAGCCGGATCTTGAATTATTTTGATATTATTTGGGTTATGCCTAAGGATATTTGCTCTCTCTTTTCCATTTCCCCTTATGGATCAAGAAAAAATCGGAAGAGCATTTTTTGGAATTTTGTTGTGGCGGCTCTTTTTTAGGTAATTTGGATCGAGAGGAACAACCTCATTTTCATCAACTTGGCTCGTGATCATTATCATCTTTGGGATCACATTTGTATTTCATTTATCTTTGGTTAAAAAATAATGCCCAATTAAGTTTTGGTTTAACTTTTTCTTCTTTGTACTTACTTTGGAACTCCTTGTAAATTCTTTTGGAGTCCCTTTAACCTCTTGTACATTCTTTTTTATTAATTCAATTGTTGCGAATTCATCTAAAAAAAAATTGTTAAAAAATTGAAAGTCATTTAAGGGTTTGTTTTTCTCTATCTGTTAATTTCCTCTCTACCCTCAAATTCTAACCGGTGGTTTTCTAGAATCTATGGGCCTTGTTCTTCTGGATAATTAAATTAGTTTTGGACAGAACTTAGCAGGAATGTCTTCCAAATTGGCGTTTAGTGGTTATTTTAATGTAGTTTGTTTTTCTCATGAGAATTCTAACTCCTCAATTTCTACTCGGAACGTGAGGATGTTCAATGAATTCATTAGCACATATGAACTAAGGGGTATTCTTTTGAGAAATGCAAAATCCACTTGGGCCAATAACAGAGAATCAATTTTTTTTTTGATGGAAAGATAAATTTTCATTAATCAATAAGGGTAAAAACAAAATACAAGAGGATGAGAAATCCTCCAAAAAAACAGAAATAAAGTAGATATAAATTTACAAAAAAGAATTCCATTTATAGAACATGGAATGCGATGAAAGAGAATCAAATATTAAGTGAAAATTGGATAGATTTCTGTTGTTCTCCTGTTCTTGGAAAGATTACGTTTCTCCCGTTCGTCAAGAAGCTTTAGCTAAGGTATCTTCTGATCGTTGTCCCATCTCTTTAGTTTCTTCTTCTTTTAAATGGGAACTATTCCTTTTATATTTGAAAATATGTGGACAGTACATCCCTCTTTTCATACGATTTGCAAGAAAGCTTAGAATTCCTGTCACGAGTATGGATGGGCAGCTCATATTTTCTTCAAAAAGCTTGAAGCAAACAAAGGTTTCTTAAAAAAGTGGAACAAGGAGATTTTTGGAAATGCCACTAAAGAATTGAAAAGTTGCAAAAGTAGACCCTTGAAGAAAGAATTGAAGATATGACTGTAATTTTGTTAAGAGTTCACTTTTTAGCATTTATTTATTATTTATTTATTTTTTGATAGAAAGATAAACTTTCATTGATCAAGGAAAAAAATTACAACACAAAGTAGAGGATGAGAAATCCTCAAACTAGAAAATAATACATGGAATGTACACTAGCATATCATTAAAAAAGTACGAAAAACAATAGAATCCAAGTATGCCACCAAGGATTTGCAACATCATTAAAAATCCGTGAGTTCCTTTCTAACCACATACTCCAGACATTTCCAAAAAGAAAGTCTCAATTTTGAACCTTTGAAAAAGTCCCAAACCAAGATATCACTAGCATTTTTTTGGAGGTACCCAACTCAAATCGAATTGACAAAGAAGCTTGTACCAAAGCTTTGATGTAAATTCACAATGCATAAAAAGATGGGAGGCAGATTCACGATCTCTATAGCATAAAAAACAAATATGTGGTGACAAGCAAGATGAAGAATATCCCCACTGATGAGTTTTCCCAAAATACTTTTTAGCATTTATGGGTTATCCTCTTTTACTTTGTTTTTATTCTTATTTGACAATGAAACTTCATCTTTCTTTCATTTTTTTTCTTTGAAGAATTTCAAACTCCCCTTCATTATATTGATTTTTCGAGATTGGATATCTTGTCGTGTTCTGTTTTTGTTTTGTTTGCATATTCTTCTCATAAATCATAATTAATATATTATTGTTTCTCACATGAAAAGTTTTTGTAACAAAAATGTTTCCAATAAAAAATTGTTTGTGGTAATTATAGCTAATTGTTGATTGATTTTTTTTTTTTGCAAAAGAATTGTTGATTGATTTTGGTCATAGAGAAACTAAGTTCACACTCCAAACTCTGATTTAACCTTTAGTTGTTTCGTTACAGATTCCTTAAGGAATGAGATTTACATTCCAAATTTTCATGGGTTAATATTATTATTTGGTAGCTGTGTGTACAGAGTTGAGGTTTCTTAAATTTATCTTGTGAAATAGACTAGCCAGTCATCTATATTTTTCTTTTAAATCTTCGATTTGTTTTCTCATTTATTTGTTAGTCTAAGCACACTTTCTTAGGGGTGTTCAAATTTTTCTTCTAGGCACTGGAATGCTTGGTGCGACTAGCTTCTGTAAGACGTTCTTTGTTTACAAATGATGCTGCCCGATCTAAATTTTTGGCCCATCTTATGACAGGAACTAAAGAAATCTTACAAACTGGGCAAGGTGTGTTTTTTTTTGCATCCTTGACTTTGTTACATGTATACATCTATTGATAGTTATGCGTGTATTGTAATAGTATAGATTTTGATTTTTCTACACATTCCATGTTCTATAAATGGAATTATTTTATCTTATCCAAAAAAAAAAACAAAAAAATAAATGGAATTATTTTATGTAATCTTTATTTTTCTTTTGTTTTTTTTGGAAGATTCCTCATCCTCTTGTACACTTTGTTTTTATTCTTATTTGATCAATGAAAGCTCATCTTTCTATTAAAAAAAAAAAGGTTATGTGGGTGGACAAGTTTGTGTTTACTTTGCTATGAAAAAATTGTGTTTATTATATATTAAAAATAGGTGGGTGGACCAATCTTCATGCAATCATAACACATATCTTTCCTAGAGCTCTCAACACATCCTTTATTTTATGGTCTATTTTGTTCTTGTTTCCTGTGAGTAACTTGGAGCTGGCAGTTGGTTTTTTATCCATTTTTTTTAACTGTGTTCTTGTGGCTCCGCTATGTTTATTTCCTTTCTCTTGTGGGCTAGACTCTGGTACTAATTGATCAGTATATCTGAGTTGAACTTCTGATGTCTCATTTTTTTTGTTTCTATTTGATTGATTTTTTGTTGATATATGTTTTTCTCATTGTGTATCAAAAAAGGTTGAATTTTTTTTTTGATGGAAAAAAAAGGTTGAAATTTTGAAACTTGTGGAATATCTTTTTTTTATAGGAAAAACTTGTGGAATATCTTATGATCATCGTACTTCTTTGTATAAAAAATGATTAATATTCTACACGGTTGACAAGCTTTTTACAGCTTTGGCATCATGAAGTTGTGGTTTTGAAAGTTTATCCTAATGGTTGCTTTTGAATCAATCTTGAAAGGCTGTTGGTTTTCTTCAAACCTAGATTTATTTTGGTGACTGTTGTAGTACATGTTCATTCATTTATAGTTTGTCCTGTTAATCTGCATTTTTTTTGGCTCACCAGGTCTGGTTGATCATGATAATTACCATGAGTATTGCCGTCTTCTTGGAAGATTTAGAGTAAATTACCAGGTATTTTTTTTTCTGATGAAGTTAGTATCAGGTTTACTTGTGCTGTAGATACTGTCACTTGCAATATGTGCTTGTTTGTAGATATTCACATCTAATGTAAATGACATTGTTTTGGCTTTTACCACAGCATTGCATGCTTTTTCTTTGTTTATGGTTTAATCTATACTATTTTTTTTTTTTGCAGCTGTCTGAACTTGTGAATGTTGAGGGCTATAGTGATTGGATACGTTTAGTGGCAGAGTTTACTTTAAAGTCCTTGCATTCTTGGCAGGTTTTACTGTTGTATTCTATACTGAAGTATTTTATGAATAAATCTATAAGTATAGTGCACAAGCAATGTACAATTTGTATTATCTTTGTATGCAATACTAATGAGTATAATGTTCTTTTACCAGTGGGCTAGCAGCAGTGTTTACTATCTTTTAGGGCTATGGTCCAGATTGGTAACATCTGTTCCATATTTAAAAGGTGACGCTCCAAGTTTATTGGATGAGTTTGTGCCTAAAATTACTGAAGGTTTCATCACATCAAGGTTGAACTCTGTGCAGGTGAGTCAGTGATCTTTGCTTTTCATTGAGACTTTTTGATTTTTGCTTGAAGTGAAAAAAAGCTTCCTCCATCTAACCCACTGTAATGTGCAGGCTGGATTGCAGGATGATCTTTCTGAGAATCCATTAGACAACGTTGAAGTCTTACAGGATCAACTGGATTGCTTTCCTTACCTCTGCAGATTCCAGGTCCAAATCATTATGTGATTTTTCATTATTTCATTAAAAATTAAATTTTATTCTTGCCAATCCAATTGAAATATATAAATTTAGCTTCAGATATACATGTTTTGTTTTGGAATGTTCTGCACTTTGACCTTTGCATTCACTTGAGTTACAGTATGAAACCAGTAGCTTGTACATCATAAATATAATAGAGCCCATATTGCGAACATATACGGTATGGTTATTGTTTGTGAGCTTGATTTTGTTTAAATCTTATTTTACTTGGTGATAAAGTTCTATTATTTATTTTTCACTTTGTACTGAAATAGGAAAGAGCACGGCTGCAAACAAGTGATAACAGCGACCTATCTGTTATTGAAGCCAAACTTGCGTGGATTGTTCATATTATTGCTTCTATTCTTAAAATAAAGCAATGCACTGGTTGTAGGTAAACAACTCTTCAGCTTCACTGGAAAGTGTAAATCTCATTGCATGATTTCTTTTCTCTTGCTTTTATTCATTCATGTTTTCTCATGCAGTGTGGAATCACAGGAAGTTCTTGATGCTGAACTCTCAGCTCGTGTTTTGCAATTAATAAATGTAACCGACAATGGAATGCATAGCCAGGTATTTAGGGCGGGGAGGAGACAATTTCATACTTGTGTACCATGATGATTTTTAACAGGTCCACCCTTAGACCGAAAGCATTTTCAAATAAATACGTGATATTGTAAACATTCCTCAATCAACTTTTTCTTCTTGAGAATATCCTCCGAAAGTAGTCAATCAACGTTGCCACAAGCATTTTCTAGGTTAATTCTGAGAACCTAAGTTTTCTTTTCCTCTTTCTCCAGTCATCTACAGCCTCATTTGCAGAAAGAGTGTCTTTTAAAATCTGTCTTCGACTCACAATAGCTGACTGATTTTCTTTTAAAAAAAAAAATCAATAGCTGACTGAATAATAGAAATGGTGCTGGAAAGGACCCTTTTGATTCTCTGAGCTAAGGACTTCAACGATAAATTTATATACAACAGTAACCAAGCTGTGTAGTTGAATAATCTCCTACCTTCATTGCTTTGGTTTTCTTTGGTATTAGCATGTACAAGACAAGCACATGAGATGAGATGTACTAGGTAAAGTTGTGAAAGGTTTCTCTCTCTTCCTGCTGGTCTATCGATTTTGTGGTGTATGTGTTGCTGATAATGGAATTTCAACCAATGATACACTACTCAAAAGATTCTCTTATGTTTGAAATTTTCATTTGAGATGCTTATGTGGGGGTTTTTTTTTTGAGATAGCTTATGAGGGGAGTTGATGGTGAAGAGAAGATATTGGTATGTATATAAATATACATATGTCATGGTTCTTGTTTTTTGTAAGAATGCTTTTGGGAGTAACTTTTTGAAATGAAACAGCTCTCTTACAAAGTTACAATACAAGCTCTAAAAAAATAAATCATTGATTTAGTGCTTTCTATAAAAGTACTTTATAGAGTCACATCTTCTTTGGCACAAGGTAATCACTGGAATTCATGGTTTAGATGTTTTGGGGTGGTGCTCCAAAATCAAGGCTAATAGCATCAATAGAAGCCCTTGGAAGCATATTTTTAAACTCAAGAAGCACATGGAGAATAATACTGTTTTCGTGGCTGGTAAAGGAGACAATATTCTGTTTTGGGAGCACATATGGGTTGGTGAGGCTGCTTTGGCTGTTAAATTCCCCAATTTATTCAATCTTGCTAAGAATAAGCTACATCCTATCAAGTATTTCTGGAAAGTGGAGGTGAATTCTTGGGTGATTGATTTTAGGAGGAACCTTAATGATGTGGAGGTGGAGGAGTGGATTAATTTGATGACCTTGTTGGAGCCAGTTTGTATTAATGATAGGGAGGATATTAGAGTTTGGATTCCGGACAAAAGTAATGGCTTCTCTTGCAAGTCAGCTCTTTTCTTTTGCTGTGGAATATGAATGGTAATAGAGCAGATGACTACAATATGTTAGTTTGGGATGGTAAATATCCTAAGAAAATCAAAGTGTTCTTGTGGTTAGTCTTTAAAGATGGTATTAATTCCAATCTCAAGATTCAGTCAAGGAAACCGTGGATTACTCTTCAACCCAATTGGTGTTGTTTGTGCAGAACGATTCGAGTCGACGGAGCATCTCCTCTTCGATTGCAGCTTCTCAAAGCTCTTTGGGGCTCTCTCTTAGCTACGTTTAATATGGAATGGGTCTTCAATAAAGATCCTAAGCAACTTGATTACTCTTTTGGGAGGCTCCTTACTTAAAGGGAAAAAAGGATCCTTTGGGACAATGCGGTGAGATCAATAGCTTGGAATATTTGGTTGGAACGCAATAGACGAATCTTTTTGGATAAAGAAAAACTTTGGAAGGAAATTTGGGAGCTTAGTATTCTTAATGCCTCCAATTGGAGTGCTAGTTGTAAAACTTTTTGTAACTATGCGCCCTCTATCATTGCCTCTAATTGGAAGGCCTTTTTGTAATTTTTTTTTGCTCTTGCCTTTTGGCTCTTTCATACATCAATGAAATAACATTGTTTATTATCAAAAAAAAAATAAAAGTACTTTATATCAATGAAAATGTCTTGTACAAAAAAAAGTACATTAAATACTTTCAAATTGTTTTTTCAAAATAACTTTTGATATGCAGTCCGGTTTACTATTAAAAAAATTTTGATATGCAGTCAAACATAATGAAAAATTTAGAAAGTTTCTTTAGGTAGTCAAAGCACTTTTTTAATTTTTTTTTTATGAAAAGATAAAATTTTCATTCTCGAAAAAATAAAGTTACAAAGTACAAACTGGCGGACGAGATGTCCACAAGTAACATAAGGAAAGCATGGGAACTACAAAAACGAGTTCCATTTTAAATATCTAGAGTGAAAAGAAATATCTAACGAGTTGGAAAACTTTACCCAACACAGTGTAAAATAGAATCCCAATCAGCAGTCCAATCTGAAGCTGTCTTCAAACAAATAGGCATTTTGCTCAAGCCGAACAAACTAAAGAAGATTAGAAACATCACACTTCCAAAAAACTTTCCCCTCTTCAGTTTGAAGAAATCCCATAATAGTAAATTGACCGTGTCTTTGGGGGAACCTAACTCAAGTCAAACTGCCTAACACAGTTCAGCTTAACTTGTTTATCTTCTCAGGAATTTTTGATGTGGCACCTTCTGATTCTTAGGTTCCCTATTTATCCTACACTGCCTGTAGTTGTCAGTAGTTGATGTTAGTCGGGCTGGTAGTTAGAAACTTTATTGTATAAAACTATAAAAGTTATACAATAAACTTTAGGGCAGGATGCTTTTTTACCTGAAAATCAACAAAGAACTGATATTCATTGTGATTACACAGTATACCATAAGCTTGTTTATAGAATGCTTATTCTTTCCTTTAGTTTTTACTTTCTCGTCTTTTCTTTTTTTATGCTTTAGAGGATTCCTCATCCTCTTGTATTTATCCTTTGGATTTTTTCAATTTGATTAATGAAAGTTCATCTTTATATTAAAACAAATACTCTAGAAGGTCTAAGGCAAAGAAGAGGGAATGTTTTGAATTATTGTGTTCAATTTATTTTCTGGGGTCTTTGAATGTAGAAGAACAAAAGAATGTTATGGCTTCTCTATGGTCAGTGACTAGTAATTACGAAGATGGTCTTTCACATTTATTTTAACAGATTTGGTGTTCAGTTTGCTATGATTGATTATATTGTTTTTTATTGGTAGGAATTTTCATTTCCCCTATTTAATCTTTTTGTTTTCTCGTATTTTTGTTACTGAAGTAATTGTTTCTTTTAAAATAACAACATTGTTTCTAGTGAAATTATTATCTGTATGAACTTTTGTACTTCTAAATCTTTTATCTCTTCTTCCTGCAGAGATATAGTGAAGCAAGCAAACAAAGACTTGATCGAGCCATTCTTACTTTTTTCCAAAATTTTCGTAAGTCATATGTTGGTGATCAGGCGATGCATTCCTCCAAGGTAACTAATAAACATATATTCTGTTGTATATGAAGGTTAATTTGTCATTTGTCTTTATTCCTCTTTCAATTGCAGCAGTTATATGCGCGGTTATCTGAACTCCTTGGACTTCATGATCATCTTCAACTGTTGAATGTGATTGTCAGCAAGATTGCAACAAATCTCAAGTGTTATACTGAGGTGAAAGGTTTATTCCTTCTATGAATACTTTATTTATTCTGGAATTTAAATAAGATCTTTTATTTCTGTTCCAGAGTGAGGAAGTCATTGATCACACCTTAAGTTTGTTTTTGGAGCTGGCATCTGGGTAAATCCTATTACAACAGAATCTTTGTTGAAGAATTGCAGTCATACATTGTAGATTGCTGATTGTTCTTTTTTCTTTCCTGTCCTCCCTCTCTCTTTCTCTCTCAATTGTCAGATACATGACAGGGAAGCTGCTTTTGAAATTGGATACTGTTAAATTCATTGTTGCAAATCACACGGTAGTAATACCTGAAAGTTTTTATTTTTTGAATTACCCGTCCTTCTAAGCTTGGATATTTTTATAATCTTCCCATGCCTCATTTTAAAAATTTTCTTCAACCTGTAATTTTAGAGGGAGCAATTTCCATTTTTAGAAGAATATAGATGTTCACGCAGTCGGACGACCTTCTACTACACCATTGGCTGGCTAATTTTTATGGAGGAGAGCCCTGTTAAATTTAAATCCTCAATGGAACCCCTCTTGCAGGTAAATCTCTTATATCTGTTGTATATATATACACACGTACAGATGTTCATACTTGCTTTTACGGTTTTACCTCATGCCATGAATGGAAGATGCATATCTATTTTTTTTCTTTCCATCAAGCTTTTCCTTGGACCAAGTTAATAAAGCCTTTTTGGTTTTTTCATATTTGTAGCTGTTTTTTTTTTCTCCTCATAGTAAACCAAAGTTTGTCATTGAGGAATGAAAGTGCCAAAAAGGCCAAAAGAGGTTACAAAAATGCATTCCAGTTGGCTGCAATGGTAGGGCGAATAGTTATAAAAGCATTTACAATTTGCACTCCACGCGAGGCACGCACAAATTCCACAAATTTTCCAACGTATCATGCTTGTTTTAAAAAATTCTTCTGTTGCTTTTCTTTTCCTTCCTATGTTTTTTTAAAATTATTTTTAGAGTTAGAAAATGAGAATTTCAACTTTTGACTTTATTTAAAATCTTTAGTCTTTATCTTATCTCTTTATGTTTAATTTTTTTTTATGGAAAGATAAGTTTCATTAATCAAAGAAAAGAAAAGTACAAAAGGAGGACAAGGAGTCCTAAAAAACAAAAAAATAGAAAAGTAAAATGTTACAAAACTAAATGAAAGAATTCCATTTATAGAACATTGAATGTAGAGGAAAGTTAAAAACGGAAAACATTGATTGTAGAGGAAAGTTAAAAACGGAAGAATTGACAACTCTGGCTCAACTAAAAGCGTGGAAAATGATCAAGTCTCAAATATGTAGCCAAGAGTTAGCCTTGTTGTTGAATATATGAGAATTAAGCTCAAGCCAAATACTCCAAAGCAATGCAGTAGCGGCACAATTCCAGAAAGTCTTCCTTAACTTTAAAAGTCTTGGCTCCAAAAACATCCCAAATTGATAAGTCACAAGCTTCCTTTTGAGGAATCCAACTCAGATCAAATTGGCAAAGAAGCTTGAACCAAAGCTTGACCGTGAAATCACGATGCAAAAAAAAAAAGGTGACTTATAATTCCGATAGCAAAGAAAACAAATATGAGGAGACAACAAAGAAGTAGCCAAACGAGACTTGATTGTAATAAGTTTCCCCAAATAGAAGGTAAAAAAAATGAATTTGAGGCTGAAGACCGGGAATCCAGATGGATCGAAAAGCTTCAAAAGTGTTGGGAGACAAAGTATTGGTAGGAAGAGAAAAGAAAGATTTGCTAGTGAAAGAGCTTGAAGAATGTGATGATCAAATGAGACGATCATACGTAAATATAGATTCTTCTGTAAACATGACTCTAGGTAGTCCTCCCTTATGTAATTTCATATTATCATCAACTGAAGTATAATCAAGGAAAAATACGAGTATTAATGTTATGGTCAAATTCCTGCCTTGCCATTTTCTCTCTTTTCAAAATTTGTTGGTTTTGGCATTCAAAGTGAAGTTTGTGATCATATGTGGATAGATAGAGAAGAATTGATATAAATCAATACCTGCTAATGCAGGTATTATTGATTAATGAGCCAATATGATATACTTGGATATAAGAATTGATAAATTGAGGAAATGTATTTTTGTGTTATTTTTAAAGTCTTTGGGATAAACGTTAGATTTTCCTTTTCATTCTAACTCTTTTTTTGGTAATAAACAAAGCAATTTCATTGATATATGAAAAAGCCCAAAAAGGCAAGGAAGGGACTACAAAATGGAACTCTTTTTTTGTAGTTCCTAGTTTTGTTTTGTTTTTCCTTCTGTAGTGGACTTCTCGTCTTCTTTTTTTGTTTCTTGTTTTTTGTATTTTTATTTTTCAATAAATGAAAGATTTTTCTTTCCGTAAAATATCTTTTATAAATGCAATTCTTTGTTCGTAAGATTCGTTTACTTATATAGTGATTTCTTTTAGTTTTAATCAAAGATTTCATGTTGTTCTAGGTTTTTATCAGTTTGGAATCAACTCCTGATTCCCTTTTTCGTTCTGATGCTGTAAAATATGCTCTTATTGGGTTAATGAGAGATCTTAGAGGGATTGCTATGGCCACAAACAGGTAAGTTTGTTAAAAAGTTAAGATTCTCTCAATCTTCCCGGCTTATTTATACATTTTTGTCCACCTTACAGTCGCAGAACTTATGGGGTTCTATTTGATTGGCTGTACCCTGCCCACATGCTTCTCTTGTTGAAAGGCATTTCTCAGTGGACTGATACACCTGAGGTAGTTGATTTGGCTTATTATCCATGTTCAATTATTTTCACCATCATTATATAATTTTGTTGTGGATTCTTCCATAAAGATGAAGGCTTACACATGCTCATATACTTAGAATCTTTGTTTAATAGAAAATAAGTGATTATATTTTGTTTGGGTATATAAATTATATAATGAACTATTGTGCTTGGTCCAATGGATTGAAAAGATGCATTTTCTTCTTTTCCCTCCTTTTCCCTCCTTTTCCAAAACAAATCAATTTTAGTAGAAAGTTAGTATTGCACAACGTGCTATTTATTTAAAAAAAGTGCCAATTCAAACTGTCATTTTCTTTCTTAGTTCTCGCCTTCTTGGTATGTTTTTAATTTAAAGAAACAGAGCTGTTTCCTTACTAACAAAGTTTTCTTCTTTAAGCAAATGAACAAGGCTCCTTGATATGCCAATTAGACTAATTGAAAAAGTGATAATGGCTCTAGACAGTTTCCCTCAACCTATCTGCTAGCTAGAGAATTACAAAAAGAGTCTTGATTACAGAATTCCCTTAGAAGTTAGTCAAATTCAACCTCCGAATTCCAATTATCTTGACAGTATCTTTAGCCATGGTCTCTAAATATTCAGCTCGTGATGTGGTTTTTGCTATCATCCACATGGATCTCCTTCAGTTGAGGCATAACGGTTGTTAGTCGGAGCTTCTTGCTCTTGTACCAGTTTTGGTTTGAATCATCAGAATTTTCTACTGGAAACTGAGTTGTATTCAAGCATATGAACTGTGGATGCTTTTATGTATAGAATGGGCTAACTGTCAGTGTCACGTCAAGGGGTCAGTCAAACATAGAAGCAGAAAACAGCCAAAGGCAGTTGTCTGCCGCCTAACAGGAAACTAACTAAAGAATTACAAAAGAAACTTGTTTACAAAGTACCTACACAGTTTTTATATGTAGATTTTGACCTCTAGTAACTGTTAAAAAGTTCTAACATCGAGAGCTTATTTTTATTCACCTGATTTGTTGTCATAATAATTATTGTTTTAAGAAGTAAATTATGCAGCTTCATGTCAGTATAAAATTACAGTGCAGGATAGTGTCTAGTTTCATTTTGGGTCTGAGTTATTTGAGAGTGTGTTTTGACATTCTGTTTCGTTGGGGAACCTAACGGTATTATTTTTTATATAACTATGTATTTCTCTCCTTGTCTGTTTAATTTTATATTAATGTTTTTGTTTTTATTTTAAAAAGACCATTTTTTTTTAATTAGAATTGAATAATATTACAGGTAACAACCCCATTATTGAAATTCATGGCTGAGTTCGTGTTAAACAAAGCTCAACGTTTGACTTTTGACTCATCTTCTCCAAATGGCATACTTCTTTTCCGAGAAGTTAGCAAACTAATTGTTGCTTATGGATCAAGGATTTTATCTCTTCCAAACCCTGCTGATATCTATGCCTTCAAATACAAGGGAATATGGATTTCTTTAACCATTCTTACTAGAGGCAAGTACATGACTGTTGGATTTATCTTTATCTTAGTAGGTATTATCTATTGTAATTATTTCCTTATTGGAATTAGGCTTCTACTTGTATCAGGTCCCATCTCTTATAAAAAGGGACCTTTGTACCTATTCTTCATAGAGTTTTGGAATACAATATTTCTATTCCTTAAATTTAGTATGACCATCCTATTACTATACTTTTGATGATTTCTATTGGTTTGTACAAGTGGTGTATTAACTTATATTTTTTCTTTCTGTCATTAGTCTAAGTTTAGAGAAATCTAATTTCATTTTGAAAGATCTTAGTTGTTTGTAAGTGCTATGTTTTGACAGTCTTGTGTTGTGTATGTTCTCATTTCCTGTCACAAAAGTGGAACTGTTAGAAATCTGCTGGTTGCCTTCATTTTATGTTTTTTATCCTTTCAGAAGCTTATGTAGTCGATAGACTTTATATTTATTTAATCTACTGCATTTTCTCTCTTTGTTGAATAAGATGGGACTCTTTAAGTTTTCCAAAGTTAACTACTCATGTAGTTATGTTTATGTTTACCGTACTATTGAATTTTGTTCGTGTACAATTAAATCAAACAAATTTGGAATTATTGTTTTAGAAATTTTTGGGAACTATAGTGAACTGAAATTTACTAAGTTTTTTTTTACGTATTGCAGCTCTTGCTGGAAACTATGTCAACTTTGGGGTGTTTGAACTCTACGGTGACCGGGCACTTTCTGATGCACTCGATATTGCTTTAAAGATGACACTGTCAATTCCCTTGGCTGATATATTGGCATTCCGTAAGGTGTGTGAACACATTCCTTCAACTAAATCTGAGTATTGATTATTGATGAATGTTATACTTATACTACAAAGTCTATGCATGCTAGATAATTGTAGTACTATTCTCTGGTGTGTATAGTTGATCCTCATATCACATCTTTTTTCAAAACAATATATATGCAATCAGTTATAATTTTGTTCAATTAGGGCTGTTTTTGTGTAAGAATCTTGAGCTCGTAAAAGCAAGCATATTTAAGTTTTTATGTTTTCTGGTTAGAAGATTAATGTTGATGATGAGATTGTTTCAAGAAGAATTGAAATGTGCATTCATTGCCATTGACGAGGTTTTTAAGTGGTTTATTTACTTTAATACATATAATATAGATTTGAAAATTCTCTGTTTATTTGCAGCTTACCAGAGCGTATTTTGCTTTTCTGGAGGTTATGTTCAGCTGCCATATGGTTTTTATATTAAATCTGGATACAAACACGTTCATGCATATAGCTAGTTCCCTTGAATCTGGCCTAAAGGGTCTGGATACAAATATTTCATCTCAGGTATGCTTACATCCCGGACACTCTTAGAATTTTTATCTTATCGGGTGCGTTGCGTGTAACTTTGGGTCTTTAACTTTTATTGCAGTGTGCATCAGCTGTTGATAATTTGGCAGCTTTCTATTTCAATAACATCACTATGGGAGAGTCTCCATCTTCAACCGCTGCTATTAATCTCGCTCGTCACATTGCAGATTGTCCCACTTTGTTCCCAGAAGTAAGAAACTTCGAAATTTTCCTGTTAACAATCCATGTAGATGAAAATATTACTTTTTCACACTTTCTTTACAAATTTTTTAGTTGGTGCATCTTGGTTATGGCATCTTTAATTTTTGTGATGCCTGGTGACCTAATAAGGTGTATAACACTTAAGAAATAAATGAAATCAATCATAACCTAGCAGCTTTCCCGTTTTGGGAATAGTACTTTCTTGTTATTAAAGAAAGAGCCCAATTTTTTTATTTATTTATAATAAACGAGTAATTTCATTGAATAATGAAAGGGCCAAGAAGGCCGAAGATTACAAAAAAGCGTTCCAATTGGAGGCTATAGTAGAGGGGATATAATTACAAAAAGCTTTACAATTTGCACTCCAAGTGGAGGCATTAAGCACACAAGTATCCCAAGTGTCATGCCAAGACCTACTTTTGTCCTCAAAGATTCTCCTATTACGCTCCAACCAAAGGGTCCATAATATAGATCTCACCGCATTAGCCCAAAGCAAATTACCCTTGTCTTTTAGGGCAGAAACACCCAAGAGGGATAAGATATTAGCTCTCAAATCTCTACTAAACACCCAGTTCATGTTTAAAAAAACCATCCAAATGGAATGTAAGAGAAAGTGTATTCAAAGAGGAGATGCTTGGTGGATTCCGAGGAGACTTTACCGAGAACACACCAATTTGGTTGTAAGGCAAGCCAAAGCTTCCTCAACTGCAATTTCTGATTGGAGTTGAGACCATCATTAAGAATAGTCCATAGAAAAACTTTTATTTTCTTCGGTTAGGCTCCTTTCCAGATTTGCAAATTCTCACTACCCCCATCCAAGCTAGCGTTCTTCCACAAGAGGTTCAAAGAAGATTTGCAAGAAAAGCCACATTGTTTGTCGTGGTTCCACACTCTAGCATCCTCCTTATCACTGACTTTGACAGAGATCAGCAGCTCCATCAACTCAAGCCACTCATGTGGCTTTTAGTTTGTTGTGCCACTTTATTGTATTGTTTTTTTTTCTTTCTCTTTCATTATTTTAATGAAATGGCCTTTTGAGGTGTTCTTTTCAAAAAAAAAAAATTAACTCAAGCCACTCCCCAAACTCCCTATCATTTAAGTTTCTCCTAAACTCCAAGTTCCAGAAATTACCTTCACCATTCCAACATTTAGCAATCGGTTGGCAGAAAGAGCCCAACTTCAAATCCATGTTAATATTTCTTTCCTGCAGCGGACCTTGTTTACTTCAATAATGTTCAAATCCACATGTGAAGAGGATTGCATCTATTACATCAAGGTGGCATGGCTATTAATTGTGCTTTACATTGGATCTCGAAAACCAACATTGTTTGTTACCTCAATCTCCTTAATTACTGCCTAAGAAATAAATATTGCATTTAAGAAGTGCTTTTACCTATTTAAAAGCACTCCCAAACACACCCTAAGGTTTTTTGTGGTGGTAGGCCTTCCTGTATCTGAAAAAGCAGGGCTCCTAAGAAAGTCAGTGCCTTCTTATGGACGGTCTTGAGAGAAGGTTTAAATACGACACGAAAGATAAAATTCAGACTAGATTCCCTCACTTCTCTATTCAATCGCATTGGTGTGTTCTCTGTCTAGGGTTGGCTGAGAATGCTGGCCATATTTTCCTTGCCCCTTTGCTTCCTCTCTTTGGCATCTTCTTCTTAACAAGTTTGGTTTGAGTTGGTCTTTCCCCAAGGAATTGGACCTTTTGTGTTATAACATTTTTTTTTTTTGATAATAAACAAAGCTATTTCATTGATGAATGAAAGAGCCCAATAAGGCCAAGGAAAACAAAAAAGCCTTCCAAAAAGAGGCAAAGTTTGGTTTGTGTTATAACATTTTTCCAGCTATGCATATATGCATTTATCTCCTGTAGGGTAAAAGGTGAATTTCAATCTGTGGATGCATTCCTTAAATTTGATTTGAAAAGGATACAAAACCAACTTTTGTTCAATTTTTCTTAGTTCAACCTGCATGTGTTGCAGACTTGCATTAAGCAAACTCTAATACCTTTTTGAGAAACAAGAATTTATTTTTTGTGTTTGTAGATATTAAAGACCCTTTTTGAGATCGTTTTATTTGAGGACTGCGGTAACCAGTGGAGTCTTAGCAGACCAATGCTGAGCTTGATACTAATTAGTGAACAGGTAAAGTTGGTTTGTACTCTTCACAGCTTTATATACCATTTATTGTCTTTATATATTGTTGAAATTGTTTTAGATGCTGAAAAACTAGTTCAATGTATGGTGTATCATGTATGTAAGCCTAACGGATTGTGTCACAATCTTAAATTTTTATATATTTTTTTGGTAATAAACATTGTCATTTCATTAAAATATGAAAGAGCCAAAAAGGAAAAAAAAAACAAAAACAAAAAACAAAAAAGCCTTCCAATTAGAGGCGCTATAGTAGAAAGAGCATAATTACAAAAAGAATCTTAAATATTCAAATTAAAGAAGTTGACCCACCTTTCTAGAAGTATTCAGATTACGGACCGTGTCACAATCTTAAATATTCAAATTAAGATATTGACCTCTCTACAAATATTTGGATTTTTTAACTTTTATCCGTTTCTTGTCCATTATCTACAATTAAGTCCCAAACTTTATCCGTGCAAGTCCAAGAAGTATGGGGCATTTGCAAATCTAGCAAAAATTTTAGTAATATTTGTAAAAATAAAAGCTCAAAAAAATATATGCAAATATAGCAAATTTTGATAAGATTTATTAGTGATAAACATTGAATTACATATTTTTAGACTAAGTTATCACTCATAAACACATAAATCATTGTTAATCACTGATAAACATGATAAAAATTGCTATATTTGCAAATACTTTTTTGAGTTGATATTTTTATAAATATTGGATAAAAATTTGCCACCCAATGAAATTTCCCAAGAAGTATCTATGAAAACATGTATTGGCTCTTTTATTCATTTCATAATGTGTCTGTGTCCATGCTTCTTAGTTGCATATTTTTCTAAGTCATATAAAGCATGACACTATTTTGTGTAGCCGTTCCATATCTATAATAACACTCGGTGACACACTTCACTCTCAATACAAATATGATTTTGGGTTTTGAAGTATTGTATTATTGTTATCTTGTTACTTTTTGGATGCACTTGGTCATTGTTTGATTGTCAACTGTATTATATTCTAGCCTTTTTCATATTTCTTTTACATGCCTTCAAATTTCTTTATCTATATTTTTTCATATTTATTTCAAAATTGTAGTGGAGAGTTTTTTGCACTCAGTATGTTCATTTTTACCTCTAGTAATCTAATTTTATTTATTTGAATTATTTCGTCACTAAATGCTTTTTTAGTCTTCTGTATGGAGTATTTCAGTATTGCTTGGAATTTAACTATCAGATTTGTCATTTATGTGCAGATGTTTACCGATTTGAAGACCCAGATCATGGCTTCTCAGGCAAGTTTTGCCTCTTGGTATATTTATATTTGATGATCATCCAGATTGATATTTCTATATTTGTGAGAAAAATACCTTTGGTTGGGAAAGAAAAGAGCATACATGGAAAAAAATTAACGTACTAAGATGTGATAAAAAAATGAGTGGTATTTTGAATAATTGACGTCGTATTTCAGAGATGTGGTTCTATTGATATATTATAAATCTACTGAGACGATGAGAGTTTTGCTTTAAGAACATTAATTACTGAAAAATAAAAACTGATTTATACTTGGTAAATTTTCTTTGAAGCATGTGAGTTAAATTCATTTGTAACTCTCCCTGTGCCTATCAAGGAGATTAAAAATCAAAGGCAAAGGGCTACTTTTTTTTAACGTGGCATTTATTGTGTCAAACTGCAGGCAGTGGACCACCACCCTCGCCTCTCCCTCTGTTTTGAAAAACTTATGGCAGATGTCACACGAAGCTTGGATTCGAAAAACCGGGACAAGTTCACCCAAAACCTGACTGTATTCAGGCATGAATTTCGTGTTAAATAGTTGAAGTCCTTGTCAAGCAGATTTGATAATGAATTTTCTGCTCAAGACATTCATTTCCTTGAGGGAGAGAAACAACGAAAAAACAAACAAACAAAACAAAACAAAAACAAGAATGTGTTACTCTGTACTTTCCTCAGCTGGTTGGTTTATGATCCCAAGTCAAACTAGCTGAGCGCCTTTCGTGGAAATCAAAAGCGAATAACTGACAAAGTGCTCAATCTTCAAAGTGGGAGAAATACATTTTGTATCCCACATTTTACAGTCGTGTTTATAAGATTGTCTGTGTCGAGAGGGGTTCGTGCTAGAAGTAGAGATGACCTCATACTAGAAGATTTTTGATGATTGGGTATGTGCGAAAGGTGGTTTGGAATTTTGTGTTATCAAATAGGTGGTGGTTTAGATCAATTCTTTTTAGACAAGAACGGTTTTTGAGGTGTTTAGTAGTGATATCATGTACATTAATGTTTAAATATTCTTTGTACCTTATTGATTATAGAAGGAAAAAAAAAGGAGCAGATTTACATTTTTCTTGCGTTTTTCTCATTGTTTTATCAGGAAAGTTTGTATCATTGTGGCGCCAGTTGTGGATCATTATCGATTTATATCGCGGCTCTACTTAAAATCAGCTGTCATTTTGTTTGAACTGAATTGATCTATCCTGATCGTACCATTTGATAAAACTCTTTTTTTTTCTTTCCCTTTTCTGGAAAAAGTGTTGAAGTTATATCGGTATTTTAGGCATTTCCCCCCCATAATTATTGTTTAGTGATTTGCGGTGTAAGGGGAGAGCTTATGGGCGTCATATTCATTATTTCGTTCTAGACCGGACCATTCATGGAAGGAAGTTGAAATTGCATATTTAAAAACGAATGCAATGTTTAAATGATGAGGAAGTTATAGAAATCAACTGTAAAAATGTTATTAGAAACTCCTTATTGCAGACCTTGGGGAACAAAACATGTAAGCAAATATAGGGCTAGTTTGGCATTGCTGTAGCTTTTGAAATAATTGCTCTCAACTATAGAAAAAATCAATTGTTTCATGAATCAAATTAGTGTTGGTAAATTCAGCTTATGCAAAAAATTAGTTTGGTAATTCAACTTCTAAAAATACTGTGAGATAATGATATCTAAATAATGCTTAGTAAATTGATTTGAAGAATACTTAAATATTTTGTAATGTCGTTATTATTATTATTATAATGAACATTATATTTTTTAAGTTTTAATTTAAAATCAAATGTGTATTAATCTTGATTTTAAATTAAAATGAAAACATTTCATTTTAATCATAATCGAACTATAAGTTATATTAATTTAATCACAATAATTCATAAAAACATACAAATAAAAAACTATTTAAAAAAACATAAAGAAACAAGATAAATATTATCAATCTAATTTTTTTAAACAAAATATTATCTATTTGATAAATTTTTATTTATGCTTAAAATTATATAATTATTACAACTATTAATTATCTTTTAAATTTTATTTAAGATCTAATATATATTTTTACATCAAAAATATTTATCAAATTTTATTACAAATCAATTTTGATTTATATTAATTTAAATATAAATTATTCATAAATAAACATACTATACAATTTTTATTTTTTTTAGATTTAGAAAATAGATTTAGGACTTTCAACAACGTAGTAGTTAGTGGGGAGAAATTTTAGGGAAATGCTTTTGAAAAGTAGATATGTATCTGCTTCTAAAATCTGGCACTTAAGTAATTAGATTTTTTTAAAATCTATCAAATCTTTCTTAACCAAACACTCAAAACAGTTGAAATTTTCTGAAAAATTATCCAAAATCAATGCCAAACCAAGCCGTATTCATAATTGAATTGTGAAATTTAAAGTAAAGTAAAATATATATTTCATTAATAATTGCTAAATTATACTAATTTTATTATTGTTATAATACTAATTATACTGAGAAAAAATTATATCTAGGTTATAGATTTAATGTCATTTAAACATATTAATATTATCACAAGGCGGAGCGGCCAATGGTCTAAATCAAATTTGACAGTGTGATTGGTCACCAAATTAAAGAAAAGAATTGGTTTGCAACTACCAAATTAGGTTCGAGGGTCTATTGTGTGTAGAGAAGGTGTTAACACCCTACAACACCCATTAAATAACAGTTACCAAATTTTATTTTAAATTATCCATTTTTATTTTATTTATAATGGTCGAAAAAATAATTATTTTATTTTATGTTTAAATGTCTCATGTTTTACTAATTCACACTTCAACAATAAAGCATGGATTAATAATTACGAGTGGCGCTAAGGCAATTAGAAAATATATTATTAGAATTAACTTTGAATTCCCGGAGTAACTCTGCACCTCAAGATCGTTAGAAATCAGACTCTTGAAATTCTAACATCCATCGTCGAAATTTTGAAAGAAACTTTGATGTGTTATTCTTATAGTCAATAAAAGTTTATTAAATGTTTCAGTTAAAACATTGTTATTTGTTATGATAAATAAAAGTATAAAAATAATATTAAAAAAAAAAATGTTTAAGGTAATCTTGATTTAGATATTTTTTTTAATGAAAATAATTTATTAATCTATAAGATGTAATATTGGAATTAAACTTAGAAAATAATTTTCTATTTTATTTGAAAAACACACTCTGTACTTCCAATTCTTCATCATTAGATTCGAAATTTATATTCTTAAAACTTGAATTAAATTTTTTATACCGTTTATAACATTAGATTTTATTTTTAATAGCAACATTAATGCACAAATGAACAAATTTTTAGCAAATAAAAATAAACAAATAAAAAGTTACATACTATGAATTTATATTTCCCAGTTTCAATTTTTAACCAAATCTTAAATTGTTTTGTTTGTAACTAGTTGACAAAAAGACAAGAATTTTACATCTAAGATCATTTTAATTAATTGGAGACAAACTAGCTCAAATTTTATTTTATCAAATTGTCCTAATCATTATGCAACATATTTTTTTATATAAATATAAAATACAACTACAAAATTAAAAAAAGAGAAGAACCTATATGAGATTTTCAACAATATCCATAATAAAACAAAATATAAATTAACAAATACTATATGTAACACAAAAAATTATCACATTTGATTAAGGAAGGGAAAAAACATACCCAAATGAAAAATAATCTGATCCTTGAAATTGATTGATAGAGGGGTAGGTCATAGAAGCGCCCTTAATTATTGAGGATTTTGGTAAAAGAATTTGGATTGTCCCCTCTTTCTTCTTGATTTTGCTCCAAATAATTATTGTGTGAGATGAGACTTGAAGAAGGTAGAAATTTCTCCCTCCTTTTATTGATGTAGACTTCACTTTGTAGAGAATAAAAAAAATGATGTATGGTTTTTTTTAGATGAGAGTATTGAAGGAGAATAGGTGACAGTATTAAGAGTTCCCTCTTTTCTTTTAATATCTAGAGGCTTTATATATGAAAGAAATGGGTAGTTGAAACTACAAGAACGTGAGAGAGAGAAAAGGCCTAAAAAGTGGGAAGGGGAAAAAGAGAGGGAAACGTGGGAGTTAGAGAGAAATTGAGGAAAATTGAAATTATTTAATTTGGTGAGATAGAGGAAAGAGAATGAGAAAATTAAGCGGTTTAAGAAAATTAGTTAAGACGGAGATTTTTATTTAATCTTTAAACATTTAAATTTTCATACCATTTTAACCTTTTGTTTATTTTATATTTTCTTATCTTACTAATGAAATATTAACTATGATATTAGTAAAATAAAAATTATCCGACAAAATACAGTGCTACAAATATTATAAAATTAATTAAAAATACCTTATTCTATCAGTGTATTTAACCAATGTGGATTATATCAACTATTTTAATATAATTAATATTATAAAACAAAAAATGGGGATTAATTAATGATAAATAGTCAATAAATACCATCACTGCATGATTTGTCGATTCCATTGATCAAAAGGATTATATGATTGATATCTGGTAATGTATCATATATTCTGAATCATTAAACATCTTAAACAATGTGGAACGCATTTCTATAAATTACATTACATAACATTCTACATTCATTTTACGTTACATCAGGGCTTGTTAAACAAAACAATGAACACCAAGGCAAATGAATCTTATGGCTTAAATAGGAAGAGAACGAAAAATAAACGTAAACAATAACTCAAAAGCCCTAGAACAAAGTATACTCAAAATTGTGGTCGTCTTCAAGCCAATAAATATATTGCTGCTACGATTCCACGAGACAGCATCCTATTTCGTTTCTGTACTCATCGCCGCTCGCCATTTTTAGCTACAGCTCCAAGAGGAAGACTAGAAATCAAAAACTAACATGCTGAACCAAGCAAAGCCTCCTAAATCAGGATTTTGCTCCACTGCTTAGCTGTAGGGTCATTTTTATGTTCATTGCCGCCAACTCTGCAGCCAGATATCTAAAGACATAAGGCATTGCCACTGTCTCCATACCTTTACTCGTTTGGCAAGCATGACAGGTAACCTTTTTGGGAGCCCTCCCAGGGGGAAGACCGCCAATTTCCCGCACTGCACGCTTCTGAGGCTGGATGAAAGATGACGTAAGAATGCTTCCACAAAGTGAACATACATCAGCGATATGATGATCAGAACATGTATGAAGCCGATCATGCAATAAGTATGCTGCTCCATGCGCAAGCATAGAGTCACGCTCCATTTCCCCAAAACGTATACCACCACCCTTTTTTCTACCTTTGATAGGTTGCCGAGTGATTTGGTCTACGGTTCCAGTGGAACGAACCTGAAAACATTAAGTGACAGAAATGCTCAAACCCAAAACTAAGGAAGAAAAATTTCTCTAGTGTTACACAAAAGTATGTTCAAAGAACGTGATCACACAATATTTCAAACCCACATTTTATGAACAGGAAGGCAATAGTGCAATACTTAGAATGTGTTTATGAGAATTGTGTTTTCAAATGAGATTCTATACCTACATATGGAGAAAATACTTATCAAGCATTTCTTCATAAAAATTTTAAAATACTTCCAGATGTTTTTGCAATTTAAAAAAAAAACATCATTTTGATATAATATACCATGAAAGTTTGAATTTTTTTTACTAGTCAAAAGCACTTTAAGACACTGAAAAAAACTCTCAAACACAATATTACCAGACTCCCTAAAAGAGGCCATGGAAAAGGATTCACAATAACACAATTACAATTAAGTCCATTAAATTCAATTTTTTTTTTGCCAAATGATATAGGGTATGAGATTTTATAGGAAAGGTGAGGTTCAAACCTCCCTTTTGTCACTCCACCTTGTGCACTTGGTACAAATCATCAATAATTCAACTACACAATATTATACATTAAATAACTCGTAATGAATTAATAGATTTTACCTACAATAAATTATATTTGCTATAATGTTAGATATTAGGGTATAATATATAATTACGTAATTAGAGGCTCGTTACTATAGGTTAGACTCTAATGTGTGTGTGTGTGTGATTAGTGAATGATATGATTTAAGAATTCTCTTCAATTCTCTGTTTACACAATACAATAACGGTAAGAGAAAATGTAGAGGGTTACAATTCCTCTCCTATTTCACAGAAAAAGATGGAAGGAATCTCTATTTGAACAGCTAATTACATGTTAGTCATTTTAGAACCACTTTGACCTTATTATCAATGATGCAAATGACACATGAAACGATACGAGATCAAACAATATCTCATGATGAGAGAAACCACAAATGCACTTCAATAGTATTTCATTCTTTAAAAGCCACTAATGCTAAGACCTCGAAGCTATAAAATACTGTGAGAATATAAATATAATTTAAAGAAAATTCAAAAATAGACCAATTAAGAATATTGACCTGATATTTGTCCGAAACCATGTGACGTAACCGCTGATAATATACCGGTCCAATAAAAATTTCACAAGTTAGCTCTGTTCCATAAACTCCACTATACAATACCTCAACGCCATGGTAATTAAACCCCCTTTTTATTAACATGGAGCCAAGTTCATCAACAAGTGATTCGGAATTTGTTTTTGCATCATCCATATTTGTTTTCTTCACAGAACTACTAAATGGCGTTGCATCCACAAATTCTCCATTTAAACTTCCTCCCTGTAACAGAAGGCAGGGTGTTGGAAAAGTGTGGCAACAAAGAAAGTTTTTTTTTTTATGGAAAGATAAACTTTCATTAATCAATAAGGGGTAAAACAAAATACAAGAGGATGAGAAATCCTCCAAAAAACAGAAATAAAGAAAAATAAATAAAATTACAAAAAAGAATTCCATTTATAAAACATGGAATGTGAGGAAAATCAAAATCTAAACTAGAAAGAATTAATACCATCTTTCTGAGATTCAAAGAAATAATACCCAAAAACATGAACTTTCATATAATTTAGAAGTTTTCATACCATGTATGCAGTTCATTACAAGCTCGACTGACTCACATAAGTATGAATAGATAAATAAATAAATATAAACACATATGCACGTTAAATTTAAGTATAATTATAGCAACAGACATTCTACGGACAACAGCCTTGAGAGAAGTGCTGCAGCATGCCTGTTCATTCAGGGATTAAAATATGAACCCCGTCCACAAGGACTATTATATGCTTTCCCCTAATCAATTATAACTTCAAGAAAAATCATATGCGAGTTAATCAGTATACGGAAGTTTGGTTCTTGCTAACACTCAATAAATGCATACAAATTATCATGAGTTCACAAGAATTATATCTTTTTTCTCTGCAAAAGAAATAATTTAATAGATGAATGAAATTCACATGTACACAAGCTTCCATGGATATCTTGAAATTATAAATTTCACAAGATATCCTAACTCTGATGACTATAAGTCCTACTTGAGATCTAGCCTGAGCTAGGTCAATCATTTTTTTTATTATAAGCTAGGTCAATCATTTTGAAGGGAAGTTCTGAAATATACTTCCGATATTAAGCATCAGGAGTATTTTTTTTAAAACCGCGGAAGTTCAAGATCCCCAAAAACGTTATTTTACATCTTGGGAAGGTGAAAACTAGTGCTCGTCCAATGGAAAAACCTCAGTGTGGTACTCCTCCCTATCTAATGTTGCACGTGTAGGGATGAAAATTAAGACCAAAATCAACTTTCCTTCTGGTGTAGGACCTCAAAAATCTGAAAGAACCTATTTGAAACATCTTCAATGAGATGCTTTTAACCGCCGAAAAAATTCAAAGATTTATGGTTTAGGTTTTGAATGGCCAATATTAAAAAAAAAAAAAAAAAAAAAAGGAAATTAACAACATAAGTTTCAAAGATTATTTACATTTGAAAGATAGCTTGAAATGTGCCATAAATCCCTTTCAACCAGATAAAAGTAAATTATATTTTATAGAAGCAAGCACTAGCACATAATGTTCTTCTCCAACAAGGACAAGTTGTATATCTTTTGTTCATGAGATTTTTTTTTTTTTTAATACTCTGAGTGTCCGGGTCAGTTTACGCACACCACGACTAATCTCACTGGACAACCTCATGACCCTACAACACTTGGTGTCGGTTTAATCGTAGAATAATATCCTAGGTAGGTGGCCAACATGGTTTGAACCCATGACCTCAAGGTTGGAAAGCAACCCCTTGACTACTAGGCCAACCCATGTTGGTTGTTTTGTGCATGAGATATGACTATAACTTCATCCAAAGTTAAAAGCTGCTGATTTTGAATTTTTTTTTTCCTTTTGTTCTTGAAAATGATGATTACCCAAAAAAACACATGTACTAGCAGGCGTGACGCGTGAAGACTAACCTTCCCAACCTAAACACTATAAAGAGTACAGATGACTCTCAGAGTGGCCAATAAAAAAATATTACAAACTCTTTGAAACTAAGGAGCCAAACAGCAACTTAAATTGAATCTCTTTTAAATTGAAATGTCTTGTTTTTTATTTAAAAATAAAAAATAAAAAAATTGAATCTCTTTCATTTGCTTAATGAAATGAGCTCTATCCCTCACAGCATTATCTATTTAATTTAACAAGTAGATAAAAACATTACTCCATTTCCAGATATTGTTACCTTAGCAGCGACAGACTCCAACAACATTGCAATTGTCATTCTTGAAGGAAAAGCATGTGGATTGATAATCAAATCTGGGCGCATTCCTGTAGCTCCACAAAATGGCATATCAATATCTGGCCACAGCTGGGAACAAACACCTTTCTGCCCATGTCTACTGCTAAATTTATCTCCAATCACAGGATTCCGGGGATGTCGGAACCGTATATTAACCTGCACAAGAAGGGACAGGGGGGATACAATGCTTGAAAAGACAAATATTTAACTTAAAAGTGAAACTTCAACATTCATAAACAATGATAACCGTGATGACAAGAACTTGGAATTAAATTCAACTATCAGGTAATAAGCTGTCTACAAGGCCCAATGTAGACAGCATGGGAGAAGCATGGAATCTAGAAAAACCACTGAACATAGCAGCAACCCAGGATCTGTATGAAATGAAAAATATGGCTAAGAAAACCGATTTCACTAAGACAATGACGGTACAAAAAAGTAGGACAGAAAAACACAGGCAGAACCCAACTGAAGGAGCCAACAAATTTACAAGTGGGGGAGACAACTGCTGGTAATCAAAAAAAGCGGAAGTCAAAAAACAAGTGCCCAAATCGAGTTAAAATGTACTAGGCTCCACGCCCTCACCCAGGATCCCTTAAAACCTTCCTCTTCCTTTCAAGCCAAATGAACAAGAGAATTGCCAAGAACCTACCCACGAAAAGATGATGGAGGAGACTCAATCCATCGTGTTTCGGAAATTGGTGGGGGTGAATAGCAATCCCATACACTTGAAAAATTTTGTGCAAAATCAACCTAGATTGAGTGCAATGCCCGCATTGGCATTGCCAAGAACCTACCCACAAAAAGGAGTTGATACTATTATGGAGGACCCTCCAAAAAAAATCAACTTCTTAGGATACTTGTACTCTCAGATAACTTTGCAAATGTGAGAGTCGTGGCACTCCATAGAAGAATTTAGAACTTTAGTGAGAGATTTGCAAGTGAAATACCCCGGCTCAAGGGGCCAAATCAAGGAGCATTCCTCAATATAAATGAAGAATCTGCCAATATAACCCATAACTGGTCAATGGACTTGTATTAGCCATTACAGAGAAAGTAGAGCCTTGAGAAAAGGGGAGCAAGGGGGTGTTACCCCTCCAAGAATTTTCCTGAAAGTAAATATGAGCATCACTCCCAACTCTTTTTAATAACAAACAACGGGCTTTTCATTGATGAATGAAAAGACCAAAAAAGGGAACTAAAAAAAGGTTCAGTTGGGCATTTCCTTGAGGATAAAGCTAAATGGAGTTGGGATTTGGTAGTTAAGATTACCCCTTGGGAGATACGGTTGGAGAGCACAGGATTTTTGACAACAGAGCAACCACAAATATCGAGCTATGGAATCTAATTCAATTCAAAGTGTCCCTTCTTGCTTCACTGTCAAATTTATTTTGCCAGTTGACACAAATCAAGTGAAACTTCAAGTTGAGTCCACTATTACTATTTATGTGCAAAGGCAATTCAGACATTAAGAAAATCATCTCAATTTACCTTTTGAGGATGTTTCTTGTTTTTCACATCAAGAGCGACATAATCAACAATAACAGGTTCTGAACCTTTAAGTTTAATGGTTTTAGTTGTGCTCGTCACTTCATCATAAATGCTACAATAGGGCTCATCTGGTTGTATCATCTGAACTTGTTACACATTTTGTTAGCTTTAACACAGAGAAATTAGAAGTAAGAAAAATAACAGAAAATAAAAAAACTAACCTGACCAACATGAGGAAGCCCATCCAAATCTATCAGAGATTGCGCAGATGTATCTGTATTACTCCTCCTAAACATTTTCTGGCTTCGATTTGCTCTATTACTCTGATCAGATAAGTCAATAGTTTCCGTCTGGAAAATCACCAGATGGTGCATGAAAAATGGTTAAAGTTTCAGCCAGAATGTGTAATAATTTAATTCATATTTCGAAAAGGGGAAAAAAGATGCAATATGTGCACCACTTTTTAATAACTCGACTCGTCATTTAATGAAACACAACCCCTAAAACCATTTATAACTTACTAATCAACCCTTTTCTTTTATTTATATTATTGCCTAATTACACGAATCTGCAGGCTCTGTTAGCAAAATTTCTAGACAGCAAATGAACATAAAATTAAATACCAGGCAGAGTGTCACACTCTAATCATACTTAACACAATATATACACATGAAAAACAATGCTACCTATTCTTTAACAAATAACCATCCTGGTGATTGAAGTGAAGAAATTATGGTTTGCATTACGGGCCTTTCATTCCCTTCTTCCTTGACCCTTTTTGTTCAGCGCTTCAGCCTAAGGTTCATCTTTTTCTGTGGACCTTTCATTTAAGGGAACTCTATAGGAGATGTAATGTAATCTCAAAACTTTAATGATCTTTGTCACCTCATATTCGTCATCTTTGCTTACAAGATTCAAAATCTGCTAATTATAAGATTGCACTGTGCTTTTATAACTAAACTATAATGTGGTTGTTACTTTTATTGCCTTTTGCCCTTTCATTACCTTAATGAAATGCGCTTTTGAACTTGCTTCTCAAAAAAAAAAAAAAAAAAACTCCAGAAGTTTGATTTGAGTTGTGTTCCTCCAAAGAGACACGGGATCTACTCCTTTCTAGGATTTCTGTAGATCTCGAGTATCCAAGAGAAGGAAGACGTTCTGGACCTGTGCATTATCTGCTTTGTTATGGTCAATCTAGATTGAGTGCGATGCCCGCATTTTTAAGGAGAGGCCTGCTTCTTGGGATTGGGAATCAGTTTGACATTCTATCTTTATTCCACACTCATTGTTGGGCTAAATATATTAACTCTTTTAATTTTGGCTTCCTTTTCATTCCATGTATTTTAACTAGAATTCTTATCTGTAATTTCTTTTCTTATTGAGGATTTCTCGTCCTCTGATGTACTTGTGCCTATCTTCTTTTCTCTATGATTAACAAAATTTTATCTTCGATTAAAAAAAACTATTACCCAAGGTAAATGGGTGGTAAAAAATACGAAACAATTACTAAACTATCATGTGATTTATCATTTTCCTCCTTCGGGCTCCTTTTTGCAATCGTCCTTTTTAGGTGCCCATTTTGTTTGGAGCACCTTGTTTTCCGTCCAGCCTCCGCTTTTTGTTCTTTCATCTAATTTGATGAAATTGCTTTTTATATTTATTTATAAAAAATGAGGATTTCTAGACAACCTATTTTAAAAACTATGAAGATATATTAAGAAACGTCAGATGAGTGATTCAAGAAAGTTATGAAGAAACTTCATGATTACATTGTATACGTCGATTACAAAAACAATCGCACAAACAGACCTGGTAGATTTGTCCATGATACATCCCACGTTCCACAGAGGACTTATTCAGAATCATCGCATCCTCCATATCATACCTACACACATCATAAACCAAATAGATTGTTTAGGACAGAAGGTAAATTAAACCATCTCCATCTAAGCATTTTGCCTACATACTTATTTCTTACCCTGTATATGCCAACACTGCAACTATTGCATTTGTCCCTGTTGGATATTCATCTATGTTGTACTTCATATATGTACTTGTCCGAACGATGGGGGTTTGAGGAGTCTATGAAAATTTCAGAATAAGTTTGTACGTTAGCACAAGAAAAAGGACGAGAGCTGTGGAAGCATGGCAAAGAGGTATAAAATTGAAAATGCCCAACTGTATAGACTGTATAAAACATTTTGGCTAAAGTTTCAAATTGACATCAGAATACAAAGCTATTACATTGACATCTTTCATATTATTATTATTATTATTATTATTATTTTAATAAACATTGCAATTTCATTGATGTATGAAAGTGCCCAAAAAGGCTAAAAAAGAATTACAAAAAAGCCTTCCAATTGGAAGCTATAATGGAAGGACCATAATTACAAAAAAAATATTAGAATTTGCACTCCATTTGAAGGCGTTAAGGACATTTAACTCCCAAATAAAAATAAACTCCCAAGTCTTGCAACAATCTCTAAAGATCCTACTATACGCTCAATCCATATATTCCAAACGATGGATCTAATCGCATTATCCCAAAGAATGTTTTTCTTCCCTTTCAACAAGGAGCCTCCCAAAAGGGCTAAAATGTTAGAGCCCGGGTCCTTATGGAAAACCCAATTCATATTAAAAAAGTTGAGAAGCCTAGATCAAATAGCTTGAGAAAAACTGCATTCAAACAACAAATGCCCTGTAGTTTCTGACTTGAATTACAAAGGCAGCACCATTGCGGTTGGAGGGAGATCCACGACTTTCTAGACTGGCACTTATGATTGGAGTTTTTTTTTTTTTTTAAAGAAGAATTCACAACAATTAAATTAAAAGAAAAGAATGTACAAGAGGTTAAGAACACCTCCAAAAGAGATTACAAAAAGGAGTTCCAAGGTAAGTACAAAGAAGAAAAAGTTACACCTAAATTTAAATGTGCATTATTTTTTACCAAAGATAAATTAAATACAAAAAACGATCCCAAAACTGATGATGATCACGGGACATATTGTTGAAAATACGGTTGCTCCTCTCGATCCAAATCACCCAAAAAAGTGCCGCCACAACAAGATTCCAGAAAATGCTCTTTCGATTTCTTCTTGAACCAAAAGGGGAGATGGAAAATAGAGTGCAAATGTCCAAAGGCATAACCCAAAAAATATCAAAATGAGTCAAGATCCGGCCCCAAAAAACACCAATAAAATCAAAATGTAAGAATAAATGATTTGTCGACTCATGATCATTTCCACAAAGACAACACCAATAAGGGGACAAAGACCAAAACGGAATCTTTCTTGCAAAACATCACAAATGTTAATCTTCTCTAAAGCAGCAGACCAAAGGAAAAATTGAACCTTAATAGGAATGCCTTTTTTCCAAATAAAAGTATAAGGAAAATGAGGTTGAGAAGGGACATAAATCAATTTTGAGAAAAAGGAATTATTAGTGAAAGAGCCCGAAGGATGAATGGTCCAAGTTTTACGGTCCTCCAAAGGAGTAGGCCGAACAAAATAGATGGAAGAAAGTAAATCTTGAAATTGTAATAACTCAATCTCATTAAGGTTTCTTCTAAAAGAAAGATTCCAAGATGAAGAAAAACTATCAAACAAAGAAGCAATTGAACAACCAACATTTGAGGACACAAGGTAAAGCTGAGGATAAAGTGTTTGGAAAGAAACTTCATCAACCCAAGTATCCTCCCAAAAGTGCATACGTAAACCAAGACCTAAGGTAAAACGGGTGAAAGAGTTAAAAACAAACCGAACCCATATTAAATCAGAGTCACACTACACACAACAACAAGAAGTATTAAAATCTAACACTACACTAGTAGTGTATATGTTAAAAACTTTGATACAACAATATGCTACTATTGTTCAAAGTGAGGAAACATAATAACCTAAAAAAACAAACCTGAAGATGATATAACTTTTGATCGGCACGAAATTGGATAGCTTGCAAAGAGAATGCCATTGTTTGTTTTGCCATCTACCATGCAAAGTACAATTTAGAAACAATATAAAAACACAACAATACTAATTGTTTTTTTCTTCTTTTTTTTTCTTTCTTTTTTTCCTTTTCTTAGAGGGAAAGTGAGGGAACCTGGCATTGGTACATATTGCGTGGGCTCTGATTGTGATCAGACCAAGGAGTAAGATTAGCAACCACACTAAGCATCCCAGTTGGATGGATTTCTTCATGTGTTGCAGGAAAGTCATCTTTCCTGCCACCATCTCCGCCATCAGGACATTTTATTTCCATGAATACCTGTTCAAAAGAAATAATGATTAAGCTTTGCTGCTTGTTGACATCTATCTAGCATTGGAAATTATCTGACTATTAGAGCCCAAAAAGATATTTCTACTCAGTCTTCAATAACCTGTTCAAACGGCCCAATGAGTTCAATATTGTGATTTTCCGCAGAAGAAATTGAAAGATTTCTAACTGGTCGAACAAATCTAGAAGGAGACGTAAAAAGGTATAAACCAGGATATGCTCCACAGATGCTCAGTGGTACATATCCAACTTCCAGATCATCAGGAATCTGAAACATAAAATCATTAAACATTGAAAAGAGAAAAATGAAGAGGGAAGCAAAAGCAAAGCAAAAACTACAAACCGCATGTGAAGATGAAACTTTTAATCGCCGTAAATGAGCAACAACTTTCTCTACTTCACTACTTGATATATAACCAACAACGCGACCATCTAAAAGAACATTAAGAACATCCGGAGGACCCATTTGAACAAGCTTCGGTAGTGATGGTACCATTCCAACTGCAATAAGAACACTTAATATAGACATCCTTATTTTGAAAAAATCCCTAACTTTTCCTTGCGAATTGAAATTCGATGTGATTCCTGAAACCAAAAAAAAAAAAGATAATCAAATTTTTCATTCATTACAACACTACAGCAAACACAGAAAAAATGGCACACCTACAGAAATAAAGTAGCACAAAAGAGTCCTTCCATACAGCTAACGTGATACTATATATTAAAAACAAAAACACCAACATATTTAACAAATTTTGGAAGAGACAAAACATCAAATAGAACAGTAATTACTCTAATTTTCAATTTTAAAATATGTAATTAGTCAGTATTCAGCTTTCATGTTTCTTTGTCCTCCAAAAAGAGTACTGGGAGTAATGTCGACAAAGATGAGCCTAGCAGCACCTGTGGCACCTCACTTCCTCTAATCCTGCCTCAAGGAGCTTTTAAATTCATCAAGACCAGATGAAAGAACCCTCACTTGAAGAAAAAAATTTCCAGGTTGACCATCAATATCATGCCTTCCTCAGATTTACGTTCTAGCTATAGGAGGAAAAGAAAAGAGAAACTACAATTCCAAATGACTTGCACAGAAAATAAAGAAAGGGTGGATGCCGCTTCAAAAGAAATCTAAACTACAAAAAAGTTGGCTTTCTCCATTGCTTCACATTAATCAAGACTTGATCATCATTCAATATCATGTCTCTAATTGGAAGACTTTTTTATAATTCGTTTCCTTTTTTTTTGTTATAATAAACACGGCTTTTCATTGATGCATGAAAAAGCCAAAAAGAGATCTAAAAGAGGTTACAAAAAAAAAAGTCTTCCAATTAGAGGCAATGATAGAAGGACTACAATTACAAAAAGAATTATAATTAACACTCCAAATGGAGGCATTGAGAATACTAAACTCCCAAACCTCCTCCCAAAGCTTTTCCTTGTCCAAGAAGATTCTTCTATTTCGTTCAACCCAAATATTCAAGCTATTGAACTCACCCCATTCTCCCATAGAATCTTTTTATTTATCAAAAAGCATGGAGCCACCTAAAAGAGCAAAGATATTCTCCTTGGGATTTGACTGAAACACCCAACTCATTTGAAAAGTCTTCACAAGCTTATCCCAAATACTTTTGGAGAAACTACACTCGAAGATAATATGCTTGGTAGTTTCATTTTGTCTTTTACAAAGACAACACCATTAGAGTTGATGCCATCATTTAAAACTAACCACAAAAAGACTTTAATCTTCTTAGGGTAATTCTCATACCAAACAAGCAAATTAGAATTATCAAACTCTACTCCCACTTTCTTTCCACAGCAACTTGAGGGCTGATTTGCAAGAAAAACCATGATTTTTATCCAGTAACCATTCTCTGGTATCCATTCTGCCGTTTAAGCGAATAGGCTACAAAATAGCCGTCAAACCAATCCACTCCACCTCCATGTCATTCATATTTCTTCTGAAATCAATCACCCAGGAATTTTTTTCCTTTTGGCTCTTTCATATATCAATGAAATAGATATATCAATGAAATCAATCACCCAGGAATTTTTTTCCTTTTGGCTCTTTCATATATCAATGAAATAGCTATGTTTACTACCAAAAAAAAAAAATCAATATCAAGTCTTCTCAATTTTAGATAAGAGGCCAACTCTTTCCTCACTTAACCAACAACTTCAATGCTCATCACAATAACTTAGGACACACACCTGCCCAATCAAGCTCTCTCATTTGATGTTCACTAGCAGAGCAATCTTGCATACTTTTGAAATTTGATCTTGTTAAACCTAACTACAACTACCTCTCTAGTCTGCCACTTCCTCCTGTTTAAGTAGATTACGAGTTTTATGAGGCCTTGAATTAGGAATTGTAGAGAGTCTCAACATCGGAAGTTGCTCCCTTACCATTACTCAATGTCAATTCATACTCAATAGCAACCCAAAAAAAAACCTTCAGGATGGTGGCATGCTTAATTAATTGCAAGCTTTCCTCTCAAATCTACCTACACATTATATGTCTACCTTTTAATTGCCCAACAAAACTCTCTTATTAAGGGATGTGTACCGGACAAACAGTACTATATTTTTTGGTAATAAACTTGGCATTTCATTGATAATTGAAAAGCCCAAAAAGGCCAAACTAGCATTACATAAAGGCCTGCGAGTTAGAGGAAATAATAGAAGGGGTAGCTATAGAAGTATTTACAATTTGCACTCCAAATGGAGGCATTAAGCACACAAATTTCTCCTTGTGCTTATCAACAAAAGTCCTCCTGTTCCTTTCAAGACATAAGTTCCATAAACAATATCTGACTGCATTAACCCATAAGGTCTTCTTTTTGCTCCCAGCAGGGTACCACCAAGGACAGAAAGGATATTGCTTCTACGGTCCTAGTGAAACACCCAACTCAGGTTAAAGACCCTCATTTTTATAGAAAATAAGGTTAAAGACCTTCATAAAAGGAGAGAAAGGACAAACAGTACTATTTAAAAAAGAATTTTATAATCACCTAACCTGCTAGACAAATAGATAAATGAAATACATGAAGCCTCAAGTCACATTACACCACATAAAGATGCTAGAGATCTATTGATTATAGACTTTTTTGGTTCAAAAACTTCACATAAAAGAAGAATTTTTTGGAAATGTATTGTGGCTGCTTTACTGTGGACTATTTGGTTGGAACGCAATTCTCGGCTTTTTATGGAAGAATCCAAGTCTTGGGGTTTCCTTTGGGATCCTTTTGCTTCAAGAGCTTTTAGTTGGGCTAAAGTTGTAAATAGTGTAAATTTTGATTTTCCTTCACATTCCATGTTCTATAAATGGAATTCTATTATTTAGTCTTTACTTCTTTTTTTCCTGTTTTTTTTGGAGGATTTCTCATCCTCTTGTATTTGTTTTTAACCTATTTGATTAATGAGAGTTTATCTTTCCATCAAAAAAAACATTAAAATGTGCAAATTTTTCCTCAGAATCATAACAGCATTTGTGTAGGGGAGAAGCTTATAACTTTTGCACAGTGTATTCTTATACACAACAGAGCCATAGAGACAGATAACAATTAACATAGTGACATCAAGAGAACAGAAAACTTACTACAAGTGCTGGTCAAATGGTTCAGCAAGCCACATGGCTCCCCATCAGGGGTATGTACAGGACAAAGAAAACCCCAAGACCTACAAATCATAAGCCCTGTGAAAATCCGTTGCAAAACCGCAAAAAGGCTCCCATGAAATTAAATTCAGGCACAATTACGTTATCATACACTAACTGATTGACATAAAAACTACATACTCAGGTAGCAACTTCCGCACTGTTGTTGTGCGAAGTCCAGCAAATGAAGCTCCACGATGAACAGCACGAAAATGGGATATAAAACGCAAGAAATTAAGCCGTTCTGCTTGAACTGTAAAGCCTGCCCTCTAATGAAGTCAAATGTCATACATCAAAGACAATTCCATCCCTTAAATAATAGATTTTCATTGTCCATATGTAAATGAGTATATTCAAAAGTTTATTATGGATACATTTCATTGAAGAATGAAAAAAAAGGGGTGGGGGAGACAAAAAGCCCCACTTAATTAATAGTTTTAGCACAAAAATAAAGTATTAAATCAAAAATTTGTCGGTGAAGGAATATCATCCACATGCAGACATTTTTTACAATAAAAACAGCATATTGTTAAAAAAATCAAAGTATGAGAAGAAATTGGCATGGGTAATTTTTTTTTGATAAAAACACCGCACAAGGCCATTTCATTGAAATAATGAAAGAAAAAGTAAAAAAAAAAACATTACAATAAAGTGGCACAAACCAAAAGCCACAAAAAATGGCATACCATGTACCCCTAATGCCAAAGAAACCGCACCGCCACCTAATTACAAGTATGCGGACCAACTATTTATAATTAAGCCTAACGGATAATTACAAAATGGTTTGGAAGTTGACACCCAAAAGGATGCATTTACATGGGCCAACTCCCAAACATTTTTTTATAGAAAGATAAACTTTCATTGATCAAATTAGAATAAAAACAAAGTACAAGAGGATGAGGAATCCTCCAAAAAAGAAAAAAAAAGAAAAATAAAAATTACATAAAAGAATTCCATTTATAGGATCAACTCCCAAACATAATCCCAAGATCTCTCTTCACCCCTAAAAATTCTCATATTCCTTTCGAGCCAAATCCCCCAAGTGATTGCACCACATCTCGACAACTAAATAATTTTCCCTTTATCTTTGAAAGGACAGTAACAAAACAACTCAGCGAAAGGTAATGTTGCCAACCCACTTCACCCCAAACGTGAAAAGTCATTGCCAAATCAGCCTTGAGAATTTACACGTCCACATAATATGATCCATATTTTCGGACTCTTGCTTAGGGTAAAAGAAGAAGATCTCTTAAGATTGTTTTAAGATTAAAGATTGTTTTCTTCCCATCTAAATGGCTAAAAAGGTTTACCAAGGAATCAAGGTCTTTTGGCACATTGAAATCTCTAGTAGATTTGGCTTCGCTTAGAAGTTTCTAGCTGACTTTTGGCAAAGGGTTTAGGGTTTAGCTGACTCTTTCTCTAAGGGTGCAAAAATTATTCTTGGTAACGGACTTCATATTCGTTTTTGGGAAGATATTTAGATTTCTGATTCCCCTCTCTCAAATTCTTTTCCTCTTCTTTATCGTATCACTAAAAATCGCTTTGCCACCATTTCCTCTCTTTTCAATTTGCATTCTAAGTCTTGGGATCTTTCTTTCTTTAGAAATTTTAAAGATGAGGAGTTTCTGGAATTTTCTTCTCTTCTTAGTCTTATTTCTCATATTTCCCCCTCTACCTCCAATGATCGTATTTCTTGGTCTTTTCATTCTTCAGGTTTTTTTACTTGCAAATCTTACTTTTCTTTTCTTTCTCATTCTATTCTCTTGGACTCTTTCCCTTATAAATCTATTTGGTTTTCGGGTTTTCAACCCAAACTCCAATTCTTTCTTTGGACTTTTTATTTGGTGAAACTTGTCACCGGGGATGTTTTGCAATCACGTTTGTCCACTTTCTATTTGTCTCCACATATTTGTTTTTTGTGTTATAAGAGATGTGAATCGGCTTCTCACCTTTTTCTTCATTGTAATTACACAAGCAAACTTTGGTTCAAACTTCTTTCACAATTTGATTTGAGTTGGGTTCCTCCGAAGGATGCTAGGGATCTTTTGATTATGGATTTTTTTGTTTCTAAGAATTCACAAAAAAGAAGACTTTTTTTCAAATGCGCAGTGGCTGCTTTACTGTGGACTATTTGGTTGGAACGTAATTCTCGACTTTTTATGGATGAATCCAAATCTTGGTTTGTCTTATGGGATTCTTTTGTTTCAAGAACTTTTAGTTGGGCTAAAGTTGTAAATAGTTTAGATTTTGATTTTCCATCGCATTCCATGTTCTATAAATGGAATTCTTTTTTGTAATTTTATTTTTTACTTTATTTCTGTTTTTTGGAGGATTTCTCATCCTCTTTGTATTGTATTTTAACCCTTATTGATTAATGAAAGTTTATCTTTCCATCAAAAAAATAATAATAATGCTTTCAGAGTGGTTAAATGTGAATCTTGATTTTCATTTTCAAAGTTTTTTTTTTTTTTATTAGAAACACGCTATTTCATTGATATATGAAAGAGCCAAAAAGAAGCGAAAGAGAATTACAAAAAGGCCTTCCAATTGGAGGCAATAAGAGAGGGAGCATAGTTACAAAAAAAAATTACAATTTGCACTCCACATGGAGGCATTAAGAACACAAATCTCCCAAATCTCAACCCAAGATCTATCTTTGCCTTCGAAAATCCTTCTATTACGTTCAAGCCATAAGTTCCATAGAATAGCTCTAACCCCGTTATCCCATAGGATTCGTCTCTATTTTTTGTGAAACGGACTTGAACCTCCTAGAAGGGCCATAGTGTTGGCTTCGTGACCTTTGTGGAAAAGCCACTCCATGTTGAAAACCTTCAAAAAGGAGATCCAAATGACTTGCGAAAAACTACAATCAAACAAGAGATGCCATGTGGTCTCCGAGCAGTTCATCCAAAGGCTGCACCAATTGGGTTGGAGGGAAATCCAAGGGGGGTTTGGATTGAAACTTTTGATTAGAATTAATGCCATCCTTCAAAACCAGCCAAAGGAACACCTTGATTTTCAGAGGAGACTTTCCTTTCCAAACTAGAGCAATATTAGGCTTGCTACTACCATCAAAGCCATTCCACATCGTCTTAGGAGCTCATTTTCAAAGATTGATCGCGAAATGACTGAGTTATCTTCTATTATTGCAAACCTTGAGAGCATTTGGGTGAGAGATAGTGTACGAGATAGTAGACTCTGGACCCTAAACTCTTCTAACTGTTTCTCTCGCAAATCCATCACTTTTCTTTTCTAAACTTTGGAAGGTGAAGATCCCAAAAAAAGTCAAAATTTTTATTGGTCTGGCACTGGGTAAGATCAATACCTTTGACTTTCTTCAACGATCTTATGAGGAACTTCGGGAGTTTTTGGTGCTTCACATCTTTGCTTGGAATGCATATGGTCATTCTTTTTGTAATTATTCTTCTTCATTTATAAATACAAATTGGAAGCCCTTTTGTAATGGTTTAGTTGGCCTTTTTGGGCTCTTTCATATATCAATAAAACTCATGTTTATTATAAAACAAAAACAAAAAAAATCTCAACTTTTCTTACAATAATCTCATGAGTAACACATTTATTTATTTTAAGAAGAATTCACAACAATTTATTAATATAAAATAATATACAAAAGGTTAAATGGACCTCGAAAAAATTACAAAAAAGAGTTCCAAGGTATCTACAAAGATGAATAAGTTAACCCAAAATTTAATTACGCGTTATTTTTGGACCAAAGGTAAATGAAATACAAAAAGTGATCCCAAAGATGATGATGATCGCGAGCCATATTGTTTTTTTTATAATAAACAATTTCATTGATAAATAATCATGAGCCATATCATTGAAAATACGGTTGTTTTTCTCGATCCAAATCATCCTGAAAATACGGTTGTTTCACTCATGAGTAAAACAGTTATCATTTATCATTATGGTTTGGACCCTATGAACCAAAAGAAAACATAGATTGCAACTGTATCATACAGAGCAATTTTGGAGCCTTATTCTATCTCCTTAGAACTCTCAAGGAAAGACATCTTATTTCTTTTTTCTTTTGTAATTTTTGTTCATGGTGTATTTTTTTTTAAAAACGTTAAATATGTCCTCTAAATAATTTTGGTGCCAAAAAAACTATTTTCGACTTTTCAAGACAATATTTTGTTTTCTAAAACATAAAACCTTTTTTAATAGAGAATTATTTTAAGTTGTTTCCAATTGAGATGTACTCAAAATAGCCCTTAATTTCAGCAAAAAAAAAAATTACTTAAAATGTTCTAAACAACCACCAAAAAATATTTTTAGAAAAGATGGGTCATAACCCATTTCATTGTTTTACTCTGTACATATTTGCTGTTATCTTTCATTATATCAATGAGATACATTATGAGTCATCTTTTCTAGGTTATGAACAGAAGGAATAAGCACATAATAACTTGTGAACGGTATTGAAATTCTTTTTAAACAAAGCTTTATCACACCATTTGCAAAACTGTTCCTCAAAAAACACCAAAAAGCACTTTGATATCTATCTATCTATCTATATGTATGAGTGTATATATATATATGTATATATATTGAAAAGATATGCAAAGAGTGCCAGTATATATTTTTACCTGCTGCAGATCTAGGCCTGTTTGTGTAACAAGTCTTCCAGTTTTCAACATATTTTCAACAGCCGAACTAATTTGCTTCGAAGGATTTTTGTCCATGACCTTCTTGACATGAGCCACTGCATCATATAAAACAAGTTCAGACTCAGTAATGAAAAGAATGTGATGCTACATTTTCAATTAAACACCATAAACTAATATACAATAAATTAATACTAAGATCAAAAATAAAAATTCAAATTCAAATATAAATACAGATACAAATTTAGTTTTTTTTTTTTTTATTAGAAACATGCTATTTCATTGATGTATGAAAGAACCAAAAAAAAGGCCAAGGGGAATTACAAAAAAGCCTTCCAATTGGAAGCAATAATAGAGGGGCCATAATTACAAAAAGAATTACAAGTTGCACTCCACATGGAGGCATTAAGAATACAATTCTCCCAAACCCCAACCCAAAGCCTAGCTTTACCCTCAAAAATTCTTCTATTTCGTTCAAGCCATATATTCCAAAGAGTAGCCCACGCACCATTATCCCAAAGAGTCTTTTTCTGTTTATTGTGAAAAAGGCTCAATCCTCCTAAAAGGGCTAAAGTGTTAGCCTCGTGGCCTTTGTGGAAGACCCAAGCCATGTTGAACATCATCAAAAAAGAACTCCAGATGTCTTGCGAGAAGTTGCAATCAAACAAAAGATGCCATGTGGTCTCCAAGCTAATCATACAAAGGCTGCACCAATTGGGTTGAAGGGAAATCCACGGGTTTCTAGACTGAAACTTATGATTGGAATTAATTCCATCCCTCAAAACTAACCAAAGGAACACCTTGATTTTCAAAGGAGACTTCCCTTTCCAAACCACTTCTAAATCAGACTTGCTATTGTCATCGAAACCATTCCACAGCAACTTGAAGGCTGACTTGGTAAAGGAGCCATTAAGCAAATCTGGGATCCACAATCTAGTGCCATCCCTATTGCTTAGGGTAATAGGCTCCAACAAAGTGAAGAAATTAATTCAATCCTCTACTTCATCATCTTTTAGGTTTCTTCTAAACTCAACCACCCAAGAGTTAATTTCTCTATTCCAGAAATTGCTCACTGTGCGCTTCTTGAAAGTAGCTAAATGATACAATCTGGGGAAGGGAGAGGCAAGGGAATACTCACTCAACCAACGTGCTCCCAAAACAGAATGGACTCACCTTTACCCACCGAGAATCTACAATTCGTATCCATGATCCTCTTGAGGTTAAAAATGGATTAATTAATTGCATAAAATATTTAGTTTAGGGTTTAACCCTAAACCCTAAACCCTAAATTAGAATCTCCCAATACAAATTTAGTTTACATACTAACAAGTGAAAAATTATAATGGATTAATTAATTGCATAAAATATTTAGGCAAAAGTTACACCTGATTTCAGAAAATCTATCAAATAAACTATAAAATAAAAACTGAAGCAATCAATCACTTGTCCTAGTACACCTCAAACAGCCAAAGGAATATGATTAACAACTCTACTCAATTGTGGAAAAGTAATCACGTTCCAAAGAAAATACTAAATAGGAATACAGCACATAAGATCTTAAGTAAAGAGAAGCAAGTATAAGAAGTCAATGAAAGTGTGAATAGAAATCATCTGACAAATAAAAATGAATTCTAAGAATACATGACGTATCTTACAGCTGCAGAAATCAAAATTTTTGCTGCTGTTATTTTTGCTGCTGTTATTGATTTCATCTTGAATAAGCTTTTTCGCTTTCTGCAACCAGTCCTCTATTTTTTCCTATAATCCACAGTTAAAAGCATCAAAGAACATCAACATTTTTAACAGGAAACAAAAAAAGTATTAATAGATTTAAGTTAGCATCATAACATGGAAATGACTTTTTTTATAAGTAATAGACTTTTCATTGATTGGTGAAAAGTACAAAAGAGGTTGGAAATCCAACAAATCGAAAGAGGTAACAAAAAGGCGTAGAAATAGTGTTGTAGTTACAAAAAGAATTAGAATGTATACACCAAAGAGAAGAAAGAAATCTAATATCTTGCATGTCAATGTGTCATAACATGGACATGACTCAAATGACTGATTCTATCAAAATATGCACACAGCACATAAGGTAATGACATTAGGATATTGGTGATTAGGATTCTCTTCCAATCCGCTTTGCAAATTACACTCACCTACCAAAAGAGCACACAGCAGAAGACGCTAATCATCTCTTTTTCAACTGCACCTTCTCTATTCTTCAATGCCAAAATATCTTCTCAATTTTTTTGAAGTTTATTCCCCTATGGATAATATTTCTCAAAAGAAGCATGCAAAGATTACCCTAGAGTTTTTCAAAAAAATATTCATTTGAATTATGAAGAATGATCTTTGGGAATAAATTATTCTCTTGCCCCTTTTCAGTGTACTTTTTCTTCCCTCTTACTCTCATTTTTTAGGGGGAATTACAAAAATAGCAGAAAAAATATATATGATTACTTATATAGTACAACATTTAAAAAATTACCAAACTAGCATATTGTTTCTAGTTCAATAAATTATTGAACAGTTGGCTTAATATTTGTTATTTAACTTCTTCTTTTTTTATGGAAAGAATATATGTTATTTAATTTTTATTTTAATCTATTTCTTAGTTCAATAAATTATTGAACAAAAGATCTACTATTTAAGTAAAAAATAAAAAGTAGTGATATAAAAGGAAATACATATCTCCCATGATAAAAAAAATGATGTTCTTCAAATCATCATTACTAAATAAGTTAAATATCAAGTGATAGATGACCAATATTGTGTCTGCTGTCTTCAGGCTGGGAGACTATGAAGTACGTACTCAATTCTAAGTGTCATAGAAGAGGAATGTATACAACAAAAGGAAGAACCTGAACACATAAGAGGATAATGAAGCTGCAATATATAAATTACACAGTTACAGAAATTAAATAGTGGGCCATCCAAAAGCTTGAGATCCACCACAGTTCAACCAAAATCAAAATGCCACAATCTGCATTTTTCATAGAATTGGTATGCACGGCCTTTGTGTACGGTGTATGAATGAATAAAAAGATATCCCTCAAGAATCTAAAATGATGAAAGTGCAGCATTTTCTACCTTGAGATAAATAGTAATGAGCTGACCAGGGAGCATTACATCCTGGTTCTGCAAGGAATCAGGGTTGTCAGGTACAGATGTTTGATCCATTAGGGAGAAAAGTTTTTGCGCCATAAAACTTTTCAAGGAGAAGCCACACAGAAAGAAAAAAAAAATGAGTTAGCAAGATACAAAAATGAAAATGAAAAACAATGGTAAATAAAACCACTGAATTGAAAATAAAATCAGATTTGATAGTGAAACAGAGCCCTCGTCAAATTAAAATGGAATCAGATTCAGAAAGATAACGGCAGCTCACATCAGCAGATTAAACTTGTCATAATTGTTGTCAAGGTGAACAAATATGAAATCCTTAAGAACTCCATCTGCAATCTATAAAAACAGATATGAAGAAAGAACAATTGATTAAATATCTGATAACAAATACCTTGTATAGTGATACAGCAAGAATTTTTGCATAATGACCAGTAAAGTATTATGAGCAACAAAATAATAAAACTCACAGTCGAAAATTTTTCCTTTTCCAGCCCCTCCATGACTGGCTGGAAGTGTTGTCCTAAATTCACAGGAAATGCAATTATTATGGATGGTAATGTTCACAACCTCAGAAAAAAAACATTGAAAAAATACTGAGTACATCACCTATATGCTCTAGGCATTGACGATGATCAAAAAGTCCCAAGTCTCGAGTTTCATCAAGAATAATTTTTGCCCTTTCACCAACAAGCTGAGTTCCAACGGCACCCTTACCATTATCATGTTTATCACTAAAGCAGCTTGTCAGACATGCATATACTTCATGGTCAGTAGTGTCAATAAGAGCCTGTCAAACCACGGCACTATTCATTATATAAGATGTGAAACAACTTTAGGATTAAAAAAAAAGGCATGCATAAGTTTTATAAAGGAACAATTAGCCCACATACTTGTAATGAGGTGGCGGTGGGGATATTGGTTTTGAAGTGGGTCTTTGTTAACCTTAGAGTTAAACTACTTTTATCTAGGGATCCCTTCTTTTGTTTTTGTTCATTCACTATCTTAATAAAATGGGCTTTTGAGCAGTTCATTTATAAATAAAAAAGTGTAAGTATTGAACCTTTAGAACAACCCCTATGGGCAGCAAGTACTCCTTCCCCTGAATCCTGCAAAATTCAGTTATAATAAAATCTCTTTAGCCTTACAAATTCAAATTATAAAAAATAGAAATTTCTCTGTAAAAGTCATGCCCATTACCAAAATCCAAGTCTGGCACTCCCATTCCTCAGATAATATAATTTAACTGTTACTGAAGATTGATCTTCTCTCACACACCTGGATTTGAAGATCACAAAAACAAAAGTTAAATAGTAACTAAATATTAGTGCAGACACCATTAACAATAAACAATTAACAGAGTGATGTATTTGCTGATGATACTTCATGAGAAAGTAAACATCCAGCTCATTTACCGATTTGATTTTGCTTCAGTGTTTCACTTGATTAATGGGGGAGAAGAAGTTGGGTTTTCCATACGATTTATTGGAAAAGAAAAGGTTCTGCAAGTAAATTTCCTGATTTATTGAAAAATATTCTGAGTCTTTTCCTCAGTTTACATCAAGGAGTTTTGAAGTTCATTTCTCCCTGGGGCTCAACATTGAATAACTAGTGACTAACACTTATCCTTACATATAAAACTTTGAGTGAATGCATGTACTTTTTTAAGAAAATCAATTGGAATAAGACTTTCTTAAGAAAATTTTGGTTATTGACATTAATTCGTTAAATTTATTTAATTATAAAGTGATTGAAAACAATAAATACCACATGCATGAAATAGAATGCAATACAATTAGAAAAGAAAAGTGGATTAAACCTTATAACCACTGCTTTATCAGTGTAACCTTCCCGTCGATCAGAAAATGAATTCCTAACCATACTCATGGGCTGCAAACGAAGTTACAACACCACACATGAATAAATTATAGCGAATAAGCTAAACTTAACAAATTTTATCATTTCAAAAAATGTATTAATGTAAAATCAAATGTAATAAACAATATCCAAAATAACCTTATTCCTTCTAATTTCTAACCATATAATATGGCCTGAGATAAAAAAAAGGCAGCTCACTTACATAATTTCTCTTTGGTGATATCAAAAGTCGAACAACCCTCTCCAGCCCATTCAGAATGAAATAACTACAACATAATTGAAACAAAACAATCAGGAAAAGCCACATTGAAAGGAAATTGGAAAAATCAGTTGTCCCATAAAAGAAAAGAATTAAAATGGGCTCATGTTACAAAAGAAAAAAATCATAAACAAATAAATAAATATTAAACATGCAGTGCAACAACCATGAAAAAGTAACAGAGGCCGAATATAACCATGAGGCTTGGAAATTAACAACGGCCTAACATGTGAACTAATAACAATAAATGGGAGAAAATAACACAAAGGAAGTTTGAACCAATGTTAAATCACAACTCAACCCATAAGCTTAAGCTATTAGACTATGGTAAATTTAATCTTTTAAGATATTCCCAACACAATATGCTCAATATGTTAAAGGCATAGTGGAGTTACTTACCCACCCATTTCTGATGCCTCTTCTTTGTAGGAAACTAGCTTCTTGGGGTCAACACCCCTCAAGTGACAAAGCTTTGACTAAATAAAATACAAACAATTGATCAATAGCTAGGCAACACTAAAGAAATATGAAGTAACCCAAGGTTTAAACCATTTACATATATGTCAATGAAATTAAAATTCCTCATATTTCCTATTAATTTAGATTTTATTATACTAAAATAAGAACCAAAAGACATTCAGAGTTTCATTGAAGGGGGCATACTTGTAAATAAATCCACCATGGCTAAAGTAAATGGTGTCGTATTTTGTAAGAAACGATAGAATTTTCATTTGCAATACAAAAAATTAAAAAAAAGGGAGGGGATGCCAAAATCGCACCAAAGGGGCTCACAAAATTGCACCCATCGGCATTCCTAAATGAATTGATCAATACTAACAGACGAATTTGGAAAAGTAAACCAAATAAATGTTGCACTTTAAAAGCAAAAAGATCAAAAAAAATTCCCAAGATACAAAATTGGAGCATTTCTAAATAATGTGGCTGATGTATAGACACTAACCATTGAAGGGAGAAAGAGGGAGGGGAAAATAACTTCAAATTGAAAAATGATGCTCAGTTAAAAACAAAAACAAGGAAAAAAAAAAAAAACAATCTTTCAATAGGTAGATCAAAAAACTTAATTAGAGATTCAAGTGAACGAGTAATTTAAGGCCAAAATCAGCAGGAGGTGCTTTTAAGTGAAGAAATGGAAATCAAAATAAAAAGAAACAACACTATATCACTTCTGACTAACCTTTAGCATTATTGGGAACTGCCCAAAATTGAATTTTTCTCTAATGACGGCTCTATCATCATATTGAAAACAGACATCCGCCATTAACTTCCCCGTATATGAAATTTTAGCTTGCCTACACTGTTTGAGATGGAACAAAAAAATCATATAAACAAAATATAAAGAAAAACTAGTTCAAAATTAAAACCATACCTCATAAGGAAGCAAAGCTTCACGCATAGTTCTCAAATTACGCTCTTTCTGCGGCGGGTATAGCTCAGGATTACCCAACCAAAGTAACAAAGGAGTTCAGAATTGACAATTACACGGAAAAACTAATCAAAATCAAATCTATAAGGAAATGCAAACAAAATTCAACAGTTTATAAAATGAAAAAAAAAGGATATTTCTAAGCTTTTTGTTAGTGAAAGAATCATAAATTTCGACAGGTTTGATGCTGTTGAAGAGTGTTTCTAATCCTGCTTCCACTAGATGATCAAACGATTCAATGTGGTGTCTGAATAACTCGCGCAAAGCTTCGTAATCTTGAGCTTCACTCGCTTTTGGCACCATCATCTTCTTCTTCTTCTTCTTCTTCACTGACTTTCTATCTCCTCTCAAGTGAAGGTTTAGGAAGAGCCGCCGATGTGGAGGATGTGGAGGGGTTCAGGGTTTTAGAGAGACGGGCGAATAAGGTTTGGGTATGGAGATTTAATTTAAGACTTATAATTATGCAAATTATAAAAATAGCCTGAGAGGTAAGTTTCAATTTTGCTTGGCAACCCGAACATAATTCAACAATTTAGACACCTATTCTTTCTTTTCTTGTTGGATCAATGTTCAAGTCTCCTCCACCAATTTGATATAATATCGAAAGAAAACAAAATTAAAAAATTATTAAATTTATCATCAATTTTATTGATTTGTTTCAAAATACCCTTCATTAATAATTTCTGTTAAATTTAAATATTGAGGATAAGATTAAAACATTTAAAATATCATGGACAAAATTGAAACTTGCTATAATTTTTATAATTTAACAAAAAATAAAGAGTGATAAAGGGAAACAAACTTAAAATCTATAAACAAGTTAATTATTTTTTTGTTATAATTGACTTGTATGAATATTTTTGGTTTGAATAGAGGTTAAAAGTACTCTAAATTTCAAACACTTTCCAATTTGTTAAAAATGGTGGTTCCGCTTGGTTTGAATAGCTTTAAAAAATATTTTTTTTAGTGGTTATAAAAAAAACACTTTCAAAAGTCAATTCAAACAAATACCATAGATACGACGAGGTTGATGTAATATTGATTCTTTAAAATTTATGGGAAATTAGTCTCATTGGGGGAGGGGAGACTTTAACCTTCAAATGAGCACTTATGGTCAGCTTTGTGTCTTGTAATACTTTTTTTAACACTTTTTAATTCATAAAATAAATATAACTCATTGATGTAAGAAATGTATCATGATATCGAGAACATGTTCTAAACGATACATTTCTTTTTCAATTATCGACGTCTAGTAACTTTAAACATAAATGATAGAGTGCATGGTAAACTTTATATTTAACTCTTAGGCCGGCAAAATTACTTTTAAAAGTGTTAGTGTTTTTTAATTGTTATTAAAATCCCTTTTAAATGAATAAGCACTTTGAAAAGACTATCCAAAACACATTTTTTATTCGATTTGAGCAATAATTATTTAATTTAAATATCGTGAAGGGATCATGGAAAATTATATCTTTATGGTTTGATCTACTTGCGAATTGCATTTCCTTTATTTATTTTTTGGGTAAATGAACCCCCCCCCCCCCCCCCCCCCCCCCCCCCCCCCCCCCCCCCCCCCCCTCACTTTGAATGACCCCCCCCCCCTAAGTAATCCCCCGAGTTTTGGATTTGTCTATTTGATCATTGCGTTTCAATTTGCCTCCTATTTAGTCCCTGAGTTTTAAATCGTGTCTATTCCCCCCCACCCCCCCATGGTCCATCGGATATTAAAATAAGTTTATTTTTTCTTATTTGTTAACTCATTAACATAATATCAACTTAATGGTGCTAAAATGTTTAATTGATAAAATTGACATGGATTATAATTATGTCAATTTGGCCTAGATTTATGAAGATTTATCCTACTTCGTATTTTATCAATTAACACATGTTATATCACGAAGTCAATAATTTGATAAGTTAACAAACGTTGATTAAGAACAATTTTTAAACTATTCCCCCCAAACTGCCTCCCCCCCCCCCCCCCCCCCCCCCCCTGCCGGCCATAGATCAACCTAAAACTTATGTTTTAAGACGTCCAATTTTAACCCTTATTTTTTTGATGAATTTTAAACATGTGCTTATTATGTATCTACCACGTGTCTTGATTCAATTAAAACAACTTAAAACTTTTTACATTTGTATAGTATGTAATTGTTGACAAAGGTGATAACTAAAATTCGTGTGCCAATGTTAAATTTTATTGGTTATTTTAATGAATCACAATGACATGGGTGGAATAATCAAGTGTGGCAATTTCATTAAAATTAATTAATAAAGGAGTGTGGGCTTGCATTACAGCCATCCATTTTTTATATATTACATCTAATAAAAGAGTCGAACCTTCTTATAGTATTTGATGGTAACAAAAAACGAACCTTCATTTATTTTATTTATTTTTTTAATATAAAACGATGGTTATATTAATATATAGTGTTGAAAAATGATCGAAAAAATATTATGAACATGAAGATAAAGTTAGAGCTAATTACACCAATAACCTATTTAATTCATCTAATTACAATAATGTTGGTTGTTATGATCTTTTATCATTTTTACCCATTAACCTTTTGGTGATCTGGTGGTTATCGTTTTTAATATTGTAAATCTTAACCTTTTGTCTCTCATAAATACTATACCTTATTAATTACATATAATTTAATTTATAATTCACTTTTTGTTTTTAATTAAAATCAATCTCACTTGATTATAGGAATTTTTATATAATGATTAAAAAAGTAACTTAAATATATGTCTTCTTCCTCTTTATTGACGATAAACAAGAGAAAACAAAATCTCATCTCCTTATCAGTTCTCACCGCCACCATTGATGGTTCCTTCACCACCAAACCTCAAAGGATCCAACAATTTCTCAAATTCCTTCAACCTTATTTAAGACTCAACCCAATCATCTTCTCTTATTTTTATTTTTTTACTATGTTAAACAACTCTTGTCAACAACCCATCAGAGTCATGGTTTTGTCGGCAATGTGATATTCTCCAACGTCTTTGTTTATTCAAAACGATTAATTTCAAGAAAAGGATTTAGTTAAAAAATTTTGATTCAATAACCTTCGAATTTTTCTATCTCAATCGATTTGTGTATTTTGTTTATAAGTTTAGAATTTTGAAGCATTTTATTTATGTGATGTTGAAGAAAAGGCAGAAGATGATGTTGTTCAAGAAAACAAAAATACCCACGACAACTATGGAGAATAATGAGGGTTAGGGTTTAAATGTGGCATTCGATTGTATAACAAATTACTTTTAATCAAATGTTTATTTTAAATTTTTATTTACATATATTTCAAAACTGTTGCCTCTCTCGTATTCAATTTTGTGCCATGTATCAATTTTAAGTACACATCAATAAATGTTTACTAAAAGTAAATGATTTATAAAAAAATTACTTTTCAATTCTCCGGCAAACTCTTTCTCTGTATTATATATAACAAGTTACTTTTAATCAATATTTTTTTTTTAAATTTATATTTACATACCTTTCAAAATTGTTTCCTCCTTCATCTTCAATTTGTGCCTGATATCAATTTTAAGTGCATCGTCAATAAATGTTTACTAAAAGTAAACGATTTATACATTTTTTTACTTAAAAAAAAATTCATACATACCTATCTATCATTGTTTTTCTGTGTATTTTGTAGGATGATGAAGAAGAAAGGACATTTGAGTTTTCCTGGAAGAATGAGTTGGAGACTTTTCTTTTATTTTTGTTTATATTTAATTTTTCCATTAATTTTGCAAAATTTAAGGGATTTTGAATTTTTCCTTAAATCTCACACAAATTAAGGATAAATTAAATCAGGGGTATGTTTTGTCTTTTATAATGTAATTTAAATTTCTGGTGGTTGTTTTGGGTAGTTTTGATATATATATATATATATATATATATATATATATAAAGGAAATTTGGGTAAATTGACCTAAAAAATTAACAACTAATGGTTATTGACCTACATATTTATTTTAACATTTTTTGGCCCTTTGATGATGTCACTTTGGTTTGAAATGTCTAAAATATCTTTCACCTCTCTTCTCCATTGAGCTCCAATTTCACCTTTCATGTAGGCCTCTTCCTCCTTCACTCTATCCCTTAATCTTCACCTTTTCCCTCTCAATCCTCCCTCCATCTCTTCTAATAAAGATGTAAAGAAATTTGATTGAACATATAGATAAAAATAATAGAGAGAAAAATAATAGGAAGAAAAAGAATAAGAGGTGACGAATTTGGAAAAAAAAAAAAAACTGATCGGAATATATGAATTTAGGTCCGAAGTTTATACAATGTGTTTTTTTTTTTGCCTTCTAAGACCTAAACTTGCTCATTGTCTAAAAATTCTTAGATGATGCAAAGGTAATTATTGATAAATTCTTGAAAATTGCGAGAGGAGCTCGAGAATTTTTAGATGATGAGTGAGTTTTCAACTCAACAAACAAGCAAGTTTATATTTCCGATGACTTGATAGGGGTTTTTAGATGATGGCAAAAAAAAGGTAACAAACAAGCAAGATGAAGTTGGTGAATTTGTTTTAGAAGAGGTGGAGAAAGGATTAGGAGGGAAAGGGTGAAGATGAAGAATAGAGTGAGGAAGGAAGAAGCCTCTTTGAAAGGTAAAATTGGAGCTCAATGGAGAATAGAGGTGAAAGATATTTTAGATATTTCAAACCAAAGTGACATCATCAAAGGGTCAGAAAAGGCTAAAATAAATATGGAGATGAATAACCATTAGTTGTTAATTTTGGAGGTCAATTTACCCAAATTTCCATATATAAAGTTGTATTTTTCTGAAATAACAATATTAAATTGTCCATTACTGAAATTAACTCATAAAGTTGAATACAACAAGAAAAATCATAATTTTAAAAGTATACATTTTAACCATCATTAATATGATGAGAGAACTTTTAAAGTAATAAAATTATCAAAAAATAGTAAAACCCGGTATAATTTAAAAGATGATCGATTTTTTAATTCAAAACATTTCAATTATAATCATAAATACCATTTGTTGTTATACAACACGAGACAAGAGATTTATGAACATGAAAAAAAAAACCATTGGTTCAATTAAATAATTCTTAAAAAAAAATCATTTTTTTATTTTCCAAAAAAAAAAATTATAATATTTTTGCTTCCTTGTTCCGTAATGTACTGAACGTAATTTCCGCATGGGATTGTGGGATTTTATCATATCTATTACTTTATTAGATAATTTTAAGACCGTTTTAAAGTATCATTACGTAATTTAACTTGAATTTATTGATATATTAGTTGAAAATATACTAAATTATAATTAATTCGGTCACAATTCATCTTTTTTTTTTAAAAAATATGTTATAATTTGTTGTAAAAAAGAACAAGTTAAAATTCAATTATAATTGGTACCATTGGATTCCTTAACATAAATCTGAGGTGACTTTTTTTTAACATAAATATTAAACATTTAGATGTTGATAAAGATATTAAAATTAATTGTTTTTTTTATTTTATATATATATCACATGCAGGAGTGATGTGAGTATGCATACATTCCTATATTTATTTGATAAAAATATAAAATGTTGCGAGTAAAGTTTTGCCTACCTTATAAATATATTTATTCTATTTCACAATTGTTTAAAAACAACTTACATGAGTTTTATGTCAACCAAATCGTATCTCATTAGCTAAGGTATATAGTTTCATCATAAAAATAGTAGTTTAATCCACACCTCAAATACTCTATATTAATAAAAAAAAGTTTAAAAACTTTTTTATTCTACCATTATTTTTTTTATTGAACAAAAAATAAATGTTATTTAGTTTTTAAATAAACAAATTGTTTAGAAAGATAAATTTTATTTTTGAGTTTTTGTTTACCAGTTACACGTATTAATTTAAAAAATATCACATTACATAGAAATATAATTAATGATTAGGTTATAATAACTAATATAAAAAACAACAAAATAAAAATAAAATTAGATATTTTTTTTAACTTAAAAAAATAAAAATAAAAATTACTTGTCGATCAAGTTTTCTCCATAAAACAGTTAATCATATTTATTTTTACTCTCACACCTCCATTTGGAATATCATTATTGGAAGACACAGTTAAATAAAACGAAATTATCTGTTATCTAAAAATCAATATAAACATTATTATAAAATCTAAAAAATACAGAAATCCTATTAATTATCAGGTGAAATTAATCGAATCATTTATTGTTTTTCAAAAAGTTTAAACCATACTTTTTTTTTTACCTAAAAAAAAAAACCATAATTTATTTACTCTCATACGATATTTCATTATCAATATCAACATACATATATATATATTTTTGGTTTTTCTTCTTTTCACTCTACTTCCCTCCCTTCTCAGATCACGCAAGGTTTCTCTCTCTTCCTCTTTCTCTCTCCGTTTTTATTTCTTAATTTCCCCCCCTTTATTACGTAAGTATATATATGGTACATATTCGCTATAATCGTTTTTATTTTGTTGGTTTTTTTTAGGAGGGAATTTTCAGAGTTAGATCTGATGTACTTGCTCGTCGATCTCAATTACTCTGAAGATCATGATGGCCCTTGAACGTCAAGGTTTGTTTTTTGATTTGTGAATTCATGTTTTTGTTTTTACCCAATTCATTATATGATCCAATTAGTTTTAAAAGATTGTGAATTGTGTTGATTTGGTTTTTAATCTTCTTTCCCATTTGTGGGATTGTGGGATTTGGGTGTTTTTTTCTTTGTAATTTTTTTAGGGTTGTTAAGAATTAATCGTGTGTAATTTTGATAATTTGTTTTTTGTTTTGAAGTTCTAAACTTTGGGTATTTTCTTATAGGTAGTCGATGAGGAGTTAAGTGAAGGATTGATATGAGCATTGCTTTATGAGTTAATGTTAGTTCATGTTGCTTTTTTGTTCTTGAATTTAGAGATCAGAGGGAGGTAACTGTCTGGAGATATCGATACATAATTACGAATATATAGATTGGGTTTTATAAGCATCATATTAGGAAGGAGTTTAGGTGCCAATAGCTATCACTCAGAAGTCTTTTACTTCAGTGCTCTTTTGACATTCAAAACATGAAAATTTGAAGATAGTGATCTGGGATTTTGTTTCTTTTGTTTTGGGTGATAAGAATTTTGGATGGAACATTTTAAAAAGAAGTTTATTAACAAGTTTGGATTTGGAATGGAATCCCTCGTTTGTTGAAACTTTTCAAGTGTAGATCTTATGGAACAACACAACATACTGAAAAGAAGATGTGGTGAATGGAATGGGGATACCTCTGATATACTTTATTCATAACAAAGACACCTTCCGACTGAGACATAGTAACAAGCCCTATTTACATTTACAATTAATAGCAGGTTAATAGAAGGTTAAGCTTGCAACTACTTATATAGTTTAAGTTTAAGGTAGTGTGAAAGTTGAAAATACTCTCAAAGTTCAGGGGTAGAAATTGATAGGTTTTTAAAAATAATTTGATTATTTGAACTCAGTTAAACTTCACACTATGATCCATGCAAAATTCATGAATATTTTTCTACCTAGCCACAAAGTTGTCATTTGCAACCTGTCATATGAATAGATCATATTAGAGGGCATACAATTGGAGATAAAAAAGTAAAGAAGGTTTGATTCTAGTGTTTTTTACTCAACTAAAATATCAATTCTGTTGGAATGATAAGGTTAATTGTGATCGAGTGACCTTCCTTTGCTCAAGTTCCCCTAGGATATTGCCTCTCTTGCGATTGCCAATTTTTTTTTCCTTACTAGTTTTGATAGGTAATTACGAATTAGAAACTTTCCATCGATTTGATGACAATAATACATAAGAGTGTCCCCAAAGGAGCTTACCAAGAACTTCTTCAACAAGAGTTAATTACAGAAGGGAAATAATAACAAAAGGAGTAGACTACCAATGCCTTAACCGGTACTATCTAATAATCCTATCTGCCATCATCTCTTTTCAAAAATTTCCATTTCCATTTCTTAGACGCTTGAGACTATGAGGATAATATGTTGGTGGGAATGGGTGGACAAGTGTTGTGGTTCTCACCTTTTCAGATGTCATATAGATACTAAGTTCACGACTTTTGATGGTTTAGGTATTGAAAACTTAGTCAACAAACACATCTCTCTGTTGCTTGAATGACCGTGATATATTTTTTAATAAGAAATAGAGTCTCTCTTATAAAACTTTTGGGACTTGAAAGTTGCATAATTTTTTTTCTAGGAGGGTGGGGGCTTAACTTGTCTCTACTTACTCCACACAGTTACAACTATTTTTTTTTTAAATAATAATCCAGACTTTTCATTTATATATGAAAAGGCCAACCACAACATTATAAAAACACATTCTAGTTGGTAGCTATAGTGGAGAATAGTTACAAAATGATTCATCGCAGTCCAAGCAGAGGCATTAAAGACAGAATACTCCCAACTATCTTCCCATGACTAAAATTCTCTTTCGCTGGAGTCAAATATTTCAACAAATTGCTCTCATTGTCCTAAATAATTTTTCTTGTACCTTGCAGTAATCTTCCACTAAAAAGGGACAATATATTGCCTTTGGGATCAGTTTGCACTACCCAACTCATATCCAAAGTATTGAACAACCTACTCCACACCTTTTGGGAAAACAATCACGATTATCTTTGGAAATTCACTGTTGCTTTATTTTTTTCACCTCTATTTTTCGGAGGAATGAGTTAATTATTCTCTTTGAGCGTATTCTGAGGGGTGGTTTTGATAGCCTTGTTTGTGATTTTGATAGTTTTGTTTCAGTGGATCAAAGTTTCTTCTTTCCAATTGTGCTGTTGATGATTTTGACAACGTTGATTCAGTATGCAACTTTCTTATAAAAAAATAAATTCTGTATTCAACTTCTAATTTTCTAGTGAGAACCATTATCTTCTGCCCCCAAATTGATAGTTGTCTTCTTTTCCATTTTTCTTTGGTAGGTAGCAATTCTGGTAAATCTGAGAGTTCATGCTACAAGTTTAATGATGAGTAATACTCAAGTGTCTGATATTAATGAGTGATAATTATCATTGCTTTTAACTGTATATTTTTTATTGAATATTGTTTTCAAACAGAATACAATTCCATGCAGTTTATACACCTAGGATATTCCAAGCAGATTTATTGGACATTGTTTTAATCATATTGAATCGTGTCATTATGTTCTTAGTACAATGTTTTAGAAGAAAATAGTTTCCTACCAAACAAGAAGAAGAGATTTGAAAAAGTAGAATTTAATATCTGTGATTTCTGTTGCTTATTTGTTTGCAGAAAATATGCAGAGGAACTGTGAGGCCTCTATAAAATGCCTCCAGAATAATGGAATGCCATGCAATCTGCAACATAATGGAAATTCTGTTGATGGCTTCCAAGAACATACCGATGAAATTGGCTGTCATGCCAGCAAGGATATCCCTGAAACAAACCACCCATTGGGTAGCAATTTCACTGAACGTCCAAATGAATTTTACAATAAACCTGCATATATGCATAATTTTGGATCATGGCCAACCTTTCATTTTGATTCTCAAAAGGTGCAGCAGTGCCAGATGAATGCTCCTGAATGCCAGTTCTACTCTTTGCCTCTGGAGAATCGCTTCCAACATGTTCCTTTCAAAGTGTTTGAACAGAATTACCCTTGTGATTTTCGGTTCCAAGAGTTTCAATATTTTGTGGTTATAGACTTTGAGGCAACATGTGATAAGGATAAAAATCCCCATCCGCAGGAAATTATTGAATTCCCATCTGTCATTGTAAGTAGTGTGACTGGCCAACTTGAAGCATGCTTTCAGACATATGTGCGGCCAACTTGCAATAATCTTTTAAGTGATTTCTGCAGGGATCTAACTGGCATTCAGCAAATTCAGGTTTGTTTTAAACTTAACATGTTATTTCTTAAAAGAGAACATACTACTTGGCATGTACTTGATGGTGGAACAATACTTGGTGTTGATTATTTGCAACCTTTTGAGTTCCTTGTGAAGTTTTTCCTTATGTTGGTTATGTGTCAAGATTATTATTATTGTTGATGGAAAGATAAATTGATGAGCGAGGAAAAATATAAAAAATACAAGAACATTATAGGACGAGAGAAGTCCTAAAAAAGAAAAAGAAAAATTATCGATTACCCACTTATAGTTATAGGGTAAGTATTTGCTAAATTTGTGGTATTTCATAAAATCCTATTTTTCGCAATGTTGGCTTGATATCAGATGTATCTGATGTTTGGTCAAACTGAAAATTTGGTGTTTTTATTACCTGTTTAGCTCCTGATTTTTTGTCTTGTTTTTGGATAAGAAACATTTCATTGATAAATGAAAAGGGGATACAAAAAAGAGGCACCCCAAGGATTACAAAAGTTTCTCTAGTTGGGGGCGATAGTTGATGGTGAATAATTACAAAAAAACCTTATGTTTACTAGCCCAAAGGGAGCTAAACCTAATAGCCTGATCCCACAAAAAGATAACATCTAAAGAAATGTCATTGAACACCCGATTACTCCTTTCCCACCAAATCAGCCTAGTGATCGCACGAACCGCGTTGCGCCAGAGGACCCGGGCTTTCTTCTTAAGGTAGATCCCGCATAATAAACCACGGAGGAAATCAAAAGACTACACCGGATGGGGGCCATGCAAGTTAAACATAGAGAACAACTTCCCCCACAGAGCGTAAGAGAAGGGGCAATTCCAGAAAAAATGGTTGGGATCTTCAGCATTTGAGTGGCACAAAACACAGTAATTGGGGCATAGAGTCATAAACGGGAACCTCCATTGCAGCTTATCATTCGTGTTCAGCCCTCCCATAAACATTGTCCACATAAAAACCTCGACTTTTTTGGGGTAGGCATCCTTCCAAATAGACTGGATTATGTCATGGGGAAGAGATTAGTTTGGGAATATCATAAAGTTTTTGAAATTTGTGATATTTTTTGAAGTTCGCTCGGAGAGTGTTTCTATTTATGGTTTTGAGAATTTTTAGCTTTAGTCACATTTTTATGCGTACACTCTGACATAATTTTTGCCTCTTTGTTATTCTAATTGTGAGAATGGAAGCTAACAAGTAACAAGTGGGCTTGTGAGTCTCCTTTTAAAAAAATAGAAGCTAACTAGTTGCCATATGGGAATTTTTTTTCCCTTTATGAGAAACTAGAGAGCACTTCTTATTGAAACATACAAAATAGGCTAGATGCCTTGACTGATGGAGTTTACAAAAAGGACTTTTCATCGGTTAATTGTGTTTATTCAGCTAGGGATATATTTTCAATTACTGTGGTCAATTGTAATTCTACTCAGTTTTCGTTAAGAGGTTAATTGACTAGACTGTTTGAGTGGAGTCTCATCATGGTTTCTAAATTTAAATTTCTACTTTTCAATTGTTTTTTATATGGTGGATAATCTTCTTGGTTTATTTTACCCCATTGGGTGTCTATAGGTGGACAGAGGTGTTACTCTCAATGAAGCTCTCCTCAGGCATGATAAATGGCTTGAAAAGAAGGGTATAAAGAATACAAATTTTGCTGTGGTGACTTGGTCAAACTGGGATTGCAGAGTCATGTTAGAGTCAGAATGCCGGTTCAAGAAGATTCGAAAGCCTCCTTATTTCAACCGGTAAATGACAATTTTAAGTTATTCTGTGTCTACATATTTAACAAAATGACTTCTCTCGCCTTGTGTGCCATCCTCCCACAAGACATTCTAAATACCTTTTTTTTTTCAATTTCTACCACTGGCATTTTGAAGAGGGACATGAAGTAGGTAAGTGTATTGGAGAGAGCATATTGAATCAGGAAAGAACAATGTAGCAGGAAAATGATCCTGCTTGTTCATATTTAAAGATGTTTATAGGGGTTCAGAAAGGCTTTTTCTCTTTACTTTCAGATGGGCAGTTCAAGATTTCTAGTGAAAGAATATCAAAAGAAAAATAAATTTCTGCCCGATAATTTATTTTACAAATGAAGCTCAAAATGTTACCATCATAACCTGGCATACATAATCTTCCCTTGCAGATAATAGTGGACATGATTGCAAAAGAATCATATTTATATTTTGTGCTGCAATATTATTCTTACTTATCTCCGTTGATTTGATAGATGGATCAACTTAAAGGTTCCTTTTCATGAGGTTTTTGGTGGAGCACGATGCAATCTAAAGGAAGCTGTTGAGATGGCAGGCTTAACATGGCAAGGTCGAGCTCACTGTGGTCTTGATGATGCCAAGAACACTGCTCGTTTGCTTGCCTTTCTTATGCACAGAGGCTTCAGATTCTCCATCACCAATTCATTGATGTATCAGTCTTCTGACTGTCCATTGACATGGAAACAATCCCCAGATGCCCTGACCCCTCCTCCACATTCACCAATCAAACCGAAGCCCATGCATATTCCCCTTGTCCAATATTACCCGTGCTGTTTCTGCGGGGTTAAGAGTAGCAGAGGTGTGGTTCGTAAGCCAGGACCAAAGCAAGGGAGTTTGTTCTTTGGATGTGGGAACTGGACTGCTACTAAAGGGGCGCGTTGTCATTACTTCGAATGGGCCTCTCCCTGAATCATGGATTAGATTTATAATAATCTTTCTATTTCAAGCTTTTATCAAGTGAATTTATGTAAAGAAAAAAAAATAAAAATAAAAAATTGGAAAAAAAAGGTATTGGAAGAAGATATGAAGTTGGATTTCTGTCTCTTAGTAAAACATAAGTGGCTGCTTGGTGAGGTTTCTGAGTCATACAGAGTAGATTGAGTTGCTAAAAGTCATTCTTAAAAGGCTTGCAAGGTTTGAGAGCTCCAACATGTAAAGCTGACATATTGACTAGAGAACCTATTGATGGTTGTAAGAGATGGGTAGTTAGGATGGTGTGGTGCTTGCTTTTATATCCTCAAGCAATGCTAAATTATCTGAATAATCTTTTGGATAGGTATGCTTTGTTTTTATTGTTTTCTTCTTAATCTTAATCTAGTGGCAATCAGAAGAATTGCTAATACTTTTTTCCCCTATTTTCTTTATTTGGTTTTATTTTTTCTTGCTCTCTCAATTTTCTTTTCTTCTGCAAATCATTGTTCCCGTAAAGATGGCAGTTTTTCCTATGTTATAAAGCTTATGATCTTGGAGTTGAGGCAGAGATTGTTTCTTTGTGTTAGTATAATGACATTATATATATAAGAATCCGACTTTATCACCTTCAAATTTCAATTGACAAAAATAGTAATTTTTTTTAAAAATAACACTTTGTTTACCATCGTTAAATAATAAATATTATCAAAGTTTATAAAAGGTAACAAGGTTTTAGAAAATAGTGAATTTTAATTTAAAATATATCAATAACTAACATAAATAAATAATCAAACAACAATGAGATTCATCCTTCTATAACACAAAAGAAAACAATTAATAAAAACAAATCCGATGATTTAATGAAAGTGTTATTTTTAAAAATAAATCAAACTTTAGAAGTGCTTCTCAAGTTCAGGGGGGGACCAATTTTTTTTTTGAGGTTAATTTTTAAAAATAAGGGAAAAAAAAAAATAAATAAGTAAAATTTTCAAATTTTACCTCTATTTTTTTTTAAAAATTTGTGGGGGCAAAAATTATATAAGCTAATATTAGGAAATAAAGGGGGCAAATTGGATAAATTATATTAAATTTTCAATTTTTTACTTAACAAATTCAATTTTAACATAAATTTTTGTTTTTAAAAGTAGGAGGGGAACCCCCCCTATAAAAAAGGGGTTTTTTTTCCCCCTCCCCCTTGACAACTTTTGATATTTTTTAAATTGTATTTTATACCGGAGTTTTTCAAAAATGGCGTTTGAAGAATTAATATTTTTAATAATAGTAAAAGTTTTGAAAAATTTCAAAAATTATATTTTCTAGAATGAAATCGCATATGAGAAATACTATTTTCAAAATATTCCAAAACCTTTGGTATTTTTGAAATCACTCATTAAAAAAAATGTCATCGGTTAGAATTTCTCTTTTATTATATTTTACATTAATATAAAAATACTATTTTTCCTCATTTTAAGAAAAATTGATTGTTAAAGTTATGTTGGGTAGGGGTAGTGGTCCTTGACTAGCATGATATCGTTTTTTCGGTTTATTTATCATATTAATAATAATATATGTGATTGTTTTGGGTCTCTTCTCTTGAAGAACAAAAAATGAGCAATAATCTGAGGATGGTTTGTAAACCTCAAGCGATGATGTTTTCTTCCTTCCTTATTAGCAACAAATTCCATACCACGCCTAGGGTTTCCTTTCGAAACCCTAATTCTAAACGTCGATTTTCTGTTTTCTCTCCCAACTTCAATTCCTCCTCTACCTTCTTTAGGATCGAGAAATGGTTACGTCTCAATCAGAGGAGGACTCTGGCTATGGCTTCCAATTGGGTTAACGAGAAATCTCCCTACGAAACTCTTGGTATCTCTCTTTTATCCCTTTAATTACTCTTTTTTCTTTTTCCAGGTTAAGTTTCTTTAAGCCCTTATGGTTTTTCTTGGTGGAAATCCTTCTTTTATGCTACCCTGAAAATATCTTACAATTGAAATACTCCAATTATGCAGAATTTATCTTATTGAGTGGGTACTGGGTAGTACTTTTTAAAAAAGACGGTATCACTTCACGCGATTACTGCCAATAATCACTGATTGACATGTAAAAAAATCTGCTATATTTGCATAAGCATCGGTTAGAATCGCAGGTCTTTACACCGAATCTACATGAACATATTGGTTTGGAGATATGGTAGTATTATGACTTGAAACTATTGAATTTGTGATGCATGTTTTTTTTATGCTTTATATAGGATACAATCTTTTCTCCTTATGTAATGTTACTGAATCGTTTTGCTTTCGTTCATCTCATTTTGTTGTTTGATGAGTGATTTTTGAACTTCTGTCTGTTCTTTTTGTCCACTAAAACAGAGTTAGAGAAGGATGCTGATGATGAGCAGATAAAGAGTGCCTATCGACGCTTGGCCAAATTTTATCATCCAGATGGTTTGCTCCTTCCTCAAGTGAAACAATTTTATAATTTGAACCATTTCTAGGTTGGATAGCCAGTAACATTCTCTTTTTTCCTATGATACTTAAGCATCTCAATTTAGCATTGTCTAAGCTGTAAATTGAGCACAGGTGCATAGCTGCTCGAAAGCTTACTATATTAAAAAACAGTGGTTTGAGTCATTTTACTCTCAATTTATTAAAATTGTTATATTATTTATTATTTATATAGGAAGATTATGGCTCCCAAATTTTATTGCTTTTATGATGAGTGCTGGGGATTCGTTTGTTGCAACATCTTGACTCACCAGCGTCATGTTTTCTGCCCCCCCCTCCCTTTGCGTTGCTTTCCCTGTTGTTTAATTAAAGAACTTATTTCTTCAACTTTGAACTGATTTTTTTCTCCAAAGTTTATGATGGTAGAGGAACTCTTGACGAAGGAGAAACTGCTGAAGCTAGATTCATCAAGATTCAAGCTGCTTATGAATTGCTCCTTGACGATGAGAAGCGGAGGCAATATGATGTGGATAACCGGGTTAATCCAATGAAGGTTTGATTTCATTTATGTTATTAGAAATGAATTATCAACCAGGGCGTAAATTAGAAGCCGGGAAACCAATCAGACCTGAACCAACAAAACCAATGTTTGGTTCCGTCGGTAGTTGCTTTCTAATCAATAAGAAATTAACTGTTGGCCTTTAGGTTAGGGGTAATGACTAATGATCGACCGACCAACCAAGTACTCAATAAATTTTAAGGAAGAAAAACCTCTAACACTTTGTCCCATGTCCACCCTTCTGGCTTCTTCCTTTGCGCACCCTCAACAGCTGCACCCCCAGCCAGTGGTACATCATCTCCTGCATTGTGGTGTCTTCTTGTTTAGAAAAGGAAACCCCATTGTCAACAGGCAGCATTCCACTTCACCCACCGTCCCATCTTCTCTATCATTCTTCTTCCGGCAAAAACCTGGTCGATCGTTCCGCATAAACCGAAATTACTTACGTCTTCCATTTTTTTTAAACGGCCTAATCGGTTTCAGCGCTAAACCATCCTTTACTGACAGACTTTCCTGTCCTAGTCAACTAAGAGAGTGAAGTTTTAATTTGTAGAGAGTAAATTTTGATAGTTTATTAAATCCTTTTTAAGTTTTTAAATTGCTTACTAATAGCTCATATTGCTGATTGATTATCAGGCTTCTCAAGCATGGATGGAGTGGCTTATAAAAAAGCGCAAAGCTTTTGATCAACGGGGTGACATGGCAATAGCAGCTTGGGCAGAGCAACAGCAGCGTGAGATGAATTTACGGGCACGACGCCTTGCTAGATCAAAGGTGAACAAATGTTTGGTGCTTCTTTTTGAAAAAGAATTATATGTTTTTAGCTGAATGGTTATATGTTATTATTTTAAAGAAATGCATATGATTTTTACTTTTATTTTCTCAAAATCAACTCTGGGACGTTTTATTCGAAGAGTTATGGATGCATCTTCATTCTTATATATTTTTTTTGATAGGAAACATAGATATATATATATATATATATATATATATATATATATTAATAAGGAAGAGGAATTACAAAAAGGTGATTAGTAAATCACCAAAGCCAAAGGAATACAAAAAAAACCTCCAGAAAGCCTTAATCATGAAACTATCATAATTACAAAAAAATCTAATAAGGGAGCTCCATTGTGAAACTTTGAAGTGCGAAAACTCCCAAACTCCCATGACTTTCCGAGCTTAGTCGATGAAAATCCGTGAAAATCGATCCATCCAAAGTTAATAAATTGATCCATTCTTATATATTACTACTATGATTGGTTAAAGACGAGAACCTTACATCTTCTACGTGGTCGTTTTTCTTTTAGAGGCCATCTCATAAAGTTAATAAATTGGATGATATTGCAGGTTGATCCAGACGAAGAGAGAAGACTATTGGCAAAAGAAAAGAAAGCATCGATGGAGTATTTTAACAGCACTCTTAAGCGACACACACTTGTCTTGAAGAAGAGGGACTTGATGAGAAAGAAAGCAGAGGAAGATAAGAAATGGGTAATTAGTCAGCTTTTAGCTGAGGAGGGCCTCGAGCTTGACACTGACGACAATGAAGACCTGTAGACAATTGGCCTCATAGAAAAATACTGCAAATATCATTAGAGAAAAAAGAAATAGAAGTAGAGAAATTTCTGCTTAAAATTCCTTTCAAAATACCCGTTATTATTTATTGTACAGGAGAATTGTATATATACTATTTCTTAAAACGGTTTATAATGAAAAAGGAAGTTCTTGCACGGAAAAATACTCTCCCCGGGCCGTCTCATTCCTGCAAAAGGTGAAGGAATTTAGCAGCTTTGTCGGGTGGTTGAAACTTGAAACATTACCTGAGACAAATTCATGATTTACTCGAAAAAAAGTTGGATCTATTTAGAAGACCAGTTAAGTTGTACGTACAGGATCTTTCATTTATGTATGACAAAACTTAAAAAATACCAAACAAATTATATAAAGCTCTTTCAATTGGTGGCAATAATTAAAAGAGAATAATACAAAAAAATTTACAATTACCACTCTAAATAAAGGCTGTAATAACTGCGGATTCTCAAACCTCATACAAAGATTTGATAATTATATAAGGAGGATAAGATTTAAAATGGAGAAAGACTCCCGATAATATTTTTAATTTTCCTAATCTTGCATCAGTGTGGAGTGAATATAGTAATCTAACTAACTACAAAAGTCTCATGGCGAGGCTATGTTCGAATTTCATAGGGCTTTAAAATGTATTTCCATCCTTCAAGAATATCTATAAAAACAGAGCAGAAGATGCATCAACTAATTAAGAATTTCACAAGTGAACCATAGACAGACTGCATAATCACAACCAGCTAATTTTGCAAATAAATCGGTAACATAGGGACAGAAGGCCAAATTTTATTACAGAAAGAGTGTTCACTACATTCGTGCATATGCTGCTTTAACTTCATATCTGTAAAATTACAAGCTTATTTTCTATCTTCACATGAGAAAAACTGAAGATAAATATTATTCCTAGATTTAAAATAAGCAAAGTTGGCATGTGATGTAAAGCTATACCGTATGTTAAAGAACAAGAAACTTGAAGGCCAATCTGCTTAGTTACAATACAAGATAAAACAAGTATTTCCAAGTGAGCACTGATAACATCGATTTTGTACCAAGTAACTCCTATGATCTAGCAACCCTTGAGAATTACTGATCAGAGTTTTCCACATAAGTAGAATGCTTCTCAACAATAAGTTTAATAATGTGATTCTCCACCTCATCACCGACCATAGTTGGATCACGACGGACAGATATCTTTCCGCTTCCAGTAACAACAATAACCTCCTCTTTGCGGGTCAAAAGTTCATTTGCAATGACCATGTGCATCTTGTACTTCTTAAGAGCTGCACTAGCCTTCTCCAAGAGAATTTTTGTATCAGTCTCCAGCTGTTGATAAAGCAAAGAGAAAATTTTCAGTGAAAAATAAATGGTGCTTCAATCGACTCCCAATTGTTCCAAAAAATTATTTGGTATGATATTATACTATTATTTGTGGGGGTAAACAGGCAAACAATTTTAATTACATCTACTAGGGTGCAGTGCATGCATGCATTAATCAATGACGCCTAATCCTCGAGTTTTCAGAGATTAGTAACTAACTACCAAAAAAAAATGAAAATTTTCCCAGTAATTGCCCATCCTCGACTTATATAGCAAGTTCCTGCGAGGTGTCCAATTAAGAATTTTTTTTTTTAATAAGAAAGACCTAAAAATCATTTACAAGCAATGATAGATTTCCTTTCTTTTCTTCTTTTTCATTTACAAGCAATAACAGGATGATGTTATGGCCACATGAACATATCTTCCCACATTATCATTCAATAATTATGGTAGTAAAAAATGCTTCACGCCTCGATTGTCATTCGTTCAAGTTTCAACAGAAAATTCATCAGAGAATCTATATAATCCAGTGAACAATAGCACAAAGATTATAGGCCAACATACTTTGAAGCATATACAATAAGCCGATGGAACCCATTCTCTCCTTAGCACCGACAGCATCTTTGGCACCTGAACAAGTCGCATGTCTAAAGGCCCTGATCCTGACTGAATTTTGTGTTCTGCCTGAAATGAAAAGGCTATAAAAATGAATAAAGACACTAACTGGCAGGTGGTTCCACAAACGACTAAACAAATGGATAAATAACCACTGCCAAACATCCCTATTTTTCTAGACATGAAATTTTTTTGAGCATTCATGACCATTTTTGGTATTCTACTAAAACAAGAATTAAGCAGGATGGAATCCCATCCATGTCTCTTTTTTTAACAACGACACCATCTTTGTCATTCCTGAAAAAAAAGCCAAGGAGATTACAAAAAGGCCCTGATCCTGAATGATTTTTGTGTTCAAATGTTTTTAATGAAATAGGCTATATATATCACTATAAAGAAACTACCTTGACAGCTGAACTGCTGACTCGATGCTGTTTTAATCATGGTTATTAAATTCTTAGATTGATGTTGTTACTTATTTACATGTATATCAAATATATGCTGGAACAGCTCGGGAGTTCATAGAAGTGAAGAATTTTTTTTTTCAAAAAACAGTTGGGGAATTCAGAGATGAAATGAATTTTTTTTTAGCCCAGTAATTTTATGTCATATTTGAACAATATATGGAGATATTTCATATATCGTCAATATGTCACCTAAAAACTTGTTTTATCTGAATTAAAGATAAATTGGTTAAGGGATTTTTCCTAAGGAGAAAATCTTTAAATAGCCATACGCACATATAGGAGTGAAGAACCATGTTCCAAACTGACATAAGATTTATTTTTTACAGGCAGGAATGCAGGCTTGCAAACATGTGAGGAATAGAAACATTTGACTTGAAATCATTAACCAGCATTTAGTGAAGTACTTGAAATGCTATTATAATTATTTTTCTATTTTTAAAGTCTACAATACAAGAAAAGAATAAAAAAAGAAAGGAGATTTGAAGTTTCCAGGGTAGGGGGGGAGGAAAGGGACAGTGTCTGATGTACTAAATCATTACCATGCTCTTCCATGGAACATAGAAGTCGGAGACAGCAGCAGCAAGATAAAAGAGTGCATGGGGTCCAAGACTCCTCAATGATGTTGCGATGATGTGCAACATCTGCAAAAAAAGGAACATGCAATCACATTATTTAGGTGATTAATCGTGACCCCTCCAAAATAGAAAATATTGACTTCAAATGCTAATAAGAGGTCACTAGTTTTTTTTTTTTTTTGGTGCGGGGGGGGTTTATATTACCTGAAGATACTCAAAAATGGTTGTAAAAGGAAGTTTCAGAAGTCTGCCTTCTGCTACTGCCTGCAATCAAGTCCAATCCCAAGTGTTGCTTTTATACATGGGAAAAATAAAGAATACTGAGACTCTAGATGCAATGATTATACAATTGAGTAGTCCATACAGCATGATGCTCACTTATGGCCTTCTTCACAGCTTCTGAATATGACTGGCGCACTGAATTTTGAAATAAATTTCAGTCAGTCATCTAAGTGAGAACCGTGAATTATACCAATTAATCAATCAAATGAAAGGCCAAATTTTAGTAGAAAAAATAAAACTTAATCCCTGAGGCCCCACCCTCCGGATGACAAAAAAATTCTGCTACACAAGGTACGCCAAGTAACAAATCAATATCTAATTCACGAATTTGATAATATAACATACATCACATGTTATTTAAAAAGGCCAACATTATGACTCAAGTGAATTTTAAAAAGAAAGCTTCCTTGTATACCTATGATCAAGTTGTTGTATACAAATATTATTATATATGCAACAAAATAAATACACAGAGAAATAAATCGTCATCCGGATTGTAGGGTTTGCTTTATTGCAATTTGGAGAGAGAGAAAATCGCAGACCTTCAATGTTTGACTCAGGGGTGATCTCAAAACATTCAAGAAATGGATCATCAGGAAGTTTGCTGCAATATGGTTGAAAGGTTGCCCTAAACAAAACCATAACTACGAATAAGCCCAAGAAAAGCCTTAACCAAGAATAATTCTTAAACCATTCAGTTCGACAAAATATTTGTTTTTTCAAATTTTTAAAGGCAAACAGCTCAGCTTTCATTAAGAATATGAGAGTTCCACAAAAGATAAGTCCGTGTACCTTCTATATAAAAAGATAACCGAATATCCAGCCTTCAGAAAGTACCTAAGAAAAATTCAGAAAAGATCACTTAAAAACAACCTCAATATGTGGTCTTTAGTATAAAAACAAGTTGAACATAATGTTGTATACTCTGTGGAAGTGGATCCTCGGTGACCCGAGCTGAAATTATCGATATAGCGAACACATCTTTGCTCTAAAGGAACTGTAGTCCCCCCAGATGTCACACAAGCAATTCTCCCAGCATTTCTAATCCCTACATTCTCAAACAAAGTAATCAAATTCCATAAATTACAATCAAAACTTATAAATAGAAAAACTAAGAAACAACAACAACTAATCAATAAAATACAAATATGTGATTAACAAAGAGAGAACTTGCCAGTTTGTGAAGAATTCATTTCAATAAAACACTTCAATTTTTCACTAACATACTCAATGTCCTTCAAAGGAGGAGCTGAATCAAAAAATGATTTGATTTCAGAATCTAGGGATTCTTGTGATATTTGTGGTCCATTTAAATCCATGGCTTCAGTGAAAAATCACTGTGAAAACCTCAACCTGAATTCGCATTGAAGAAAATGAACAAAAATATGTATAAATAAAGATAAAAAAAAAATATCAGAAAGAAAACGCCATTACCCATAAATTGGAAAGATAAAAAGGGAGGTTTTTTTTCTTCAAGCTTCGTGGTAGGGGAAGGAAAGGGTAGGGAAGAAGAAACCAGATTTTAATGGGTAGGGGAAAAAAAAAAAACTGTTGTACAGTTGGACAAAGAAGAAAGCAGATTTTTTTTAGACCCATTTTTATTGTACACGTGTCCAACAAATAAATTGACACGTGTCACTAATAAAACCACCCATATTTGATAAGTATTTTGACAATCACTAAAATAACTTATTTGGGTATAAAAATTACGCGACTAGCAATCAGATAGTATATTTAAAGTAAAAAAATTTAATGTTTAAAATTTAGAGACATATCCTATTTAATAAAATATAAACTTGCTATTTAAATAAATTTAAAAATTTGATGCATGAAAGTAATTATATAGGATAAATTTAAATTCTATAGTTTAATAACTTCAAACAATTTCGGATATAGCTTAAGTGGTTAAGTACTTACTCTCTTATTATGAAGTCGAATGTTCGAGTCCCTCCTCTTATAATTTAATGTAATATGTCAACAACAAAAAACGAATATTATGATTGTGATGACAAATTTGATAGAGAGTAGTTGACTCTGTCCCAGTCTCAATTAGGTATGAGGAGGAGAGATTAGATGATGTCGATGTTTTAAATGAAGGGGCATTTATAAATCTAACATTTTTTTTTAGTAATATTTGTAAATATAGTAAATTTTGATATGATGTATAGTGATAAGCATTGAATACATATTCTTACACTAAGTTGATCAATGATACACATATTAATCATTGATTAACATAGTACAAATGACTATATTTGCAAATACTTTTTAGAGTTGATATTTTTATAAATATTACATCAAAATCTATCACCCAATAAAATTTCCCCATAAATGAAACCCCACACGTCAGCAAATCTCTGTCTCTCTCTCTCATAGAGAAACTGAAATCGTTGGTTTCAATTTGAACGTGCCAGTTCGAGGAGTCGGTCCAGATAGGTTTTGACTGGTTTAGTTGGAATCAATTCGATTTGGTCTATTTTTAAATTAAAAAGGTACTTTATTATAATTTAATAATAATCGGTTGGATTCCGTTTTTAAATTAAAAAACATGTAACCGAACTAACCACTGGGCCGGTTTTTAGTTGCAGCCCTACTCAAAATTTTCCTTAATAAATCACTTAAGATAGGATGCATTATAGATTCTTGAACATGGAAACAAAGAAGCCAAGATAAAGAAGCTTCTTGAAACCCTCCCAGAATCTTCATTAAAAAATTCTTGCCCTCCCCTAATTTGTAACGTAATACTAAAAAAAACTCCCTCATCATCTAAAGCCCCATTTATGAAAACAAAAAATCAGCTTAAGGCTACACATGCATATCAGATATCCTATGTGAAATCTGCATCATCCTCCTTCAATGCTTGAGACCTTCATCTACTTTTCTTCACAGTTCTAGATGCAAAAAGAAAACTTCAACTGCAACCGGTGCAATGTGGGCAGCCGTAATTTCCAACCATTTTCTTCCTTTGATGGGGAGGGGATGGTCTTTCTATAGTTATGTGAATATATGTCATGATATTCCATTAAACAAATCTCCTCCATCGAAATTATCCATGGCATCCTCTGTTCAACCACATTTGGTATACATACCATTTAGAACCTTTGCGAGGTTGTTGCTTGATTCTAGAAGCCGGCTCTTGATGATATGTGAATGCAGTTGTCTCCCCAATTTCAAGTCTGCCCTTTCACTCAATGCAGGAAGAAGTATTGAAAATGTTACCGAACTTGGTTTTATGCCATCAACTAGCATATCACAAAAGCGTTCAATTGCCATTTTTGGCTGCATAATATTCACATGACCTGCAATCAAGGCATTCCAACAAACTTCATTCTTGTTCTTTATTATCCTAAATACTCGAATTGCTGAATCAACAGCCTGACACTTCATGTACACGTCAATGAGTGCACTCGAAATGAAGTGGTTGTCTTCAAACCCACCCCTTAACATGTATCCATGGATTTCCTTCCCTTTGTGCCATAAATTTAAATCAGCGCAAGCAGCCAGAGCAGCCGCGATAGTGACAGAATTTGGTCTAGTTGGAAACATGATAATCTTATTAAGAAAGCAACCATTGCAGAGCATGGCCTGGAATAACTTTAATGCTTCATAAGTAAGCCCGGATTGTTGAAATCCAGATACCAACACATTAAAAGATACAACATTTGGTTTTATATCTTCCTGTAACATCTCAGATAGCAACTTATAGGCTTCAAATTTCTGCCCATTTTTTGCATATCCAGCTAGCAATGTGTTGTAGGTTACAACATCAGGTTTTAGTCCAATATGCCGCATCGATCTAAAATGTTCTAATGCCTTGCTAGTATTTCCCTGATTCACGTGAGCTGCAATAATTTCATTCCACAATCCAATGTTATTCTTCTCTGCTCTAGCAAAAACTTTTTCAGCATGATCATCTAATCCGCATTTTGAATACATATCAACTAAAGATCCTTCAACATAGATGTTCGCACAGAGTCCGCACTTAAGGGCATGTGCATGAATAGCCTTGCCTAAGTCTAGATCTTTCGACCCAGCACAAGCTGGTAGTATACTCGCAACAGTAACTGAATTTGGATTCTCAGGAAACGACAACATATCATAGAACACATCCAAAGCATCTTTGAAATACCCATTTTGAACACAACCTGATATGATTCCATTCCATGAATTAACCCTTGGGCTGAACCCTTTTTGTTGCATTGCTTCCAAATGCTGGAGAGCAACGTCAATCTCCCCATAGCGAGCAAATCCTGCAATAAGTGCGTTCCAAGATATCAAATCAGGCTTCAACCCACTCGACTGCATGGTCTCAAAGACTTCTGTTGCCTCATTCAAAAGGCCTTCTTTGACGTAAGCAGAAACAAGCCCAGTCCACGAAACGACATCTTTTTCCGTCATCAAATCAAAAACATTAATCGAAAATCGCAATACTCCACAATTACCGTAGAAGTCCAATAGAGCATTCCCAATAAAATTATCAGAGACCAACATCTTTCTAATGACATACCCATGAACCATTTTACCGGTCTTCAACATTTGTCTCTTGGAACATGCTTTAAGAATCGTGGGTACAAGGTATTTATCAGGTAAAATACCCTCATCAACCATCGATCTAAATGCCGCAAAAAGCTCATCCCACTTCTCTGACTGACAATGCATCCTGATCAAAGACAAATAAGCGGGTAATGTTCTCTCGGGTATATCATCAAACACCTTACGATCACTATCTACGGACTTCACTTTCCTAACACAACTCATTCCCAACTTGTTTCCAACCAAACTAACAGCTTGAAAATCATTAAATTTGACAATCTGTACACAATTTTGTCTAAAAGCAACTGGGAAATTAGCAATGGGAGCAAACCGAACCCGTAATCTATTATGGGTAGAGATCTTAATGAAATTCAAGTTGGAAAGGCCAGGAGATGCATTATTGGAAGGAAGAAAACGAAATTCAAGAGTTGCCATGGGAATGAATTGAATGAAAGAATTTACTAACTGTGAACACAGATTGATTCTGTTTCTATTAGTATTGTGGATAGTAAATAAAAAAAAGGCAGATAAAGAGAGAGGGGCGGTGACAGAGAGTGAAGAAGAATTAGAGCAGAGGAGCACTACCGAGGGAAGAGTTTCATTAAAGATGGAGGGAAATTTCAATTTTATATCAATTTTTTAATAATTAAAATAAAATGAAGAATTGAAAAGAGAAGAAAAAAGGTTATAGGTTAAAATATAGTATGGAGTGTTTGGGAAAAAAAAGTCTCATATTACGATAATAGCTTAAGGTTTTGAGTCTTTCTCAATTTGATGTTAAAAAAAACTTATATTATCCGTACTCTCATAGAATTGATGAAGTTTCGGGTCTCTTCTCTTCTTGGTTTATATGACACCTAAAAAAACTCGTATTATCATTAATCAAGGATAATTATTACTGATAGAAATTAATTTATCAATTGTTTTATATTTTACAAGATCCATTTAGCAATACGTTGGTGTGAAAATTTCAGTGCAACGATAATATTGGAATTTGTCTTCCAAGCCACGATACAATTTTATTTTAGGGTTTTGACAAAGTTTCCCCCGTCCTCTAAAAATACATCTAATTGGTCCATGTGGTTAACTTTTCCATCCAATACACTAAAAGTTGACTGTGTAATTTTAATTTTATTATATTATATAATTAATGCTGATGTGGCTAAAAATAAATATATCTTATTGCTAATGTGTCAAAAAAGTCTGTTTTTTTTAATATTTTTTTTTGTTTATATGGTATTTTAATGGCTAAACAAAACTAAAATTAAACAAAATAATGTTTAAATTTCTCGTCTCCTTCAACTAACCTATTGAACAATCCAGAAATTTGAAACAAAACCATTCATACGTTTTCATTTCAAACCCCAAGCAAGATTAAAAAAATCGTGATTCTTCCCAGAAATTTCTATTTCAAACCAAAAATTTGTGTCAATTTCATAAATTTTGAATCCATGTAACAACTTCTTATTATTCTTCATTCTAAACCCAGATTTAGCTCATTACTTCTTCTTCACATCTAAATCCAACCAACCATCATCTTCTTCTTTTCAATCTAAACAAGAACACCCCTCACCATCCTATCTTCTTCTTCAATCTAAACTCATCACCAATCTATTCCAAATCTCGGTTTTCTAGTAGAAGCGAGGAAAAAAACCCCCCCAAAGATCTCATTCATAGCATTGGGGGTGTTTTTCAGGTATATGTGAGCATCGTTGAGGCGTTTTTGTTTTCCAGAATATGTGATTGGAGTGTTTTTGTTTTCTAGATCTAAGGAGCTTTTTTTGGACATTTGGTTTTTTAGATAGGGGTGAAGAAGTCTGTTTTTTTTTTTTTTTTTAAAAAAAAAAAAAAGACAAAGAAGAAGCTGTTTTTTTTTTTTTTTTAAAAAAAGAAAAAAAAAAAAAAAGACGATGGGAAGAAGAAGTCTCGACTTTTTTTTATTAAAAATATTATTAAATTTGCCACATCAGCATTAATTATATTATAAAATCAAATCAAATTATACCAGTAGCTTCTAGTGTACTGGATGGAAAACTAACGACAGAGCCCAATTAGATGCTTTTTTAATAACCCAGGCCAAAGTAGATCAAAAAGAAAACGAGGGCCAATGAGGAATGTTTAAAACTTAGGGACCAAAATGATACTTTACCCTTTATTTTATTTTGCCAAAAGGTAATACAAGAAATTAAGCCAACCCCAATTCTAATATGATTAATTTGATTCTTAATTTTTCATATAAGTGTATTTGAAACTTATGAAAACTCAAGTTGACAAAAATAAAACTTTTAAATTTAAAGGACAAATTAGAAACACGAACTTTAAGAATCAAACAATATTATAACCATTACGAATAAAATGGCATCCCTAACTTGACAGTTTCAGCTAATAACTATACAGCTCAACACAGAAATACAAATGTTAATAATCAAGAATTCTATTATATGGCCTCTAAAAAGACTTCATGGCATATGGAGATTTTTTTTTTAAAAAAATTAAAAAACAAAAATTATTTTTTATCCTTGTGAAAGGATTAAAGTTCTAAGCTTTAAATCGCTCAAATCTAATAGTGTACTTTTGCAACAAAAAAATCTAATAGTGTAATAAAGCTACAATACTCATCATAGTTTCAATAAATAAATAAACACTATATGTACCAGAAACTTTCCCTAACGCCCTAATCTCAATTTCTCCATACATTTTTTTTCACCATATTGCAATCAAATTGAGATGGCTTTTGAACTCAAAACCTCTGCAAACTTATTGTCACCGTTGCCCAGTTTTACTTGTTTCTGCAATTTCCAACATGCATCCATTAGTCATTGGGTAACATTCTATTGTAACATTTGGAAGAAGTCGAAGAAGAAAAATGCATAGATTACATTCTCAAAGAAAATATGGACGAAAAACTCAAATATAACACCGGGATTAGGTAAATCCTTGTCATGTTGTATCCTTTACTGTTGCTTGCAATGCATTATTATGCAGACACATGTTTATGATAAATATATCACCACATGGGCGTCAACCTATGACCAGAAGATTCTTCTGGCATCCAAAAGAAACTAAAACTATGGCTCTTCATCAGCTGATGTGATTTTTATACTCTTCTTCCTTTTTATAATTTGACAGGGTAACCAAATTAATAAAATGAGATTTCACATGAAAGAGAGGGAAATGCAAAATTTTAATTTAATTTCATTAAATTACCGAATTAATAGTGGTAAGGCACACCCTCTCTACCAATTAGAGGTTCAAATCCCCTTCTCCCCACATATTGCATTAAAAAAGTAAAAATAATTGTTGAGAATTCAAACTATTATAAAGCTTATGCGTATAAGAAAACAATAACAAAATGAACTTACCACCCAGAAGCTGAAGTTTGGGAATTCAGACTATTGTAAAACTTTGATAATCGGCGTGTTGGAGGCTTGGGCTTAGTGGGTTTTTTACGCAAACCAAAAATTTCTTGTACCAGAGGGACATGAACAAGAACGAGCTTCCACGCCAAAAACCAACCTATACAGCAATACCATATATATTTTATAGAAAATTCATCACAAGTTCAGATCTTCAATTTCAAAACCTATGCAGAAATAGGCATTGGTGATATTGAAACTAACCGAAATAATCATAGAAAAGAACAGAACAGTGTAAATTACCGAGAAAAATCAACGAAAACGTGAACAAAACTGCCAAGATCGGGCGAAAAATGAATAGATTAAGATAATCCCATTGAGAAAGAGGATCCTCAAAAGATGAAAATGGAGAAGATGACTCCATTAAACTAGAACAAGAAGTCAGGTAGTTGAGATCTCTACTTGTTCTTTAGTGGGCTTGAACTCAGGCTTTTCGAATTGGCCCTGCATCAGGCTTGAATTGTAGGTAAACTTTGCAGAAAGAGTAAGTTTGAAAAATACATATACTTACATAGAGATGTATCCTCATCCGGAAGCATGGTCAAAGCTATCATATTTTTTCTTAGATAAAGACTTTTCATTGATCATTTAAAAGTACAAAAAGAGACCAGAATCCCAAGTCAAGAAGATTAAAAAAAGTGCTCTAGTTGGAAAAAATAGAAGAGAGCTGTAATTACAAAAAAATATTTAATCAGGTACACCAATAGAGCAAATAAATCTAATAGAATCCCAAATAGAAGCTATCATATTTCTACTACTGCTCCTTTACATTGTCACTAGTTGGGGTTGCATTTATTATACGGCGAAGCAATTAACTTTCCTTCTGGAAACTTGAAATCATGGGTTGGGTATTGTTCCAATTGGTGGATGCAGAGAGTCTGAATACAAAAGATATCGTTTTCTATCCTCTATGCATTTAAACTAACTCTATGTATGTGAGCGCGATGAACAACCAATCAAATGGGCGAGCAGAATATTCTTGGTGTTTCATATTAACTCATCTCACAAAGTCTGTAAATAAACCTTGTTCATGGCTCTCTATTAATCAGAATGAAAGATGTACTTAAAAGGTTATATTATATTACTGTTCAGTCAAAGATGCTATCATTTTTTTGGGATTAATTCAGTGACTGAAATATGGGGCCTGGCGCTAACTGGTATGAATTCTAATATGTTAAGCTGTTATGTTGCAACTTGCAAGCGAGAACTATGAGTCAGATCAATGATGTGTATGCATATCATGCTACATTTGGTGACTATGACAATAGTGCTTTTGTAGGTCTAAGATTTCAGACATTGAAATTTGTTACCTTCGGTTTTCAGTTAATGATTTCATTGAATGTCGTCCTGAAGTTCGATTGCATCACATATGACATATTGAAAGGTTTTTCACTTGGTCTAAAAAAAAAGGGTTTTCACTTGGTCTCACACTCTGTTCTAATGAAATCCACACAAGACGAAATGAGCAACAAGAACATCACATTGACAATAGACAAAACCAACAAAAAATAACCCAAAATTGAAGAAAAAGCTTTCAATTTAAGTGTATAAAAATACCCCTCAGCAAAAAATAACAAAGCAACAATTTGAACAAAACATGAACACTCAAAGCTCTTCAAAACCTAAGTATATGAAGAAAAGTCAGCTTCAAGAATCTTATAATCATAGTCATTCCAATAATTTCAACGAAGACAGATAAAAAAATTCAGCAAAATCATACACTTACATATGAATTTCAGCTAAATTTTCAATGACAGCTTCAATTTAAAGATTTTTTTTTGCCCCGAATGAATTTGGATACCTGATGCAGAATTCGGAAAGGGCAGAGAAGATTGATAATCGAACAAAAGTCGAATGCTGGAATTGAATCCCGTGTTTTCGATCCGATATATGAAAAGGCTGAAAACAACTATAACGATGATGTTCTTCCGAAATTGGGTCTTTTTGAGTTATAAAATCCAATTGGCTAACCAAACTTTTTTTTAATTGCAGGTTCACCCGGTACTTTGGGGGTTTTGTAAATGTCACCCCTATATTCTTTTTATTTTATTTTTGGAAAATTACACAAACCACTCATAAATTATAAGATTTGTAACACTTACATCGTAAAAGTTTCAATTTGAGCAATTTACCTCCTAAACTATGCAAAGTGTTAAAATTAGACCAAACAAAATTTATTTTGTCAAATTATCCCCTTAAAATTATTATTTTATTAATAATTATTAAATCTCTATAGGGTCATGTCTCTGAGGGTTCCTGTCCCATCCTGACCTCGTTCATGATCCCGAAAGCAAAAACCTTTTGAAGGTCGGGAATGAGATTTCTTCTCGGATCTCACCTTTCCCCACCCCATTGACCTTAGAGATGTATTTTTCATCTTTACGTTGATTTTCGAGGGTCCAATTTCAAAAGCTAATGAAGTAATTTGAAAAATTAAATTTGGTGGGTCCATTTTTAACACTTTTGCAAAGTTCATGGCCCAATCGTTCAAATTGAAAGTTTAAGATTTTTAAATTGGATTATTTAAATACTTAAAATATTTTCAATGAAGAAATTAACCCCTGCCGTAAAGTTTGTTTTCGTGGCGTTAAAATAGGTTATATATGTAGCAACATGAAAATAGTTTAAATGATTAGATATATGTTTTATTTTCTTAGTCTCCCCTCCTCTTCTTATTTGATGCATTATTTCCAACGAGAGTATGCACATCATTTCTTTTGGAACATGGATTCTCTCTTCTTCTTTTTTCATTTATGGACATATTTAAAAAAAAAAATAGATGTCACATTTATAAATAGTGGGAAGGACTGAAATAACAAAAAAAATATATAATTATATAAATAGTATTTTTTTTTTAAAAAAATCTCAAATAACGTATTTTTTTAAGACAATAAATTATTGACTTGTTGACTTTTAATGTTTGTTATTGTAATTATTATTTTTTTCTGAATAATTATCATTTAAATAAGTTTTTAAAAATTTAAATTTTCATTTTTATATAAATTAAATTATTAAGTTAATTTTGATAACTTATTTTAAATTCAATAATTTATTGACTTGATTCAATAGTTTATAACTCAACTTTAATAAATAAATTAAAACTAATAACATAAATACAATTATGTATCTAAAAATTTTATGGTTTGAGTCAATTTTTGTTGTAAATATCTGACCTTGTTTTAATATTTATGTAACTGTCCATTTAAATAAATCTGTTGGGATTTACTCAATACAAATGTATAGATTTGTTGCCGTTGGGATTGTGCAAAAGCTTAAAAGATTTATACTTTTGTTTATCTTTATATTTAATTTTAAATTAGGTAGGTTTATCTATCACAATTTTATATTATCTCAAGAGTTTAAGTCTGATTATGATGGTCTGTGATAAAAAACAATAATAATTAGGATTGCCTAATTTCTCTTTATGAATAAAGATAGATATTATTTATTTAAAAAAATATAATAGGGAGAGTCGGTTGGAGAAATCAAATAAGACAAAATTGAATTTCTTTTTCATAAGTGTTATGGGGTGAAATGTCAGTACACGTGGAATTTATCAACTAGTTCAAAGAATGGACAATCGTCTACATCACCTGAAAGGATAAAGCTTCGTCACCTAAGAAGCTATGTCTACGTCGTCTAGGAGGTTACGTCTACGTCGTCTTGGAGGCTACATCTACGTCGTCTTGGAGGCCACGTCTACATCGTTTGATAGTTTATGTCTACATCGTCTAATAAGGCTACGTATCTAAAACCAAGGAAACTACATTATACTAGTATTCAATCAAAAGATGACATGTGGCATATCCAACACGCGACAAGTCGTTGTTGATGTCATCAACCTCCTCTCATATAAATAGGAGATGAAACTCATTCATTATGTAACTAATTATACTATAATTCTCTCTGGCACACCAGCTCTGACTTAAGTATCGGAGGGTGTAAGGCTGGCACCACACCGGTGCTCTATTTCTTTCATGTGCAGGTACATACAGTGCTCGTCATCTACTTAGCACACCGCCTATGCAGCACAACACACTACCTTCGACTCGTTTCATATTCTAAATTCGTTGCATACGTGGAACCTATCCATTTTTATGCAACAACAATAAGCAATGGTATAAGACCATGGTTTTACGAATTTTGGAGACAAATATTTGCAATGACCATGAGATAATATTAATATTAATAAATAATAAGAGAGCTTATTTTTTTTAAGAACTTATTTGGCGGCAGCAGTACACGGCCATTCTAATCGGAATAGATCACTTCCCTATTGGACTAACATAAGCTACATTTTCCGGGGTAAAAGTGTAAATTTGTATTGCTTTATGTTAAAATATTACCGAACCAATTCCATCCTAAACAAGAGATCTCTTCTTAAAAGAATGTTCGCAACAATTTTTTTATCATATTTTTTAAATATAAACATAAAAATCTTTTTGGACTAAAAAGACAAATGATCGTGAGATAACATAATATGAAGAGAGCTTATTTATTTATTAAATAAAAAAATAGATAGCTTGTTTGGCGGGAGTAATACACGACTACGTTAATCGAAATAGACTACTTCCCTAATGACTAACATAAAATTCCCAGTTACATTTTCAGAGTTAAAACCGTAAATTTATATTGTTTTATGTTTATATCATACCGAACCAATTCCATACTAAACAAAAGATCTCTTCTTAAAAAAAAAATTACTCAAACCAATTTCCTTTATCATGTTTTTATATTTTTAAATAACTTATTAAATAGTTAAAAATAAAGTAGCATTAAAATTTTGAATAACTATTGACAAGTTTATGATTTTGTTGTTTAAAATTTTGGAATATTACTTAGCAATAACAAAAAGTATTTGACCATTCTAATATCTAGTAATGATTCTAATTCTTTATCATAATCAAACAACTAATAAATATGAAGTTATTTATCTTATCTTTTGAAAACTAATTGGATATTTTTTTAGTTCAAATCCATCTCGTTTTTTCTACATCAATAAAATTTAAATGATTAGATATCCGTTTTTTCCGTTTTGACTGTTAGTTCAAACTCACCTAATCCCTAAAAAAACCACCTCATATATGGATATCCTTCCGTTTCTATAAAAACAAATTTGAAATGTAAATGCCTAATTACTACATTTGGATTCCTTTCCCTCCAAATATAAATGTTCCTATAATAATCCAACTTCATCTATTAAATGGAACCTAACTTTATATGTTTACATTGATGAGAAATGCGGATCTAATGAGAATTAAAAGAACTACATTAAAACAATATGGTTTTTACACTAAATGACAATGTATTATTTTTAAAAAGGAAATTTAAAGCAAGTGGGTCAGAAGAATAACACATTAAACAAAACAAATAAGGACCTATATCCCATAGGAAAGATGACTAGTCCAAACACAAAGGTCAACAAAAATCATAGTTGACTTAGCAATTCCATGAATAAGGATGGAAATGGAATGGGTTGAGATTAAGGATGACATCCTCACCCTCGTCTTCTTCCTAAATCGGGACCGTTTGAGGAATGTGCGTTCATACTTTCTCTGATCGGGTTTATTTATTTTAAAACATATGTTAAAATAAATCGAATAAAATTTTATTTAGATGTTGATGATATTAATATTTTATTATTAATAGTTTAAATAGTTTAAATTGATAGGATGTGATATTTCTATCACAATATAATTTTTTTTTAATTGTATAAAAAATCATTCAGGCAATTTGAATAAAAATTTATTCCCTTGTCCTTGTCCCTGAAAAATTTGGGAGAGGTTTTTTCTAACTAGGATCCCATTCCAAGTGCGATTCTCCGCCTATTAGGGTTTTTTTATCCCTAATAATTAAAGACAAAATTGAATTGTCTAAAAACATAATTAAAAAAATGATATGATTTTTTTTTAAAAAAATAAAAAAATACAAGTATCGAGATCATAACCAAAAAATCTTCGTAAGTTATAGTAACTAACAAATGTTTTTTTAAATATTAAACATAAGAAAAACTAGGTTAAGAATTTAATATGAAATAGTCCAAATTCATTATCTAATATTTAAATTTTAAAAATACAAGTAGAAGATTTTGTCTACCCCGATCAAATCGGAATGAGAAGCGGATTAATATATCTAATAGCAATATATTTTTAAAAACTTCATATTAATCTTAATCTATGATTCAAAATTTGATAAATTATGATCGTAATCTTTGGAGATAATTAATATATATTATCTTCTATAGTTTTTTAAATTGTAAATCATAACGAAAAAAAGGAGAGTTTTTTATTTGGTAGGTGAAGTATACGGTAAGTCCGCATAGAGTGTAAATAGACTAGTTCGGTATTGAATGAAATATCAGATTCAGATATGTTGTCGGGGCTAAAACCGTAATTTGATCCTGAATCAGAGGCCTTTTGTTCGAGAGTCTACTCTTTCGCTGCTCTGCCTGATCTCCGACCCCAAGACGGCATTTCCCCATTCTCCCTTTCTCTCTCTATAAAATTATCAGACATTTTTAGAGAGAGAAAGAGATGGCGTCAGATTCTTACTCTCAAGCAAACCCTAACTGAAATAACAACTCTATCCATCCTTTTTCTTTTTCTTTTCCTTTTCCTTTTCCTTCTCGATTCGATTCTTTCAGTTTTTCTTGCCTTTTGCCCTAAGAAGAGACAATGCTTCCTCCAATTCAGTCATCGTCGGCGGTTCAATTCCGGCAAATTGATCCTAAAATCTGGGGAGCAAGTGCCGGAATCACTGCTCAAATTCCGACACTCGGTTCGAAAGTGTATTATTTCATTCAAGGACACGTTGAGCAATGTGCTGATCTTCCATTCCTTTCTCCTCATGTTCTTTACCAACCGGTAGTTCCTTGTATCATCTCCGCCGTTGAGTTGCTTGCGGATTCTCGTACTGATGAGGTATTCGCTAAACTGATGCTTAATCCTATTAAGGATCAAGACTCTGACGTTCCTTTACAATTCTGTCGTAATGACGTTGCCGATGATGATGATACGTTTGCGTCGTTTAGTAAAATTCTCACGTCTTCTGATGCTAACAATGGCGGCGGATTCTCTGTTCCGCGGTACTGCGCCGATACTATATTTCCTCCGTTGAACTTCCAGGCGGATCCGCCGGTGCAGACGTTATCGGTCACCGACGTTCATGGCGTTGTTTGGAATTTTCGTCACATTTACCGTGGAACGCCGAGGCGGCATTTGCTCACTACTGGATGGAGCAAATTCGTGAATAATAAGAAGCTTGTTGCAGGCGATTCTGTCGTTTTCACGAGGAATAAGAGAGGAGAGATGTTCGTTGGTGTTCGTCGTGCTGGGAGGTCTAATGGAGGTAGTGAATGCGCTACATGGAGTTCGCCGATTATTGGAGCGAGAAACAATTTAGAGGAGAAGCCTTCTGAAGAAGGAGGAAAAGAAGTTTTCTCCAGGAATGGTTTAGGGAAACCGTCAGGCGAGGCGGTTTCTAAGGCTGTGGAATTGGCCATACGATTTATGCCGTTCGAGGTAGTGTATTATCCGAGGGCTGGGTGGTCCGAATTTGTTGTGAAGGCGGAGAAGGTGGATGAATCGTTGAATTTTTATTGGTCATCGGGAATTAGGGTGAAAAAGGCTATGGAGACAGAGGATTCGTCGAAGATGTCATGGTTTCAAGGTACTGTAACATCAGTGTCCTTTCCTGGTCACGGACTCTGGCTGGAATCTCCATGGCGCATGCTTGAGGTAGATTATCATTTTGTTATTTTTTTTTCCGTAGCTTTAATTTTTAATTTTTTTTTGGTTGTTTAAATTTGACTTAACAATTAGTAATAGGACATTTGGTTACTTATTATATATAATATATATTACTATTATCTGACTTTTAGGATTTTAAATCTTGAGTCCTCAATTAGTTGTGGTAATTGTTTAGGTAATCTGAATTTGGATAGTTTTTTGGTTCCACTCTTTGAAAGATGTTGATATATTTTCTCCTTGAAGATTTATCTATAGCTTGTTTCTAATTTGAATACAAACACCTAGATTTTAATTTACGTTCAATATGATGAACTTGTATGTAGCAGCCTCGGCATTATTTGGAATTGGTAGTTTGATGATTTCGAGCTGCTTCCAGTTTTCAGGTGTTAGTGTTACTCTGATATTACAGAAGACCATTTTGGTTGACACACTTGTAAATCATTTGATTTATTCAGATTACTTTTTAGTGTGCCTACCTCTCTATATACCGGCCTGATATCAAACCGGGTAAATGATTAAAAGAAGGTGAATTGGTAACCACTTTGATATTACTAGTTATTCAAGTATATCAATGGACCTTACGACCTTACTTGAACAGGATCTGTTCTATAGGTTGTACAACTGAGTCCTTGAGTTGTAAAGCATATTAATGGACCTTGAAATTTGGGATATGTGATTCAGAACATTGTTTGAACGTGAAATGGGCTTATTTGATTGGAGTTTCCCTCACGTTCACAAGAGATTTCCCTATTGGGTTTTTAAAGAATTCTAAAAAAAAAAAAAAAAAAAACTTCTAAATGAGGGTCCAAATACAAGTAGGCTGGGTGTATGTACTCTTGGATTTGGTTCTAGGTGTTATGTGAGATTATATTGTGATTTCTCCTATCATCTATAGTTTTTGGGAGAACTAGCTATGGGTATCATATGGTACATTGTATTCATGCTTGTTGGATAAGGCGTCGATGAGGAATTAATATAAGTTCAATATACATGTACTTTATTCTCTCATCATATTATGCATGTTATCATTTCTTAATTGAGCTGGAGTTTTTATTAAATAATTATTGCTATTGAGTTTATGCTTTTCCTTTATCTGCAATATTGATTATTGATAATCTGAAATATTGCAATTATCTTCAACACTGTTGCTCAAGTCACTCAACTTCTTGATTTTTTTTTTGTAGAATGTTCATGAATGTTGCTTGTCCTCATTTTCATTTCCTTCTATTTTGTGATAGTGTAGCCTTGATGGCCTGATAACATACGATTGTTTCTTGTCCGAAAAAAAGTTGTGCAATAAAAGCAGAAACGTTGGAACCTTAGAAGCGTGTGAATTTGCATAAATGCTAAATATGTGCACTTGATTTAGCAAGTATATATTCCCCAAGTCTTTTTTCTTAAAATGTAAAATTTATGTTTCACATCACCCCCCATGGTGCAGTGGCTGACAAATTGTGTTTTCTTACCTTTTTTTGTTTAATCACAACAGTGCTCTCTCATGAAAACTTATCTGTAGTGGTCATTCCCTTCTGTATGCTATTTGAATTCTATTTTTTCCCTAATTCGACCTTTAGTCAGAATAAAAATTTCAGGACGTTTTTTCACCTCTCTAATTAGCTAATATTGAAGTTGATCTTATAGGCACATGCTTTGTCAACTGTACTACATTCATGGTCCAAACTCTTAACTTTAAATTCATTCAATTTCTTAATGTTTTGTGTTCTCTGTGTCATAGGTTGCATGGGATGAGCCTGAAGCTCTTCAGAAGAATGGAAAGACTGTCAGCCCTTGGGAAATTGAATTTGCTTCGCCCGCACAAGCTCCCGCTCCTGCTCCCCTTCATCCAGCCAAGAGATTTAGAGGTTCCCAGACATCTGGGATGCTGATGGGTGAAGATCTATTACCTCCTATAATTAGATTCAGTGATTCAACAGCGGAGCAATTCAACCCATCGTTGTTGAATTACAACAATTTTCCTGCTGGCATGCAGGGAGCCAGGCAAAGTTTACTCTCTGAATCTAGGTTATTCGACTGTTTTAATGATATTACTCCATCCAAATGTGCTGACAATTCCTCGTGCAATCTGAATGTGGTGCCTGTATCTACTGAGCTGCTTATTGGTGGTAGTTCTCAGCCTGATGACTGGTCACCTAATAGTCAATGTAGTGTCATTTCCTATGCTTCTGAAGCTGCTGGGAACCAGATCAACAACTCAACTAAAGTTCGCAAAATTTCATTTCAGTTGTTTGGTCAACTCATCTCTACGAATCAGCTTGTTGAAAATGCACTAGAGTATGGTGTTTTCACTAATGATGGTGGCAGTAATCCTAATCGATCCTCTTGATCTTTCTTTGACTTGTACAGACTTTGTTGATGTGCTAGACTGGGAGCCTTGGCAGTCAAAGTTTGTTCAAGTTTGTTCCCAGTATATAGTAGTTACATCTGTGTCTTGCGTAGGAGTAGCTGTACAGGTATGTTTGTCTCAATTGGAATTGTGAGTTATGGTATCATTTGTTTTGTTTCATGATTATAATTGGTAACATTGACACATGATCCGTTCTATACACCGGCATTTTAGAAAAGTAGCCTTTCTATTCTATTTTTTATGGCTTAAAACCTGTTCAAACTTTGTTTTTTTTAATGCAATTGTCAAATTGTGTCTTAGACAATTTGAAGCCACCAGAATAGAAGGTAGTCACTTTACTAATAGGAAAACTAGAGGTGGTGTTGTATATTATCTTTTGGTACTCCGTATGATGATAATGTTTTTTACTGACATATTTACTTCCTTTGTGTGTTCCTTCTTTGCCTCTATCGGCAATTTTTTTGTTACTACATATGTTGATAATGGTTGTTCTGTATCTTGCTTTCACATAGAAACTTAAGAGTGCTGTTTTCTTGTAATAATTTGAACATAGCAAAGATTTGAATGTAATGAATGTTTGGATAAAATTTAATAGTGTTCTAATGATGATAAAATTAGTCAGAAAGAGACAGTAGAGTCTAATGATAAATAAAGAATGATTAGTGATTTTTTTATGTGTCATGCTTCGTAGTTTCTTAATGGAGCCTTTTCTTTTTTGTAAGTATGCCCCATCCCTCATTTACGCCATTTTTTTTGTCTTCGTCTGCAATGGATGTTCTTATCCTCTTTTGTTTGTTCTAGTTTGGTTTTTTAAATCTCGAGTTTATTATCCAAACTTAAAAAGTGTCCGATGTGGTATGGTTGCCCTTCTTATTCGAAGGCAAACAAGTTGGATAATATACAGTCTAAAGAGAACCAACCATGGGTTGTCCTAGGGGTTAATAGGCTTTCCTTAAAGTCTTGAGTCTATAGGTTTAAACTATGCGTGGCCACCTACCCAGGATATTATCATATTAGTTTTCCGACAATAAGCGTTGTAGGGTGATTGTGTGTGAGAATAGTCATGGTGCCCGCGAGATGGCCCCGACGCTCACAAATTTGTGTATATATATATATATAATCTAAAGAGAAACCTTCATGGTATTTAGATAGCATTTGGTTCCATGTGGAAAGACAGTATATGTTTTAATACCATGTCTGTCATGATGTTTCTTCAAGTTCTAGTGCCTTAAAGATTGCTAATTATTTTGTTTTCTATTACTGCAGGTTAACTTGATCAAGCAGGAAGCTGATACAATTTGGAATGTTGCACTAATTGGTTGTCTATGGTAGTTTGTGTAGTAGGAACTCTAAAACTTCTCTAGATTTGGTTTTGATGTTGGTATGTTTGCTTGATTTGTTTTGGATTAATTGTGGATTTTTTTAATCCCCGTTAATTGTTGTGACATGATTTGTTAATTTTTATGTGTTTTTTTTTCGGTAAATGGGCTTGGTTGGATGATGACGTTTTAGAAAAATTATCATAACTACTTTTTTTTTTAGTTACCGATTTCAAAATTACCCTCTACTAAGAAATGTTTCGATTATACCCTTATTAACTGATTTATTATTGCTTCATCGAGTTCTTAAAGAATGACTGGGATGGGAAGTTGTTGATTTAAGGGTGGGTACTTTTGAAATTGTTGATAGATATGTAGGGCTAGATTTGATAATGGATAATTGGTTGGAGATACTAGGTAGTTATGTAAACAATTGTGACTTAACTTTTAGAAAAACTTGTCGGATGTCATTTGGTCGTTTGGTTCGCCTAAATTTGGTACATTCTCTCTCACTCTAAGTACACCCAAATTTGGTATTTATTATTTGGCAGTTATGTGCTTTTATTGTCTTAAAATAATTTTTTTAATATAATGTCCTGGGAGTAGGATTGAACCACCCTTTTAAGGTGGAATTATATGTCTTAACCAGTAAGCTATATCCTGGTTGGTTAAAATCAAGTTTTTTTTTTTCATTCATGTACTTCATACGAAACTCAGTTTTAACCTTAAATCTTAAATTTAAATGAATAGTATAAGTAATACCCTAATAAAAATAATACCTTGGAACTTTAAGGTTTTTATCAACTATAACTTTAAAATTTATCAATTTTAACTTTAAACTAGAAATATTATCAATTTTAATCTTAAACTAAATAAGTAGTTGCAAGTTTAATCTTGTGTTAACACCTTTTTGATTATTAGTATCAAATTTCATTATTTTTCCAAAATTTAACGAAGATTATACCATAAAACTACACAAACAACTATCTAATTCAAAAAATAAATAAAGATTAAGTCATAAAACTACATAAACAACTATTTTACTAATTGTAACTCCATCTCTTAAAATCTAATACCACATGCATCAATTATATATATATTTTTTTCAAATCGTTCAAATTTTTTCTACCCTTTATATAAAAAAAACTTTATTTACAATTTATATGTGAAATCGTTAACAACTAGTTAATAAAAGGTTAAATTTACAACTATTTATATAGTTTAGAGTTAAAATTGATAATATTTAAAGTTAAAAGTTAAAGTTGATAACACCTCTATATATATTTTTTTAAATACCTACATAAATAGTAATAAGAAAATAAAAAGTAAGAAAGGTTCGTCTAAAAATGTTAATAAACGAGTATTTCACTTAAGATACTTTTTTGTGTGTTTTAAATTAATATTTATTCTAAAACATTTTACGAAATTGTACCAAATAGATGCTACGTTGATGTTTGCTTTAAAATGGGTGTGGAAACTACAGTTGTTTAAAAGAAAACAACCAGAAACTCGAAGAAGAAGGAAGAGGACTTGAACTCGAAAGCTGAATCACAAGGTTTCACGATTTGGTTCGTGGAGTGAAGCTTCCTCTTCTCTCTCTAATTATCAATGGCATCTTTCTCTCTCTCTAATTACACTCTATTCTCTCCTCGCCCTTCTTCCTCCAAAACCCTAGACTCTACTTTCCTCTTTCAACCTCTTCATAATCCCCATCCTCGAACTCGTCTCTTTAATTCTCATCATCATCATTAAGCTTCTCTCTTATTCCCCCCTTCTTCATCCGCCTCACGTTCCTTTATCTCGTTTCTTTCTGCTCGAGACACGGTTGCCAATGTACGTCTAATTCTAATTTTATTTCTCTTTTATCGTTTTTCAATATCAGTTTTTGTTTTTTCTTGCAACATTCTGAATCCATTTTGTTTAAATTTACTGGGTCTAGTGGTGATTTAATGTGTGGTATTGGAGCAAGACCATTGTTATTTACTCCCGATTTTTCAATTGTTTCTGTGATTGAACCTCGTGCTAATATCCGAGCCTACATGTGAGGGGACGGTCGAGAACCCCTTAAAAATACTCCCAATAATTTAAGCTTTTGGGTTTGGAGTTGATTTAACAAATGTTTATTTCAAGTTGTTGTTACATTTTTTATTTAGTCTTTTGCTTTGTGAGTTTTATGCTGTATTTGAATGCCAACTGTTTAACTTTTAAGAGTGAATTTGTTTATGTTTCGCAAATATTGCGTTTATCTTAGCATTTTGAAAACTTGGGATTTCTGTTTGCTCAATGCTGGTTGGAAAGGTTTGATTTTGGCTATAAGCTGGATTCTAAGGTGAAAGGATTTTGCTGTTTTTAAAATTAGACTGCAGATTTATTAAATTTGGTCTGGTTTTTTTGAAAGAATTATGTCTTAATAATTGAGAAAGCAATGAAGATTTAGAAATTGACAGTGCCGGTAGAAATTTTGGAGGATTCTTGTTGCACTTTTCTTCCCTTTATGATATGGACATTCACAGTTTTCTTATTAGGCCTAGAAGTTATGAGCCGATGATTAAAGCAGTTGGCACTCTGATATAACTGTGAATTATGTGTATTTGATTATTCATTGACTTTCAACTTTTTGAATAAAGTCTGGCACTTTTTTTTATACATTTCCTATTTGCTCATCCAATGTAGTTCGTGGTCTCCCCCTTCCCCCCTCTCTAAAACAATAATAGACAAGTAAATACGAGGATGATAGAAAAACAGTGGAAAAGGGAGGAGGTCAACAGCATGAATACAGTTTGGAGACACTCATTAATATATACAAAGAAGCTTTTCTCGATGGAGACAAAAAGACTGTATCAGATGTTGAGGCTAGATTGCAAATAATAGAAAGGGAGAAGAGTAGATTGTTCCAGAAAGTGTCAGATTTATCGACAGAGATAACCACTGGAAAAGAGAAACATAAGCGTTTACAGGCTGATTTTGATAACTTTAGGAAAAGATCAGAAAAAGAGAGGCATACTGTACAGAATAGAGCCCAAAAGGAGGTTATTGAGAGTCTATTGCCGATGATTGATAATTTTGAGAAAGCCAGAAAACAAATTAATCCTCAGACTGAGAAGGAGAAAAAGATTGATGCAAGCTACCAGAGTATATACAAGCAGTTTGTTGAGGCGCTGAGAAGTTGGCGTGTTTCTGTTGTAGCCACGGTGGGGAGGCCATTTGATCCCTCTGTAAGTTAAATCTTTGACTCGAATGTGTACCTTCCTTTTAATGTACATAATTGTCTTTTTGATGCCATGTTTGTTCTTCATGCTTTTTGGCCCTAATAATTGGTGACTGCAATCAGTAGGTTCTCTGCTTGCCCAGTTCATCCCAATTAAATTGCCCATTTTAATGTATAAAACATCCATATTCTTCATCCTTGTTAATTATTCTTATCAATACTGGGAGAATTAAAAAATAATATTTAGATTTGAAAGAAGGGTATTCCTTTTCCTACCTTGGATTCTTCGAGTTCCTTAATTGCAAATTCACGTGTTAATAATTGGAAATGGATAATTTTTGCTGATAGATATGGTAGGATGTAGAAAAAGGATTTCCCTTTTTTTGTTTCGATTTCGAATAGAGAGGTGGGTTATATTCCTATAGGATTTCCAGATGAAGGTAAACCATTTCTTTGGTTGCAGTTACACGAAGCTGTAGAACGAGAGGAGTCACAGGAGATCAGGGAAGGAATCATTATTCAAGAATTTCGACGCGGATTTCTTCTCGGAGAACGACTTTTGAGACCAGCAAGAGTGAAAGTTTCAAAAGGCCCAGGCAGGAAGAACTCCCTTGTAGTTGAGCAACCTTCAACTGCTGCTGGAGTAGATGAGCACTAATTATGCAAGGGGTTATGGAGTAATTCTTGAAGAATTGAATTTGTTGTTCCAATACAATACAACACCATGATGTATATGTATTTCTTAGATTTTCTTTTTCTACTAACTTGGTTTTAGTCCTTTACTATTTGTTGGGGGCCATTGATGGTATTTTGTGAACTCAAACCCCCCCTCTCATTTCTGATCTATAGTAGTAAAGGGAAAAGATCAAAGTAAAATTCTGGTGAACTTTTTACTGGAGATTATAGAGTTGATTTCTGCTCGGTTCCCTTCATTGACGATCTAATTTATTTATTTTTAATTATTCAGGATATCATTGATTTCTATTGAATCACCCATGGACCTAAAAATTAAGTTATTGGGTTAATCTTTGGGGCATTTGCAAATCCACAATTTTTTAGTTTGAAACAAATATTTGAACAATTTTGACTGAGTTTATCCTCGATAAACATTGTTACGGGTATTTATACAATGATTTTCAAGTTGACATTTTTCAAATATTGCTAAAATATATACAAGGAAATTTTAATCTTTTATATATTTCCCCCTTCCCCCCCCCCCCGGTTATTTATACATGATCAGCTGTCGAAATAATAAAGAATCTTATAACAGGACCTTGTTCTTATAACATATCAAATTATCAATCTACCCAAAAGTTTAAGGCGTATTTTTTTCTTCACAAAAAAGTTAAGGTGTTGGGTTAAAAACAAATTAATTTTTTTAATATATGTTTTTAATAATTTCTTGGAGAGTACTATTGTATTCTGAGGGGTGAGGATTTTCATGTGATCCTTTTAAGGTTGTGAATTTATAGCCATCTCTAAGTGAAAAAGAAAAGAAGTTATCATCCCTTTTCAATCTACATGAAAAGAAACCACATCAACATATCATACCTTGAAATTTCATACATAATTATGTAATGCTTATATCACATCTTGCATTCAAAGGAAAGCCAGACACATTTGGTTATATTCCAACCAATAATAGACTATAATTAAAAATTATACTATTTATTTTATATAAATATCCTTGATTGTAATGTTTGATCTATATATATATATATATATATATATATATATATATATATATATATATATATATATATATATATATATATTGAAAGGGAGGTATTTATTTTTAATATCAGTTTAAGATTAAACTTAATGCAAAGTAATACTGATAATTTTTTAACGCATTTGAGAACATGTGGGTAAAATTAAAATGAATATTGGGGTACATACATTATCAAAATGACATAAATCACATTTGAACTATTGCACTCTTGGATTTTAATTTGATCAATCAATTACACCCTCAATTTAATTATGTGGCGAAATTGAGTCCTTTCTTTAAATAGGTGTGATGAGACAACTATGACTTATAATCTAATAATAATATATTAAGATAAAAGAAAATAAAAAACTTGTTCGAAAGACTCTACAAAAATTGTCCAATTTATTAAATGATGTAAGCTAATGGTAATCATTCTCTAAATCACACATATTTTCACAAAAGTAAGATGAAAACAACAACTTCTCTAACATTTTCAATAAAGATTGTTAATTCATCACTTAACTAAATTTGAATATCTTAATTTTCAAATTAAAAAGTTGAGATGGAATTCTCCTTTATCTTAATTTCTTGGGAAAAATTCAATTTACACCCTTAAACTTTACATGTTGTGTCAATTTAAACCCTAAACTTTTAATTGAATTTATTTACTCGATTTTTATAGTGAATCATTTAAACCCAACATAATATAAAACTATAAAATTAATCAAAATTAAATTACCCAATCACCAAAAGATTAAAATAACAAAACATGTATGACCTAATCATAAAACGCTCAACCTCGACTATGAAAAAACTCAAATCTAGTTACCATTTATAACGAACAAAACTTCAAATCAACATTTAGCACATAAAAATTTTAATATAAATATAAAATTATTTTGAAAATTACTTTATTTGGATAAAAAACTTACTGTAAAAAATTTCATATAGTGTTTATTAGATGGTTTAATTGATTCATAAAAGTTCGTAAATGATTATATTGAAAGTTTAGGTTTAAATTAACTCCATTTAAAGTCAGTTAATGATTTTTTCCTTTTGTTACTTCAAAATTCTGGATCGTTATCGAGAAAGTAATTTTTAAAAAAAAAAACACCCCGAAGATAAAATATTTCTTAAACTTAGAGCTAAATTAGAAATTATTTATCCTTCATTTAACCTTTTTCAAAGCAGTTTCTTCAACTGGGAGATTTCCCGCCAATCCCAACCGTTTTATTTTCCTTTTTTCCTTCCACTAACCTCCTCCACCCCAAAATCCAAAGCTTCCCTAAACCCACACTCTCCAAAAGCAAATTCTAATGGCGGAAATGGAATCAGAACTCCAAATGCCGATATCGATCAAGCCACCTCCGCCACCACCACCACCGCCTCCGCCGTCATTTGGTACCGAGTTTTTGGAAAATTTGGAAGAGTTTAGATTTCGAATCTCTTTCTTCAAATCAAGCTCTCGGAGACCTAGAGGAGATACTTGGATCATCTCTGTTTTCATTCTCCTTCATATTGTTGCTTTCATTGCCATGATGTTAGTTAATGATTGCTGGCATAATTCTCATGAAGAATGCACTTTCAGTTTCCTCGGAAGGCTATCGTTTCAGCCGCTTTCGGAGAATCCTCTTCTTGGCCCTTCTGCTTCTACGTGAGATTGTTTTTTTTTTCCTGTCGATTTTAGTTTCTAGGTTTTCAGAATTGAAATATTCAAAAGGAAAATGAATAGATATTGTCCGAAGATTTTCAATTTGTCACATCTTAAACGCTAAATCTGTAATGTAGAATACTGATGTTTCTATAGTTTAATCTCATAATACGTGACACTTCTTGTGATTGTCGGCTCTTATATTTGTAAAGAACAGGACTGCTTTCAAGGAATTAAGCTTTTTTTTTAGTTATCTTGCGTAAGTTCATGTTGAAAAAGTTTAAATTTTAGGAATATGCTATTTATTTGCTTTCAATTGACGTTTTTAATCATTCTCAATGATTTGAAAGATTTGGTAATACCCGAATACGTTGTGAACGATCCATTACTTGCCTTCAATTTGAACTAAAACTAATGTGTGATGAAATTTGGATCTGATCAAACCTTTTCTTCATGGCTTTAGTTAAAACTTCAAAAAGTGGAAAATAAAGAAAACCGTTCTGTTTCTTTATCCTTTTTCAGTTCATACTCGAATGAAATTGATGTTTTCTAAAATAAAAAAACACTTTCTTCCGGCTGATTGTTCAGGTTTTATTCATCATTCAACTTCCATAATCATTCATCTGTCAGTTGAAGTAGGAGAACTATTATAGGAAAGATGTAATGTATCTATCTGTTTACTTGTTTAATGGCTTATCCTGCTACAGGTTAGAGAAGATGGGAGGTCTTCAACGAAAGAGTTTGATTGAATATCGACAAATTTGGCGTCTTTTTACATTTCCTTGTCTGCATGCTGGACTCATTCACGTTGTCATCAACCTTTGCAGTGTAATCTTTGTGGGGATTCAGTTAGAGCAAGAATATGGACCAGGTACGTCATTCCTCGTATCTATCTTCCTTTTTTTTAATCCATGGTATTATTCATGTTTATGCTTCTGTTGAATATGTTTTTACCTTTCCCCCTTTCTCCTGTTGAGCAGTAAGGACTGGGATTATCTATATACTCTCTGCTTCTGTCGGTTCCTTGATGGCTGCACTTTTTGTTCAAAACAACCCATCCATTGGTTCATCTGGAGCTCTATTTGGTTTAATTGGAGCTATGCTTTCTGGGATAATAAGAAACTGGAAACTTTACATTGATAGAGTATGTCACACTGTTTGCCATTCTTAAGTTTCCTCTTTTCTGTGTGATCTGATTGTATTTCTAGTTTATGACTTGACTTCATTTTTTTTAGCAGTTTTTAGCTTTGGGATCGATAATTCTTGTCTTCACAGTCAATTTTGGACTTGGTCTGCTACCTTATGTAGACAATTTTGCAAACATTGGAGGCTTAGTATCGGGATTACTTCTTGGTTTCATGCTTTTGTTCACTCTGAAGCATAGAGAAGAAAAGGCTCAAAATAAAGGATACTTTTTGAGCTATAGTTTCAAAAACACTCTCAAATTAAAGATGAAACAGAAGCTGGACAAACCATTCCTGAGAATTGCCTCTTTTCTTCTCTTTGCTCTTATGTGAGTTCTCTGAAACTTAGCTTGTGTTGGAGTTTGGGGGGGAATTAGAATTTTAATGAGTGGGACTTTCTTCATATGCAGATTTGCCGCATGTCTTGTGGGAGTTATGTTTGACTTTGACTTCAACCAATATTGCATATGGTGTCGTTATATTGACTGTGTTCCGTTCAAGAGATGGCGCTGCAAGGATGTGGCATTTTCTTGTGCGGTATGCATTCTGTGTTCATCTTTAATTCTATGTTTAAAGACAATTTAGAACATCATTCTTGGAAAAACAAAAGAAAAATGTCGAGGGAAACTTTAAGTTAAATTTAATAAAAACCAGAAAATATTGATAAGATTACATGTAGCAATTCTTATTTTGAATGTCTGTATCTCAATCAATGGAGATTGTCAGTTTTTCTCATTTGATAGTTTGAACATGTTGCAAAAACAAAAGAGACATGTTCCATTCATTCTCAACTAAATCTATTGAATTTGCTAGCTGCATTGATAGTTTCCTTTTGCTTGTATCTTCCATCTTAAACGGAAATTCATTATTTCATGCAGACGATGGTGAGCAATCAAGAACTGACATTGACATGCTTGTCTAACGGCAATTTCAAGGTATATCCTTTCACCAACATTTCCCAAGCGAGGATAAATGACTTGTGCAGTCTCATTTGTTCATAAATAACTTGAGAAAGTTGGAAGCCATATATGCACAGCAAATGCTGATGAATTTTCGATGCCGATATAATCTTTTCAGAAAAACGAGTTTGTCAATTTTTTGTTAATTTGCATTGCTGTAATCTTTTTGAGGAAAAACTTTTATTGGACATGATGGTGTGGTGTCTGATTGAGGATGCCTCTTGGGATCACAATGAAAACAAGTAATGGTGAAAATGTCCATTTCCAAATGCTTCTGTTGTTAATTTCCTATGTTTTTATTTATAGTTTTTCATTCTATACACTGCTTTTGTTATAGCTTCTAAAGTGGTATTTTTTGGTATCGATAACTGTATGAAAAAATGGGTGCGTTTAAATGTTTAAATTTAACAATAGTCTATTTCACTTTTAATCAACTCAACCCAATCCAAAATTGTAATATACTTTTAAATTCTAAATAATATTCCAAATACTTCGAACCAATTATTTAATAAAAATCATTAGATAGCAAAAAAAAAAAAAAAAAAAGAGAGAGAGTGAGTGAAATGTTATCAAAAGAGACCTGACTCAACCCAACCTAAACAAACTAAGTTTAGGAAAGACTATAAAACTTACCCAACTGATACTGACTTAAACAAACTAATAACCTAACCCAATAAAAACAAAGAGAAATTGAGTTAGCAGATTCCATCTGTTGGAACCGTTAGGGTATTGATGATTAGAGCAGTCACAGACAAGGTAGGCGCTTGGCTGCTGCTGCCATTCAGCTGAATCAGACATCTCAAACAAACCCCATTGAAAGAAAAAAAAAAAAAGACTTAAAAACCTATCGACTTTTGGGCTGGATCTAAACTCTGTTGCATCCCATATCTCAGACAAAATCATTCATTTATGAATCTATACTACGGCCCAGACCATAAAGCCACAATAACACACTCCAAAAACAAAAACAGAGTAAAAAACAAAAACAAAAACAGAACATAAAAACACTTGATTCTCAATATGGTACACTTCACTACAGTACACACCGACAATGTCAATTTTCTGGTTGAATTTTCTCACCTTTTTTTATAGCTTTATTTCAAAGGCAAGGCAATAGACACAGCCAACTAGCAATTTCAATACCTACCAAATATCCATCACACACACACACACACAGAGCTAAAGGCCAACCCATTGTAAGCTGAGTAAAGCGGCTTTTTTTTTTCCAGTACAATTGACAGACCAACGGACCCCAAAATTCAAGTTCTTCTCCCCCTTCCCCAATTCCTTTTCTTTTGCCTTTTCTTTTTATTCTTCAGTTTTGCCGCGCCGACAATTGCTTTTTTTTTTCAGTCCCATTTAAAACCAACTTTCTTTTTCTTTTTCTTTTTATATATTTGTTATTCTTTCCACTGCCGCCCGGAGGGCAGGGGAAGAGGAGGTCCGTCAGAGCGTCTTAGCTTGCATTGCAGCACCAAACCATGATTGCTTGCGGCTCTGGACCTACACTAGCTGAGGTTGAAGGGCCATATAGCCTTATAGCCGAAATAGATTTAAATAAGGGAGAGAGATTCTCGTGCTGTTGCAGTGCTTGAGAAGGAAAAAAAAAACTATTCTCTTACTGTCATTATGTGGGCCTACATACAGCCTAACCAAATGATATATTTAATTGTGTTGAAATTGAAAAGACCTTTTGTACTGTTTATGATTCTAATCTCTCTACTCATTGAGACTCTGACCCATCAAAGTTTTTGTAATCTAAACTCACTTCTCATTCATGGCTAACTCTACTAATCTAACAAAAATTGAGGTTCACAGATTTTTTTACCATCCATTGATAGCCCACAAAACTAGTCAATGCCGTTTTTATGTAGTATTGACTGTAAAACTCTCTTTTAGTCATTTCGTCGAACAGTTGGCAGACTCGTTCAGATTGATTAATTACTTGACCAAAAAATATAGGTAATGGATTCCTCTAAGGCCTATGATTAGTGAAACATAGTTGAATGATTAAAATCTGAAATGGGTTTGTATTGAAACCACATAAAATATGATATATTATATTATATCTATGGGCCAAATCAATATCATATCATATCATATCATGGATTGTATAGGCTTATAGTATAGGGGGGGCTCTGCAAAATCATCCATTTTCTATCTATTTTTTTCCCCTCTAGAATAGAAGTTCCTGTCCAAAAATTCAGTAGCTTCATCATAAATGTTTGGCATGCAGAAAGAAAAAATGACTTAGTTGGGAAAAAAGGCACAAATGGTCAGGATCAACAGGCATGTCAAATGTCAAAACTATATATAAATATATAAAAATTGGTAAAACTAAAAGCACTTCAATGAGTCTTGTCTTGTGAACCATTGAGATTGCGACCGTTAAGTTTGCAACAAGTGACTTTTAACACTTTTGATTGATGTAATGTATTATGTATGTATGAGTATGACTGAGGGAGGGGTAAAAATTTGTGTTTCCATCACTCTCTCTCTCTCTCTCTCACTCTCAAGTCTCAAGTCAAGGAATTTTGGATTCCTTTTTGTTTTTTAAAACAATAAAATTACAAACAATAAAATTATAACTATCTAGTTGTTAATGAAAGATTCTCTCCCTTTATAGTGTTTTTTGTTTTGTACTAATCATGAACTTGTTTTAAGGTAGGGATGGCTTTTTTGATATCCCTTTAAAAAAAAAAAAGGGAACAAGCACTAGCAATCTTTAGGATTAGAAATTGGAAATGTCATATAAAAATATATAGAAGGCTTCCTCATTTGGGGTTGGAGAAAGAGAGCTAAAACTAAAAGTTACCTCTAGTGGCCCAGTGGGAAGGAATCTTCAATCATGAAAGTGGGTTTTTGACTACTTCAATCAAAAAAAGCCCTTCTAGTTCTAACACTCTCCATCAATGTTTTGTCAAAGAGAAGTAATGGTTTTTTTTTTTGGGATTAGAAACTAGATAGTAGAATTGAAACCCCACAATTAAGAGAGAGAGAGAGAGAGAGAGAGAGAGAGAGAGAGGGAGTAGGGGGGAAAAAAAAACTAAAGACTATAAATTTGAAACTTTTCCTTTTCTCACATCATGATTTTTGAAGTCTCTTAGTTTCTTTTTAAAAGGGATTGCTAACTAACTAGTTGACCCCATTGATCTCCCCACTTATATTTCTCAAAGATGAAGAGATAAACACACCCATAAAGCAAAATCTCCAAAGTGGAAGTGGGTAGTAGAATCAATACAATACTATGATACTAGACCCAAAGTATCGATTATGAAGTATCATTGAGAACAATTTGGTGTGTAAAGTGAAAAAAACCTACCAAAGAAACCAAACACAGGCCTTTTCTTTAGCATACAATCATCTCTTATTAATGGTAATGAAAACATGTTTATGAATCAAAAAATTTACATTTGGTTTTCATTTCTTAATTAATTAATTACTTTTGGCTTTAATTTCCCTACTTTTGTTTATTCATATTACCAAAAAAAAAAAAAACAGTTATACTATACTAGCCAATTGGAAGAGTTGCATATTTTCCCAATCAAAATGAAGCATAATTGCTCCAGACCTTATATCTGTCCAGCCTTCTTTGGTCATATCTGAATAATGCACTTTTGGTGGTCCATTCCTCTTTCTGCCCAATTAATTTTTGTCCATTCTTCACTTAATTTCACATCTTTAATTAATTCAATTCTTTCTTTATGATTTATTCAAGCATCTGTTTATGATTTTTTTTTTCCCATTTCCCTTCTAATGAGAGAGAGAGAGAGAGATTATTATTATAATAGAATGGATAACAATCTCACTCTTATCTTCATGAGAAAGAGCAAAGTAAGTGGTTGAAAATATGAGTAAGTTTAGGATAAATAAACAGAGCAGTCATGTAGGGTCAATGAGAAAGATAATCTTTACCCTCTTTGTTTATTTTTTAATGACTCAGTCGCCACGTGTTGCATTGCAGAATGAGATGGTAAAATCAATTAGAAACATTTTGTCAAGGGATAATTATAATTTTATAAATTTGTCCAATCATATTTTTTTTTACTGAAAAATTATTTATAAAAGTACCATATTTTTTCGTGTTAATTAGTGATTAACAATAGTCGATCTTGATTGTCTCAAATGTTTAACGTTAATTATTGTGTCTTATATTTATAAATATTTTTTAAATATGATATCCATTGAATTTTTTTAGAAAATTATAACATAGTATTTTATATGTAATTTTAAGTATCTGTTAACTTATGAATTTATTAATCATATCAAGATTTAACGGAATTGATATACGTAATATAGTAAAATAAACGACATATATCGATACCATTAAAATTAGGGAAACTTTATGGGGTGACAGATTTTTATACAATATTTATAAAATTATCAACTCAAAAAATTATTTGTAAATACAGCCATTTTTATCATGTTTATCAGTGATTAACAACGATTTATGTGTCTATCAGTGATAAACTTAGTGTAAAAATATGTAATTCAATGTTTATCTTTGATAAACCCGATCAAAATTTGTTATATTTGTAAATATTTTTTTGAGCTTTTATTTTTACAAATATTACTAAAAAATTTGCTAGATTTATAAATGCCCCTTAAAAATAATAATTTTGTTTACATATAGATATAATTTTTATAGAATTTTAAACTACACAGGCTTTTAAGATTATTTTTAAAAATAAGGGTGTGATTTATAAGAAAAAACAATATTTGTATGATTTATAGGTATCCCTTAATTTAATACTCTTTTTGCCTCTTTTGCAAATAAAAATTGAATTTAATGTAAAAAAAAATATCTCTTTTGCCTTTTCTTACTTTTTTACCGCATAGGGTCATTTCTCAATATTGCTTTTATCTTTGATTGGGAAGGAGGAAAACGTTTTCCACAATTTTCCTACTTTATGTCTCATTTTTTACACCAACATTTTTTTTTCTTTCTATTTCCAATTTGGATCTTTAATCATGTTGAAAATCTTAGGTAGATTTTGAGATCCTTTTCTATAATTTTTACCTTTTTTTATTGTTGCTTTTTAATTGCTCGGTTATAAAAAACAGGAAAAAAAAAGGTTCAAAGTATGACCAATTTCATCATTTAAATTAGGTAAATTGTAAATAATACCCATGTGGTTTCGGTCAATTTCATGAATAGCGTCTATAGTTTAAAAATGGTAAATCACACCCATATAATTTTAAATTATGTCAATAAGACTCCTATCCTTTGACTTTGTAAACTTTCTTTTAGCCATAATTTCTTCGTTTGAACTCCTGATTTGGATGATTTGAGATGTTTTATAATTCTCATTTTGAGCTCTAAAATAAGGTCACTTAAAAACTTCTAAATCATCAGTAAACAAAAAGGTTAATGGCTTCAATCATACATAATAATTTTAATGATAATAAACTCTTTTATTTATTAACGATTTTGAAGTGACCATAACGTAGAGCTCGAAATGAGGATTCCAAAACATCTTGAATCATCTAAATCAAAGTTCAAACGAAAAAGTTAAGGCTAAAAGAAAGTTTACAACATTGGAGATGGAAGATCTTGTTGGCATAATTTAAAACTATAAATATATGATTTACTATTTTCAAACTACAAGGGCTCTTCATAATTTTGATCGAAACTACGTAGTGTTATTTATAATCTACCTTTTAAATTATAAATTCGAGATTTTTGGGTATAGGGTTTCACAAAGCTGCAACATCCCTTACAAAGGTGTAAGAAGAACGTTGGAAAGTGAATACAATTTTGGAATAAATATTAGACGTTAGCCGTTAAAGAATGTTTAATTTTTCCCTTGAATTATGATATACATCTATTAAATAATAGTAAATAATTTTTTTTATATACAGACTGGTAATTCATTATCCGATTACTAGCTCATAATAAGCTATTTATTTTTCCAAATTTGATAATTGAAGATAAGAATAAAAAAAAGGGTAAGCATTCACTAGATTAGGAAATAACAAAATATGTCAGCCTAATCATAACTTAATTGGTTATGTATATACTTCTTTTTTCATGAGGTGAAATGTTTAAGTCTTCCTTTCCCTAATTTGATATGATATTTATCAAAAAATAACAAAATATAGCCCTAGAGTAAGTTTCATAAACAAAAATTTACACTTAAAATAGTGAAATATATTCATAAATTAACACTTTGTCAATACACACAGAGTAATGAAATTTACATCAATTAAAAAATCCTAATTATATTTTTACCTATTTACCCTTTTATATTCACTTTTCATTAAAGAAATGATGGTTGAAGAATAATATATATATATACGGTTTTTGTGTATAAAATAGAATAGGTGAAATTTAATCATATGAATTCTAAATTAAATAGATAGTATAATAATTTAGTAGACATTGTCAAAAAAAAAAAAAAAAAAAAAATAGTAGACATTGCCAGTATTTGAAAGCAATACGTAATATAAGATATTTTTAATTCAAAATGTGGATTATATCATCCAAACATTTAAATAATAATTTTTCTTTTTAAAAAACACACAAAGCGGTTTTTTTCGGGGTAGGATGTGATGTTTATATTATATAAACTGAAATTGTGATATATTTTTAATAGGTGTTATTTTGGACAGCTAAATCTTTATGAATGGAGAGGAAACTTTGATATATAATAATTGGTAATGATTTTTATAGCTAAGATGCCATCAACATCCTATAGGGGTTAGGATTTGATGTAAGATCCCCCAGATATTGCTACACAGTAACACAAGAATAAATAAATATATTTATATTGGAAAAAATATATAAATTTAGTATTTGGCTAATTACAGTTTGATAAATTTCAATTATAACTAAAATTAAACAGGTCATTTATGAATAATTTGAATAATTTAGGGGAAAATCAAACTTATTGTTGATGCAATATTTAGTATTTCATCAAAAGCTTTGTTGTTATACTAATTATAAACTTAATGGAATCGTGGGACTTTTCATTTAACTTTTGCTATTAATATTTACCTACTTAATAGTTACTCTCCTAATTTTTACATATGTTATTTCTATGTTAATTAAATCAAACAAATTAAAATTTGTATTTTTTGAAGTTAGAAACAAAAATAAGAAACAATTACCTAATATGTTTCTCTTTTTCTTTTTCTCCCAAAAATATGAAACAAAGAAGAGTTACCAAACATGTTTCTCTTTTTATTAAAAAAAAAAGGAAGAAATAAGAAATATATATGAGAAATAAGAAATGAGGAAGGTTACCAAATGAGGTCTTATTTTTCTTCTTTATAGTATTTATTTTTTATTTTAGAAAGATAACACAAATCACTATTGAACTCAATACTTGAAATTCAACGATCCTACGTTTTTTTCTTCTTCTTTTGAAATAACCGAGATGAATGCATTTTTTTTCATAAAATGAAATCCTCTTCCCCACCCTTTTCTTTCTTATTTAACAAAGAAAATTATAATGCGTTATAAATAATTAATTAATCAATTGGATATTCGAGAGTCAAAAACTCATTAATTTTAAAAATCATTTGATTTATTAGATCTTAAATTTTTATGATCTTATTTTTAAATTCAACAATTCATGGAAAATGAATCGAGGAAAAACTTATAAATGGACCAACTACAAGAAAAGACCTCATGATAGTCAATATGGGACCTCACCACCCATCAATGCACGATGTTCTTCGACTCATCCTTACTTTGGAGGGTGAAGATGTTATTGACTGAGAGCTTGACATGCCGCGAATCCTCTTGAAAGAACTGTAAAATATAACATAGATATAATTGTATCTTTCAAATTTTTTATTCGAGCCATTCTCAAATTAAGTTAAGTGGCGATTTTTAAACATTCCATTAAAAATATTAAGAGTTTGTTATCTTCGCGTGAGTAAAAATTCAGATCAAACTAGAAAATTATTTATCATTTAATTATTAATTCTCTAAAAAAATGTTATGGGGTGAATTTTAATAACACGTGGAATTTTACAACTTGGCAAAAATGTCGAGACACCTGGTCTGAGCGCAATATCTAGACACCTTGTCTGAACGCAGTACCTAGGCACCTTGTCTAATCATAGTGCCTAGTCATAAAGTCTATACACCTGAAAAAACCTGGTTACACAGTCTCCAACATAGACTTACATACTTAAACCGAATGCAAATATTCGATTAAGAAATGACACGTGACGTAACCCACAAGCGACATATAATTGAGAAGCAACACATGACCCAATCCCGACGCGACACATGACATGATGATGTCATCAACCTATTCTCCTATAAATAGGAGAAGAAATTTATTAGGTAACTAATTTCTCTGCTTGCTCAGACTTAAGCATCGATGGGTGTTAGGCCGGCACCACACCGGTGCTTTGTTCCTTTCCTGTGCAGGTACCTTCGTAGCACGCCGCCAAAGCAACGCACTACCTCCGATTTGTCCCATATATTAAGTTTGTTGCATATGTGGAAGCTCTCATTTTTACTCAATATATGATAAAAAAAAATACTTATAAAGAAAGTATAAAAAAATGAATATATGATTTTTTGATGAAAAATAATGCCTCATTTATCATATGTTTGAACATTTGAAAATTGAATCATCCTTACACACAAAACATGAAAGTAGACTTTTTCTTTCTCTTTGTTTTTCGAACGGGAATTCCTTTTATCTTTCATTAGAACACCATTGTGGTGGGAGGAATGAAAAGAGCTATAACTATGAGTGGTCCCCTTTTGAAACATAAATTTAATTCGGAATTAATATTTGATAACTAACTAATCAAAAAAGACTAGGCATATCAAACCCCAAGTCCTTTCCACTCCGTTCCCTAGCCCCCCTCTCTCACAATATTAACTCACTTTCTCCCTTTATCCAAATGTACTCAAAATCAAATATTTAAAGAATTAGTACAAAATTTCAAACTAAAATCAAACGATTTGAATGACACTCCCATCTCTCTCTCTCTCTTTTTTAACAAAATATATATCATAAAGAACTAGATCTCATATAATGATTAAAAAAAATTGATTGTCCAAGACAATATTTATGGCTATTTACAATCAATGAGCATTTATCGAGTGTATAATTATATTATCACTCAGTTAGTTTTGTCTATTGACCGTAACCATCATAGTTATTGTCTTGGATAGTAGTGAAGTCTTTTTCGATTAAAAAAAAAATCATATTTCAACATTAAACTAATTAACTAAACCAAGTTTTAATACAACCCCCTCAAAGGAAATACTCACATTGATGCCCCACCTTTTCTCCTGATGTGAGTTAGCAAATGAACAAAATATTCCTTTGTATCATTTTCATGTTATAGAGAGGAGCCATGGACCATCCAGTTGTATCTATCTAAAAGGCCATTAAGAAGAAAGTGAAACATTCTTCCCTATAGGGACTTCCCCCAAGGCTAACCACTATGATGATGAAGATGAAAATGATGTTGCCCAACCAAATCTCTAGCCATCCATTTGGCTTTCTTTTTTGGTACCATCATGGACCCACTTGGGAATTTGAGGTTTTCCCTTTGGGTACACATTCTCATTCAATACTAACCCTTGTAGTTGCAACATTTTTTTTCCTCCATCATTATCTAAAATTTGAAAGATATTTAACCGAAATATAACTTATTTGGTTAGATGTTAGTGTTTCATTTTTTAAGGTGGAATGTTCGAGTTTCTTTTCCCTTAATTTGATGTAGTAATAATAATAATTTAAGAAAAAAAAACTTTGAATGATATTTCCCCAAAGTAGTGCCCTTTAGCTTTTCCAAGGAATTCTCAAAAAAATATATATTCCTTCTTTTGTATTATTTGTGATAAAGAGGAATCCCACCTTTGCCTTTAATAACCAAACAATCCTTTACCATCTCTCAGATTCTAAATCCTCAGCTGCCTTATATTAGCAGGCAGAATTTGGATTTACTTAAGTGAGTTTTTGTTATCTTCAGTAAGTTGTTTAAATTCTATTGCTTCAATGACAATTCTCTCTCTTTTAATAACTCTTTATTACTTTTTATTTCATCCTTTGGAATCTTATATAATTATGTATATAAGAAATTAATTGATTCAGATGAAAGTTTAAAAATTTCAAGACAATTTTGGAATAGATACTTATTACATTAAACCTGATAGGTTTCATGAGAAACAATAATTTATCCTTAAGCTAAAAATCATAATGCCCAAACTCTTCTTTCTTCAAGAAATAGAAGATTGAAATATTTTCTTTTAAATTGGATAAAATTTAAATAAAATTGGCCTAAACTTTTCTTTTCATTTATAAAATATATCTATTGTATTCAAACATATTTAAAAAAGAACACGATGTGATATAACAAAAAAGTTAGTATTAATAATATCAATTTTTATTAAAATTATAAGTATGTGACCGTCACATAACTCATTCAAATATCATATAACTTTTGTGTAACCCATCCATCATTAACTTTTAAAAATCTAAAATTTCAAAACTACAAAGATTTAATTGTCCATTAAAAAAAAAACAAAAAATATTGTTAGTTAAAAAAAAGAGAAAATTACACAAACCACTCCTGAACTATAATTGAAATTACCCGTTTAAATCATAAATTTACTAATTGTTTTTATGAAATCTCTATGGGAGTGGGTCTTTGAGGGCCCTTATCCCACACTCAAAACCGACCTTGACCCCGATCCCGAAATGTACGTGATGGTCGAGACGATAATTTTTTCACCAATCTCATCCCATTCTACCCCGTTTATTTTAGGGTTGTATTACTCATCTCTATGATGATTTTTAAGGATCTAATTACACAATTTAAGGTAGTAATTTATCAAATTTAAATGTTTTGGGTCCAATTTTAACACTATATAAAGTTTAAAGGGGTTAATTGATTAAAATGGTAAGTATTACAACACTTAGAGTTCAAGAGTGGTTTATGAATTTTTCCAAAAAAACAATAAAGTTATAGAAACTCTTACCTACAAAAAAACCTTCACAAAAATCATTTTTGAAAAAAAAAAACTCAAAACTGTATATATGAAAGAAGATAGGAAATAATTGAAAGGGAAAATGTGAAGGACAGGCAGCCTTATCAAGTAATGTTGGAGGGGGTGTCCCATAAGAATAAGAGAGGGGTGGCCAAATCAATGCCCTTAATAATGCAAATTTGCCTACTTTATTTTATAATTCACTTTCCAATGAAAAAAAATCTCAAAAGACCAACATACTCTCCACATGTCCCATTCTTCAAAAACCCACGAGCATTCGACTGAGCCACTCAATTTTAGTTTTATATTTTTTTAAAATTTTAATTTTAATTATTTGCTCAAACCAATACTACTAGGATTTCAATGTACACAACTCCAAAGTGTTACCAAAAGAAAACTATATATTATACAAAATTTTAAAATATATGGTAAAAAAAAAGAGAATATAAAATAATATAACTACTGTTAATTTAAAAGATAGAAGAAATGAATGGGACCCACATAATCTAATCCTGCTGTTGATAGGTCGCAGTTAAGACCTACCAAAGTTATGGGCTTATTGGTGAAGGATCTCTCTCTGTCAAAAAAAAAAAAAATTTTCTTTTTTTTTTTCTTCATTTGAATTATTTAATTCAAAATAGAGTCCAGATTTTAATGTTTTTTCTTTTAACAAGATGAGAATCAAACAGTGAAAAATTTTACAGATAATTTTTAATGGTAAAATATTAATAATAATGTATTTTAATCATTAATTTTAATATAGAATTGTAAAATTTGTACTTTATAGGGTGTTCAATATAATTTTGAAAACATAGAAGAGGGTGGACTAGAGACTTAGGGAGATGAGCATAATCCATTTTGTCCCTCAAAGAATAAAAGGCAATATAAAAATATGATTATTTTTTAATTTATAAACAAAAAGAGAGAGAAGTTAAGAAAAGAATTGAGACCTAAAAAGAATGATTCTGCATAGTAGAAAGTTGCAAAATTGCATTATATACAAGGAACCTCATCATTTCAACTTCACTCTTTTGAAAAAATCAATGAAAGAAAAATTAAAAAAAAATACAATAAAATCTAGGAGTAATCAATAACCTTCTCTCCCATTCCACCACAAATTTCAATAGAATGGAAGATTTGGAGATTAAAGAAGCAAAGTCAGTTGCTCGAGGGAGAAAAAAAGGGAAGCAAAATCCAAATAGCACTAGAATCAAAATCAAAACAAACAAATAAGACTTGATCCTCCAAGTCCCAAAGCAAGAAAACTCCTTAAAATTTCCGGTCAACTTAAACATAATTCATCTGGTTGTTTATTCATATTAAATCAAATATTTAAATTTCGCGGATGAGATATAATACTAGGAAAAAAAATTCCAACTACATTAATGCTATAACCACTTCTCTCTCAATGTGGATGTGTGTCTCTTTCTCTATCTCTCTCAACTTTTATGTGTAGAGTAAAGGATAAAATGGGAACTACTTTAAAGGGAGAGAGAGGAAGAAAAAGGAGGAAATTGGAAGGGAGTTAAGTTCATAGGAAATCTGTGGTCCTATGGGCTATAAAAACTTTACTTTAGCTGATTTTCTTCTCTTTTAAATCTCAAACTTTTCATTTTTTTTTAATGTTTGTATCATAAATTCTCTTGCTCTTTAATTTAATTAGTTTTTGAAAATTTTACTTTTTGTTTTTTTTTTTTTAAATTTAGAGTTCTCCTTCTTTCTTTCTTTCTTTCTGCCCATTTAACAATGAAAATGGCATATTACCAATCATCCTTTCCCCCCTATAGGAAACACCCATCATTGCTCCCAACAATCCTTTTCAACCTTAGAAACCTGAGCTTCTCAAAAAGATAAAAATAATAAATTTTGAGTTTCTATTTTTCCAATTCCCATTCTTCTAAACCCAAAAAAAAAAAAAAAAAAAAAAAAAAATATATTAATGATAATCCTTCCTTTTATTCTCTCAATCCTTCAATTTAAATACCAACACATCTTTAACAACTTTCCCCTCTCTCTCTCTTTCTCTCTCTAGTTCTTCATTTCATTTAATTTTCTTCTTATTATCAATGGATCCTTCTTCAACAAACTCTGTTAATGGATTCTATACTTTTCTAACAAGAGGAATTGATGATCTTGAAAGAGTTTATCTTTCAAACAATTTCATGTCAATTCAATTCCTTCAAAGAGTTCTTTCTCTTTTAAGATCATTTCATTCTCAATTAACTCTTTTAGTTCAAAAACTTCATTTACCTGTTGGTGAAAAATGGCTCGATGAATACATGGATGAAAGTTCCAAACTTTGGGAAGCTTGTCACGTTCTCAAATCTGGAATTTCTGGAATCGAAAATTTCTACTCTGCTGGTTTCAATATCACCAATTCTCTCGATTCTCATCGTCATCTCAATCCCCAAATCTCTCGTCAGGTTTTACAATTCAAAACCCTAAAAATCAAAATCAAAATCACAATCATAAATCACAATTATGACCTAACTTTGATTCGAATTTTTGAAATTTACAGGTAATTAGGGCAATATCAGGATGTAAAAGAGAAGCAGTGGGATTAGAGGAAGAGAATCGAGCATTAATGGAAGCGAGAATTCAACCTCTATCGTTGAGATTCGATGAGAAAGTATCGATTGAATCAAAACTGAACGGATTCAATGGATTCAGGGGAGTATTATACGCAATGAGAAACGTGAGTTCATTACTGCTGATGATATTACTGTACGGAATAGTATATTGTTGGCCGGAATCGAGTTTCGTGAGAGGAGGATATGAAGGATGTATGTTTTTCGGATCGGCGTTTATGATATCGACGGCGAGATTACAGCAGAGAGTGGCCGGAGAAATAGATGGGATGAACGGAGGAAGGCCGGGGATATTGATGTATGAATTTAGAAGGTCGAAAATGGCGATGGAGGAATTGAGGGGGGAATTGGAAAGGAGAATGGGAATGGGAATGGGAATGGGAATGGGGATGGGAATGGAATGGGAGAATGAGAATGGAATTAGGGAAAGGGTTGAGAATTTGAGAGCTTGTTTTGGAGTATTGAGATCTGGGGCTGATAATATTGTTTGTCAACTTGATGATTTCATTGATGAAATTGTTGAAGGAAGGAAGAAGCTTTTGGATTTTTGTAGTCATAGGTAGAAGATGCCCAAAAAATAAAATAAAAAATTTGTAGTTTTTTTTTTTTTTTTTTTTATGGTTTATTAAAGTTTTACTTGAAAAAAAAAAGTAGAAGAAAATCAATTGTTGGAGTTGTTGTTGTTGTTTCTTTTTTTTTTTTAGTATTTTTTTCTTTAAAAATTAAGAAGGTAATTAAAAGAATAGTATAATGGGATAAAAAATAAGAATAGCCCCATGAAAAAATTAAGATTAATATATATAATTTTCTTTAATTTGACATTTTACCTTATTTAAATTTATAGATGGTGTCTGGGGGATAAAAAATTATTGGGGGACCTCAAAAGATTATGGTGATGGTGATTGAAGGGTTCTATTCTAACTGGATCCTTATTAAAATTCACTAAATTTAAAAAAAAAAAATGAGAATCTTTTTTTTTAGATTATAATGTAATTTTAGAAGATTAATAGAAAATTGATGTCATTTTTTAATAAGCTTTCAAGTCAAAAAGATTATCAAAGATAGACAAAAAAAAAACAAATTAGTCAATGATTTGTTCAATCTTACCATATAATGTAACGCTCTATGTCCAATAAGACTTCTTACTCATAAAAATATACATTACAATATAAAAAAATGGGTGTAGAAAAGAAGAATAAAAAATTTGAATGAGCAGAAGGAATGGATGGGGAAAGAAGCTTCTTTGTAATTTTCAGAGTGAGAGAGAGAGAGAGAGAGAGAGAGACATGGGTCAAATATTCCATCCAATTAAAGGGAGAAAAATCCAAAAAAAAAAAAAAAAAAAACTATATTTTTGTTTAGTTTTCTAGTAAAATAGAAGTGATGTCCTTCTCTCACTCTTCAGTTTAGTTGAGGCAGTGGCAGAGAGTTTTTGTCCTTTTTAGAGTTATAGAAGTTGTGATAGTAAATATGACTAATCATTCTAATGGTGAAAGAATGATCAAAAGTTGGGGGCTCTCACAGTCTGTAGGGCTGTAAAAAAGACAGTACCTACAGTGAGATTCCTGGTTTCTTTTTCTTTATTTTTATTTTAAAAAATTATATAAATCAAATCACCCTTAAACTATATAGACAGTAATAATTACCTCTTAATTCCTAATTATTTTTTAAAATATTTATGGGATCCATCCCGACTCCATCCTTCAACTTTGAAACCTTCATCATGGTGGTGATGAAGGCGGAGATTTCTTCTCTGATCTCATCCGACCTCTTCTACTCTTTAAAAATTTAATGAGTTAATTTATCAGATTAAATTTTATGAGTCCAATTTTAAAATTTTACAAAATTTAAGAAACTAATTGTTCAAATTAAAAGTTCGAGGGTATAACTTTTTCCAACCCTATTATTAATGGGTGTATGAAAAGAAAAAAAATCCACCCTAAAAGCAGTATCCTTTTTCTTTCCCCAAGCTTTTGTCTGATTTGGTTCTCTTTGAAAGCTATGAAGATTGATGATGAAAGTTCTTCTCTCACTTCCTTCTTCCTGACAAGTCCTGGCTCATTTTGGTTGGTCCTTTTCTATGATTTTTCTTGATGGGGTTTGGAAGAAATGAAAAAATAAACACAAAAACATGAATTAGGAAAAAAAGGAAAAAAAAAAAAAAGAAAGAAAAAAAAAAAGAAAGAAAGCTAAAAATTGCTCACTTTGTAAGTTTTTAACTGTATATCATGCTTTTTGTCTCTTTCACCAATTTCATGCATTGCCTCCTTTAAAGGGTTCCAAAAAGAGAAGAAAAAAAAACAGATAGATAAAAATGGATTGGGAAAGAGGAATTAAATTTTTACCATTGTATTGAAACAGAGGCAGCAAATTCTGTCAAAGGACTGATTATAAACAGCTTCTCTATCCCTTAAAGTAAAACACACTTATGCTTTTTCAATAATCATAAAAAATAATAATGAATTTTTTTTTTACTACTCCAAGAACAAAAAAAGAAGAGAAAAGATATTATTCTTCCTCAAGACATTAATAATTAAAAAATTTAGTGTCTGTTTCCAGAGCCATGTATCCTCAGATGAAACATCCCTATGCTTATAAACATGACTCCTTTGGAAAAAAAAAAATTGTTCTTTTTTTACTGTTTCTTCATAATTACAAGACATATATAAGCTGTAAAGAAGATAAGTCACAGACCAACTGTTTTCTTTTTAAATTTCCTGGAATGAATGAATTATTAGGGCATTTGACTCTTGGGTTTAGACGGGTTTGTTAAGTCTCGGTTAGTTAAGTCGGCGTTATTAAGTTTGGGTTTTGTTAAGATTGTGTTTGAATTGTGCAAAATAGTGAATTTGTTATATATGAGTTAGTGAAAAATGTGTTGAAATTATTCAAATGAATGAATTTGTTTGGATGACAGGTTTAGATAACTCACCATCTGAGATTGCAAAATCAAGAGATAAATATAGATTAGGATTGAGTAGTCCAAACCTTTTCCTTCAAATCATGAGGGAAATTGTTAAAAAAAGAAACATTTAGTAAATTGCTTTGTTTTGTGTTTAATCTTACAGTACAGAACTATTTGAGAACAGAGGATTTCCCAAACAAATGAATCAAAAACTAAAAAACATAGATGATTAACATGTGACTATGTTGCTTGCCAATATAGTGAGGCAAATTATGCATATGAATCTTTAGCATATCTAATGTCAAATCCTGGCATTTCAAGTTGAAAAAGTGTCTCCAAAATATTCTTTAACTGTATTTATTATTTTGTGTTGTGTGATATTTGAAAGTATCCGTGTCAACCTCGATTAATCTCACCTGGACACTAATATTGTATTTTTCTTTTCGTAGAGCATAATTTATAACCATAATTTCCATCAAAATTAGTAAATACAATGGCAATTGTCTCTAAAATTTATTTGGACAATCTCCATTTTAAATTATAGGAATTGCCTGAGTGAGAATAAATGAAACCTTAATTCAATGAAATTGTGAATTAAAAACCAAAGAATTTTTTATATATTATATCAAATTGGGGAGGGGAGACTCGAACCTTCGAGTCTCATGAGAACGGAGCATGCGTCTAACCACTTAAACTATGCTCGTGTTGGTGTGAATTGGAAACCAAAGATAAATAAATAACAATGTATAAATTCCCAAAACCTCTAAAAGCTCTTTTGTCATAGTCACCAGTTGTAGCATTTCCATTGAAACCAACATGAAACACATGATATGCCGGGCTCCTAGTTTTCTGTTTAATGTTCCCTATTTACCATTTTTTACAAATTCATAAAAATGTTATTTTTAATTTTTTTTCATAATGTTTTTAAAGTTTATTTCATTGTCTATAGTCGAGATGCTGAAAAAATTTATGAGGTCGAATCACCACAAATAACATGAGGAATCTTCATTTGAAACGGGGTTGGGCAACTTCCTCTCCCCTTTTTTTCAGCCTCACCCCGAGCCGACCCCAATTTATTTTATTTATAATTATTTTATATGTTCTGAACTTTTCTCTTATATACATTAATAAAAACAAAATTAAACCAATAAATTACGTAAATATTAATACTATCAATATTCAGACCTAGTTGCTATACTATATATTCAATATATATAGTATAAAACAATTCTAATGGAATTTAATTTTTAGTTTAGTTTTAGTTAGGAACAAACTTTACATGTCGAAAATGCGAGAAAGATTTAATATTTTTTAGATTGGTGCTTTATTGTCATAAATCCAAAGATAAAGTTGGATTCCAAACTTCCAATAAATAAAGCTGGATTATAATATAGGCCCTTTATTTAAGGCTTTTAAAAACATTTATATTTTGAGGGGAATCTAAAAGTATATAGATAGGTATTAGGTAGGCATCCCGATTTTCACATTCCTTTTATAGAAAGGAAAGAGGTGGGTTATGAAGGTTTATTTAAATGGTTCTATTATTAAACTAATTGCAGTTCTATTAAGGGAATTGGAACTATTATTAGATATTATGGTGGTTATTTTGTTCTGGATCAAGTGTTTAGTAATATATAATGTTGTATGTTACAAAATTTAGAAGAGATGATTTTTATAAGGATTAAATTCGACCTTCATCCTCATAATTAAGGGCATCGGACATCTATCTGATTATAAAATGTAGATTTTTACTGCTTTACCAAATACTCTTTATAATTCATTTAATTTTCATAATATTTAGATTTATTTATACCATTTGAGTATATGAAAAAAATTAGATAAAGGAAAATTAAAATTTAACTCTGATAAGTTAAAATTTTCACCCACAAAAAGATTATTCCAATGGTAAGACATTTACATTTTCCTACCCCACCTATTGTATAAAAAAACTTAAAATCTTTTCTAAAAGAGATTGAACATTCTAATTAAATTAATATGATAAAATCCTTTTAGTTTAATATTGTTACCACTTTAGTCCCTCAATTTCAAAAGTTGAGGTTTTATCTCAAACTTTGTATAATATTATATTCCAATCCCTCTAATTATCTCCTCTATCTATTTTTAAAAGAAAACACAAGTATAATTTTCGAGTGTAACGGCCACATTTGTAGTTGGATAACTTTATTAGGACAAATTTAAATCAGAGGAAAATATAGGTTAGGTAGATAGCAACATAAGCCTTCTAAAAATTGAAAGAAGATATGTACTCTGTATCACAGGAGTTTTCTATTAATTTTTTTTTTTTAAGGACTAAAATTACGCTTTTGTAAGTTGTCATAGACCAAAACACGAAAAATATCACAGTTCAAAAAACAAATAGGTTTCAAACTAATTTAATTTTCATAATATTTACTTGTACAATTCGTTCAAAAAACTAAAGATGTTAAGAAAAAAATTCGTTTTAACACCTTCACTACACAGTATTTAGTTTCTGTCTACTTCCATTCCACTTGGAAGAGAAAAATAACAATATTTAAGACTTTAAAAAAATATCTCTCATATGACAGAAAGATCAGAGCAATTCAATTCTCAAGTTGATTACCTAACATTAAATCAGCTTCTGCCAAATCAGCAAACTTGAAATTTTTGTCGATGAGATTGCATTTCAAACCAACACTAAATCTAACATCCGATCAGATCCAATCAATTTATTTATTTATTGTCTAAACTCTATATAAATATCATAGAAAAAGACATGCTAAGCTAGAAATTAATATTTTCAAACCGCAAACCACCATCAATATTGTGTTAAAACAAGCAAAATAATATTTAACAAAATTCTTTCCCAAATAGCCAAACCAGTAAGGAATGTAAATGGCAAATTATAAATAGAAAATTTATTCATATGAAACGTCCAAGCCGAAGATAGAGAGAGATGTAAGAAGAGCAAATATACCACCACTCTTAAAACAATGTCGAAGAAACAGAGTATGAAAAACGCACAAGGGAAATCCATACACAACCAGGACAATTGGAAAGGAAACAAAGGAACAAGAGAAGACGACCCACGAGACCAATCATGCTTAGAACTACAAAAACTAAAACAGTAAAGTAAAAATCGACATAAAAAAAGGATCAAAGTAAAGGCAATCACACCCGATATACTTGCATTTATAGGCTCACTCTTCTTCAGACTCCGACTCAGCATTCTGAAGCCATTCAATGAAGGGTTTCAAGTTCTTCCATATCGGAGAACTTTTGTTACCGCCACTCAAGCCCTGCTGGTACCAATTGAATACAAATTCCTCCTCTATCACGTCTCCATCGTATAGTGATTTCATGACCAGTGCCACCTCCTTGGCAGCTTCAGGATTTGCCTTTAGACAGAAAGCTTCAATGGCACGCAAAAGAACTATCTGTGATCCCTCCCCAGCAGCAGCTGCAGCCAAGAAGTTCTTCTTTTTCACCACTTCCTTTGCAAAACCTTTCCCGGCACCGTCAAAGAGAGCCTCGACTAGAGCATTCACAATCTCTTGGAGGAGTTCCAGAAAGAGAATCCAAAAAGGATTTAAGCTGGCCTGCAGGAGAACCTTTCTTAAGATAATCCTTAATCTCACCAATAAGCATTGCATAAGCAGAAATGCCATTTCCATTCTTGTCTCCATTAGATTCAGACTTCTCATGCTCAGGTGACTTCTTTGCTGGCTTCTTCTCTTCACTTGTAGAGAGCATGACCATATCAGCAGTAGCAGCACTCAACTGCTCCTGAATACGCTGCTTAGCTGCCTCCATGGAAGTGTCTGTTAGCCACTGCACATCATCATCGTCTCCTTCATCAGCTGCTTGATCATTATCATCAGCTTGGCTATGAGTTGGGGAATGATCCTCGTCAGAGCCACTGTTTTTCTTCTTGCTTGGAACTTTGGCAAAATCCTTTGTATGACCAGTAGTACTTTTCTTCTTTAAAGAATCCTTTTTTATTTTCTTCAGTTCCTCATCAGCAGCCTCTCCCTCCTTAAGTCGTTCCTTCTCAGCCCTCCTCATTGCTTTCTTGTCTTTTGATCCCTTCTTCTGTTCCGGAGGATTCTTGAGAATAAATGTAGTGAGCTTATCCCTCATGTCAAGATCAGATATAAATCCACAGGCAGCACATTTCATGATGATCATCTGAGTCTTGGTAATAATTATCTCAGTTTCAGGGTTTCCACATCCATAGCATTGAACATATTTCTTGATAAAGTTCTCGAGAAGCCCAGCTAGCTTTGCTGTTTCATGTGCACCATTGACAAGGGATATACCTGTTTTCTCATCAAACTTGGATTGTGCTCCAAGCTCACATCCAAAATACTTTGTGGTGTAAGAGGCAGGTCTGCCCAAGGCTTTAGCAATTTCGACCATGTTAACAACATTAGTTTTGATGCCATTACCCCTACCTTCAATTTTAGTAACCATTCTAGGCATCTTGTACCTATAGAAGGCATCATCGCGGTTGGAGGCACCAATATTCTGCAATGCCATGTTGTTTATACAAAGAAATGCCAAGGTTATTCTTTTTGGTTAAAAGAGATAAAAACCAGTAGCAGTATCTTCAACAAGTCCTGTTGCACTCGAAGCTCTTTGGACAGCTAGAAAAGGCCACATAAAATGAAAACCAAGATTGTGTGCTTTTTTATGACCACTGAGCAACTCAAGATGCATGCAGTCAATAGTCTCAATCTTTTTCCTAGACGTAGGACAATACTCGCCAAGCAATCCAATTGATGACAAAAAGGGAGAGGCCCGTTCAGACATAAAAGGAGTTTCAAACTTAACGCCCTCCACTTTGAACTACAGAACAGCAGAACAAACTGCCAACTTCCTGGAAAATTATCAAAAAATAAAGTCAAATTATCATGAAAGAAAGAATCACATATACAAATGATAACAATGTAAAAATTGACCATAGGAAATCAAACAACAGAAACAAGCAACCATATTTAAAATTAGCACTTGAACTTAGACAGAAGCAATATAAATCTGTCAAATTAATGTGCATCAAATAACGTTGTATCAAAAAGATAGAAAATAAACGTAGTCAGACAAATGATACTGTTTTCTAAACAAGTAGAAAACAATAAAATAAAACAACCCTCAAATATTCACAAGATGATAGGAAATGCAACACAAAATGAAAGGAATTATTTTAAAGATGAAAAACCTTACAAACAGGTACGAGAAAAACAATCTACTTGTCACCAAGATCCAGAACTACAACCAACTAAAAATTTCAGTACAATCCAATAACAGCGTGCAAACTCCACAAAAATAATTAATAGAAGCTGAAAAAACGTTACAAATCTTCTAAACAGCAAAATAATTCACAAAACATGAGCAGATGAAAATAATCAGATTCAACAATTTCTCATCTACAACCTATACATACTACATGAGAAAGAAACAAGGAATTATCGTTCTCATCTACCAAATATAAAAAAATTCCAAAGCGACTTCCAAATTCATCTGTACCAAATTAGTCAAACATATGACGGAAAAAAACGATCCGAAATCGAGTAATGGATGTGAAAATCCACAGATCTAATCAATATCACACAAGAATTGCAAAATTCCGTAACAAAATCAATAAACTCAGCTCCGATCCTGAAAAAATCATTGAATCAAACACTCGATGACTAGCGATCGATTACGTAACGACAATAACGAAAACGATACCATCACAGCAGAATTCGAAAACCTAATAATCGATAAACAAGAAAGAACGAAAATTCTTGACTTACAATGGTGATTGTGGTGAAAGAAGAAACGAATTCTCTTAGCTTTGGGTCTTGAATTCACGATGCGGAAGAAGCTTATGGCGATGAGATTGGAAAGGCGAGAAGAAACGTCTTTTATATACGCCAAGGTATGGTAGAAAGAAAACCCTACACGTCATCCATTAGGGCAACTTTTGGAAAATCAATATAAATTTTAAAAAAAAATAATCACGCCAACCGACCCTTGGAGCAATCATTTGCCCTTGAAATTTGACATATTTACGATTTTAGCCATTACGTTTGTTTTTTGCTTAAAACATGAAAAATGTGCGCTAGTTGAGTATGGTGATTAACGCGTAATGTTGAGGGTATGGAGGTAAAAAGGGAATATTAAGGGCTGGTTGTAATTAAGGTATGACTTGTTGGAAGAGCGGAAGTGATAAATATTGTTGGGGAAATTGTTTTTATTTTTCAAAAGCTATTTTAAATTGTTTTTAAAATTTGTTGGAACGATAATTGTATTATTTTGTTTTCATTATCGTCATCTATTTATTCAAAATTATCTTTGATAAACTAACGTTTTTTTTTTAAATCCTATTTTTAGGAGATAAACATGATTAAATTCTCATTGGTTATCTTATCTCGTATCCTATTTTTAGAAATATAGTAACTCATTCTTGACTTTAATTTCATTCCAAATTATTATAATTTTCTGAAATATATTTTCTAATCGGGAAGATTGTAATAAAAGAAATTGTTCAATTTCTTATAATGTGACAATTTTGAATATTCTAATAAAAAATCATTCCATGCCTTTTTTTTTATATCTATGAGTGAACGTACCAATTTGTACACCTTGATTTCACGAGACAACCATACGAAGCTACATTTAAACGTTAACTAGTTGATGAATATCAATTTTATTAGATAAAATAAATATCAAACTTGACATATTATAAATTCAAAAAAATAATCATATGAATTAATCATAATCATCCTAAAACATCATCGTTCTTAATTTATAAGAGATAATAAATAAATGAATGTTTTTCTGGACTTTTATGATTGATTACCAAAAAAAAATTTAGGAGAAAAATCAATTTACACCCCTAAACTTTAAATGGTGTGTCAATTTAAATCCTAAACTTTCAATTGAATCAATTTATACCCTGAACTTTAATAAATGAATCAATTTACACCCATTGTTAATAAATTTACTATTATTTTTGAAATTTTTTAATTAGACATAGGCGTTTTTATATCGAAATAAAGTTAATTTTTTGAAAATTAATTTGAAGTTTATGTTAAATATTTTTATGGTTAAATTTGACCGTTTTGGTGTCGGGTTTCAACATTTTTGTACCGTTTAAATTGGTAACTAGGATTTGAGTTTTTTCATAGTTGAGGTTGGGCGTTTTTATGATGAGGACATAGACGTTTTGTTATTTTTATCTTTCGGTGATTTGGTAATTGAATTTTGATTAATTTTATAGTTTTAGTATTATGTGGGTTTAAATTGATTCACTTAAAAAAGTTCAGGGTGTAAATTGATTCAATTGAAAGTTTAGGGTTTAAATTGACACAACATGTAAAGTTCAGGAGTGTATATTGATTTTTTCCCAAAAAATTATATCAATGCAATATAAAATGGATAATAATTTTTAGGCACTTTTACATTCTTTAATAAATAGGGGAATCTTACTACCTTTTATAATTCAATAGAAATAAAACATATGTAAAAATATGGAGGAGCTCCCCCAAACTAGTTTAGAGGTAAGTATTTTCCATATGACATATTACTTACCTCAAAATTAATTTAGAGGAACTTTTACTTTCTTTAATTTTTATGGGTAAAGTACTAATTTGGTCCCTGAATTTTAGAGTTCGTGTCTATTTGGTCCCCATGTTTTCAATTTGTGTCTAAGTGATCCCTGACTTTTGGATATTGTGTTTATTTGGTCCATGAGTTTTCAATTTGTGTGTAAATGGTCCATGGATGATTAGAAATAAGTTAATTATTCCTTAATTTGTTAATTCATTAATATAATATCGACTTACGGTGCATAAAATGTTTAATTGACCAAAATACTGACATGAGATTAATTATTATGTCAAATTTTAGGCCTAGGTTGATGAAAGATTTGAAATAATATTTAATCCTATCTTCATATTTTGACCAATTAAACATGTTATGTCAGCGTTTAATCAATGATTTGGTAAGAAGTTAACGAATATGTTAAATTAAGGATCAATTAAACTTATTTCTAATAGTTCTTGAAAATCTAAGACCAAATAGACACAATATGCACAATTCAAAAAACCACTTAGACACAAATTGAAAACACAGGGACCAAATAAATCTAACATTCAAAACTCAGTGACCACTTAGACACAAATTGAAAACGCATGGACCAAATTGACACGACTTCCAAAACTCAGGGACTAAAGAAGTACTTTACTCAATTTTTATTGATCAATTTTTATTAAATATTATCAAAAATCCATTTCTACAAGCTAAACAAAATAGTTTATTTGCTATTTTGTTACAGAAAAATTCCACCACAAGAACATAATTTTTTTCAAAGGAAAACGAAAGATTTGTTCTAACATCGTAAGATTGTGAGATCATCGGGAAAACTTCCACTAACTCGGCTAGTATCCCTCCAAACGAAACGTTACCATAGATTTTCACACCTTTACAGAAACGTCCCTGTTCTTTAATATAGTTTAGATAAATAGAATTAGATCAATTGGTAAAGATTAGCCGTAAAATTTTCATTAAAAATAAAATCTCATTCAATACCATCATTAAAAAAATAAAGAGAATTTTATTTATTTTTATAAAGTGTATAGAATCGGTCTATTTAGTAAATTGAGTAAAACTATCCTGAAAACATATCATAATTTTATTATAAGTTTCCTAATCAATAAATACCCGAAAGAATAATGCGAATGCGAATTGATTTCATCCTCAAATGATCATTAATATTGTTATCCAAAAAAAAATGATCATTAATATTTTATTAAAGAAAAAACAAAAAAGGAAAAGAAATTTATATCAAATCAGTAAAGCTGTTTCTGGAAGTTGGAGGCCATGGATGACTTTTAGAGAAGAATTGAGAAAATTGGGACCTGATTGTGACTAAATTTTCTTCCAAAAAATCAATTAGAACAACGACAAATTAGGATAGAGATTGGGAAGAATTTGAACCATTAAACACGACAACTACAACTTCTCTTCTTGATAGACAAACTAAACTTGAATAAGACATAATATGTGACTATTTATTGATTGTATAGTCAATAATCGCCACACTGTGCAAAGGGCAAATAATGGTATATCAATAAACAAGACAATGGGGTTTAGAAATTCATACTGTTTTCATAAGTTGAACACACATGAGCCCATTCCGTTACACAGCCGTCTAGCTTTGGTCACAACTTTGCGCCCGTGCCTGGACTTTTCCCTCCGGAGGCGACATTCTGATCTTTCCTAATCATCACATGTATGCTAGGCAGGTTGCATATAATTTTAGACGTTGAATAATAATTAATAACTAATAGTCCTAGTACTTATAGATCAATCAAAGATGTGCAACCAATATATAATGGTTTCATTAAAACAAAATGCAAACAAGAATTTGAATGATTAAAACTTTGGTTGATTAGATCTGATCAAAACGTCCCATACCATATCTTGATGAATATATTTATTGTAAAAAATAGTATCCACATTCTCTCCGTTTAAAAAAAGTTGTTTACAGAGGAAAAGAACTTAACGTTAGGAAACTGCATCAAATCTTCTCCTAAAATAAAGCATCCTCTTATTTGCTGCCAAAATGCATTCTCAACCAGAGGCTGTCTTCTTCTGCTGTAAAATGACTGCGTAGATTGGAACACCCACACCAATGCTAAACGCAGTAAATACTCCAATCGTCATTGACAATTTCTGATATTTCATCCTATCCAAGTTATACATGTGCTTTGCGTGCAGATAATAAGGTTAATCGTGTCCGTGTCCTCCCATTCTCTTCACACCAGTTGAATGGAACCCGATTCGCTGGCACGGCACAATAAATAACTGTTATTTCCAGGATTTAACAATCTTGATACAAGTCCAAAAACTTTGACAGAAATGCGAGATCTACAATGCTATTTTTTTGCACGAAGAATGTTTTGCTCTGAACATAAGCATTACCATGATTTCAGATCCAACATCATTGCAATTAGATAACCTTTCCCCCTTCCCCTAAACCCGCCCTGTGAACTTTTTAGCTGAAGTATTAGTAAAACAAAGATGGGATCCAATTTCACATTACTTGTACCGGAAGCGGAAACTTACATCTCAATTTATATTTCCAAACACTAAACAAAAGTATCTTGCATGGATCAACAAATTAAAACTTAGGCGAAATTCGTTACAATTACGCATATCATTCCACGCAAAACATATATCCTGAAGCTTATCGAGAAATATTACTATTGCAAGCTTAGAATCTTCAAGAATATAAAAATGCATCACAAAACAGGAATCTAAATTACTAGATAAAAACAAAACCTGATTTCATCAATAATTTCGTGCAGGACTTCACTCCATTGCTCAGCGACATTTTCTCTGCAACAATTAATTCTCCCGTTTCACTAGTTTATCGAATATCAATTCCATAACATATATAAATAAATGGAATTTTGCAATTCCCGTTTCACTCCGCACGGGAATTGCAAAATTCCATTAAAAAATCACTAGCTCCGATCATGCAGAATTCATTAATTAAAAGACTACCAAGATTTAAAAAAACAAAACGTCGATATATTGTGATTGATTACGAGAACAAGAAGAAAAAATTCAAAGCATGATTCGAAAACCTAAATCAGATCAAAGAAGACAAAAAAAATAGAGAAGATGAAGAACAAGATAGAGCGAAAAGAATCTTGCCTTACAACGGTGGATGAGGTTCAAGAAGAAATGATCCATTAGCTTTGGCTTCCGATGGCTATGCCGATGAAATTTCACTGAATTAGGGCAATTTTTGGGGAACCAATTTAAAATTTAATATTAAAATATTTTAAATAATTTTTCAACCAGTTTTTTTTTTTTTTTTTTTTGACCTCTTCAACCAGTTATTTAATATACTTTTACTGTAAAAATAAATTTGTAAGAATTAAAAAACTATATTTTTAAATATAAAGATGATGAACAACTAATATGTAATAATCTTCCACGGTTTCAAAGCCCAATACAAAAGAATTGCAAAAGCCCAAAACTATAAAAATGGTTTGAAAATAACGGGGAAAAAAACAGTTTTGGTCAATGGATTATGAGTTTGTTTAGGGAAAACTGAGTATATAGCCTGAAAATCATATAAATAAGACATTCGTCTGAAAAAAATAAAAGGAAATAGCCTATTTGATATGTAAAATATCTAAACTACCTTTAACAAACTTAATTAAGAAGGAAAGAAAAAAAAGAATTAAGATTTGAAAATAAGAAAAAAAGAATTAAGATTTGAAAATACTTAAAACAAGGAAATACTAAATATTAAAAAAATGATAAAAGAAAATCAGAGAGAAAATCAGAAATTGAAAAAAAAAATCAAAACTTAAAAATCAAAAATCAAACTTTCAAAACTGATATTTTTTTCGGGAAATCTCCAGAAATATCTTTTGATGTACATTATATTATAAATAGTGACTCACATCCAATATTATATTGTACAGTATAATAAAATATAACTATGTAGAAAAAGATGTAATAAAGTAAAAAATATATATTGTACAATATTACATGAAACATATATTGATTTACTAAAATAAAAGTAAATAATAATAATAAACACTATATTGTACGTTATTAACATAAAATAAAACAATTCAATATAGTAAAATTCCCCTTTAAAAAAATAAGTGATAACAATAAACGCTATATTGTACGTTATAAAACATAAAATTACAAAAAATAATAATAAGTATAACGTAGAATTAAATTAATGTACAGTATAATAAAAAAAACTTATATTGTACATCGAACGTTGAAAGGAAAAAAAAAAAAAAAGAAGAAGATGAAGAACAAAGAAAAAGAATTGCTTGCCATGGGAGGAATTAATCGTTCTCTTTTTTTCTACTGAAAGAATCATGAACATGTATCAAGGAAATCAGATCTAACTCTAGATCTAAAAGAATCGAAATAAATAAAAAGTATTTCACCATGAGAAATCGAAAAGAAGAAAAAAACTAATATAAATCATGCAAATCTACCGATCTATGGGGGAAAGTCAGCATCGGAATAAACAAATACAACCAAACGTAGAGGATGAAAGAAATGGAATACCAAGAACAAATGAAAAAAAAAATCAAAAATTGAAACACGGTGAACAAGATAGAGGAAGTGGAGAAATATGGTGGATATTAAAAGGAAAAAGAAAATAATAATAAATGAGGAGATATGGAGGGAGATGAGAGATATGGTAGGATATTAAAAAAAAATAATAATAATAATAAATGAGGAGATATGGAGGAAGAGGAGATATATGGTAGGATATTAAAAGAAAAATAAAATAAAAATAAATGAAGGACAAATCAGGAATATTAAAAAAAAACATATCAGAAATGGGCTAAAATGCTTTAAAAAAATGGAGGGGCTAAAAAAACATAGCAAATAGCCAGAATAGGCTATATACTGGATTATCCCGTTTGTTTACCATAGTTTTCAAAACCTATATTTTTACCCTTGAATTTTCATTTTGTTTACCATTTGATCCTTGTCGTCAAACCACAGTCAATTAGTTAACAGAATACGGATGTGTCATTATTTAATCAATTTTTAAGCTGACGTGGCATTATAAATTGGCTTATATTATATATTTTAAATCATGTGATAAATATATTAATTTGTTCTCTCTCCTCCATGTCACTCTCTCTCACCTCTCTCACGAAACCACGTCGTTGTTGTCTCAGTTTCTCATCCATCACCATCTTTGTTCTCTGTTCTTTAAGAAGATCCATCAAGAAAACAAAGAAAATTTTTTGGGAAAGATCATATCGATGAGGAAATCCACATCTCTATTCTCTTTCTTTGAGCAGATCCATTTATGTTCTCTTTTATTTGAGAAAATCCACATCTCTTAACATTGATCTATTACAAAACTATAGAGTAAAGGCATGAATTTTTAGATTATGATTTGAGATGGAATTGCAATGAAATTTTTGACTGAGTTTGAAATGAAATTTCTGATTAATATGAAACCTCATCTTTGAAATGCATATGCAAAACTCATATTCAAAGTCTTGATTTTATTATTTAGTCTTCAAGGATCTTACTTATCTACTTAAACTCAAAACCCATATGCAAAAATTTGTTTTAAATGCAATAATACAAGCGAGTAAGGAAGGATTGAATTTTTTAATGCCCATTTTTTTATGTTCAGTGCATTCATCTGTTGTGTTTGATCTAGGGGGTTTGGGTATTTACGATAGATTGAAATATCATAGAGATTTGCTTTGAAGTGGAGTTGGAGGGGGATAAATTGAAGAGATAAAAGGCAAATTTAGATGAGAATCAGAGGAAAACCTTGGATTTGATAACCCATGTTCATCAATAACAAACCCAAATTTCTAAATTTTCACAAACCCTATAAAAATTTCCTTTTTGCCTTTGTTTCCTATTATTCTTCTTAATTCCTTTTCATCATTCATGGCCACTATGAAATCCAACCCAAATCTTTTCATTCTTTGGATTGTGACAAAAAAGGTTGCAACACCGGTGCGAAGCTTGCTAGTTTGATAGAGTTGGTGGATCAACCATTAACATATCGGCCATAAACTTTGAAGGGCTTATTGATAAAGTTGAGAAAATAGCCATGGTAGAGATGAGGTTTAGATAGAGGAAGATAAGAGAGGTGAGAGACAGTGAAATTAATTTTGCCATGGACTTGCTTTCACTCTTTACTAAAACTAGGTGACGGAGATGGGAGGAGAAAGATGCAGAGTTTTAGGTATGAGCTCGCCGGAGATGGAGCTTCGTCGTGGTTGTGTATTTTAGATCCTGGTGAAGGAGATGAAGTGGGAGAAGATGAACATGGAAGGGGGAGGTAATTACATAAAAAATAAATTAAATAAATATGCCCCATCATTAAAATTTACCACATAAATCAATATAATATATATAAAATCAATAACTAAATGCCACTTCATCATTCTGTTAAAATTTAAATTGTGGTTTGACGGCAAGGACTAAATGGTAAACAAAACGAAAACTCAGGGGTAAAAATGACGGTTTTCAAAACTCAGAGACCAAATGGTAAACAAACTCAAAACTTAGGGGCCAAACGTGTCTTTTTCCCAAATAATAAAATCATTAAATACATATTTTATGATTAATGATTTTTAGAAAAATAAAACTCTTTTAAACAAATATGGTTTGAACATATTTTCACTAAATAGCCCTGCTAAAATGTTAAAAGTAATTCAATCACCAAATGAATGAAATATTCCATCATATGAGTGTTATTATTATTATTTTATTATATGATAGTATTGGGTTATAAATTTATTCGGATTGGATTGAGTTTAATTTAAATTGATATGAGTTGGTTAGTTGTTAATTTTTTAAAATAACTAATATTTAAAATGAAACATTTTGTAAAAATTTGAAATATTTTGTAAACATAACTAAAAATATTAATTGTAGTTTCAAAATGGTAGAAACTAAAATATTTATAAGGTAAAATAATATTTGGGTCCCTAAATATTCACACATGTTTTATTTTTATTGGTAAACTTTCAAAAGTGACATTTTTCGTCATTGAACTTTACGAATCGTTCCTTTTTAGTCCTACCGACTTGTTTTCTGTCCGTAACATTAACAGAAGGCTTATGTGACATATAATTGAAGATGCAACATTATAGAAATATGCAATGAGGTTAAATGAAATGGAAAAACGAATATAAAATGAGATTAATCTCATTCTTTTCTTTTTAATTGCATTTTTAAATCTAATTGTATATTCATTTTTCCACGTCATTTAACTTCCATGTATATTTATATAGTATCACATCATCAATTACATACTTTTAAATTGGGAGTTCATGTTGCATCTTATGTTACGGGAAGCCATTGAGATGGACTAATTGAGTACATATTGGTGAAGATAGACTGAAAATTTGGAATTTTTTTTATTAATAAAATTGGGATTGGGAAGAGATTTGTTAGCATAATTGATTGATTTTTAAAATATGTATACATATTATATTATGATATATATCACACACTTAACATGCATCAAATTTTAATGTTTATTATATGAATTGAATGGTGAAGTAAAATAAACTAACTAAAGACCTCACGTTTTTATAATAGATGGATATAAGAGTTGAAAAGAACTCCTCACAATCAACAAGATGAAAGAGGAGAAGGATGCAAATCTTAAAACCATAATGTTGAAATAAAACTCTTAAGAAAAAAAAAAGGTATGGTAATACCTTTTTATATTTTATATCTAGTCACAAAAACTGTATTTAATAAATGATCTCAATTTTGGTCAAAGCACTGATTATTGAATTATAATAAATTGTTCACCTTTTTCATTAATGCATTAAATATTGCCATTTGTACATGTAATTAATATCAAGATAATTAACATTAATTAGAAAATTTATATATGTAATTATTATTATTTTCACTTTAGTTTGGTTACGTTTCTTTAAAATCTAATTAAATTTCTACAGAATATAGGCCGTGAGATCAGTTTCATTATTTTATACAGAATATAGCCAGTGCAAAATTATGAAATTTAGTCCCCCTATCCTATGTAAATTACATGCATTAAAAATTCAATATTTTAAATAGTAAAATGCAAGAATGACCCCTACACTTCTCCCAATATTAAATATGACCCCTGCACTTTATTTTTTTTTTCAAAATACACCCCCACATTTATCAATAAGCCATCATTTATTAAAATAACCATCCATTTTAATATTGCGATATAATTTTATTCTTTTTTTTTCCTTTTTACATTTTTATAGAATATTAATATTTCTTAACCTTTTCAATTAACCTTGGGTCAAAAAAATTGGGATCCACAATTTTCCAAAGTTTCATACCGAATTTTGTGTTTGATTCGTGGTTTGATTCCTACCTGATTCGATATGTAGAAGAACGAAAGACATAGGTTGGATGCTATTGTAAAAATCTTGATGAGGAGATTGTTATGTTCGAAGGAGATAGTAATTTTTTTAGACAAAGGCTAGCTAAATGCTAATGTAAATAATGTTGGTCTTATTTTTTTTTAACCAAGGTTAGTTAGAAAGGTTAAGAACTATTAATATTTTATTAAAATATTTATAAAAAAAGAAGAAGGAAATAATATCTCAATATTAAAATGAATGGTTCTTTAATAGATCATGGGTTTCTTGATAAATGTAGGGGTGTATTTTGAAAAAATAAAGTGCAGGGGTCATAATTGAAATTAGGTGAAAGTGCAAGGGTCATTTATATATTTTACCCTATCTTAAATTTCATATCTATACTATATTAAAAAACAAAAAAATTGGGGAAACATTTTTAGATAAAAATACCTTTTAAATTAGTTACATATTACATCTACTCTGACACAGAATAGTTCCAAAAAAAAATATATAACAGTTAAAAAAAACAAAAAGTAACAAACAAAATTTTAAAAAATGGGAAGAAGAAAACGATTTTTGAAAAATCTTATTCAAATATGTATTTACACAATATTTTAAAATAAAAAGAATAAATAATTACACCTCCAGATTTTTGTCTTAGATTTAATCTAACATTTATTTTCATAATAGTGTATTCATTGTACCTTTTCCTTTGAAATGTTATATATATAGGGGATTCAAACTTTCGACCACATAGATTTGGAAGTGAGCATAAATACCAAACTAAGCTTATTGATATGTTTTTTTTTTTTTTTTTTTTTTTTTTTTTTATATTACACATAAATTGATTTGTATTTAGTGTAGTTTAACTAAGATTGGGACTTTTTTTTTTTTTTAAAAAAAAAAAGTGTCTTGTGTTAAGTCGAAGTCACATTAATATGTTTGGCAATTGGCATCATATGGTCCCAAATTGGGAAACCATTTAAACAATGCGCCTAAACTGATATTTTATTTTTCCTTGGCAAAATCATGGTTGAATTTGGAACAATGAGAATTTTCGCTACCAATTAATGGGACCTAACCTAATTTCCTATAAAAAGTTGGGACATCATTAAATTTTAAATTTAAGAGATTAATTATTTTTCAAAACATATATGGACCAAAATGTTGAGTCAAAATTCAAGAATGGCAACCGTTTTTCTTTTTTTATTGTGATTTAAAACATAAAATTTATCTACTTTTTTTTTTCAAACAATAACAAAATGTTACATTTTTGACATTTTGTTTAAGTTATAATTATCATTATACTTTCATTAGACATGTGCATTAAAAAAACCTCCCACTATTTATCCCACAACCAATTAAAACCCTACATATCTATGTTAGAAATTTTAGAAAGGAAAAAAAAGCACAGTGATTTTATTATAATTCTAATCCCTGTAATCTAGTTTGTATCAATTTTTATACATATGTTATAAAAAGATTAATTTTATTCCATGTAAGTTGATAGAAACTTATAAAACATTATTATTGTTGTTGCGTAAAAATGGAGGACCGGGAACTGATATGTGAGTCGGGTGTCACCCGAACCGCGACTGTACAACGAACTTGAAAGAATAAGAAGAGAAGTGAAGAGAGCAGCTTAAAACCTAGCACAGAAGTGACCTGCATAAGGAAATAACTGAGTATCGGTGTGGTGTCGGCCTATCCACTTTGATGCCAAAGTCAGACTAGAGGTGGTGCTGAGCACAATAGTAGAAGAGATAGTCTACCTCAACAGTGGGTCTCCTCTGGTATTTATAAGAGAGGTGTAATGATGACTCTACCATGTAGGTGTCAGGCGTAGGCCCTAGACCAAGTGCCGACTCTCGGTTGGATGATCACCTATCATGCTTGAGAGCAGCCAAGCTCTTTACCTTAGTGTTGAAATGATACCACACCAGTTGAGCTCATGCCCTTTCTGGCCTATGAGCTCATATTTTGTCCATCCTCTATATGGATGGCCACCTGCTCTATCGAGCTTAGGTGAGTTGGTCTACTAGGGATGAGCACCCACCTTACCAGGTTTCATGTGCTCATTCCGCTAAGTTCATCATCTCGGTGCTCGGTTCTTTTCTGGAAGCCGAGCTCTTTAGAAGTCTTTACAAGTGGTCTTCCAGGATGAGTACCCACTAGTGACGTGGACGTCTTTAATCATCCCACGTGGTCGTATAGTTGTTTAAAAATACACCCATAACAATTATAACCAATAATTATTTCTTTAAAAAAAATATAAAAAATTCTTTGAACATAATATAGAGCTATGAAACTGGGTTAAATGAAACCATTTGTAAAAAAAAAAAAAAAACATCAAAGTTAGACTAATGATTTTGCAAAGTTTTACGGATCAAAACTGACCATTTGAAAGTCTAAAACTTAACAAAACATTGTAGGAATCAAAATAAAATTAATTTAAAAATAAAGATACGATTTAAATTAATTTATTATATGTTAGTGACAATAAAAACAAAAATACAAAGCTACGGTCCAACGGATAGTATAATTTAAACTCTATGCTTTTATTTGTATCAAATTATGCAAAGTCATATCGCATATGGATATTTCTTTAAATACAATGTTTTTTTAAGTTTCATAATAAAATGAGTAAAATTAATTGGTAGTCTTTTCATATTTTAGAGGTGGATGGATGTGAAATTTAAGAAAGTCCCAAACCTATATATTATGGTCAAACATACATGATAGAAGGTCGCATTTACATAAACATGCGGATATGAAATGATCCAATTATCCATTAAATTGTAAAAATATCAACAACTTCACAACATGACATGATGGATATTTAAGGGGTTGTTTGATATGTGGGATTGGAATCACATTCTTAAGAATCATAAACAACTAAATAATAAAAAATAAATTGAAAAACAAAGATCGAGACGAATTTATATTTAAACCTAATTTTTAAGTAAAATATTATTGTAAATTTTATTTTATACAATTCTTTTAATTATTGAAAAAATATAATTAGTTAATTAAATAATAAAAGAACTAAACAATAATTTACAATCTCATTCACCAAACAACACTAAAGAGAGATTCGAAGCTCCGATTTCAAATGAACGATCTAATGTCTAACTAATTGAGTTATGCTCAAATTGACACGAGCTATAAAATTGATGAGAACATGCCAAACAAATGAGGAAAAAATAGGATGCCCATCCTCATCAAATTCCTAAAAATCAGTTAATTGACACGGCAGAAACTAAAAAACAACAGTTGCGAAAAATGCAAAAGCTGCATGCTATGAGTGAGTGAGTGAGTTCTTCAAGGGTTGACGAAATTTAACAATCAAATTAACTAAAAAAGAAAGAGAGATTAATGAATGAATGCCAGAATTTCCCCACTTCAAAAAAACAAATAACTCTTTTACGTATCTATAACGTAGCTTAACCTCTTTATTACTCTTTTAATACTCTCTTTAATGGAACCCTGACTGTTTATATTTTCACTTCCTTCTTCTTTTTCTTCTTATTCTTCCTTTCTTTCAAGGGAGAAAGAGGAAGGGAAAAAAAATGAAATATCGTGGTCCTAGGAAGGTTTCTGCCAAATGGATTCCTTTTTTTTGTTTTGTTTTTTTCCTTTTTGGTGTCTTTTTCACTTCCAATGGCAGGTTCTTTCCTTTTTTTTTTATTTGATGATTTTTTGAATGGTGGGTTTTGTTTTTTTGGAGAAACGAATTTGGTTTTTATGTAAGTTGTAAATATGTTTTTGCAGGTTTTGGTCATTGAATCAATCAGATTCTCGTATTGTTCCTCGGCTACATCATGAACAAGAGCTTCAAACTGTTTCTGAAGCCACCACTCTAATCGAGGTCAAAATTCAGCCCCCTGTTTGATAATTGTTTCGTTTTTTATTTTTAATTTTTGAAAAATAAATTTTTTAATGACAATAACTAAAATCCAAAAAACAATTTTTTTTATATATAAAAATGTTGTTTTATTTTAAAATTAAAAAAAAAAAAACCATTCTTTATCATATCATTTTGTTTTTTAAAACCAAAAACAAGAAATGAAGGTTGGTTTGATAATCATTTTAGTTTGTTGTATTTGGATTTTATGTTTTTTATTTTTTAGTTTTATGTTTTCCGTTTTTTGAAAATAAAGGCACTGCTGGCCTTGATAACTATTTTGTTTTTGAAAAATAGATAGGACTTTTTTTTTTCTTTTTTTTTTTTTAAATTAATTGAAAATTTAAAAACGTTTTTTTTTTTTTTAAATTTTAAAGCTGAAAACAGAATTGCATTATCAAACAATCTCGTTTTTTAAAAATAAAAACAAAAAGTAGAAAACAAGAAACAAGAAACAAAATGGTTATCAAACGGGCCAAAAGGACTAAAACAGGGCAGGAAATGACATAGAAAGTTTCATTTTTCACATTTCCAAATTATACTTATTTCTTTCATTTCTCATTTTTGGGTTTTGAATTGATTGATTTCAGAAATCTTCAAAGGATAAGGTTGTAATAGCAGAGGTTTTCAAAACACAGGAAGCAATTCAGTAAGTTTGAATTCAAATTTTTTTAAAAAAATTTTTATATACACAAGGAAGTTGATGATTATCTTGGTTTGAATTTGTGTGTTTTTTTTGGATGGTGATTTTAGATCTCTAGACAAGAAAATATCAACACTTCAAATTGAAATGGCAACGGCTAGAAAAGTTGGCTTTCAAACAATCAATCTTTCTTCAAACAATGACCATTTAAAAGCTCCAATGAAAAAGATGTTTATAGTAATTGGAATCAATACTGCATTTAGCAGTAGAAAGCGACGTGATACCGTGAGGGAGACTTGGATGCCTCAAGGTATGTAACCAAAATCTTATATTTTTCTCGTTAATTTTAATGGAATCAGTACACTTTGACTTACTCTACGTGTATCATATTTGCCAATTCCGTTTAAAACTAACATACATAATCCTTGACGGTAATATTTGCAAATTTACAAACCACGAGTTTTAAATTGTATATTACGCAAATCACCTGGATGTGATTCGTAATTATCTGTTTTTCTTATTAACATCACTCTTGATCCTACTAATAAAGGTAAAAATGTAAACAGTTACTTTTATTGATATTGCAGCTATTTGATTCATTTATTGTTTTGACAGGGGAAAAACTCTTCCAATTGGAGAGAGAGAAGGGAATTGTCATTAGGTTCATGATTGGTCATAGGTAAGAATTATACATTATTCCAAGTTATATCGAAAGGTCAGGATATTATCATTACGAGTTATGCAGTCAAGTGTTATTGGGTCGTGTGGTTGTCCTATAAGATTGGTCGGATTTTTTTATCTTCAATATGCACAGTACTTGACAGAAATTTTGTGTCTTCATAATTTTTTACAGTGCTACTTCTAGAAGTATCTTAGACCATTCTATTGATTCAGAGGATGCAGAGCACAAAGACTTCCTTAGGCTGGTAAGAAAGAAAGAACACAAAAAATTACATTAAAAATGGAAAGAATTTTAGACATTGAGGTGATTTTTTGTCTGAATATTGCATTTCATTTTGTAGGATCACATTGAAGGGTATCATCAATTGTCTGCAAAAACAAAAATTTTCTTCTCCACTGCTGTTGCTAAATGGGATGCCGATTTCTATATTAAAGTCGATGACGATATCCATGTCAATTTAGGTACGCATTACTTCCTGCAAACTAAAAATAAAATGGTTATTAAACGGGGCCCTGATTATTTGGACTAAGTTTCTTATGAACCTTGTTATTCTAGGTGTTCTAGCAACGACTCTTGCACGCCATCGTGACAAGCCGAGAGTGTACATGGGATGCATGAAATCTGGACCTGTTCTTTCTAACAAGTAATTCTTTTGGATGTATTCTTGCTTAGAGTTAAAATGTGTCTCTTCTATTCTCTTTTGCATTATACTGAAAAAGTGGTGTGTTATCACAGGAGTGACAAATACCATGAACCGGAATATTGGAAATTCGGCGAGGACGGGAACGGGTATTTCCGACATGCTACTGGGCAGATTTATGCAATCTCAAAGGATTTAGCCAACTATATCTCAACCAACAGGTGAGGATATTCAAATCATAAGCATAAGAGCTGCCAATGAACCAAACTCTTTCAGCACATGATGTTTTTTTCTATGTTAGTTTGATTAATTGTGAATGCAGGCAAATATTACACAAGTATGCCAACGAAGATGTATCCCTTGGTTCATGGTTCATTGGTCTGGAGGTTGAGCATGTTGATGAACACGATATGTGCTGTTGGACACCACCAGGTACCCCGTTCGATTATAGATGTATGACATATTGACATTGAATGCACCCGATTGGGTTTGTAACGGGTGCTTCAGTAGAGATGAACTCCGTTAGGAAGGTAGTAAGGGCATATTATTAAATAATTGGGGAAGCTAAGGTTATATACCGGCGTACTATGATATTACTTATTAGTAGTCTTTAAACTTAGACTAAACAAATACTCCTACCAAACTCGAACCCATCAACCAAACACATGCTATACTAGCTCAACATAGGCTTCCTAACTCAAGGGTTACAAAAATCTAGATCTCTAAAGCTCATTCCCGTATACATCCAAACACAAACTTTCCAACAGTAAAGCTACATAAACTCAGACTAAACAAATTCCTGTGGAAATTAAATTGAATTCTCTTACGAGAGCCGTGACTTTTCGGGGTATCGATTAATCTATTTCACATTAAAATATCTAAAGGATATCGTCATCATCGTCATTGAAACTGCTATTAGGATTATCTTGATTTCACATGTCAGCATGATAAGTTAATCTTGCGATATTGATTGATTATATGAATGCAGATTGCGAGTGGAAGGCGCAAGCGGGAAATGCGTGTATAGCATCGTTTGATTGGAATTGCAGTGGAATATGCAAATCAGTGGAGAGAATGAAATATGTTCATGAAAAATGTGGTGAAAAGAATGGAGCTGTATGGACTGCTTCCTTCTAATCTTTTAGCTTACTCGGTAAAAAAGAGAGACAGAAAGAAAGGGATGAAAAATGCTGGAGATTGAGAATGGAACATCATCATCAGCTCATATAGAAAAAGAAAGAAAACTATAAAAGAAAATGATGCTCATTTCATTTCCCATTGTAAGAGATGAATATGAGTGAAAATTAGTTTTTTTTTTTTTTTGGTTTTTTACACGTATAACGATACTGATCTTATGATGGTAGAGGAGATTGATAAAAAGTGAGAATCCCCTGCTCTGCTGGATGTGTTTTTAATTATTTAGGTAGCGTGATATATAATATTGATGTTGGAAAAAATAGAGTTTTAAGTGGATTATTATAATATTTGCCTTTTTTTTCAGTTAATTATTGATGACCCCAATCAAGAGTTGCACTGAAAATTAATCTAACAAGTCTTATTTTCTATTAAAAGTTTATAAGATAGTAAAAAAACAGAAAGGAAATTATGAGTGTTTTCTTATTTTAGGTATTACATCAAATTAGATGAGAAATACTCAACATTCGACTTTATAAAAAGAGAATATCGATACATGATAATATCTAACTAGTTAAATTATGCTTAGGTAGATAAAAGGGTAAAAGTATTTAATTCATTAAAAAAAGGGTAATACGGAGTCAATTTAAACAAAAGTGAAGGTAAGCTCTCATCTAACTTTGTATAAATTAATAGTAATTTGACTAATGAAGTGTATTGATTAAATCATTTATTAAAATTCAAGGTTCAATTTGATGAAATAAAAGTTTAGGGTTGAATTTAACAATATATATATATATATATATATATATATATGTATATAATAAAACCAATTTAGATATAAAAAAACATTTGATTTTGTGATTATATATTCGAAGGTTTTGTTTAATTTTTTTTTTTTTTGTAGAAATAGCTCTTTTACTTTTTTTTAATTGAATAACTAATTTTATAAGTTTTTTTTTTTTAAATCAAATTCATGAATATATAAAGAGTAATTCTAAAAATTAAAAAAATCTAGTCATCTAAAAATTATTAAAAACAATATTAAAACATAATCAAATAATAGTTTGACGAATGTTCCCTTGAAGATCAAAGCGATTTTCTTTTATCATATTTTAGGCTGGAAATACAGCTTCGCTTTTTATAAAATGCAAAAAGAAAAAAAGAAAAAAAGTTTTTCCCTCCCCAGCAATCCAAACCAAAAACACATACACACCCCATGTGACCATCACCGACAGCACCGCTCTGCCAGCTGGCAACACTCAATAATCCCATGTTTCTTCCTCTACATCCCCACCTTCTTCTCCCTCCCATCCACCCAATAAAAACACACCACGTATTCAAATGTATACGTGTCATTTTTACACTCGTCCACATTCTGAAGCTAAAAAACAGAGTGAAAAACCTCAACGCGTTTAATAATTTAGAAACACCGCAATTCCAGGGCCTTATTTCACTGCAAAACTGATTTATCATTTCCCATTCCTTCAACTTTACTCTTTATTATTATTATCCTTACCTCTTCACTTCATTCATTCATTCATTCATCTCTCTCTTACTTCTCACTCTTGAAAAAAAAAGACATCTTTTTTGTTTTTGTTTGAAACCATGGCGAGAATGTTGGTCGTATTAGGTTTGTTGGTGTTATCGGCCATCGTTGCCGAAAGCCGACCGGTTAGAGTTCCGTTTGTTGTTCATGGTAAAGTGTACTGTGATACTTGTCTTGCTGGCTTCGAAACCTCCGCCACTACCTACATTCATGGTATCTCTTCTCTTTCTTTCTTCTTTTTTCAACTTTTTTATTTTTGAAATCTTCTGATTTTTTGCTAGATCTGTCTTGTGTTTTAGTTTTTTTTTTTTTTTTTAAGGATCCGATCTAAGAATAGTGAGTCGAAAAGAGCCAGATCTACATCGGACCAATTAGTAGTTTTGAGACGGAAGCTTAGATAGTTGAGGTGTTGTTAATTTAATGGAGAATTTTGATGGATTTTGTTTGGATTCGGTTTTTTTGACGGTTGTCTGATTGCATGTGCTATATCTTAATCTTAGTCAAGGTTGGATTATTTTAATCCTAATTTGTGAATTATGATATTAATTAAAAGCTTGGTCTGACTTTACTTCCATTCTGCTGGTCTTCTTGTAATTAATTAAAGAGATAATTTGCAAATCAGTACCTGTGTGGTTTACTTAATTTGCAAATTATATCCTTACCGGTTTGAAAATGATTTTAAGCATCATTGTGATTTATAAAATCTACAAATCATACTCGGGAAAAAAATCGTTATTTTTAACAAAGTTAGTACACATTGCTTATTTTACAAATGCCACATGTTGATTTTGTTTGAACGAGATGGATCGTTTGCAAATTCACAAATCAGAGAGGCTTAAAATTGTATTTAAAAACTAAGGGCATGTTATGTAAATCAGACAAACCACAAGGATGTGATTTGCAAACATCGTTAAACTGAGTGAAAATACATACTGGGATTTTGGTGTGTTGAAATATTGCTGTATGATTGATTATCTTGATAAAAATCTGAATTTTCATCTAAAAGTAATGACTCTTCTGTAAATGATTTCCATTTCTTGTGTCATGGCTTGTTCTTAGATAAAAACTTATCATCCAATGGTTCAATTTTTTTTTAGGTGCTAAGGTCAGAGTTGAATGCAAGGATAGGAACACAATGGAACTTATCTACAGCCGAGAGGCTACAACAGGCTCGACGGGATCTTATACTCTCTTGGTCTCCGAGGACCATGAGGACCAACTTTGTGATGCTTTGCTAGTTAGCAGCCCTCAGAAGGATTGTGCTTCAATATCTGAAGGCCGTGACCGTGCCCGTGTGATCCTCACCCGCTACAACGGAATCGCATCCGATGAACGTTACGTCAATGCCATGGGCTTCACTAGAGAGAATGCTGTGTCTGGCTGCAACCAAGTCATGAGTCAATATCAGGACATTGAAGATTAGATTTAGTATTAGTTTGGATATCATTTATATAATCAAGAGGTATAATTGTCATGTTCTAAGTATGCTTATTATGCTAATGCCCCCATATACTCTTTGTTTGGATTCTGAATGGTTTGTTATTCCATTGGTGAAGTTGATTAATATGTTTTGTTGATTCACTTAGGGCCCGTTTGGTAACCTTCCTTGTTTCTATTTTTTGTTTATTATTTCTATTTCTTGTTTCTTGTTTGTCTTTTTTTTAAAAGAAAAATAGAAACATGTTTGGTAACTGTTTCTTATTTCTTGTTTCTTGTTCCTCTTTTTTTTAAAAGAGAAATAGTAACATGTTTGATAACTGTTTCTTGTTTCTGGAAGAAAAAAATAAATAAATGTGTTTGGTAACTATTTCTTGTTTCTGCTTCTCATTTAAAAAAAATAAAAATATTTTGAAATTTTACAATTTTAAATGATATATTTAAAAATATTATATTAATATAATTTTTGGATATTTATAATATATTTTATAAGTCAAAATGAGATAAGGTAATAATTTATAAATGTGTTGAAAACTTTGGAAATAAGAAAGAGAAATAAAAAACAAGAATCTGTTGTTTTTAAAATTTCTATAAATTTTAGGAAGTTTTTCTTAAAAAAATGAGAAACAAGAAACAAGAAGAGTTATCAAACAACCCCTTTCTTAAAAATGAGAAATAGAAACAAGAAACAGAAATTGGGAAGGTTACCAAACGGTCTTTAATTATCAGAATACACAAGGAAAAAACTTGACTTCTTATTTGAATGCTTGCGATTATTTGTATTTAGAAGATACATTTATGTTATCAAAGAATTTTTTTAGAGTGTTTTGGTTTGGATTGGGCGTAGGCGTTAGCCATGGTTGTGTTGGGTTATATAAGTAATTAAAGGAAATCAAATTATGGCCTATTTGAGACGTTGGCCCAATTTGATTAATAAAGCCCATTTGACCCAATTGTGTCATTTGACTAAAATTCAATTTAGCACCAAGGACAATATGGTTTTGCCATGGACTTGTCACCCGCTACAAAGAGTTATGTGTGGGTGGTGGCTTTGCCTCCCACCATGACTCTGGTGTCGTTTTTTTCTGGCTTTTTTTTTTTTTTTTTTTTTTCATTATTCATCGTTTTTGGATTTTCCCAGCAGGTTGTATGGTAGGGTGGTTTTATTTGTGTTTTAATTAAACAGTGGAGTAGGGAGATTTTGGTGTATGAATGGAAGGGTAACGAAGAAGATGATGGAATCGATAGGATGAAAGAGATGAAATATGAAATACTTATCGGAAGAATATGAAAGCCGAGAGTTAATCGTGATGCTCAAATCCACCTCCGATTCTTCAACTTAGATCGCCTCTCTAGAACGGTAAATGAAGCTACTGAAGCCAAATCCATACTACAATGGGAAATTCATGCCAAAAGGTGGGGATTTCATCCCTCAAAAGACAACTCTCAATATTATATTTGATATGATAATACTAAAAAATACTAAATAAAACATAAATGGAGTTTTATATCCTTACAAAAAAGTATAAAAAGACTACTATGTTTTTAGAGACTAACTAGAAAACTATTTACTGGTAATCTAAAATAACTTAACTTAGTATATATCCATCCTACATCAGATTATTTTGGTAAATTACAAAATTTATCTCTTATACTATTTTATTCGATCAATTTCGATCTTATTATATGTTAAATGTTGTAATTTTATCTTCCGTTTTGATGCCATCCAACTTTTGTTAATTTTTCTATTTCTTCTTCTTTTCAATCTCTTTGAATGGATCAAGGGGGTATTTGGTTATTAGATTTAGGTTTGTATTAAATAGTAAATTTGTTAAGTGTACAATATATTGAAATTATGAAAATGAATAAGTTTGTTAAGAGGGATGTTAACAAACCCATCATATTGGGTTTCAAAACTGAAAAATAAATACTGATTAGAGTAGTGTAACCCCTAACTCACTATCAAAACCTAATAATCAAACGGCCCATTTGGTCATGTTTGAGATGGCTAGGTGGTCTATTTACGTTGATGTTCAACAGATTTAGGGAGATGTGAGGGTGACTAATTAAAATGACAAAAAATTATGGGTTTTAATTGATATTGAGATGGAGGAAGATATGGAGTGAGAGAGACATAGAGGATGAAATTTGAATTGAGATTTTAGAGAGAGTATCAAAGAGAGATTAAAAAAAAGGAGGAGAGAGGAAAAATTAAGAGTAAAATATAAATAAGATACTTATATTGGTCAAATGGACGAACACTCTTTATAATTAAAGATGATAATTTATATTTAAGTACTTCTATAATTATAGAATGAGACTCCCATTAACACAATTAAATGGAGTTTGGATGAAAACAATACAAATACAACACTTACTACTATAGAGTTTACTTGAAATTTATCAAATTATAATTTGATCCTTAGTACTAAAATGAGTATTTACCATAGAAGTATTGATTGATTAAATATTATCAGGAAGATTACTTACCATCGGAATATTATTAATTTTCCGTTACATGCTTAATAGGTGGGAGAAGAAGGGGAACATATTTGTCTAATTTAAATATATATATTTTATAATTAAATAGGTTTAGTAAGCGATACATGTTTTCCATGAGGGGAAAATGCAGTTATTTATTTTATACATTATCTTACAAAAGGTTCACGTTACAAATACATTAAAATAAGTTTAAGATTATTGATAAATGTTTCAAAACACGTGAGTTAATTTTGCAGTTTTTTTTAGCTTACCCGCTTTTTGAAAGGAATTGAAGAAAGTGTATAAGAAATAATTTGAAATGAATAGTACTATTTTTCTATGATACCTAAAACTGACAAAAAAAAAAAAACTTGTCCTTTTATTATTACGTCTTTGTAATTGACAAAACTTAAAATCAAAGTTAAATTTGTAATTTCATTTACTTTACTTTTAAATGAAACTATTTGAAATCTCTAGACATTTTTAAGTTTGTCTTTTAAATTTAAAATCGGGAAATACTTTGTTTTTATTTATTTTTTACATTTTATGATATCAAATAAAATAATTCATTTAAATCACTCACGGTTTAAACAAACACCACATTAAAGATACGATCAAACCTCAAATGGATTAGGAGGAGGAATGAACTATATCTCTGTTAATATAAAGTATTTAAACTATTTTAAAAAAAATTAAATATATGTAAGTTTAGACAATAAACCAGATCGTGAAAAACTTGTTTAAAAGAATTTTACTAAACCACCAAGACAAACCCAATCACTTTTTTTTGTGTGTGTGGTGATTTTGACTTTTAAATCATATGACAAAAAAAAAAAATACAATATTACAGCTTTGACCTTAATTTTAACTCGAATTATGTGATATTCAAAGTTGTAAAATGGTCAAAATTAGACTAAGCCACTAAATAGGTAGATATAAATTATTGTGAGTTTGAACTTTATTTTTTCAGTCAAAATAGGCCAACTTTTCATTGATTTGTACCATTCTTGACCCTAAAAAGGCATCTCTCTCGGATTAAAATATTATGATGGCATATTCTTAATTATGTGTAAAGATTCAACTACCCATGGTTCTTCATATTTTTTATAAATATTTCAGTATATCGTTTTCAATTTAAACTTCTTTTTTAAAAAAATAAAATAAATAACTTCTTCTTTTTAATTTTTATTCCTTTAAAAAAATTGCCGGACTCAACCCGACTCCGAGTATTCGTGACCGTCATTTTCATATGTTATTTCTTGAATCATAAAAAAATTTGTTTGCATATTTTAGATAAAAATATTGATAACAAGAAAGGTAAAAAAATTCACAATTATAGTTTATGTGACTAATATGAATTCAAAATGAAGAAAAAAAAATGTGGATTTCAGATACAGTTAGAGTGGAGTGGATGAATATTGAATGGTTATTTAAATCTAATTAAATTTTAACAACAATTACTAAAATAATATATTTTACACCCTAATTACTCAAATATTAAACAATTTTAAAAATTACCCAAATAGCATAATTATGGTTCAATAAATTTATTGAACTAAAAAAAAGTTATTGGAAATAATAATGAAAAATAATCAAATAGTTCGATAAATTGTTGAACTTAAACTTAAAAAAAGCAAAAAATAAGCAAATTCATTAAAAATACCCATGAAAAATAGTTCAATAAATTTATTGAACAATAATTATGCTATTTGAGTAATTTTTAAAAGGGGAATTTCATTGGGTGGCAAATTTTTATGTAATATTTGTAAAAATATCAACTCAAAAAAGTATTTGTAAATATAGCAATTTTATCATGTTTATCAGTGATAAACAGTGATTTATATGTTTATCAGTTATAAACTTAGTGTAAAAATATGTAATTCAATGTTTATCACTGATAAACTCGATCAAAATTTGCTATATTTACAAATATTTTTTTGAGCTTTTATTTTTACAAATATTACTAAAAAATTTGCTAGATTTGCAAATGCCCCCTTTTAAAAGGTTCAAACATTTTAGTAATTAGTATGCAATTTTATATTATTTGAGACAAATTCTTTAAATTTTATTTGATATTTTTTTAAAGATATTACACAAAAATAAAAAAGAGGTGACTCGAACTTTAACCTTAAAGGAAGGTGCTTAAACACTTAAACTATATTCTTGTTAAGAACCAATTTTTATCGTTTCAGTTGTCATTAATAAGCTATAATAACATTCATTCATACAAAGGATTGGAACTTGGATAAATGGTGTGACAGAGTTGGAGGGTAAGGAAGGTAATTAAAACAAGCACGTGCATAGGTTAGGGTAAAACGACAAAGCACGTGCGGTAGGGGGTGGTGTACTCAGCGAGTTAGTTAGATGGTGCTGTGGTAAGCTTTGCCCAATTTCAAACCATAAGCAAGAGCCTCACCTACCCCGGCAGCCTTTTTTTTTTAATTTTTTTTTTCTATCTATTGTATTTTAAATCGTTTTTTAAATTTAAAATTAATGATATTGTGGTTTGTTGGGATAGTAAAGCAAGTTTTGTCCTTGTATACTATTCAAAGGTTGTTTTTCATTGTATTTAAGGGGTCATTTAGCTCCTATTATAGATAAAGAGATCTCAACTATCTAGTTTCAAATTAAATTTAACTCTCAACTTTATAATCTAATATGATATTTAAAAAAATCATAATTAACATCATATTGAGACAAAAAAATTATAACAAGGAATAATAATTTAATACAATTTGTTAGTTAAAAGCCATAAAAAATAGAGAATAAATATACGCGGATAATAGAAGGGGGCATTTGCAAATCTAGCAATTTTTATAGTAATATTTGTAAAAATAAAATCTCAAAAAAATATTTGCAAATATACCAAATTTTTATACTATGTTTATCACTGATAAACACATAAATCAATGTTTATCATTGATAAACATGATAAAAATTGCTATATTTACAAATACTTTTTTGTGTTGATATTTTTACAAATATTGTATAAAAATCTGTCACCCAATGAAATTTCCCTAATAGAATATTGAAAACCATATAGATAATTAAAATTATTTTTTTTCAGATCAAGATAATTAAAATGGTTTTAAACTATAAAAATGTGATTCCTTAAAAATAAAGGAGGTAATATAAAACTTTTAAAAAGTTAAAAGAAACTTAGATTGAAATTAGATATAGATGTCAATATGAACCAAAACTATATTTTGAATATAAATAAAGTAAAATAAACTAAAAATATGAAGGAAAAAAAGAGAGAGAAATATATAAAAGCTGTGAAACTCAAACCTACCTCCTCTACCACGTTGTTTGGTAAGATCCCGGAAACCACAAGCCTCCAAATTCTTGTCTGTTTATATTAAATTACAAATATTAAAACTTGTCAATCTCAAGCTGTGGGAAAAAAAGCGACTTGTCCTTTCACTCTTTCTATATTATAAAGATCACCTCTTTCATTTCAATTCTATTCAATTTCATTTTCATAATCAACGTCGATTTTTGCTAATACATATTTCTCCTTGCTTTCTTCATAATTCATTAATCATTGGCGTTTCCTTTCTTCATTTTCTCCGTTGAAAAAGACTTCATTTTTCTTTCGTCTCTGCCTCGGTTTCATCGTTTCTTCTATTTATCAAGGTTGGTTTCTGTTTTTCTCAGATCAATCTCTTTGCTTTGCTTTTTTTTTTCCCTTATCTGGGTCATTGGGGTCTGTTTATTTCATTTCTTTAATTTATGTAGATTTGGTGATTTTGTTATTTTCTGTTTCTGGGCATGGTTTTTTTTTTTTTTTGGATTCCTGAAAAAACCCATATGGGTTTTATGATGATTTTGATATAACAGCATTTGATTTGCTTTCCCATGATCTTATTTTTTAAAAGAATACTTCTTTTTCCCTCTTCGTATCTCTTTGTGTTTTATTAGAATGCAGCTTTATGGTTTATGTATATTTGCTATAAGGAATTCATTTGTAAAAATTAATGATTTTTTTGTCCTTACTTGGGATCACTTGGAATTTTCAGAATGGCTGCTGCAGTATTTCATCAAGCTCTTGGAACTTTTCATTCCCATGGACAAGTTAATAGCTCGAATTTTACTCAATGTTCGAGTAATTTGACGAAATTGAATTCAAAGTGTCTTAAGGTTGAATTTGGGATCTTCACTAAGAAGACTCTTAGATCTGGAAACATGAATGTAGGAGCAATTCAAGCTTCTTCTTCTGTTTCTCAAACTTCAGTTTCTGATCCCATTTCATCACCTTCAATCAACACCGGTACCGACTCTCAGAAGAAGCACAGTAAGTTGGTTTGGTTCCACTTATTGTAATTTCCAAATTGGTGAAGCTATTTGCTGCTATTGATCATTACTTCGTTGTTCTCGAGTGTTTTTCTTATATGACGCATTATCTGTAAAAACGAATTTATAGGCTAAAGTTCTTGCTTTTTGAATTTTTTTTTATGCTGAATGCTGAGTAAATTTTATATTTCAGATGAATCAGCTTTGATTTTGATTCGACACGGAGAATCATTGTGGAACGAGAAGAACTTATTCACTGGCTGTGTTGATGTGCCACTGACCAAGAAAGGTGTAGAAGAGGCAATTGAAGCTGGCAAGAGAATCAGCAACATACCTGTTGACATGATCTATACTTCTTCACTCATTCGTGCACAGATGACTGCTATGCTTGCCATGACACAACACCGCCGTAAAAAGGTGAATTTTGAGACGTGTCAAACCTTTTGCAGTTGGTAACATTTATGTATGGCTAATTCAAAACTTAGCTCACTGTAATCCTAAAAAACGATATTACCAAAGGTCCATACTTGTTGGTAATTGGTATTCCCCGTAATTATTTTGCTGGAATAGAAGACCATAGCCCCACAGCTGCACTACTTTCTCGATTCCTTTTATTAGCTAACCTCATGATTATCTACATTCATGCAGGTTCCAGTCATTATTCATAATGAGTCTGAGCAGGCAAGGGTCTGGAGTCAAATATTCAGTGAAGAAACCAAAAAACAATCCATCCCAGTAATAGCTTCTTGGCGATTGAATGAAAGAATGTAATTACCACTGCTTCTAGTTTTTCCCCCTTTGCTATTCACATTTATGCCATCAAACTTAAATTTGTGTTGTGTTTAGGTATGGGGAACTACAGGGTCTCAATAAGCAGGAGACAGCTGATAGATATGGGAAAGAACAAGTTCATGAATGGCGTCGGAGTTATGACATTCCTCCTCCTAATGGCGAGAGTTTGGAAATGTGTGCGCAGAGAGCTGTTGCTTATTTTAAAGATCAAGTATGATGACTGTATTTTTGCTTGTATCTTTTTTCCTAGCAGACATTCTTGCATTACATTCATTCACAATTTTATTTGTATTGTCGAAATTTGATCACATCCCTTGCTATTCTTGGAGATGAGATTTCTTCATCTGATTGCTGAAGTTTTCCCTGCAGATTGTACCCCAGCTGCAGTCTGGAAAGAATGTAATGATTGCTGCACATGGAAATTCATTGAGGTCCATAATTATGTATCTAGACCAATTAACTTCTCAAGAGGTAATAGACTATTTCCTTGATTGGTTGTATCATGTTATATAGCAATATTATGCCTTCGTATAGTAACATGTCCCGATGATATTTTTTAGGTTATCAGCTTAGAGCTATCGACTGGAATACCCATGCTCTATATATTCAAAGAGGGAAACTTCATGAGGAGGGGAAGTCCTGCCGGTCCTTCTGAGGCCGGTGTTTATGCTTATACGAGGGTAATCAACTTTTGCCCTTCCACCTAGTTTTTACTTCTTAGTTTTATTTCTTTTTCTCTCCCAACATCCTGGCATCTGCCAGTTCTTATTTTCTTGATTGCCAACTGTCATAGTTATTATGAGTTTGGTGCAAAAGGATGTAAATTAATTGGCTGCTCACCAAGTTTCCAACTACTTTGTCGATTTCAAATAAGAAATTTGTTAAGACACAAAAATGGCTTCCCTAGTAATGCCCATTATATGAACCGTGAGTTGGTCTATTAGTAAATCTTGAAGCGGCCATCTACTTCAAGTATGATCCTACAAGTTTTCTGGCGATTATGGTCTGATGATTGTCCTAGTGAGATTAATCGAGATGTATGTAAATTGTCCTGGACACATGGTTATATAAAATGCTAGATATCCTTTTAACGACTTTATTACCAACTTGAAAAGTGAAGTCTTATGTGTAAGAACTTGATCATTGACAAAAATAGAAAGAAACAAGAGAGTTCAACTCTTCACCAGTTTTCTTAAACTCCGGGAATTTAATTAAGATTAAGAACTTACATTTCTTCAAATTGGACTATTTGGCAGAGTTTGGCTCTCTACAGGCAGAAGTTAGATGAGATGTTACATTAATATGTTTCATTAATACAGGTAACCATCAATTAGTTCATCTCTTTTACTTCACTCGTTGCAATTTCGTAATGCTGATATATGTTTAATCATTGTTCTTTTCAGGACCTTGCCGTCCCATTGCACTGCGAGTATTAACGACGTGCTTTTGTGGTTTTAAGACTGCAAGGAAAGAAAAATTCTCCTACCTAGAAACTTAGTTTGCACGAAATATTGTAGTTCTTTTTGAAGTAAACTGTACAAGTATACAAAAGTCTGTATCTGATGGTTGTTCGTTCATTCATGTTTTTCTTTCTTTATAATTATTTTTGTTTTTGATCTGGGAAGGGAGTGAATCTTATGCCAAATCATGAAAGATTGAGGATCCTCATTTTGGTTTCTCAATGTTTCGTTGATATTAATATTCCTGAAAAAAGATTGAGATTTCATTTTTCACTTGGCCTCTATACTTTTCCACAGAGCATTACAAATTATTAAACTTGGGTCTTCCAGAAATGACAAAAATGATACATGTAAATTGGGAAGAAAAAGAGAGAGATGTGATGTTTATTAGACTTGATGGAAGACGAAAGGAGATACTTTTCATTGATAAGTTTAAAAAAAAAGTAGTGTAACTCTAAAAAAAAAAAAAAAAAAAAAAAAATAAAAAAAAAAAAAAAAAAAAAAAAAAAAAAAAAAAAAAAAAAAAAAAAAAAAAAAAAAAAAAAAAAAAAAAAAAAAAAAAAAAAAAAAATGAATTTATAGTGTAACTCAAAAAATTTAAAATAGTAGGAAAAGAAAGTAAAATCCAAATTTTGGGTGACCCCAAAAAAATACTTCCAACAACAAGAAAACAATTATTCATAACAAACGGATGTATTTTGAATATTCTCATTCTTAGGATTTTTTTTAATATGATAATAAAGAATTCAAAGTTTGATGAGATAATTTATGAAATTAATTTTTTTTTGTTCAAGTTTAAAGTTAATGGAGTCAACCAAAAAGAGACCCCCCCATTTCTCAAAAAGAATCAAAAATATTTTCACACTAAATGGAGGGCCATTTGGGCATTGAAACCTCCAATAGCGTTATTCAAATAAGACTACATACTTAGTAACAGCAGGTTAGAAAAATGTGAGAAAAAAAAAAAAAAAAAAAAAAATTTTTTTTTTTTTTTTTAAATTAATCTTATATTAATTATAAACAAAGTTAATTAGTATTGTTAACTTTTTTCCATACTTTAGAATTAAGTTTGGTTTAAACAGTTAAAATTTCTTTCTTAATATAATATTTATTTTCATTATAAAAGGTGAAAGTGTTGAAATTAAAAAATCTGGTTGTTCACTTTCACATTAAATAGTTTTTCATGAAACAATAAAAGCTTCAATATTTCATTCCATTTCATTGTAGACAGCTCAAACAAATTGGGATATTACTCCAAATCTTATCTCCCACAAACGCCTTAATTATGCATATTATTCAATTTGTTAATTAATCATCCAAGATATCAAATAAAGATATCAATAGGATATTCCACATCTCCTACAACCAAGAAATAAGATCCTTCTTCAACAACCATTAATCCTTCTTCATTAGCCTTACTTAAATGCTCACAAGGGTTTACCAAAAACTCTGCCTCTTTTCTTCCTCCACCTTTTATTTCTACCTTTTCAAATCCTACCAATTGCTTCTTTGGACTCCCATTTATGGATTTTCCTGACCTCACAAATAGCAATACTGTATGTTTTCCTCCCATTTCCCCTTCATTTCTAACTTCAATTTTGACTGTGATACCCTTACTCTCACAAATCCTTTTATCCAACTCCGAAACGAGCTTGTATCGTACCGAGTCTGAGTTCTTGACTGGTCGAGTGGCTGATTGGTCGTTTAGGTAGAGCTTGCTTTGAGTACCTGATGTGAACTTATAGAGATAGTTAGAGTAACTGAGTCCATAGCCAAACTCAAAGACTTTTTGTCCTTGGTAGAATCGATAAGTACGACCGGGATAGCCTGATGATGGATCAGCTCTCATTCTCATGTCTGTCATTGGTACTTTGATGAAATTATGTGGATACCAAGTCACTGGCAATCTCCCTCCTGCAAAACCAACATAAAAAAAAAAAAAAAAAGTAAATATTTAAGACAATTTTCGCCCGAACGAAGATCACGGTATAAGATGTAAACCTGGATTGTGATCACCAAAAATGATTTGTGCAATTGCAGTTCCTCCAGCTTGTCCTGGATAACCAGCCCACAATATGCTTCCTACCTTCTCATTATACTTGGCTGAAGATATATCAACTGGTCCTCCACATAAAAGAACCAAAACAATCGGTTTTTTAGCAGCTTTAGCAACTTCAGCAATGAGTTGATCTTGCTTTCCAGGCAGTTCCAATTGCACACGGTCATGATCTTCTCTTTCTTGGCCTTGATCCAATCCCATAACCAACACCACATAATCAACCCGTTTCGCTATTTCCACAGCCTGATTGATCGTAGCCTCGGTACAATTAACCGCATTGCAGCCTTGGTGATAGATGGTGTTTTGAACATAACTCTTCAACCCTTGAAATGGGGTGATGGATTTGCAAGGGATGCCTGCATAGTTTCCACGAAGCGTGAACGGGGCATCGGCATTGGGGCCGATAACAGCGAGTGAGAGTGCGTTGGATTTGGGAAGTGGGAGGAGTTTAGCAGAGTTTTTTAGAAGGACAATGCCATCTCTAGCAGCTTGGAGAGCCAAAGCTTGGTGTTGTGGGGAACAAACTTGGTTAGGGCCAATTTGGCCAAAGAGAAGCTTAGTTGGATTGCCATTAAACAAACCCAATCTCATTCTAACAGTAAACAAATTGTGAAGTGCTCTGTCTATTTGATAAATTGGTAATTTTTTCTGTTGCACTGCTGATTTGGAGTGGTTTTTCAAGTAACTACCACAATTGAGGTCCATCCCTGTAAAACATATTTGTGTTTTGGACAAAAATTAGAGAAGGAAATAACAAGAGTTGGAGCTATTAGGGATATGATACTTTGGGTGACATTTTTTCCAATATTTTTTTATGGAGTATTTTAAAAATGACATTTTTTTAATTTTAGATTTGATAAATAGCCAAAAAAAAAATTAGAATTTTAAAAAATAGTGCTTTTATTATATAATGAAATATCAAAATCGTACAAAACTAACAAAAACTTGAAGAAGAAAAAAAAATTGTAATTTAAAACATCTTATTAGAAACATAAAAAACAATAATATTTTGATCATTCAACCGATGCGAGAGAAAATAAATAATAATTTAATGAAAATAATTCATTTATTAATAAAAGCTAAACGTTAAGTGTTTCTGAAAAATAAGGTAGTTAAAAGTATTATGGAATATATATTTTTTTAAATCTATTTATCAAATAATTATGACACAATAATACTGATATGAGCTAAATTTAAACATGACTTTTAAATGAAGATAAATATGATTGTTTACCCTTCTATTTGGCACATATAGGGCCGATTGGAAAAAGCTTGGATAAACCTTCGTAAATTGAGAGTGGTCCTTTTGTTTGGGCCAGAATTACGCACACCGATGGGCCCATTGGGTTCTAAAGTCCACTATCAAACTTTATGGGTGTGGGATTGGAAATCACGTGAATGACTCAACTGAGCTAAATCTATAGTATAAGAGGGCTCCACCCACACCAACTTATTTATATATATGAAACATTTTCAATACTTTCATTGGTCCTTCCTAAAATGTAATTAAAGTATGATTTTTTTTAATATAACGAGAGTATTAGAAATTATCTCATATATAATATACCTGCTTTGAGGACATCAGCCACTGCATCTTCTGGTGATTTGGCATATTTTTGTAACTCATAGATGATGGACACGGCATCACAGTCCGATGTAATGTACCTGATAATTCTCAAACCACAACAAAACTAATATTAAATTTAAGATTTTTTTAATTTGATAAGAAAGGTGAGATGAGGAGGTTACCCTACCCGTGGAAGCCCCAATCTCGTCGAGCGGTAAGAGATAAGAGATTATAGTCGGCACAACTAGGGACCCCATTAACTCGATTGTATGAACACATTATTCCACTCGCTCTTCCTTTCTCTATACAATTGTAAAATGGTGGTTGATATGTATCAGCCAAATCTTGCTTCGTCACCTATTCATATGAAAATAAACTTCATTAATTCTTTATTGTTATTTTTTTTATAAGTTAATTATAATATATTGCCATAAAGTTCATATTATTATAGAAAATATCTCCTCGTGAATCGTGACTCTGGACATGGGCCTATAACAAGCCAAAAGACACGGTTCCAGATATTGGGAAAATTCAATGAATTTATATATCAAAATATTTACAGCCAATGGCTACCTTCACAATTTGACCGAATAATTCTTCCAATCGGATCAAAAGTTGGGTAAGGCACATGAAAAGCGAGGATAGATCTTTGAGCTAAAATTATTATTAAAACGATATGATTAAAGGAGTGCATCAATTATTTATTAGAGAATATTAAAATATCTATATAATTATTAAAAGAAACTCATATATTTATCATTATTAATATATTTTATTCAATAAAAAATGACACATATAACAAACTCATATTTATCGATGAGTAACTAAACATCTTCCTTATTTATATATTATTAACAATAAATACGTCAGTCTCAATTGTTTGTCAGGCATCCAACTCTCTCTTGCTTAAAGTTATAGAGTTCGAGACGAGAATATCAAAATTATATATCACCAAATTTATAGAAAGAGCGAGAAAATGAGTTTCACTCTTTAATCAAAATTTGCCTAAAAAAAAAACAGAGAGATGAAGTAAGAAGATTTTGGTTACCTTAGCATCGAATACGAATCGATTGACACCATTCCAATTATCAAGATCATAGGCAGTGAAATGTTTACAACAAGCCGAAGCTTGAAGATGGCCTTCTATCTCCAGCTTCCCTCCTTCAATGGAATCTCCTTGAATCCCTCTAACATAAGCCACTGCATATTTACCAGTAACCATAGGATCTTCACCCGGAGTTTCTTGTCCTCTTCCCCATCTTGGATCTCTATATATGTTTATATTTGGTGCCCAAAATGTCATTCCCTTTGCTTGTCCCGCGTTATATATCGCCCTTGCTTCCGTCCCGATCACCTTATAATTTGAAAATTACTATTAAGGATCTCGTATCGGAAACATCATAACATTATTTATAAAATCTAAAGCTCACTTTTCTTATTACCGTGATTATTAATTATTAGTATCCGAAAAAAAAAAATGATGAATTAATATATTTAACTGTTATAATCTAATATATGCTGTGTCGGTCACCTTGAATAATTTCTTATTTATAACATAGTAGTGAGTGTTCTCTCACCTGTCCGATTTGGTACCATAGATTGGTATCGAACGTGGCAGCAGTGAGAATCACTTGAGGGAAGCTCGTGGCGGCGGTGATAATTCCGTTGAATCGGATACCGCCGGGGCCGACATTGGCGACACCGTGTAGAGCTTCGGACCACCATTCGTAGGCCGGGATTCCGAGGCGGGGAATGGAAGGAGCTGTGTTAACGAGCTGTGAAATCTTCTCATCTAATGTGAGTCGAGAAACGAGATCTCGGACTCTGGTGGTGATGGGCAAAGAAGGATTGCAAAATGGGAGAGATTTAGTATGTGGGTTTGATGAATCGCAGCCATACGGAGGCTGAATTGACTCAGAAATAATGGAGGAGGAGAAAGTGAAGAAGATGAAAATGGTGGAAAGAGGCAGATTTGAGGATGAGAATCTCATTTTTTGGAAGAAAAAAAAGTTAAGCTTAGAGCAAAGGGTCTTTGAAAGTAGTGAAACTAATAAAGTGATTTCTAAGGCATTGTCTTTTTCATCCAACGGTTACCATTTTTTTGTCACTTGGAATTTAAGCATTCAGATTATTAAAATTTAAAAAATAAAAAATAATAATAACTTCCTTTGTTATTTTTACAGATTTTTTCTAGATCTCAAAATTTATATAATAAAGTGGGTATGTGCTTCCTAAACACTCCTCATCCTCATCCTCATCTCATTTGCGGTAAATTTTAACACTCGTCCCTCGTCCTCGTCCCTTTTTTTTTAAAAAGATATTACATCAAATTAGGGATGGAGATCTCGAACATTCAACCATATGAGAAGAGAGCATGTGTCTAACCATTTGAGCATGTGTCTAATCACTTGAAATTTTAGATCTATTGTTAAATAAATGTCATGTTTGAACTCTATATAATAAATTGGTGTATGTTTTAAAATATATTTTAGCTTTAGTTAAATGGTTTAATTAAAATTAATATGAGAAAGCTAAATTGATTTTTTTTAATGATGACGAAATCAAATATTTTAAACTTTACAAAATGTAAAATGAATGATAATGAAAGTTGAGGGAAAAAATAGAATAAATATAAATTCTAGGGGGAAAAATCTGAATATTTGAAAGTTAAAAACTAAAATAAAATAATAATAAGAGTTACCAAAAATAAGATGTATTAACATTTTTTGGGTTATCGGATGAAATCAGGGTGGATCTATCTACCTATGTGCCAGGAGGCATGTACCCACTCGATTTTTAGATTAATTTATAAATATATATGAAGTTTAAATAAAAATTAATTTGAGCCCTTTTAATCGGTAATAAAGACTAGGGGTGAAAGAAAAAACCGAAAAAACACATACAAGCTAAATTAAATAAACCACATATAAGTTAAATTAAGTAAATAAAAAAAAACTGAAATAGGCCTTGCTGCCCAAAATTATTTATTCCAGAGGCACGCGATGAGAAAAAAGAAAAGAAAAGAAATGGATTCCGGAGGTAACCTCCGGAATCCGGAGGTCTCTCCTCCAGAATCCGGAGGTCTGAAATCGAAGGATTTCGAAAATCCTCGATTTCCATGGATCCATGGAAATCGATGAAATCCTTCGATTTCAAATTGTTGGATGAGAATCAATGGTTTCGAAGGAGTTTTGAGATTTCGAATTGTTGTGTACCTTTTCGTTGTTAGATATGAAGAATCAATGGAAGTTGAAGTTGAAAGATGAAGAATCAATGGTTGAAGGATGAGAAGTTGAGAGGGAGATGAATTTCTTCTTCTTTTTGGAAAGATGGGGGAGAGGAGAGTGGAGATAAGGGTAAATGGGAGTTTTCACACAAAGATGACATCATCATAAGGTCAAAAAGGTTAATTTGAGAATGGAGGTCAAAAAACATTAATTTAAGATTTTGGAGGTCATTTTACCCAAATTTCCAAGTTAGAGAGAATATAGAAAAATAAGTTAGAGAGAGAAAATGTGTGGAGATAAGTTAGATATATGAAATATTTGGAAAGATGTTTAGAAAGAGAATGTGTGTAGAGATACGTTAGAGAGAGAAAGTGTATAGAAAGAGGTATAGAGAGATAAAATGTCTAGAGAGAAGTTAGAGAGATAAAATATATAGAAGATATTATAAATATAACTTTTAAAAAATCAAAAACACTAAAAAAACACATATTACCTACTTATTCAAAAAGCACTTTGAAGTGTTTTTGACTTTTAAAAAAGTGTTTTTAATATGTTGTCAAACATAAAAAAATAAATATCTAGAAAGTATTTTTGCTAATTTAAAAGTAGCCAAAAGCACTCTCAAACACAGTTTTAGAGGTAATAATAAGAAGTTCCCACATTTTATTTTATTTATTTATTTTGAGTTTTAATCATGGAGGAAGATGTTATTTTACAAGCCCAAAGATCTGGATGCAATGAAAGAATCGGCCCATATCTATCATGGGCTTTCAGTTGTTCTGGAATAATAATGGCCCAAATTGCATGGCAAGTAATGGGACAATGAGTATTGCTGCGATGAAGACATAAAGGCCCAAAGCCCATTAAACTTCAAAAACCCAACAGATGCTTTAATTATTTGCAACCATAGCTTTGAATTTTGCTTTGGCCAAGAGTAGCAAATTTTTTCTTTTAATATCAGTTTACCATGATATTATATTTATTTATATATAAACTGATAATTTTTCTCGCTTTTATTTGATCACTCGACAAAATATATATCACAATCATAATACCCAAAAATAAATTTATGAAAACAATTAGTCGTATGCTTTAAATGAAAATGAAATTTCATTTTTATCCAAGTGTCCCATCACAAAAATTGGATACAATGGATAACCATACGAAAATCAAATACTATTATTTTTTAATTGTCAAAATGAAGTAACAAGATGTTTTTTAGTCATTAATCCACGGCAATATGTAGATAAGATTTTATGAAAAACAAAAAAAAAAAAAAAAAAAGATGTTGCATCTTCCCCTCCAAAATAATGATTTTGGTCTCTGTAATTTAAAAGTTTTATTTTAATCTCTATATTTTAATAAAGTTTTATTGACGGTTCCTTATATTTGTTAGTGAATATTATTGATTTCGACGAGCAATCGACGTTAGAAAAAAGTAATAATAAATTTGAGGTAATTATAAAAATCAGAATACTCCGTTTTTTCTTTTTTTTTTGGTTAAAATACGTTTTTGGTCCCTATAGTTTCACTTTGGTTTCATTTTCGTCCCTGTAGTTTCAAAATTGACTTTTTTCATTCCTATCTTTCCAAAACCCACTTTTTCCCCTCCCTTTACACGTCCTTGGTTTTTCTGACACTAGACCGTTAAGTAATATGTTGATGTGGCATTTTTAATGACGTAGGTTTTTCTTCCCCTTCCTGATTCTTTCCTTTTTTTCTTCTTCCCTTCTTCTTTTTTTTCCTCGTCCCTCGTCTTCCTCTTCTTCTTCGTCTTACCAGGCTTGGAAGAACCGGACAACATATTATTCCTGAATGCTAAAAAGGGTCAATTTTTGCAAGCCAAATACTTGATCGGGTATTTCACCATCGATGAGGTTCCTTTTGATATCGAGTTGTTTAAGGAAGTACAATTAGCAACATCACAGGAAATTTACCATAAAACGAGTTGATACCCATATTCAGGACTTCAATTCTAGTGGAATTGAAACAAACACCAAATGAAATTAAACCACGTAAAAATCTTGAGAAATATCAAGAAATTTAATGGAGGGTAAATGAAGGAACTCATTAGAGCTAAGATCAAAAACTTCTAAATTTGGCAAATGAAACAGAGGCAATGGAAGCAAATCTTTGAGGAAATTAGAAGAGAGATTAAGAAAAAATCTTAATTGTTTCAAACTACGATTGAATCGATAATTTACCTGGTTAACTTCCTTTCTTGAAGCTCCAATTTTACAACCATACCCAGATATGAGAGATCTAGATCTTTTTCTCTTACTACCTCTAGAATGTAGTAAGAAGAGGAAGACGAGGAAGAAGAGGAAGACGAAGTTCTTCCAAGCCTTGGTAAGACGAAGAAGAGGAAGCGAAGAAGAAGAAAGACCCGCCACAATTGAGAGATCCAAGCCTGGCAGTCGGATCTCTCCATTCTTCGATCAACTACTCCACTGATAAAACGTCTTCGTTTGAAGAACGAGTCGTGAGAATCGGTCGGGATCTTGTCGGGTTCAATTTGTGGAGATTCTCTCATGAAGACACCATCAACTTCAAAGCCTTGATTTGTCGGAGAATGCTTTAAAGGAGAAGACATGAGAGAAGAGTAGGGGAGAGAGAGGAAGTAAAATGCCACATAATCAAATAAATATTAATATTAAATGTATAAAATTTGCCAAGTAACAAGAACCTTTTTAGCATTAATCCACGGCATATTTAAAAATGCACATCAACATATAACAAAAAAAAAAAAAAAAAAAAAAGTGTTGCATCTCCCCTCCAAAATAATGATTTTGGTCCTGTAATAAAAAGTTGTTTTTTAATCCATATTTGAATAAAGTTTTTAAGTTCTAATTTGTTAGTGAATATGAATGATTGAAAATGAAACCAACGTTAGAAAAAGTAATAATAAATTTGAGGTAATTATCAAAAAAAAAATACTCCGTTTTTTCTTTTTTTTTTAAAAAAATCATTTTTCATGTAATAAATTATTTAGAAAGTTTTTTTTTTTTTTTTAATTCTTATACTTTCATTTATTTATATTTATAATAATTTTAAAGTTATAATACATTTAATATTGGGTAAAAATAATTAAAAAGTGTAAATAATTTTTTTTAAAATACCCAAAACTATTTTTAATTTTGGAAACTGTTCTCAACAGATATTTTGATAAGTGAGTTTCACGAATAAAAAAATCATTTTTAATCATTAGTTTAAAAAAAACCCCTAATGTTGAAAATAAATTACTTAAAATACTAGAAAATTTATCAATTTTCATTAAAAAATTACTACAATTTATCATAACACGTATGTATTAAAATAAAATGATTAGAATATTAAAAAAACAAAGATCAAATCGATATAATGATTATAATAATAAAAATTAAAAATATCTAAACTAAATTCATACCAACCATAAAGTATAAAGATAGATCAAGTATATGATTTAACATTTAACCTAAATAAATCATGATGTTTTTTAAAAAAAAAATCAAATTAAAACAAGAATGGGTCAAGATTTGATAATGGAAGACGAGCTAAAATGAAGATGGTGGGCAAGAGGAAGTGGATCAGTTGGGATTCATAGAGTTTTGCCATCTTTATTTTATGGCAATAGAAAAGAAGATGCCTTTTAAAAATAAGTGGAGTGTTTGATTATTTTGAATAATTGAGATAAAAAAAAATATCTCAATCTTTTTATTAGTTTGTTGACACATACTTGTCACCTTTCATATTCTCTTTATCCAGCTCGGCTTTTGCTGATTATTTTAATCCTTTGTTTAATATTAATTTCAATGAAATTAATATCACGTTGAATAAGGTGTTTAAATATAATTAATTAATTATTAACATAAATATAATTTAACTAGATAGATATTTGCTTTTTAATTTAATATGGAAGGTGTGAGTTTTCATCTCTCAATTTAATACAATATCTCAAAAGTAAAAAGAAAATGATATTTATTTTCTTTTTCAAATAATTTAAAATTAAAAAGATGAACGTTACCCGTTAAGAAATAAAATACCCTAATTAGCTATTGTATGATAGACTTTTATCACGGTTGAAAAGGTCAAACAAAAATAGTACACTAGATTGTTCATTTTATTCATTTTGGGAAACTCCTACTTTCCCGGGCAAAATGCAAAAAACACCCATATAGTTTTAGTCGAATGCAATCACATCCCTGTAGTTTAAAAATGAATACTTATACCTCTATAATTTTAAAATTGTGCAAATTGACCCCTCTCACTACGTCGTTAATTTTCTTTTAGTCATAATTTTTTCATTTGAACTTCGATTTAAATGATTCAAGATGTTCTGGAATTCTTGTTTTGAGCTCTACATTATAGTCACTTAAAAACTTAAAAATTATCAATATATAAAAGTTGGGTTGAAATCATAAACACTTATATACAGTGATGATTTAGAAGTTTTGGTAACTATTGATGTAGAGCTCGAAACAAAGATTCCAAAACATTTTGAATCATTCAAATCGGAGTTCAAACGAAAAATTAATGGTTAAAAGAAAATTAATAACGTAGCGGGGAGGGGCTAATTTACACAATTTTAAAACTATATGAGTTCATTTTTAAACTACAGGGGTATATTTGTATTTAGCCAAAATGGATGTTTTTGGCATTTTACCCTACATTCTTTTCTTATTATTGTTTTGGTAAAATACTATAACTAAATATCCCTATACTTTTCATAATTTAATATTGGACATATTTTGTAGCTTTTTTTTAATTTGTTTAACCCCCTGTTGGTTATTATTCTGCAAGATTTTGAATTGACCCTTCTTTTAATTTTCTTTGAATTAAGGGAGAAAGTCGTCTAAACACAATAAAAATTGAATGTATTTCATAGCACATAACCTCATCAAAAATATTCAATCTCGAAATATATATTATAGTCTCACTAATAATTTGAGGCATATTTATTATTATAATACATCAAATTAGGGGAGAACACTTCAACTTTCAATTTAATAAAAGAAAATACTAATGTCTAATTAGTTGAACTTTAGAGAAGATTTGACAGTATAATTTTTATTATTAAGGACTTAGACAATAGATTTTCAACATTTAAAATAATAAAAAAGGGGTATTTATATAATTATTTTATAAAAAAGGGTATTTATAAAATAGTAATTTTTTTTAGTTGGTAGTTAAAAAATTAGCAAATAAAATAACACTTTAATCTTTATTAAATAATAAATTTATCAAAACTGTAAAAACTAACAAAATTTAAAAAACGGATGAATTATTCTAAATACTCAATAAAAAAAACAAGAGTGAGAGTAATTATTCTATACAAAAATAAAAAAAAATACGTGAGAATAATAAAATATTTTCAATATAAATATGTGAGCATAATAAATTAACATAATGATAGGGATTATTTTTTCCCAATTGATATGGAGAAATTATTTAAGGGGTAGTTATAAATATAGTAAGAAAATAAAAATATTTATAAATATAATAGATTTTTTTATGTAAACTAATGTTTAATAGTGATAACACTAATTATCTAAAATATTGATAACTTATTCTGATATTTATAAATATATTTTAAATATGCTACTCATTAAAAAAAATTATACAAGATTATGGAAGGGAAAAAAATGAGTAGGTTAAAAAGATGTCCCATTAAAGAGGTTGCTAGCAATCTTTATCGAAATTTATAATTTAGATTTTTTCCCCTCCACTTCATTCCGGTCTCGGCCATGTGAGTGACAAATTCTTTTATTGTTAAGAAAGGGACGAATTTATGAGACGAGTACGACAATTTTTATAAAATTAGAAGAAAAAAATAAATCCCAATCCCCCTCTTATCCCTTTATTGAGTGGTACATTTTTTCATAATATTTATAAATATTCTATTTTTAAATACAACTTATTATTTTTCAATTTAAAAAAAAAAAATACTGTTTGATGATTACTAAGTTCATTTACTTTGATATAATTATTTGTTCAGCATGTCAAATATGCTTTCGAAGATTCTAAATTAAATTAATAAAAAATTACGATATGTGAAACAATCACTTCCTACTTTTAAGAAAGAAAATGTTGATTCTCAATACTAAACAAGTAATTATTATCATTATTTTAATTAAAAGTACTCAATTTGATTTAAAGTTGAGTAGCAAATTGATTTTGGTATCTCTTTTCCAAATGTCAATTCAAATGTAAATAATTAAATATGATTTTTCCCTTAATCTTTCGAGGGGTGTTTTCGTAAGATTACCACACTCAACAGAAAAAAAACATTTCAAGAGAATTAACATCCTAACTAATCAAGGCGAAGCCAGGAATTTGTTCGGGGCAGAATTTTTATTAAAATATTTTTAATGAATAAAGGGGATAATTTTTTTAAAAATAGAAAAACGTATAAAAAAAAATCAATTTGTATACGAAAGTTTTTCATTTAAAAAAAAGAAGGGAACAACTGCCCCTGCCTCTTTTTTAATTTCACCCCTGATAGTGCTGATCTTAGTGTGAACAAATCTTTCTTTATCAATATTCATAAATTCAAGACAATGAATGATGCACTAAATACACTAAATAAATAAATAAAATAGGAAACGATTATTATATTTAAGCAAATGAAAATCACATCATGTTGAGAGAGAGGGCTTATAGATGAAGAAAAGAATCAAAACTCTCTCAACGAATAATCAAAGGAAAGGCACATAAGAATGCTACTTTTCCACGTATTATTATATTAAAAAAGTAAATGGAAAATTTTAATAATAAATTAATTAAAAAAAGCATATGGTGAAGATATATAATATATGCTTTCCTATAATATTCTTTTTTGTACTCGTGATAATATATGCTTCAACATTTTTTAAATGCTTTTTATGAAAGAAATGTATACAAAATATTGTACCTTTTCATATTTATGTACAAATATTTTCGATGATTTCTAAAATATATATATATGAAAGAAAGTACTATACTTTTTAATGTATTTTCAAACTATCCTACTTCATTAATAACTTTTGAAAATTTACAATATTAATTAATCATGGGTTGATTTGGTTTTGAGAATTGAGATCAAGGGATATCTTTTTCAAGCTTCAAGGTTGTAAGTTTAAATCCATATATAATCATCTACCTAAAATATTATCCTACAAATTTTCTTAATTATTTCATAAAATTAGATGAGGTGCTCGTAAAGTGTATCCTATACCTCATATATTAAAACAAAAAATCTACAATATTTCTCAGAAAACTCCAACTTCTGCCAACCACTATATTTGATGGAGCTTTTAACAAAATTTTGAAGTTCTTTTTTTCTTTCACTTTTGTGTGATTGATAGATGGACTTTTCCAATCAGTTTTTGTTTTTTTAACAGCTAAAAAGGTGTGTGATATTGCAATAGGCTCAATGAGTTAAAATTGATATTGAAAAGACATATTAATTTAAGAGAGTTAAAAATGGATAATACAATAAGCTTTTTTTTTACCAATATTTACTAAAAAAATTGATATTTTAAAAATTGAATTAACTGGTTTCAGTTAATTTAATTGGTTTTTTTAATTTGTTTAATCTCATTTACATTCCTAATTAGCTAAAGATTTCAAATGTAATAACATTTTGATTTTTTAAAGTAAAGTTGAAACTTGTGTATGACTATCATTTTTTATTTTGAAATGTCGTGACAAAAAAGAAACAAAAGGAAAGTTCAAAATAATTTACTATAAGTGTTTAATTTCATATTAGAGGTTTGAATTTGATTTGTTTTTATATAAATTAATATTATAAATTATAAGAACTTCGAACGGCCGGCATTAAACGTATTCTATTGAGTCATTGACCAATGACCAATGTCTCTGTCTCATTTCTCCTCTCTTAAAAAAAAAAATAAATAAATAAATAAAATTTAGTCCCTAAGTTTTAAGCGTCATGTTTATTTAATCCACGTGTTTCCAATTTGTGTTTAAGTTGTCCCTGAGTTTTAGACACCGTATCTATTTCGTCATGTGTGTTTCAATTTGTGTCTAAGTGGTCTCTGAGTTTTGGACATTGTGTCTTTTTAATCCTTGAGTTTTCAATAATAATTAGAAATGAGTTTAATTGGTCCTTAATTTAACATATTCATTAACTACTTAACAGAATGTTGACGTAACAAGTTTAATTGGTCAAAATACTAACATGAAATTAAACAGTATTTCACAGTTTTCTTTAATACATATCTAAAATTTGAAATAATAATTAATCTCATGTCAGTATTTTGATCAATTAAACATTTTATGTTAGTACTAAGTAATCATTTTGTTAAACAGTTAACAAATTAAGGACCAATTAAAGTTATTTTTAACACTCCAAAGATCATTTAGACACAAATTGAAACATCATACACTAAATAGACATAATGTCTAAAATTCAGGGACCATTTATACACAAATTGAAAACGCGGGGATCAAATAGACACAACGTCCAAAACTCAGGAACCACTTAACAAATTGAAAACGTTTGGATCAAATAAACACGGAGACTAAAACTCAATGACTAAAATGGTACTTACAAAAATCAATTCTTTTAGTTTTATTTTTTCTTCACTTTTACGTTTTCCAAAATTAAATTATAAGTTTTCAAATATTTACCTTTTGTTTCCAATTTTTTCCTATTCGTTTAGTTTTACTTTTTCTAAGTAGCTTTTTTTCATGTTTCCAAGAATTAGAGAAAACGACTTATTAATAAATTATCTAAATTGAATTTTGTTAAATAAAAATAAAATAATTTTTATTATTATCTTGAATCTTTTAATAAACTTTTTAGTTTTTCTTTTGAGTGTAACAAAATTACTGGGGTTTGGTCCCTGAACTTTCATTTCATTTTCATTTTCGTCCCTAAAGTTTTAAAAGTTGCATTTGTCGTCCCTGTTTACAATTTGTTTCGTTTTGGTCTTTTCCATATTTGTTTTTCCATCTAGGACACTAATGGAGGGCTTTGTGGCATGTAATTGATAATGTGACGTTATAGAAATATACCGTGAGGTTAAATACCTTGGAAAAATGAATATATTATGAGGTTAATCTCATTTTTTCCCCTTAATTTTAGTTTTAATTTTAAATCGAAACAAATCGTAAAGTTCAGGATGAAAATATAACTTTTAAAAGTTTATGAAACCTCATTGTAAATTCGGAGAATATTATTTTAACCAGTTATCATAATCAAGGAATGATAAAACAAACAAAAAGGTTAATTTCAATATTGACAAATTAATGTGGTTTATTTCAAAATACACAATCTTTAATATATATATCAAAGCACCCAAAACCAAATCAATGGAAAAATTAAATTACATTGTGAAATGAAAAATATAACTGTTAAATTTCCTAATTAAATGAAAAATTAATGAAATAGTATTGGAGAGATAAAAAATTAAGGGAAAGAAAATCCACAGAACGACAAATGGTGTTTTTAACCAGGTTATTGAAAACGAAACGAGAATTAAACATTTAATAATTAATAAAAAAAAAACAAAGCAAAAGCTTTTTTTGCTATTACATTTATTACCCACATGTATTCCATAAATAAGTTATACATCAAATCAGTCTGCTTTTGAACTTGTTGGGATGTTGACTTGACCCTTCCTTATCGGAGTCTGTTTCCCCATCATGGATTTTGAAATATTATCTCATAATGAAATTTAAACAAAATTTTTATACCTATTCTGATTAGAATTGGATGAGCAAAGCACCAACTTTCAAACATATATAATGGAATATTGATAACTAATCAGTTAAATTAAATTCGTATCAATAAATTTTACTACATACTACTAAAGTTTCTTACATGATCTATTATATGTTAGTGATTTTTTTTTATAACCTATATATTAGTATTTTTATAAATGCAAAACGTCACCATTGAAAATAAAATTCAACCATATGGAAGTAACAGTAAAAACCATTCGGTGAGATATTTGTCAAAACGACAAAAAAGCACCAAGATCAAATCGCTAGATGTTAACAAAGAGAGAAGACAAGATATGTGGGACTTATTTATTGAGTAAAAAATACAAATTGACGTCAAATGGTCGAAAGGGTACCTTCCTATTTATAGAGTTAGGATTTTAATTAATGTAACCTTTCCTTGTTAAAATAATGAGCTTATCTTATAAGAATAAAATCTTCTATAGGGGTGTTGTTAAATGAGAACTTTGAAAGCATATACCATTTTTTTTAATTTCATCACTATTGTCTTAAATTTCATCTTTAATCTCTATTCTATAAAGATATTATGTCGTGATATTAAAATATTATTATTTTTGATATTGCAGATCCACTAATATCGACTCCTTATTTTTAATTATATTTTTAGTTATATTTTTATGAGTTTTATGGGTAAGGTTAACTCCATAACAAATCAATGTAGAGCGAATAAAATAATGTTTAGGAAACGGAAATTTTGTAAAACTATTTTTAAAACTTAGAGATGGGATAAAATATATTATTAAATCGATTTTTACATTAAAAAAAATCTAAATACACCACTATAATAAGACCCATTTTTTTTTAATCAGATACGAATGATAATTAAGTTTTAAATGGATCCACTCATAAAATAATAGTTTTTTAGATATTATATCACGCTTTTGTTACAATAGAAATTAAATAAAAAAAGAAATCAATTTAGTAATATTAAAAAATTAAAATAAGAAAGATTAAATTAAATAAAAAAATATACATAGAATTCAATTCACACATCATATCATATCATATATTATATATAAGGTTACTTTCGGCAAGTGAAAGATTGGACAAAACATCCGCTTTCTGGCGGCCATTGCCCCCATGCCTTAATGGATGCATCTCGGGCCCATTGGGCCCATTTCTTTTAAAGACTGAAGGCGGTGGACTTTTTTAACTTTTTCCTTAACCAGACCAAACCAAACCCGGACCCGCGGTCCACTAACCCAACCCGAGTTATTTTTTCTAATTTGTGTAGACTCGACGGGAATAACAAAGACGTTGGGTTCTGTCAACCACTTGTGCCACGTGGAGATTGAGAACAAGATCTTTAGGGAATTCGTGGCGTGAGATGTGTAGGTGGGCCAATCGTATCATTATTTATTGTGGACAAAATCAAAACCTTATTATATAATAAACCTCACCTAAACCTTGCTTATCTTATTATGTAGAACAAATTGTTTTAAATGTATTGTTTCCTTTTCAACGTTATTATGAGTGGTGTATTTTTTTTTATTGACGATTTTTTAATACGAAATATTATTCGTAAAAAATGTTTAATGTATGAATAACTTAAAGATGGAGCAGCGAAGGTACCACACGAGAGAGTCGTCTTGCAAACGATCTCTGAGTAGATGACGAGCACTGTATATACCTGCACAAAAAACGAAGAGAGCACCAATGTGGTGCCGGCCTAATACCCTCTGATGCTAAAATCGAGAGAGTAGTGTGATGAGAGATTATGTATACGCGTTTCTAATGACGATTTTATTCTCCGATTTATAGGAGAATAAATGATACATCATGCGACACGTGTCGCGTCAAGATGAGCCAGTGTTGTTCCCAACGACATGCGCGGTTGGTTAGCCACGTCACATGAAAACTCGAATATGTAATTTTTAGTTAAATAGATGACAAGAACAAGGTGACATAACCTGTGTCCATACGAGACAATTAGTAGTATTATTAAACAAGTAAAAAAATTTCACATATACTAATGTCATTTCACATACGAAAAGTTAAAAGTAGCAAAGTCTTCATCATAACAAAAGTAGTGTTTTTTTCATTTTCATTTATTTAATGATCATTTATGAAAGATGACTATTAAATGAATAATATTTTTTAAAAAAAGTATTGAATTATTTAAAACATCTAGGTAACTATCATAAAAAGTACTATGATATTGATAATTTAGTAATATGAGAGAGAGAAATCAATAAGTTTAATAAAAACAAAAGTATTATTTTTAAAAATAAATCAAACTTTTATTATATTTAAGATCAGGGTGGAAAAAAGTATTCTCATTATAAATTATGTCCCTTACCTTATAATTTTTTTTACCTTTTAAAATATATATTTTAAGATAGTTTTCATGTTTCTACATATATTTAACAAATTTTTAAGTGAGATGAGGCGGTTAGACATATCTGTTATCTTTCAGTGAGGTTGAAAGTTTGAATATGCTCTCTCAATTCAATGTAATATAAAAAAAATATCAATATTTTATGTTTTGATGCTTATATTAATTAATTAATCATTAGATGATTAAATTTTAGTTGCATTCATCTTAAGTGACCTCTCTATTATTCAAAATTCGAGAAATATCTTTGTTTTTTTAATATAAAGTTAAGCTGAGATCACATCTTTCATTTCCTATCGATGATTTGAGATTGCACAAACACCCAAACTATCATTTATTTTAAAAACACTCTCCCCTTTATTTTCAAGCAGTACAAAAGATAGCTCAATAGAATTCTACGAATTTCTACATCATATCATGACACCATTTTCCACTGATTTTATTTTTGAGTAGTAGTTTTTTTCCTTTTTCCTTTTTACTTTTTAAAGCGAAGAAAATTATTTGCTTATCAAACAATTCAGTTTTTTCAACAATTGAAAACAAAACCAAGAGCGGAGAGTGAAAAGTTTTGAAACGAAACTTGAAATATTACGAAAACCTAAATTTAAAATATAAACTATAAAAATTAAATTATTACCAACAAAGTCCAAAGAAAGTAAAAAATATATATTATAGCCTCACTAAAATTGAATCTAGAAGGCGAATTTAAAAAAAGAAAAAAGAAAAACAGCCTCCTATCAATTAATAAACAGAAAGACAAATGACGGAAGAGTTGTAATTGTCTATTTTGGCAGGCAGGTAAATATCCATCCATCCCGTTGCCGTTTAACCCGTAGAAAGAATCACCGTTTTACTTTACCCTAATTACAGCGACAGCGATCAAGATTCCGCCATTTCGTAGGACCCACAGACTGGCCCTACCTTTCCAGGCTCTTCCCTTTCATTTCTATAAAACCGGGTTCAGAATACTCTTTACCTCGCTTTGATCACTACCCCTCTCTCTCTCTTTCCCCTTCCTTTCTCTGCTCTTCTTCTGTTTTTCTCCAATTATACCTTTTACTTTTCCTTTTCTTTACCTAAATTGAAACATTTTCTGTTTGTTTCCCGGGAAACTTGTCTCGTTACTAGGAAACCGTCTCTTTCTTGTTTTCAGCTAGAGGTAAACTCTTCCTTGTTCTTTGCGTTATTCGTTTACTTTCAATTTTTTTTTTATTTATTTATTACCGTTATTGTTTTTGTGTGTGATTAGATTCTGAATCTGTTTGTTTCGTTTTGAGCTGTTAGTTTTTTTTCGTGTGTGTGTGTGATTCTATGAAGTTTAGCGTTATTCTTTTGCTGATCGAGACTCTGTTCATGTAGTTAAGCTGATGGAGCAGTTTCAGAACGACGATCTTGCGTATTTTGTGGATGATTATTTCGATGTTGATGATTTTGATGATGCTGATTCTTTTTCCGATGATGGATTCCAGAATAATCCTGATATTCAGCCCATTGACTCTGACTTTGAGGACGATATCGATGCTGTAAGTGTTGTTGTTTCGTTTTCTGTTTTTGTTAGGATCACGAGCTCTCTATAATCTACATATATGATATTGTTCACTTCGAGCCTAAGCCGTTGTCTCGAGTACTAATTGAGATATCTCGATTCTAACGGATATTCGACTTTGTTTGTAACCACAACAGTTTTCCCTGCTTCAATTGATTTTGGGGATCTTGTTTTTTTTTTTTTTTACAGAGCACACAAAAAACTGATACCTCAGCCTTGGAAGCTAGGAATGGGAAAGATATCCAGGGAATACCTTGGGAGAGGTTCAGTTTTACCAGAGATGATTATCGCGAAAAGCGTTTGAAGCAGTATAAGAACTATGAGAATCTATCAGGCTCTCGTACAGATGTGGAAAAGGTAAAATTTTTCATTGCCTGTTGTCTTTTCTGACGTTTGAAATTTTGCAAGTGGATATGCTTTCACTTTCAAGTGTGAAGTGGTCTTTCTTTCTCTGGTTTTTTCTATAAACAATTGCGTGATGTTCAAGTAATTAGAAGTTCTGGCTGAGTCTATTCATCTTCAATTAGTCAATATTCAATATTAGAGGGTTTTTTTCCCCATCACAAGAGGGGTCAAATGTAATTTCGCTTAATTTTAGGCTATTTGTTGTCTTTGGTTAAATTTAGACACTTTTCACTTTGTCTTCATGGATAATTACTTGGCTGACAGGAATGCTTGCAAGTGGAGAAGGGGAAGACCTTTTATGACTTCCAGTTCAATACGAGGCTTGTTAAATCAACAATTGTTCATTTTCAGGTAGTCTTAGTTAGCTGTTTTGGATTTTTATTTAAAAAAAAAAAAACATTGCTAGTGTTTTAATGACCATTTTCAAGTCTCCTACCCATAGGAAAGTAATGAGTAAAATATAACAATTATTTAATTTAGTTGAACTTCAAAATAAAAACAAGCTGATTTGTTGCGCAGAGGTTGAGGAATGCCAAATACTACGTGTTATTTATCATCATATGCATTTATTTTTCCCAAATTAATTTTAGATCTGTCCTTCCATCGACGCATTATTCTTCTTTACTTCAAAGATGATCATCACACGCCTCATTTGTTCTGTACTATGGGAGTATTCCAGCTCATGTTTTATGGAACCACAGTGTTTTGAAATACTCTTCTCCTGATCAGGATGTATTCTTCTTTTACAGTCTTTTATAAATATTATTCAACCATCATTAGCATTGTAGTTTTGCAGGTTTTGAATATATTATTATCCTTTATGGATATGTTTATATATGATTCTAGCTCTGTGTCCTGATCATACATTTCAAGGTATGACATCAAAATACTCATTAATTTTGTTCTATTTTATAACTCGTTCATTTGAGATGAATTAATTTTTGAGAAACTAATTCAAATCTGAGGAGTCTTCCAGCTTAGATTGTGGTCCAGTGAGGCCATCATTCAGTGTTTGTTCGAACGTGCATTTGTTTATTTAATTTCTATAATTTTGATGCTTGATTACATTTTTAAGTTGTGATTTATATCAACAATTGTGCTTTTTTCTCTGATAATTTCTAATTTCAATGACATGTGGAGCTCAATGCTCTTTCATATTTCGAAATATTGCTCTTGATGCTATGGAACAGAAAATATGCCTTATTGTCGATATGCGAGGGCTGCTTGCTACTCTTAAGACAAACTGTAATAATTATGAAGCATATTTCAAAGGTGCAATATGTGCCAGACATCATTATGGAATGAAAGACATTGTGGTGCTAAATTTTGGATAATCATGCATTGTGGCAATGGCTGTCAGGATTTAGATCATGCTGATACTAATTACTTCACGAGGATGTCAATTTTCCTTCTGGTTTGCTTATATCTTACTCTTACTTTTAATGGCCTGGACATTATTGTGTCTGGCATGCATTCCCTTTGCATATCTGAGAAAGTACATTCGTAAACAGTTTGAGTCTGCATTTACGAGTGCAGATTATGATTTAATGGTTAGTATGGATGATTTTAGCAATGCAAATATTGACGTAATAATTGTAGAATTAGAGCTCCTGATTGAGCATTCAGGTAGGGTCATAAGGTTTCTCATTTTTTATGCATGGAAAGATAAAGGAAAGAAACGACATCCATCCTTCTATGGGAAAATGTCTTTTGTTCATTCTGCCCATAGCCGCATTATCTCCTTTTGATGTTATGAAGTTCTAGCCTTTATATGTTTCTATGATCTTTTGGTACATGGTGAGGATTTGGTGTGTGTGTCTATCTTTTCATTTGTTCCAGATTTTAGATTAGTAGTTAATGATAGTTCAATATGGCATACTTGGATTTTTCATATTATCCATGCCTATTTTAATTTTTATTCTGGTAGTTACTTAATATTATGGTTGAAGCAAAGTCTATGTCAGTCAATGCATTTCATAGCCACAGTTTTGCTTGCTGCTTTGAATTCTCTGTTATATTAGTAACTTTTGGGATCAATGGTGCAGGGGAACCCTCTGGCCTTATTTTATTTCTTTGTGATATTCATTGTAAATGTGTTCTTTCTCTGAGTGTTAAATACAACTTTATCACTTAACCCATCTGTGGCATTTAGGAATGCTATTTTTTTATTTCAGCATTTAAAGCAGAGTGGAAGTTATATCTGAGCAGCTGGCAGGACGTTGTAATATGGTATGATAGGAAAATATCTGAGCATTTAAAGAGGCCTCTGTAGCAACCTGTAGTTCAATAGATATGGTGTGCCTTTAGAGAGGCTGAATTGACTCTCTTCTTAGGATTTTTTTCCTCATATCTAACTAGATCTATAGTATGCATTTCAATAATTGAGAAACCATAAGTAGTTAACTTACCTGTTTTCTTTTTGTTAGGTTCATAGTTCACGACATTCTACTTATTCTTTCACTCGGACTTCTTTTTTTTTTACAATATGAACAATTTCAATCATGCACGATCAAATAGTGATTGCATTTCCATAAAAGCAAAAACCAACCTTGAACTATTTTTTAAGCAAATACCCCAGAACTATGCAAGTTGTGACTAATACCCCCTCGAATACCCCATGAACTTTTATAAGTGTCTTTTGTTTACACCCGTTAAATTTTTTTGTTCCTCTTTACCACTCATGTGACTTGTCTTCTAAAGATAAATTTTTAATGTTAAACCAAAACTTTTATATATTATCTCATCAAATTTAACAGGGGTAAATAAAATGGTTTATTTTAAGTACTTATAAAAGTCTAGGGGGGTATTTGCTTACAAAAATTAGTTTGAGGGGTACTTGTCTTGTCACACCACACATAGTTCAAGGGGGTATTTGCTTAAGAGAATAGTTCAGGGGGGTTATTTGTCACAACGTGCATAGTTCAAGGGAGTATTTGTTTAAAAAAATTGTTTAGGGGGTATTTGTCACAAGATGCATAGTTCAGGGGTGGTTTTTGCTTTTTTCCCTAAAAATAAAAAGTTATTGCATTCATAAAATTCTTGTCAATCATGGTCAAACTTCTATTTCTTCTATTTCCATTACTGACTTGGTAGCCAGGTAATCCGGGCATCTGTAATTTAGTTCTGTGTGTACGTGCATGTGTATATACTATACATTAGTCCCGCATTGTAGGGAGGTTGGCTCTACAGTCTACTCTACAGGAGCTTCTTTTGATTTATTGAAAAATAAGTGATAGAGAGGGTGATCCTGATTTTAAGGATCAGAGTAGAAGGATGGAAGCCAAAGTTAATCACTACACTAGTCACTGGCGCGCGTAGCTTGTCCGTTTCATTTTTTTAGACTGACTTAACAGCATATATTTTCTTTTTCTTCATAACCTTTTACTTTGCGGCATCCTGTGTCTGTATGGTTACATACAATTTCTGTGATCATCAGATTTATAAAGCCATATTATTGCATTTCCTTATTAAGTATAGACAGTGCATCAGAGAACCTAACTTGACGTCCTGTGGTACAATTTTCCCCTTAATAATGTGAAATATAATAATATTAATGTCGAAATCCATATCTTTGTATGTAAAAAAGCGATCTAGTATATGGTTGCTTCAAAAGGTCCAACGTCTTGTCTTCGTTGTTTCTTCATATTTTAAGTTTCAGTAATCATCTAATTTTAAAAGACACTCAAAATGGTCATTAGACTGCATACATTTAACCAAATAACTGTTGCGTGTGTGTGGGAGAGAGCGCTGGTTTTGTGAATTTATGTTGTAATTTCAAAATTTTGAAGTGTTGTCTTTGATCATAACTAACTTGCTTGTTCCTATCTTGCAGCTTCGGAATCTATTGTGGGCAACCTCAAAGCATGACGTATACCTTATGCAAGACTACTCAGTAATGCACTGGTCCTCGTTGCTTCGGAGGAGCAAAGAAGTGTTAAATGTTGCTAAACAAATTGTTCCCATCCTGGTATGTGGCCATTGGGTGGACCTGAACTGCTGAAAATTGCTTAGACTATTATTTAGTGACTTAAACGGTTTGATCTTGATTTCTTGCTCAGAAACGTCCTGGAGTTTCGTCGCAATCGTTGTCCAGAGTGCAGATAAGTACAATGACAGTTAAAGAGAACTTGATTGTGGCTGGTGGTTTTCAAGGGGAACTTATTTGCAAGGTAGGGAGAGCTTTATAAACCTCCCAATTATTAATGGGGTTTCGAGTATCTAATTTACTTTCTCATAGTGCAGTATTTGAATCATCCTGGTGTTGCATTTTGCACCAAAGTGACAACTGAGCAAAATGCAATCACAAATGCTGTGGATATATACCATAATCCAGAGTAAGTTTCATCACATTAATAGCGTAAAGGTGTTTTATCATTGTTGCCTAGGGCATGACTTATGGGCCTTTCCTGTGCAGTGGTGCAATGAGGGTTGTCACAGCAAATAATGATGCAAAAGTTAGGATTTACGATGCCAAGAGTTTTACTTGCCTTAATGGCTTCACATTTGGCTGGTCTGTAAATGTAAGTGATGCAAATCAACATCATAAAATGTTTTGATGATTTAATGTGATAAAGTGTCTCATGTTTCATTTTTTTTTTATTGTTTCCACAGAACACATCTGTTAGTCCGGATGGAAGGTTGCTTGCAGTCCTTGGTGACAGTACAGAGTGCTTGCTTGCAGATGCCAACTCTGGCAAAGTATGTATTCTTCTTAGATTTTGCCAATGTATTTGCATATACTTCTCCTCGTTGTTCTTTGGATTCATTGATTTTTCAAATGCTAATTATTTTCCATGTTAGAACAGGTTATTGAGAGCCTCAAAGGGCACTTGGATTATTCTTTTGCTTCTGCCTGGCACCCTGATGGACGTATTTTGGCCACTGGGAATCAAGATACCACCTGCAGACTGTGGGACATAAGGAATACATCCAAGTCCTTAGCTGTTCTCAATGGTAGAATGGGTGCAATAAGATGTGTGAAATTCAGCTCAGATGGCAAATTTTTGTCCATGGCTGAGCCTGCAGACTTTGTTCACATCTTTGATAGTCAGACAGGTTATGAACATGGCCAAGAGATCGATCTGTTTGGGGAAATTGCTGGAATATCCTTCAGTCCTGACACTGAAGCTCTGTTTGTGGGTGTTGCTGATCGAACCTATGGCAGCTTATTAGAGTTCAACAAAAGACATCATAACAAGTACTTAGATTCCATCTTCTAGCCAAGCACATATCAAGCCAACCATATTGTCCTGGGAAGCAGAGCCAGCTGGAAGTGTATATAGGAATATATTTTTTACCTATGAGAATAGCTCCTTTTCTCTTTTAGTGATGTCAGTGTTCGAAGTTTAATCTGGCAGCAAGTTAATCTCGTTGCATGTTCGGAAGATTATTAGAGCCATCACCCTTGTCATACCCCGGAAGATATAGAGTTAAGTATGGCATTATTGGGCGCTTATTTCTTCAAATATCCGATTGTTTTGCGATCAGAGATTGAAGATTAATTTGTTTGATGAAGTTCTGTAAAATGGTTGATTGTTTGATTACCTTTTTTAAGCTCATTAGTATCCAGATAGAGTCCGAGGTCTGTTTTCATTTTCTTTTTAAAATTTTTGGCTGTATTGTGTGACAATGAGGTTGTCAAATGTGATTGATGGAACTGCTGTAGTAGTTCAAATATGCTGTTTTGTTGATGTCACCTTGAATTCCAGAGTAGAGGCCTCATTTGGTCGGTTGTCTCTCTCCATTTCCAGTTGAATTGAACGTTGTCATTCTATTATAAACTGAATGATCCGATTCATTTCTAATATTAATACAAGTGTTGTATAGTTATAAAGGAATTGTCACTGGAATGGTGTCTTTTGTTTCTTTTTTTCTTATAATTCAAATTTTATATTTTTAATAAAATAATGTGTCAATCGTTTTTTTTTTCTCGAACTAATGTCTTAATTTATGTGAAGTTAAGAATCCTGTTGTTTAAAGAATTCCTATTCTAATAGGTAATCTTATAACCTATTGTTTATGTATATATTTGTTTTAACAGGACTACAACAAATGCGTGAAGGGATATTTTGGAGGCAGGGTCTACTTTTGAGGTTTCATTTCATTATTATTTATTTTTTTATTATTTCTTTCACTCAAAAGAGAATTATTTGAGTTGCTGATGAATCCTTATGATATTCTCTCTATCTGCTCTCCGTTACTTTTCGTGTTTGATGATTTAGATTGAACCTTACCGTGTGAGAGGATATTATTGGCCTTGTGAATAGCAGTATCTCTGATCAAGACTCAAGGTACTACTTTTAGTTCATGTAGTTTAGAATCATTTATTTCAGATTTTTTTTTTTCTAAGTTTGTTCATAAGGAAATAACGTAGATAAATTAGATTTAATACACTCAGATATTTCAAAGGACTTGATAACTTTATGTTTATGTACATCATTTGACTTTGTGATGCAAATCAGTTTGTTTACTTCGTAGCTGTCACAAGTGTTTTTTCTGTTCATAATTTAAAATCTTCGAACTATTGTTTGAAAACGGCAAGGAGAAAAACTTGGAGCTGAAAACGAACTGGGAATTCAACTTGGATGGATTCTCTTGTAGTACTAGAAAATAGGATTATGCCATAAGCATTGTTTGGATTTATGACCCTAATTCTGTTTGGTTTCACTCAATAAGCTAGCTGTTAGCAGGTGGTACAATGGTATTAGATTTTTTTTCTTTGTAATTGTATAAATTGGAAGCAGTCATTTGATTTCTGTTGTACCAATTTTTGGAATAGTGGATTTCATCTCCCGTCTATGGTGTTTTTGGGCATGGGTTTTTCACGGTTCTCTTATTTCTTTTAAGGTTTGCCATGTTTTTCTCGCTTTTTGTATCAAGCATATTTTTTTTTAGTATGAAACAGTGTTTGGTTGTTAACACATCATGTTTGATTGATCCTGCATTCAGACACTAAATAATTTTGCAACATGCCCAAAAGACTTTTGATTTGATTAGTTAATATCTTTTCTTACCTCCGTGTATCTGATATCACGCAGATCCTAAACGAGCAAGAACCCGAAACCGGACTTTGAAGTCTATATAAGGTAAAATGTCTTGTTTGGCATTCTTTAGTTGTGGAACAAAATGATATATTGTGAGATCTAATTGGCTAAAAGGCCGTTTTTAGCCAAGGTGGTTTTTTTTATGTAAGATTTCAGGCATAGGAAAGAGCATCAGCATGACATATTGGAGATGAAAGAAATTGTAAAATTGCAAACTTCACAAGGAGAATTAATTCAATTCATTGATCCAATGATCAATTTGTTGAAGTCGTTGAAGATGTATTATTATTTTCCTCCCCTGTTTAATATAATATTTTTTTGAAAAAAAAGAAAAAGAAATTGTAGACCTTTTGTTTGAATCAATCAACGAACTTGTGATGACTTATTGTTGCATAATTGAAGAGTATGGTCCTAGTTCATGATAAGCATATGGTGATCCAAAGTTGAATAGATGATAGACAATGGCTAAGCAATAATGAAGGATGAGAGGAGGAGATGGTGAAAGTCTTTTTCATAAGAACCAAAACGAGAAGTGAAGAGCAAAATATTATTGATTGCAAAGTATGTTCAAGGAAAAAAAAATCTCCATTAGAATTATACCATTGTTTGAAAATCACTTCCACAATGTGGTTTTAAACGGTGTGATTGACTTATGGGTTAAAAGCCCTTTCTCCAAGCCTTGAGGTTTTGGGTTCAAATCATGTGGTCATCTATCTAAGATATTATCTTATGAGTTTTCTGACATCAAGTGTTGTAGAGTAGTGTGGTAGTCCTATGAAATAAATTGAGGTGCACGTAAATTGTCAGGACATTCATAGGTATAAAAAAAAATACAAAATTTATTAATGTGATAATGATTTTGTTTTTTTTTAAAGTTAAATTTAGTTTTGTTAATAATTTTTTTTTATATTATCAAAATCAAGGTTGAAATATTTCTTTCCTCAATTTAAAATAATATTTAAAAAAAAATATACAACTCATGTTTATTCAACATTCAAAAGTTCATTTTTGAATTTTTGCCATCTCTTCTCAATTGTTAATTGGAAGCACCAGGTGTTGGACATTCTTTTCTCAGCCATCTTAACTTTCAAAACTTCAATTCAAACATTAGCCTTTCTCACAAGCCATAGGCCACTATACTAAATAAATTAAATCCATCTGCCAAATTGCAAACCTGGTGGTTTTTTTTGTCACGTGAGGCTGACTGGAAGACAGGCCAGATTGACGTGTCCCTTGCCTTGCCTCGGTCTTAAATTCTCTAAAGTCAAGGTTGGGCCCGCATCCACATCATTTACAATTTCTCACAATTAATCCCCTACCTTATCGGGTTGTTTGATGCGGGGGGTTGAAATTGAATACTCAAAGAATCTTAAACTCATGATATTATTTAATTTTATTATTTTAAATTTTTATACCATTACTTAATTTATAAAGAAAATATAATAAGATCTTATGAACTTTATTCTACTATGATCAAATGTAGATATTTTATTTGCATACACTGAATTTCACATATTACATTATTATTCTTTGCACACCAAACAACCTTTTATATAATTTAGGAAATTGGCACTATGTATAGTTTTTTTTTCATAAAGATAATAATATAGTTGTTATGGGTAATTTTTAAAAAAAAAATAGTGCGCTCACGTGACACACATCTACGAGACAAAGAGGGATGATCATAATTGTCCACATAACTTATATGAGATAGGTCGGATGAGCCTACCAGGCTTAATAGGGTGGGTGCTCATCCATAAGATCTCTTCAAAAGATTTCGGTCACGAGAAGATTAGAAGTAACGTACTTGTGAAGGATTAGTGCACCAAACCTTATGAGGTGCGTGCTCACTCCTGGATAATCTATTAATTTAAGATCATAAGAGGAGGTGACTACCCTAATTGTGAATGGGTAAAGATGAGTTCATAGGAAAGACAAGGCATGAGCTCACCATAGTGTGGCATTCTACTAATATTAAGGTGAGAAGCTAGGCAGCTCTTCAAAAGGAAAAGCAAAGACTACCAAAGTCTGCTCTCGGGTGGGAAAACAAGCAAGCTTTAGGGAATTGCGCATCCACACCGAACCGAGGAACGACATGTGGCCTAAGACTTACTCTTAACACATAGCCAATAGGATCATCATTACACTCAGCCTATAAATATCCAAATAGGGATCACTATAAAGCTATATAAAATCTCTTCTACTCTACTCGACATCCATTTTTATTCGACAACAATAGATGTTAGAACTATTGAAGTAAATGATATTATTTTTTTTATCATTGATTGATTATACATATGTCAAATATAAATAATAAAAAAAGTTACTGTCTTCATTTTCCCAATTATGAAATAGAAAATATGTTTTTAAAAAAAAAATGCACTAAGATATGGAGATTTTGTGAGGAATATTGAAATCTGATTGAAAAAAAGAAAAGAAAATTATAAATCACATCTCATGACTTACCAGATTTATAAATTACATTTGATTTTAAACAACCACATACTTATTCTACACCTGTCACGTGTTCAGGTTTAATTAAAAATAACTAAATTTTTTTAATAGATGAGTATGAATTAAGGTAGAATTTACAACTAATTAATAATGCCTTATTTTAAAAACTCCACTCATCTACTAAAATGTATCAATTATTTATGAGATAAATATAGAATAAATAGAAATAAATATAATTTTTAAATTATATTGGAGTAATTTGCAAATAAGGGTATGATGTACCATTATCAAGAAGAACCCCTAAATCTAGAGTTTGGAAATGGGATTCAAATATTGAAAGAAGGTTCGAGGGAGGAAAATGAATGTTAAAGAGTGTGAGAGGTAGACAAGGACTAGGAGGAGGAGTGCCGTGAAAAACTTGAAGAAATGAATATCCATACCATGCCATGGGCGCTATAGTGACCCAAATCTCCCTTGAAAATGACCCTCCAACCAATTAAATTATTGGTTGGTTTGAAAAAATTGAAGGCAAAGGCCCTCAAGAATGACCAATTGACCTTCTTTTTCCTCACAACCAAAATATTTAACTACACACCGGTGAGTAGAAATTTCAATTTATTTTTTTATATATTTTATTTTCGTTGGATTATAAATACAATAATATATAATATAAATCAATAGAATTAGGAAGAGTTTAAAATAGTATATTTATAGATACTAATTATTGAAATATCAAGAAAGTTTTAAAAATTATTTAAATAGTAGTTCAATAATGATTTAACTAAGAAAATACCAGGAAGGTAAAAATATAGTTAATAATTTATAAATTCTTTTAAAATCTCAGTAATTAACAGGTAATAATATAATAATTTCACAAGTATTATCCAACTCCTTTCTCTATCTCTCTCACTTTTGATTATCTAAAACAAGACGATGCAAATTACAGCCAATAGGCAATTAGGTTTATGTGGCCAATTCTACCACCACATTTTCTTTCAAATTGTTTGCAAGTTGTATAGTTAATGGGGAAAAATCTCAATTATTTTGGGTATATTTTACTTTTTTCAAATTACTTGTTGTAAAGGGTATTTCGATGAAGTCAATGTTTCATTGAATCCCTACAAAGAAGAATTCGGGTGTGAAGTTTGTATTAAATGCTACCCCTAATTGTTAGGAGAAAAAATAAACACTTCCGTCCAATTGCTTCTACTTAACGGGTAGAAGAATCCATAACAAAATAACATTTTTCATAAGTTGTTGAAATATGGTTTATGTCTTTTTTTTAAAAAAAAATTATCCTTTCTTTTTAATTTGGTTCTAAAATTTTTTAGTGTTATTTTAAGTTTTTAACCTTCAATAATAAATTATATATCCTTTTATACTCAATTAAACTCAATTGTTATATTTTTTTTGAAGTAAGAGGATCCAATTATTACCATTTAAATTACTGAAGATATTATCTTATGAGTTTCGGATATTGAATATTATAGCTATGAGTTATGAATGTCTCATAAGATTAATTGAAACGTTGGTTAGCTGAACCAATACTGACGGATAAAAAAATTATTACAATCAAAATATGAAGTTTATAAATAAGAATAATTTAAAGATTAAAAGTGTGTTAATAAAAATATTTTGATTAAAAGAGAAGAAAAAGAACAAGAAAAAGAAAAAAAGGGGAACTTCTGGAAAGGGTCAGTGATGATGAGTATTTCTAACCTGAAGTTGAAGTAAGAAAGAAACGTGGCAGAAAAAGAGAGGTCCGTCAACAATAAGAAAGACGGCCGCGTGAAGCGGAAGACAACTACCCAAACCGCGTAGAATATCTTTAGCGGGTCCTACTTATAGATTGCTTCTATCTCTTTTTTTTTTTTTTTTTTGCCTTAAAAACATTTTTTTCAATATATAACATGATGTTTGTTCTATATTTATTAATAATATTTTAAAATGATAAAATTCTTTCTTTTTTTTTTGATAAAATGTAAATAAGACACTTGTGATTTTTATCAAAAGCATATTTAAAAATTAGTTCTAAATTATTTAAATGACACTCCTCCCTTTGAATGTCATTATTTTTTTTTCATAACTTCTTTGTTTGAACTCTGATTTGGATGAATCAAGATGTTTTGGAATCTTATTTTCAACTCTACGTTATTGTCAATTCAAAACTTCTAAATCATCAATAAATAAAAGTGTTAATAGTGTAAATCATACTTAGTATTTTGATGATAATAAACTCTTTTATTTATTAACGATTTTTGAAGTTTTGAAGTGACCATGACGTAAAGCTCGACACGAGGATTCCAAAACATCATGAATTATCCAAATCGAAGTTCAAACAAATAAGTTATGGCTAAAAAAAATTATGACATTTAAGAGAGGGTCTAATTATAATAATTTGAAATTATAAGGGTATGATTTGTTATTTTCAAAACACATGTGTACATCCATTTGGAAAAAAACAATTGATCTTATTTGTATTTTATCTTTTTTTTTAAAAAAAATAAAAAAATCAGTTTGTTTCAAAAGTACTTATTATGTGTTAAAAAACCATATCAGACATTCGAGTTCTCCCACTAGATTGTATCAAAATAATATATATAATAAAAAAGTGATTACATATAGAACAATTTGATTTATAACTTCATTTTTAAAAGATTTATAAATAACTATGAATGCATATAAAAATAATTATAAATATAGTATTTTTTTAAAACTAATTATTTTAAAAATTCACCGATGGCTTCTTAATTAGTTCACCTGATAATTATTATTTTATATAATTGATATTAATTATATTATTGATCATTGAAATGTTTAATAATTTTCTTTTTTTTTTTTCAGTTGCTAATTTTAAATTATTTCATTTTAAATTTATTGGAGAGTCACCTCTTACATTTTTTTTAATTATTTTAGTTTAATTACATTACGATATATGACAACAATATATATGATTAAAAGGAAATTATATATTTTTCTCTTCTTTCTATCTGTTCTCATCCCCCCTTAGTTTTCAAAGACTAGAAATTCAACAAGGCTTTTTTTTCTTTTTAAATCTAAAAGTCATTTCTCTTCAAGGAAGAAAGAGAAAGGTAGAGATAAAGTTGGAGGGGCAATAGCATGATACAATATTTAAGAAATTTTAGTTATCTTGTTCAAGTTAAAATAATAATTTGTATTTTCTCATTTCTATAAGAATCAGAAAAAAAAAAAAAAGGAATATTCATAGATAAAGCTTTTGTTTTCTATCACTCTCAATTTTGATCTATATATGAATATCATCTTTCAATTTATAAAATCAATATCTAAATTATAGATAAATTATTAAATATGATCATTACAATATGACTCTTTAAATCACATTAATGCTTGTGAATAACCAAACATGAAACACCCACAGCAAAATACACCTATCTTATCAAACAAAAAACAAAAAATTTACCTTTAATTTTTTTTTTTAAAAGTTTCATCCCTTTTTTATTCACTCTTTCCTCAAAATGCCAAAAAGGAAGAAGAAGAATAAAGAGAAAGGCACATGAGCCATGGGATAAGTATGGGAGTGGGTGTGAAGGGAAGGGCCAGCCAATGCCATAATGTTACCAATGGGAAGGTTAAAGGCAAAGGCAATTGGTCCCCCACATGAAAAAGTGTCCAATTGAATGCTAGTTTTGAGTGATAGTGGGGGGTTATTAAGTCATTTTCCTACTCATTTCTCCTTTGATTCATTCAATGTAAATTGGAACTTTTTTTTTGCCCCCTATTCATGCTTTGATGCTCTTCTTTTTCCTAGATTGTTTTCACATTTATGCAACTTATTTTTTGATTCAATATGCTTTACCTAAATATTTATTCATATTTGAAGACAATATACTATACTATACATATAAATGATTTTTAGTTGAGCATAACATATCAAAGATGATACAAAAAGAACGTAATATTATGTCTTAACTTGATGAAGTTTAAAAAAATAAATAAATAACTTGATGAAGTCTAGTCCTTCTATTTAAAATAAATAAATAAATAAATCATAGATTTGGAAATGTCTTAGTTTTTAGATGAAAATTTCGAGCATTAATAAATTTATTAAAAATAAATAAATATTATATGATAATATAGAATGATGAAAGATGATAGTGATGTAATTATAAATTTATATCAAAAGTTAAGGTCACCATATTAATAAATTATCACATCTTAATTGTTAAGTTAGATATACAACACGTAAATGGTAAAGTCAACCATTTTAAAATTAATCATATTTAAATAAAATAAATATATAAATCACACCATTTAACAATCTATTGATATAAAATGTTGGAGGTGGGGATTGAACATCTCTCTTTAAAGTGGAACTACATGTTTTAACCAATGAGTTATACCTTAATTGGCGTTAGACCAATTCAATCATATATATATATATATTTATATATTAAACCTAATTTTTTTTCTATTATTTACTAATAAATCATCTGGTTAAATCAATCCATTTTCAAATAAAACGGCTTAAGTGGTAAATCAAATGATTTGCCACTAAAAACACTTTAAAAATCATGACAATGTAATTAACATTCATTATAGCTTCAAATAGTGATTTGGATAGAGAAATCATAGATTAAATGAGATTAAATACTTTGAATCTAAATTATAAATTCCACAAATAAAAGTAATGTTTTGTTGTATCATATCATAAGCTTTAGACCTAATTTTGGTCAAGGTTACCGTTTAAGACTGAAAAATAATTATTATTATAAAATAAAAGTGATGGCTTGGCTGCCGTTGATCAGACGCCTCACGTGATCCAAATAGTTTTCTTTGAAATTCCAATTTTCTTTACTCAATTTGGTCAACTAACTTAACCAATCCTCTCTTCTTATTCCCTCTACTTCCGTCTTTTACGCCCCCCCGCCCCCATGCGCTACCATGATGATAATAATAATAATTTAAAAAAACTACCCTAGTAAAACACGTTCATAACTAATTGGTTGAGTTATGTTGGTTTGTCGGTTAGAGTTGTTATGCAAAAGTTGCTAAAACAGAAGGTTGTTAAATTGGGTTTGTTAATACTGTATTTAGATTGTACATAACAGTGAGTTTGTTAAATTTGAATTAATGTAAAATAAGTTGAAATTATGAAAATGAATGAGTTTAACAAGCCCGGGTTTCAAAATTGAAAAATAAATACCGGTTATATTTGTATAACCCCAACCTCTTACTTTAACCAGCCAACCAAACACACCTGAGTTACTAGAATGCTAGTAAATCAAATTAATACTCAACTAAAACTGCTTTTATTTTTTTCTATTAACAATTTGGTACTAACTAGCAGATCAAGATGTAATTCAAAAAAAAAAAAAACTAGTAGATCAAGATTTACAATCTCATTCTTATATACATTAAAAAAATTCAGATTTGTTTTCCAACGCGTTTAAACACACACGTCACAAACCCAAATTTGACGAAATTTGGAAGTATCGGCGTGATGAAAATACCACTCATTGAATGAGAGACTGGCGATCTAAGGCTGAGGGGCATCCGGCGCCGAAATTTAAGTGCGCTTGTCTTGTCCCACTCGCATTGCCATCGCACGTGATGTGTTCGTTGCTTTACTCTAACTCCACGTCGAAACCCAACCACAGTTAACTGAACTATCCTTGGTTGAATTAATTAACTTTTGCTTGCTGCATCAGCGTCTTATTCGAGAGCGGTAAGATCATTCGTCCGATTTTCTATTTCTGACGTCATATTGACGTTCGCTTTCTGATCCCACGGTCTTCATCATTTCGTAATGGGATTTCTTTCTTTCTTTCTTTGAAGGTTGTTATTTGTTAATGGGGAAGATTAATCAAATTTTATTAGGTACGTTTGTGGCCTTCTTTGGTAATGTTTCCTTGGAATAATTTTTAAATCTTTTATTTGAGTACAATTTAACCCTTTTCCCATTTCTAATTACTTCTCCAACTCCAAGAAACATATAAGGATTAAGATACATTTTAGTTTAGGAGATAATTTATGATATTCTCGTTATATTAAATATTTTGTACACTTCTTTTATTAAATAGTTTATCACATGTATTTATTCATAATAATAAGTAAATAGTAAGATTAAAGTTTACTATTTTTAATTATTTTCACATGATTATATAATAACGAGTATAAAAAAATTTCTAATTTACATATTTATTTTCAAAGAAGATCAACTTCAATTTTAATCATTATTTTTTAATCTTAGCAACGAAGTCAGATTATGCGTGTTTAGATTATCCTCTAAGTTTTTTTTAAAGGCAAGTCATTAAGATAAGGCTCTAATTATATTTTTTTCTTTTTAACAAAAAGTTCTAATTAGCTTTTAATGAAAATAGAAAGATGTGTTGAGATGATAAGCCCACAATTTTGTGGAGATGAAACTTCACTCTATATAATACCACAATCCACAAACCTAACCATTTAAATTTGACTAATACTTAAGACACAACCAAACTTAGTTACTTTTTTTCCCTCTCATATGCTGTAATATTGATTGAATTTTCTATTTAACTTCATATTATAAAATTAGCAATTAACCAATATTTCCCCCCATAATTCTCCCTTCCTTTAAAAGTTATTAAATAACATAAAAGATTATCACTAAAACTTTCAATTTTTAAAAACCCAAAAAGGAAACACTATAATTGGGGGAAAATAAAAACTTTACACAAATTCTAAAGGTGGAGGTGGAGGATTCAATTGGCAAAGAAGTCTTCATCAAAAGTAGTGAAACCCCCACTAATTCATGATGTATAAAGTAAATTATATAATGTTATAGACATGGCTTAATCATAAATTAGTTCCACATTTCAAACTAATTTATAAAGAAAAAATATATAAATATTTGTGAAAGTATGTATTAAATAAATAAATGCATCTAAAAAAGTCAAACCCAATACGAAGAGTGATGGTACAAAAGTAAGAATGATTTATGATATCATAAAGCCGTCCATTCACTTCTCCATCCCTAAACTCAAACAACCATCACCACAAGTTGAAGAATGAAGATAAGGTTTCTTCCATTCTTAAATATTGATTGGCCCTCTTTCATCTCCATATATATATATATATTTTTTTTTTAAAATTATATGGAAGTATAATTAAGACTAAGAGTAAGGAGATTTGTACATAAGTGAATTTTAGAATAGTAAAAAATATTTTAATTCAAATTAAGAATATTCTTTTAAGATTTTATAATGTGTTAAAAATGTGTTTTAATAATTTTTTATGAATACTTAAAACTAGATGTTTTGAATAAAACACTTTATTTCTTGAGTTGTGAAGATGAAAGACTCTTTTATAGATATAATTTTCTCATCGTATTAAGTCAATCGATCTTCTCCATTGAAAGTTCTTCTATATATATAATACTCATTTTAATTCATTTAGCTTTGAAAACATTATTCTTAAATTTATCTAAAAGAAATATAATTAGTGTTTTGTTTTTATTAAAATTTATGGTATAAATTATATATCATTTGAAAACCATATTATCCGTAATTTTCTCCAACACCCTCTTAAATCAATTATATTTTAAAGGATGAATGGTTTTATAGAGTAACTAAATAGGAATACGGTAACAAAAAATAATTAATCGTACAAGAGTGGTTCGAAATTTGATTAAATTTTGTACCAAAAAGATTTTTCTATTAATTTAATTAATCTCATAACTAAAGTCGGTAGAACGAATCAATAATTCATTAACTTATTATTTTCATACCTAAGGTATTTGCCAATATTCCACAACGCTCTCAAATGAACTCAGCTATTTTTAACTTATGCCATTGAATCTAATCTAACAACTATATTCAATATATTATCGGTAGCTTACATACTCGATTGATTTTTTTAAAACATTATAGATAATATATAAAATCTAACAATATTCAATTTTTTCCCCTCTCCAGTTCATATATAGATTTATTTATCTATCTAAGTTGGAAATCTCCATATGAAGTTAGAAATTTTCAATTTTTTATTCACCAAAGTTACCATTATAATAAAATGTAATCATATTTGGTTAAGATATATCTTATATACTTTTGTCATTTTCATCCATTTTTTCTTTTGTTTAGTGATTTTTTTTTTCTTAATAAAAATTTGATCTAGACTCCGTCATCCTCCAATAAATATATTCGTCTTTACTTCCAATAAGTTAATATAAACTTATTATAAATAAATTCGAATATTGATAAATATTTCAAAACTCATGAAGATTTAAACTCTTACATAAATCTAATCTATTACTATTTTAATATATTTAGGAAAGATAATTTTGTTTACTCTAATAATAAATCAGAAAAAATGTGATTCAGATTTTCAATTTTATAAAAGAGACAAGTACTGATGGCTTGTAAATAGAAGAGACTCATATTAACCTCATCTAGACATGAGTTAAAATGAAACTATTGCATTTTTTTTAGTTTCAAAATAATTTTTTAAAAACCTACCATTTAACAACTTTAATAGCATTTATCTCTTTTATAGACTTTGATTTAATCGAATTTAGACCAATAAGAGCGGATTTGAATGGGATGGATTATTTATGATTAAAAGAGAAGCTGATAATAACAAACTAATTGAAAATTAGAGAGTAGATTAGACCCCAACAAGTCATCATTAGCTTTATTAATTAGTCATTATTGGTTCCATAAAAAAATCAAAGGGATAAAAATATCATTTTGTTAGGTAATGGTATAGTTCTTCTTTAATACCAATGGGTCACACTCCCATTCTGCGTTTGCCGGAATTAGATTATTTTTTAAAATAACTTTACGTTAATTGTGGTAAATTTTATCCGTAACTTTTTTTAAGCAATTTTTGGTTCGTAATTAATTGTATTTTTTTTACTTTTACTGTTTAGTTTACTTTAAAAAATTAATAATTATATAACTAAGAGATGAAAAAGGAAAAACTTTGTGAGCTAATTTTGATTTTAGAAGCTATACTCACGAATTTAGATTAGGAGTTCAGGTTACATAAATCTAAATCGAATTTGATTATGATCTCTTAAATTATAAATTCGTTTAGCATCAGATTTAACACACTCTTTTTTTCACAATTTATATTTAAGTGATAATATAAATTTAATATTTTATGTAATTTAAGCACAAATTTAATAAATTCATCTAAAATTACGAGTCAAACACTTCTTTAATATTTTTATTGAATCGAATCATGAGTTTAAATAAATGGTACAATATACTTTATTACTCAAATTACTCATTTTCAGATTTACAGTTATATGTGAGTGTTTTTATAGCCAAAGATAAAACCAGTTTCATATATTTTGATTTTTATGTGTTTAATATTTTTTATGCTTAGATTTGAATAATTTTATATTGAATTTGATTTTTTTTATTGTCTGGTTTTATGAGTGAGATTAAGATGGCCATTGAAATGAGAATAAATATTTTTTTTGGTTTCATTTTTTAATAATTCTGATTGAATGCTAAAAAAAATTCCAAACATTATTGTATATAATTATCACATTGTGATTCTCTCATATATTTATAATTCTCACCCCTCCTCTTAAAATCACACATCTATAAGGATTCTGGATAAGCAAACCTGTCAATCTCATTGAATAATGTGAACACAAATTTATAATTTAGTTTTTTTAAAAAAAAAATAAAATAAACTTTACTATTTATTAAAACTAAGTAGAAAAAATGTCATTTTTTCCCTTAGGAAAAAAAAGAAAGAAAGTTGAGGAAGGGCCCCACTGCATTTAAAGTAAGTGTAAACACCGTAATATCGGGTCAACAAATTGAAGACGAGCTTAAGCGAAAACCCTACAGTGTACCGGCACCTGCCGGTAAACTCTTAGGACACGTGTCAGTAATTATGTACGTGTCACGACTTCATTGGTTACGGCGCATCGAGTAAAGAAATATGACGTCATTAATAGAATAGTGGGTAGATAGGACAAGGACGTGATAATTAAAAAATAAAAAATTAAATATAATTACCTTAAAGATTAATTAAGATTAAAAAACATAATTAACTGAGGTAATTTCAAGCCCCCTGCTCTACTTATATAAGCTAAGGAATTCCAAGAAAGATGAATCAGAGTGAGGCTGAGCGAAAAATTTCACAATTTTCAGATTTTAATTTTTTTCTTAAAAAAGAAAGTTTTCGAATTCACTGTTTTTCTTGGTCTTCAATTTTTTTTCTTCCCCCCTCTCTGTAATCCCCGCTTCTCTGAATCCCTTTCTGTTAATCATCTGTCTTTCAGTTTTTCTGATTTTTTGGGTTTGTTTTCGAAATTTAACTTGAAAATAAAAGCAAACTTGAGAAAAAAGGGTTTCTCGTAAAGTCAGGTGTTTTCCAGAATCGAGATCCAGTTTTTTTAAGATCTTTGTAAATTTTTCTGTGTTTTTCTAATCAGCTTAAAGGGTTGTTTTTGATCCCTAAAGGTTGATTTTTTTTTTTTCCCAATCTTGGAGTCTAAGTGGTTGTTTATTTCAAACCTCTTTGATTCTTCTTTTGTAGAAAAAAAAAACTTGATTTCTTGTTTTTTAATTTTGGTTTTTTAAAACGTTATGGCAGCTATGATGGATTTTTATGGATTTAGGCCTTTAGAATCAGATCCTTATGGTGGCGAATTAATGGAAGCTCTTGAACCTTTTATCAAAGTTGCTTCCTTTCCTTCTCCTTCTTCTTCTTCTTACTCCTATCTCTCTCCTGATTTCTCTTCTTTCTCTTCTTCTATCCAAACTGAATCTACCTCTTCTAATCCGATGACCCAATTATTTCCAAACGGGTTTTCGGGCCATGATTTGGAACAATCTCACTCGATTGGACTAAATTACTTAACCCCATTTCAGATTCAACAGATCCAAGCTCAATTCAATCTCCAAACTCAAATACAACCAATTTGGGGACAAATCAACAACAACCCACAAAAAAACTCTCAAAATCATTCAATGGGTACGAATAATTTTCTTGGTCCAAAACCCATCCCAATGAAGCAAGTGGGATCTCCACCAAAACCCACGAAGCTTTATAGAGGGGTTAGACAAAGACATTGGGGGAAGTGGGTTGCTGAAATTCGTCTTCCTAGGAATCGAACTCGGCTTTGGCTTGGTACTTTTGATACGGCCGAGGAAGCTGCTTTGGCTTATGATAAAGCCGCTTTCAAACTCCGTGGTGATTTTGCTAGACTCAATTTCCCTCACTTGAAACACCAAGGCTCATCCGTCGGCGGTGTCGGCTTCGACGATTATAAGCCTCTCCATTCCGCGGTTGACGCGAAACTCGACGCCATCTGTCGGGAATTGGCCGAGTCGTCGAAACCGGGGAAGTCGGAGAGAGCTGGGAAGAAGTCGAAACCGGTGTTACCGCCTGTGATTGATGATGTCAAGGTCGGATCGGGTTCGGGTTCGGTTTCGGAGATCGGTTCGACGAAGGCGGAAAACTCCTCAACGAGCGACGAGTCGGCTGGGTCTTCGCCGTTATCGGATCTAACATTCCCCGATCCGACAGATTCGCCGTGGGAGCAGCCTTCAGAGAATTGCATGTTGCAGAAATATCCATCGGAGATTGATTGGGCTTCTATTTTTACTTCTTAATGTCGTATTAATATTATTATTAGTAGTAGTAAGTAGTCTTAGTAATCTGTTTAGGGAATTTATTCTGTGACGAATATTTTTGAGAGTTGCAGAATTGGTCAGTTATTTTTAGGGTTTGTGTAATTGTTGTTAATATGAAGCAAATCTTCACCACCGTCACGGCGGCCGCCGGCGAGATTTTATTGTGCCGGTTTGTAGTGGGGTGATGTAGTTGTTTTTGTTGATTATTATGTTTATGGGTAGTGTAGAATAATGATAGTATTATTATGTAATTTGTTGTATTAATGTATAATATATGTTTTAAGTAATTTTTTGTGCTTTAAAAATTCCTTTGATTTGTGTCTTTATTATGATGTCCTTTACAAGTTTATATTCATTTGTGGGAATGGCAAGATAAATATTTTCTATTAGTTTCTTCATGATTATCTAAACTAAATTTTATTAGTTTTTAAAAATTTACAATGATAATTATATGATATAAGAAAGTAATTTGTATGAGATACTAAGTTATAGAATTGTCTTGTTCTAAAAAAAAATTATAAACTTATCTTACCATTTATAATTTCTTCACCCAAAATTTGATATTATTAATTTTAATGGTACCTGTCTACCTAAATTGCTCATTAATTTCTACGAAACAAACATAATTTTTTTTTATTACATCAAAATAGGGGAGGGAGGATTTGAACCTTCAATCTCAAAGGGAAGGAAATATATCCCAAACCAATTAAGCTATGCTTTTGTTGGCAATAAACACAATTTATATTTTACAATATAAGATCATTAATAATCATATAATTAACTTTAAAATTAATAACACTATAAAGTGTAAGTTGACTTCTAAAATTTGTTGGTGGAGTTTATTTGTTTTCTAAAAATTGATCATTACTCTAAATGAGATGAATGTTTCATTAATAAACTATTTTCGTGAAATGAAACTATTTTCATCGTTTATTAATGAAGGTGTAATTTATTTACTAAGCTATATAGTTTCATTTTCACGAAAATAGTTCAATCCCCTCATGAAATATTATATATAAAAATGTGGTTTATTTAATCAAATTAAAAAAATTTGTTTAGATTTTGTGTTTGATTTTAGTATGAAATGACGTGGTGGAAATGATCTTCCAATGCATGACAGCATCTGACCCTTCAAATCCGTAAGAGGCCACCCGTTTCAGTGATGGAAAAGTCTTTTATCAAAACATTCTGGAACCTTATAACCCGTCCGTATTACTCTCCTTAATTTTTTTTTAATATATATTTAGACAAAATTACATGTCTATTAACTGAATTATAAAAATTATTTTTATTTTAAAAACTATCTTTTGATTATGATAGTTGGATGTAGGTTTGCTTCATGATTTTCTATTGTATATTTTATGAGTTTAGGATGGTATATTAATTATATTCAACCTTTTTTTAACAATTTTTTTTTTATAGTCTCAATTCTAAAGTACATAAATTCAAACTTTTCAAACACATAATTAATGGGAAATTTGTATTTTCCACTATCAGTTTTCTTATTTTTTGATTTTTCTAAGAAAGGCTTTTAAATATTTTTGAAAAATTTGTGATTGCATTGACTACATGGGCTGTCACGGACGCACCACGTGATGGATGAGCATTGAAGCTCGGAGCAAACCACAATAAACCTCTTTTGTTTTCTTTTTCTTGTCATGGGACAAGACAACCTCTTATTTTTACGAGGTTAGGCATAACTTTATTATTTTTCTATTTAAGTTTTATTTGTTCCTAATTAATATAATCTCATTTTAGTTATTTTTCTTATATACAAGGTGGGAGAATTCTAACCTCTAACTTGGCTTAAAGATAAATATCTTATCAACAATAGATCATACTTTGATTGGCTCATTTTAATTTAATTAAACATTATATATGATGTGGTTAGTAACTAGTATATCATCATGCCAAAAAATTTAAGTCAGTCTCATTTTAATTGTAAAATTTTCATTCTAGATTCATATTAATCATTGAACTTTTAAATATTTTTGTTTTACCTAAAAAAATATATTTTTATAATTACTATTAAAATTTTATTTTATATTTTGCATAAATCTTAAATAGCATTATGTGAACTTATGTTTTAATTTAAACCATGAGTATTGAGTGTGATATCAAATTTGAGATCAAGAGGCCTAAATCTTTATTAATAATGAGATTAAAATTTAATAAATACTAAAACTTCTTTTATTTTATTTTTAAAAACAAAGGAAAATAGAACATTTAAAAAAATATATAATAAAAAAAGAACGGTAGAAATTTAGAGATTAAAATAGGATTCAAACATTTTTTTTAATGATAATATAATAAATATATCTATTTTTTTTGTCGTCATCTTCATCACCATGTTCTCTCTTTTCACTGTTTTCAGCCTTCAACTTAACTTTATTCTTCTTGTCCATTTTTTTAATGACAACATTGCCTTTAAATTAATTATAAAAAAATGGTATGGAATAAAATTAAAAACAAATAAGATTCATCTTTAAAATTTTCCGCCGAATAAGAATATTTGATTGGAAGCAAAACGAAACAAAGGGGTATGAAACGAATGCTATATTCTTTGAAGATTATTAGAAATTAAAAGGTGAAAAAAGCATATTCTGTTTTGTCATATGAAAGATATGATATGATATTCGGAATTCAAAGGCCAATTTTTCCCACTTGTCTTCTTCTATTTGTCTTTTATTTTTAAATCTTCCTTTCCGTAAATGTTAAAGACAATGCTGACTGGAAACCGCAGCAACACATTAAACCTTTTCAATAAAATCTATGTAAAAACCCTATAAATTATAAGGGATGTTTAGTTTGTGGGGTTGTTTAGGGACCGATTAGAAATTCAACATTCTGCCTTAAGAGGCCTTGCCAGTGTATATACTAGGGTGTAAACGGAAAGTTCAGTGTTCATTGATTGGTTTTAACTTACACTCATAACAGTTGATTTGAGTATAACTCAACTAATTAGATTTAAATATCCCTAATATAAGATTGAAGATTTGAGGCCCAATTCTCCAATTTGATGTAATATAAAAAAAAAGGAAAAAAAAATATGACACTCGGTGGTTATTATAATTAGCTGAAAATTATATTATTCAATATTTAATGAATGAACTTGTATTGCAAAATTCATAGACTTGTTATTAATGACTCCTTTTTCTTTGGTTTGGTTTCAAAAGATCAATGACTCCTTTTTCTTTCGACCTGCAGGATTTCCATTAATGAGTACATAATCAATAGATCAAATCTCATGTTTTTTTTTTTTTTTTTTTGCAGAAATTAAAAAAAAAGGTACACATTTAAAAATGTACATAATTATTGTTGATAAATATTGATTGTCATATATCAAAGTCTAATATATAATAACAGCAAAATGAGTGCATCAGTTGAATGACATCAAAATAGGCACCTTAAAGTTTATATATATAATCCAAATGCCGAGCCTGTGTTAAAAAAAATATTGAAATTTGTGGGGTGTACATGAAACTCTAGCAGGAAATGTAAAATCTGTCTTTACCTCTGAAGTGGATATTCACATTTGCAAAACCAGTTCAAGACTCGTGAAACAGTAAACAAATGGTTTTAAATATGAAACGAGCAAGGAGCTCAACCCACCTAGGTCATTGACCAAATAAACTCATGGTACCGAACTTCAATCGTCGTCAAATAGATTTTGTACCATTCGCTCTCTAGATGTGATCATCTCAAGATCTCAAGATTGGAATTTGTTGTCTAGCTAGCACAAGGCATCAACTTAAGTGAATTTGGTCGATCATCAACTAAATTTACCGATCTCCATTTTCTTCTTAATCGCCTTCTGACCATGATATATAAACGAATCTAATATTCCTGAGACGGTGAAGACACCTGGACAGAACAGCCCAATACCATTGCTAGGTCAGTCATACAACTCAATAGAAAAAAAAGATACCGACAAATTGATTTTTCCATTCAATTACAAAATAAAATCCCATAGACTACAATGCAATTGCAGGATTTGAATCAGATGGGCATTGAATATAGGTAAAAATTCATATCACAAGTGAAATTTACAGAAGGAAAAGAAGCAGCCACCTAAACAAAGGATACATAGAAATTCAAGGGGAAAAGAGTTTGTTCAATACCTCCCACTATAGCGCATACATTCGTTAAGAAGTGCAGAAATGACACATGCCCCTCTGTGAATGTGACCTATAGCAGGCAAACAAATCAGCTAGAAAAGTAGATAAAATGAATCAACAGTTCTATCACAAGATGAGCATGTATAAGAAAAACTAACCTTGATAGGAGAAAGGTCATAAAAAAAGAAAACTGCAGGAAGTGACTGGAGGCGACCAACTTCTGCAGTCTTTTTGTGTTCTGTGACAGAGAACTGCAATAATCCATCATGAGCATTTTAAAGTTATATCCAATTATATAAATAAATATATGATAACGATTTAAAAAAATCAGATTCCAGAAAGTAGGATTAGTTATAACCTGGTTCGACTGGATGGTATTTCCACTCACATCCTTGTACACAGTAGGTACAACCTGCAAAGAGACAAGGCATAACTTATACTCACAGGCACTAACTCCAGCAAATTTACCAAGAGTGCGCATGATACATTCCCAGTATCCTAAAACAAAAGTACTATCGAATTTCCCTTCCAGTAAAATTGAAACAAACGGTTGCAGCTTGTTAAATAACTGGAGTTCATAAACTAATGAAAATCGCAGCTCCAATACAGTGAACCTACATGACCAAACCAACAATTTCCAACCGTGATGTGCCTGGGGACAAGATTTGCTGCTGATGCCAATCTAAACTGAAAGCTAATCCTTCCATGAAAAAGGGAAGAAGAGGAAGGAGAGAAGCATATGCAAATAAAATGGGGAAATATGTCTTAAACGAAGGAAAATTTATTTCTATAACTTTCACTTGAAATATGAAATTTTCGAATATGGGGCCATTTTAACAGAAAAAGGAATTATGCCTTGCTTCAAGGCATAAAGAAACTAACAAAATAAAAAATCACATTGCTTGTCAGTGCAAGCCGCCAATTGAAGCCAAACTTCACAGAGCCTGACTAACATGTTAGTGATCGTTTAAAAGATGGATGATAATAAAAAAAAAATACATCATTTTCTACTTTCATTCCTAGAAATCAAGTTAACAAAAAATTTAAGAAACAGTAATATGGAGAGAGGAAGCACTAAAACAAAATCATGAAAGAAAACTATCAAGAGATCTAGCATCTTTTAGAAGTACAAAAACTAAAGTGGAATCTAACCCAAAAACTAACCTTGATAAAATATTGATAAGTTGCACTTGGTGTTTCTTGATTCCATTGCACGCTTCAAGATTGAAAAATAAAATATGACGACTATGTAAATGCAAAAAAGTCTTGGATATCCTTGGATATCCAAGATAGGAATCAAGTTTATAGTACAAGTAGACCTATGTTAACTTGGAGCTCAATGAAAAGAAGTGAAAACCTACCCATCCAGAGGATTCACCACACCAGGAAAATAATCTCCATAAGCTAATCTGTTAATCTTGTGACTTATCTGAGTCAAGAAGTGCAAATAAATTAGAATGATAATCTAAAACCCAGAACTGAATCTCACACATTGATCGTTCATATTTCATAAGAAATGAAAAACCATAACAGCTACACCATTTCTTACATTAAAGCTGTCTTTTTGAAATGCCAACACATCGTGTACATGAACATTTGACTGTTGAAAGCTTTTCCCAGGTGCAAAGTGAAAATTTCCAGCCACCTTATTAACCTCCAAAAATCCATATATATTGCATCCTTCACCTTCTTCATCTTTGATCCTTTGGAGAAACCCTTCTCTTTTGCACTGGAAGCCATACATAACAAAAAACAGGAGAACATTTTAAAAGAATATGTATAATTTGTTGTAAAATTGTATAATGAGTTTAAAAGGATAAGCTTTAAGATTATTCTATCAAGCAGAAAAGTGAAATCCCAAAATAAATATCTTAATAGATATAATATACCAACCAAATAAGGCTAGGCAAGTTTAGAAGTCAACAAGACAAACCTAAAAACATCAGATTATGTCAGCACACTGAAAGAAAATGAGGGTCCATACAACCAAGACCATAGAATAAAAGGAAATGTGTGTGCCATAATACTCAGAAGTCCATTAGTGAAAACAAGACGTATTCTATGATAGGTACAAGTCAATAATCTGAAAAAATTCTCAAATAGAAATGGCCATGATAGAAAATTTTCTAAAATATCTCAAGCCCCAGAATAGCTCAACAAAGAAAAGGGGAGCCCTATTTTCAGTAATTCCTCAAACCTTAACTAACCTTGTGTCAGATAAAAAGGTTTAAATCTACGCACCTAAAAAAAATTATGGGGACGCAGAAGTTACTTCTCATGTATCAAGAAAGTATAGGTCACCTAATGTAGGATGGAAAAACTTAATTCTGCCCAGGAAAGTCAAAAGTTCATTCAACACTAGATGGTAGATTTCACCCATATGGCCAATCATAATCAAGTACATGTGACTACGAGTGAGACATTATGCACGTATGACCCTTGCACTACTAAATTGAAAAAAAAAAATCCCCCTACACTTTTAGAAGTCATCATCTACTACATTTTCCATCCAACATAAACGGTACGGTGGATAATATTTTATCAAAAATTTCAACTTTTGAATATAATCTTCATTAGGTCTTAACCCTGGTTAAAATGAACTCAAGTAAAAGTCAAAAGATTATCACTTCATCTTCATCACTTTACCCTCTTCACCCCAGCTGCGACCAAACGAGGCGAACTACAAACCAGGCAAAAGTTTTGATTCTTCTGTTGCCCCTTATTGTTCCCTATTTAAGTTTTCTTTTTGTCATTTGTCTTACAAAAAACAAAAAACAAGCCTGATGGAAGAATGGATTAACAAATTTGGAATCATACATTTTGCATTTCTCAAGCCTCAGATCCATCTTTAACTTGTTCCAAAAAAACTACAATATTTGAAATCATACTCCATTGAAGAATATGTAGAGCTACCAGTAGAAAATAAAAGAATACCAATGTGGAAAAGACAAACCAAACAACCACTTTATGAAACAAATTTAATATTAGTTACGGTCAAATTCCAAAGCCTTTTCAAATGCCAAAAGTTTCAAAATTTTCAGTTTACCCAAACTTTCAACACCACTCCAAATCATGTTATCAGCTCAATTGCGAAAGAAAAATCGAATTGGATTTTATCTCAAATTGCTTGATGGTGGAACTTCAATACCGACCTAATTTGATTTATGATTTTAATAATTAAGGCCAACTGGAATTTTTTTCGCTTCCACAGCCTTACCTAGCTAATTTTGAGATTTCGATGTTCAATTTCTACTACCTCATGATATTGTCTCAAATTCAAGCAAGTTCAATTTTAGGTATTGGGAAGTTTGATTTGGTTCAACTATGGCTTGTTTTCTTAAAATCACATGCAAACACTGACAAAAAGGGAGCAAGAGGATGGGTTCTGGTTCAGGGTTAAGATTTTACGTATATTATATTCATAGGGTTTAAAAAACATATTTAAAAATTTCTTACCTAAGTTTGGGAGGAATTAGTAATAGATGCTTATGAAAGTGTAGTGATGATTTTTTTTCAAATTAAAAGTGCAGGGGTGTAAATTGAAAGCCCTTAAAGAGCAGGAGTCATTTATGCATTTAACTCTAATTTTAATCAAGTTCGACTACTGAAATAAAAATGTCTCAACAAAAAAATTTACAAATTACAATTATAAGCTAGAGTAATCAGAAATAAATACTTTAACGGCCTTGGAAGTAAACTTAAACGTTGCATGGATAAAAAAAATACTTATAAAAAATATGTGCCCTTGTCCTGATTGACAAACCTGGTCAATCAAATCTGGGTTTGACAAACCCCAACCTTTCTTTTGATAAGCTTCACGAACTTCTTCACATGAATTGCAACAATCATCATCTGTCTGCAAAGTAAAAGATAAAAAAGAAAGAATATTAAATTAATAAATTGAAACTTGAGAGAGAGAGAGAGAGAGAGAGAGAGAGAGAGAGAGAGAGAGAGAGAGAGGACACATAGCAAAAATAAATCCATGAAACAGGACATAATTTTTAATTGCACCAAGCCTCTCAAAATGAAAAAGATAAGGGGAAAAAAATTAAAAGATTACAAAACCATAAACTTAAAACTGACATAACCAAATACTGAATTCATACAATTCAATTCCATATTTTCAAGAATGAAGGTCAATATCTAATTTTTATAAGGTTAATTAGTTTTAGATATAAACTACTAAATAAACCATTGAATAAATTGACAAATAAAAAATGTGCAACCGAGAAACAATGTCTGCATAATATTATTCAGCTTCTGCACAACATTAGCACAGTCAATTCATCAATGTCTATCATCCTTCCCGTGGATCAATTATTCAGAGGTATGCAACGCAACAATGGAAAAATAAATTCAGCAATTCACTTGTACAATAGAATAGACATACCGATTCAGCTCCAAAGCAGGAACCACAATATGTCTCATTGTGCTCAAGCCTGCCACCATGCCTCTGCAGAGGATTTTCAATCTATGCCAAACAGGGAAAAAAAATAATAACCACTCAAACTACATAATAGCAGTAACAGCCAACTGACAAACAACATTTGAATGGTGATTATTTAGACAGTGTGATTAGAGAGAGAGGGATAGAGTAAAGAATAGAAGGGATAGATTAAAAATTTCACAACATTCTACTTTCACAATTAGAATAAAACCCATTTTTTTTTTATAAGAACGATTACAATACAAACCTTAGGAGCACCAATCCCATCAGGCTTGGCTTCGATAACATTGCCATGAGAATCCAATCTTTTTTTGATAATGTCATGTCTCTGTGTACATGAGAATCAATATGTAAATCTTATGAAAAGCATTTTTGAAATAATATCTAATGAAAAACCGCTGTTTACTATCAAAAATAAAAAAATAAAAAAAATAATTTCTAATGAAAAGCATTATATAATGGACAGACAATTTAGTTGTAAGCCTCAACGTATCTGTTTGATCATGTCACAAGACACAAACACACGTGCTCGTGTGTGTGAGAAGATATCAACGTCAAATTATTTTTAAAAAAAAATTGAGAGAAAAAGGATAAACAATCATACGCACAACGTCTAGATGCTGCTCTCCACTGATATCCATTGCATCAAGACTTAATATAGAACAGGGGAGGGCAGGAAACGTAACATCAAACTGCACATAAAAATGAAAAAAAAAATTAGCACCTGAAATAAATTGAGGCATAACATTAAGAAGTATTAAAAAATGACTGGCACAGTTCTTCCAGGAAGAACAACGTAGAAGAGGACATATCTTACGCTTAAAAACTAACTTATTCTCAGGTTTAAAGCAGGAGAAGAACAAAAAACATGCAAATAAATGCTTGACAAAACGTGCATGTAGATAAAACATCTATACACAATTAGAAAACAACGATCGAGTTACATTGATTCGTAGGGTTTCTCCTCTTGATGTATCCACTACGAGCTTCGTTTCTGTTACGGCATGGAGATACAACCCTGCAACCAATTGGAGTTCAAGCTCATCAGAAATCAACAAAGTAACGCAAATGCAAGAATCAACATGCTCAAACAACACTAGAAGAGACAATAATACACAAAACTACATTACACCATAAGTTAAAACACCAAGAAGTCTCAGTACTAGTCATGCTACACTTGTACCCTTCTGCAGAGAGTTTTTTTTAGTGTAAATCAATAAGGGCATAAAATATTCATAATCACATGAACTAAACTTAAAAATCAACAAGGAAAAAGAAGCCTAAACATAAGTCAGTCAGGCAAATGGCTTCCTTGCATGAAAAAAGGTTTTTGAAATTCAATATCAAATCAATAATGTACTATATTGAACAACATATACAAATTGTTAAACATTAATAATTCTAAAATTTCAGTTACTGAATTCTAATACACGATACAATAACCAGATCTTGAGAAAAAATCTAATCAAATTCTAAAATTTCAAACACGTTACAGAAAGACAAAAAAAAAACGATAGAGAAGAAAACATACGTAGCTCAGAAATAAACAGCAAGAGCATAACAATGGAGGAAGCAAGCGTTATAACGCCACCAGATAGTGTTCGGCTGTAAAAATCTTCATTGATTTTAGGGTAAGCATCCAAATTCCGAAGTTTATTGATTATATTATCCATGTTTGCTCTCTAATTTCAGATTTCCAGCAGATAATGAAGAAGCAATCTCAATTGTAAGATGAAAAAAAAACCTAGGGCTTAATAATCCGAAGAAAAAAAATTAAGAATTGAACCAGAATATAGATGAAGGAAGATTCGACGGAGGATAATTTTGAAAAATCAAAGCCTCCGTCGAGACAAGAAATTGCGAGGAATTGCTGGAGACTCTCTAATTTTGCTCTGTAAAAGAGAAAATCGATGATGCTGTTTCCTGGGATATAGGGGTTCGGTCTCTGATGGGAAAAACCGTAGACTCTGAATGTTGGACTTTTTTTTCTTCTTCTCTTTTTTTTTCCTGGAATTTATATTTGGAAAATATATATATATATATATTTTAAAGATAAATCAATTATATGAAGTTAAGTAATATTGATGTCTAAAGAAGAAATATAAAAAAGATAATATTACACCATTAGTTTAAAATTATAATGTGATATATATATTATTGAAGAATCAAATGCGAAAATCAAATTTTTTTTACTTTTATTATAAGAGTTTGATACTACATAGTTTGAGAAATGATTTTTCTTTATAAAAAGAATAGTATATATATATATATATATATATATATATAGTATATTTATTACGATGTTTTAAAAAAATGATATTTGTATCAATTATTTTAAATTTTATAATAATAAAGATGTAAAGTTTCAAATGATACTTTTGTTTAATTAATGAAATATTAAACTAAAAAATATTCTAAATTTTAATTAAAAACATCTCAATAATCACTTTAAAATAATAATAAGATTCGTCGGTCTACAATTTAAAATAATAAATTACTGAAAAATAAAACAAAAATCTAATATAAACTATTCATTAATTTAATAAAAAAATTGTTTTTTTTAATGAATCACTGTGTTAATATTTTAAAATTGATATATAGAAAATGTTATTCACTATAATTTTTCTTTTTATTTGTTTGAGTTATTATAATATAATTTGTTCACTCTTGATATTTCTTGAATGTTTCTATCGATTTGGAAATCGAAATCTTATTATTTTGAAGTTATTATTGAATGATAATTAATTAAGAAATCACTATATAATCAAATCCTAAATAATTGATGTAAGTAACAAAGAACATTAATTTCAATAGTTAGAAAAAATTGCTCATTGTATAGTATACACCAATTATTTTTCTGAACTTTTATCTTGCCTTATTTGTTTCGTTTTTTGTGGATGGGTTTTTAAATGGGCCAATTTTCTCAGTTTAGCTAGGGCTTTAAAGTTTTGGGCTGGTCTCAGCTGGGCTAGTTGGAAAATACGGTGGTCCAAGACCTGCTCAATTTCAATGGACTTCCTTAAGCCCAAACTTAGAAAATCATTGGGCCGGCCCAGTGTTCTTCCACTGAATTACCATCTAGAAATTTTATCATAAATACCCCTTAATGAAGTGTGGTTTTCAAAACTACCCTAATAAAAAAATTAGTTTCTTTTCTACCCTTAATTGGTAGTTTTTACATAGTTAGTTATGGTATCTCACTAATCAATTGTAGCCACTTGTCAACTTTAGGGTAGTTTTGAAATTTTAAAAAAAATTGGGGTACTTTTGATAACTTAAATCATAAAAAGGGTAGTTATGAAAATTACCCTAACATCTATAGAAGTGGATTTTTTTGTTTCAAGCCCACATATTAGAATGATCGGCTCCTTTTATTCTCCCAAGTCTTTTCGACTGCTATGATGTTGAAAAGAAAACGTTAACATTATTTTTCATCATTTTATTTACAATTTTTATATGAATTTAGTTTTTTTTTTTAATAAAAATAAAAATGAAATCCACAAATTTTATAGTATGATGTCTAAATAAATAAACAATAGTGAATAAAAGAAAAGACAAAAACAAGATAAGATAAAGATTTTGATATATATATATTTTGTTTGAACATAGACGACATGGTCATAATACTGTCAACCATCATTTTCAACTTTCTTAAGTTTCATCTATATAAATATAGCTCAATTGGATATGCGTTTGCTCTGTTCCCATAAAATCGAACGTTCGGGCTATTTGAGGTTACTCCCCTCCTATCATATTTGATGCAATTTTAAAAAACTATTAATTTTATATTTTATATTAAAGAGTAGTATCACATGATTATTTAAAAGAATAGACGTAGAAACAATACAAGAGATGGAAACAATATGTAATGCAAATTTTTTAGGGGAACAAAAAGCATACCGTCGATTAAACCCTAATGGGAGGATAGGAGTTGGACCCATTAGGCTAAAAAAAAGCTTTTGAATCTCAACAAATTTTCAATGCAGGCGAAGAAGAAGAGGAATCAAAATGGGTAGGTGCATGACATCAAATCAAAGTTGTGCGCACGTTTCATATCAAATCAAATCAAATCAAATTGATTTCTATAAAAAAAATCGAAAAAAAAAATCATTATGTTGTGTTGGGCATTGGGTTCGTATGATCTCTCCTTCAAGTTTCAAGCTCGTACATTTATGAAAATTATCAAACTTTGTCACATTACTCAATTTCTTAATTGACATGACTCCATTTTCTAATTTTAATTAGACAATAAATTGGCCATTCATTGGAATCAATTTCACAAATAAATCATTTTTTCACTTTAGAATTCTTATTTGTTAGATAGTTAAAAGTACTTTTTAATGTAATTTTGTATATCATCTTAGGGTGCGTTTGGTTGGTTAGAGTTGTTAAGTAAAATAACATAATAATTTGTTTAAAATAAATATAAATAAACTAAAAGGGTTTTCCAATACAAAAGAGTGTAAAAAAACTATTTTGAGTAAAGAAAATAAACAATCTCTTTAATTTTGTTTTTAGATTAGATATTTAAAGATATTCAAATGGATTCGATCAATTTTCTTGTGTAATGTTTTAAATTTTAAATAACGAACAAGTTTTATTATTTATTGATTTTTTATAATAGAGTAATATGTTTTTCCCTCTAATATTCCTTGGGGCGAATGGAATGCGGAAATCGGAATTGAATGCCTGAGAATTTGATGTCTGGGAATAAGTGGTATGGAATAAAATGGATGGGAATTTGATGTCTGTGTTTGGAGTGTGTTAAAATAGGATTATGATGCCTGTGTTTGGAGTGTGTTGGAATTGGATTTGTGGGAATATGATTATTGTTTTGTAATAAGGAATATGATTTGATTTTTTTTATTTAATTATTATCTAAAATTTAATTAAAAAATTTTGAAAAAATTAATAAATGATATTAAATTAAAATTATCGACTATATTCTATTTATAAGCTTGGATTTTTTAATTTCCTTTTAAATATTATTTCATTAAACTTATTAATTTAAAAAAATGAAAAATTTTTATTTTAAAAAATATTATTGTATTTGAAATTAAGCTTGAAAAAAGTACTATAGAGTAAAATGTATCTAAATTATTGAGTGTATTATTTTTAACATATTTTTAATTTAATTATGTATAATATATTGAGTTTCTAAAAAAAAATAATTAAAAATGTATATTTTTTTAATTATTTTTTTTATCTTGTTCACTGGAACCTACTAAAATGCTCCAAATAATTATTTTACTCTATTAGAAATAACAAAGAGCACAAAATTGGAGAGAATTTAATTAAATGTCAATACCAATGCCAATGCTAAATATAGGAGGGATTTGGATGGGAATTGAATGCCAATGGTAATTGAGGTTGAACCAAACAATGAAATGGGTATTAAAAACTCATTCCCCTGGCCAATTCCCGCAATTCAAATGCCCAGTTATTTCATGTTTTTGGGCTTTAAGGATTGTGATTCAAAAGTTCATATAATCAAAGAGTTATTGATCCGATTTAATGAATAATTATATATATATTTTTAATAGATTAAAAATATAGCTAAATGAGAAGAGGCATTTGCAAATCTAGCAATTTTTTTAATAATATTTATAAAAATAAAAGCTCAAAAAAATATTTATAAATATATCAAATTTTGATCGAGTTTATCAGTGATAAACACTGAATTACATATTTTTACACTAAGTTTATCACTCTTATCACTGATAAACATGATAAAAATTACTATAGTTACAAATACATTTTTGAGTTGATATTTTTATAAATATGGTATAAAAATCCTCAATGAACTTTCCCAAATGAGAAGCATAGTTATTAAGCAAGTTTTATGATAACAAAATTTTCTATTAAAAACTGATATTTCAAATGAAAATTATCAATCAATATTAAAAGATTCATAAGTTTCAAAAAAATAAAAATAATTAAAAAATTCATGTCACACTCACACATCAATAGATTACTTAAAGAAGATCATAGCTTATCTTAGTTTTAAAAGTTCCCACCACATATCAATCAAGATTTTAGGATTATTGCTTTCGAAACCAATCCAATATAATGAGGAAAATAAATTATTAATTTATGTACCAAACCATGATAAATTGAATCTCCAGGCCATATAGGGATAGGGTATTTTTTTTTCCTACTTAAAAAAACAATTTATATTGCATAATAATCAATTCAACCTTGGACCATATCGGCCAGAGTGCCATGGGCACTAATGAAAAGAAAAGAAAATGGAAAGGGACTCCAAGATCTTGACAAATACGTGTTATCTTAGAACATTTAAAGAGTATTATAATGAGACAAATACTGAAAAAATCGATTGGATTTAATTGTTTTTTTTTAATGACTCAGTTAAAAAATATCTTACATCTCTAAATTAAAGTGAAAACCGAAACCTCGTGACTTACAAAATAAGCTAGAAATAAATTAAATAAAGGCAAAACAACCCACCAAACAAAATTCAATCAGTTTTTTTTTTTTTTTTTTAGATTACATTAAAGTGGGAGGGGGACTCAAACATTCGACCTCAAGGGAAGGAAGTATATGCCTAATCAGTTGAGTTATGTTCATGTTGGCAAATTCAATCAGTTTTAAAGATCCATCCAATCTTAAAAACATAAATCTCAATACTCCTCATTTAAATATTTATATAAAATCCAATCATATGAAATTTTAATAAATGAAGAGAAACCGTCATCACATATATTTAAACTCATTGTCATTTGTTTGTTTGTTTTTTTTTTTTAATTTCCCATACATTTAGTTTTTAATCTTTTATAATTTATTGTTTTGTTTGTTTTTCACATTGCTTTCTAATCTTTTTAAAAAAAAATCGTAAACACTCATTTTATACTTTTATAAATAAAAATATATAAATATAAATATAACAATATGCAATGATATTATTAACATCAACGAATCATAAGGTAATCATGATAATTCATACTGCTTTTGGATATTATTTCATAATTATATTATTCAAATGAATTTGACGAATAGTTATTTTTACTGAGTTTGAAAGCATACATATAAAAATTTCACATATATATTCGACCAATATTTTTTTTTAAAATTCATAAATCAACCCCTATATTTATCGATTTTTTACATTAAAAGATAAACTTGGTCGATGACATTTTTTACCTTAAGAATTATTCCATCAATTCAAAATTTCACATTTTATCATATGAAGAATAAGATAAGGCAAAATTTTACAATAATGGTAGATTTAAGTGGTATCAATTGTTCAAAAACAATATGATAAGAAAGAAGGAAATTAGGGTTGGATAAAATATTTGGAGAGATTTACAATGGACAATATTGAGCCAGATGTTAAAAAGCCCAACCCACTTCTTAGGGTAGAGTGTCCAAAATAAAATATATGCAATCTATATAGTATATGGTACATGATTAAAATCACTATAACTTGAAACTTTCTACTTTTTATTTGTACTTTCCATCTATCTTTCTCATTTGTTCCACACTACAATGTCTCTTAAAGTCTCGAATAAATCAACAAAAGTGAGGACTAAAGTGGTAGTGGAAAAAGATTTTTTTAAAAAAAAAAGAATTATAGGATGGAAAAGATGTTTTCATCCGGTCAAATGTTTGAGTCATTCTTCCCGAAATTTAATGTAATATCTAAAAAAAATCTAGTAAACTTCCTCATATTTTTATTTCAAAATTTATGTTAATGTTTTTTTATCTATTTTTTAAAATGATTTTAATAATTTAAGAAGTATTCTTGATATGATATGGTAAATTTGCAAACATATATATTTTTTAAATAGTGTTTTTGATATTATCTTTCATTACTACATCATGAAAATGGATGGATTTGAAAAATATATCGTTTTTAGCTTCCTATATCTTTGTATAAATCTTTTAAATATTAAAAATGGTCTTTGTTTTCAATTTTCACGTTTCTTGATTTACCAAATGAAATAATAACCATTAATTTTGAAAATTTAATATTAATGGGATTAATTTGAATATGAAGACCTTGTTTGACAATAATTTTTTAAAGCTTTTTAAACCTCACTTTGAAAAATAATTTATGACAGAAACTTTAGAATATTTAAAAATGTTTGTATTATTGAGTATTTTAATTACTCTTTATAAATTTATGATTTTAAACAATGTGAGAGAACCATTTTTAGTGTATTTTAACTAAATTACTATGTTAAGGAGTGAAAGAAAAGTTTTCAAAAATTGTGCGAAACAAGCCTTGATATTTTTAAAAAATGAGACTCACTACCTAAAAATTAACTAATTGATTATTGCTCATTTTTCCTCTTTTGATCAAATAGACCAAACTATCCTCATTATTTTATTATGTTTTGCCCAAGATTTAAATGTGTCACATTATGCTATCTCATCCACCTACAGATTCTAATCCATCTATTCAATATTATATATAAATTAATGTCAGCATGACTTTTGTATTTGTAAAAAAAAATCTATTATATAAAATCAATTTAACGTCAATGAGGATTTAACTCAATATCAAAATATTTCTACTCCCACTGTAAATTAAAGGTTCGAATCATCCCGTACCATATAAAAAAAATACGAAAAATTAATGTATGTTAAACCATTCAAATCCAACGAGTAGATGTTAAAATTATGAGAGGGAGCATCAAAGTGAGTGTGTGTTGGTGGGGAAGAATTAGGCAAAGGAGAAAAAAAAAGGTAAAAAAACAAAGAAAGAGAGAAGGAAAAAAGGAAAAAAGGGGAAAATTTTGGGGAGGGGTTGGGTTAGGGCAATGGGAAAAGCAAAATTGGTGGGCTGAGCACTAGGGTACTATTAGTGGGCCCAGATGAATCATTGCCTACCCAAGATGACATGTCATTTCACAAACTAAGTGTGCAAAAATAAATAAATAAATAAAGGACCCACTTTAATTAATTAATTAATTAATCAATTATTATTTTTATTGAAAAGTGGTGGGCCCATGATTTATAACTGAAAGTGAGATGTGATTGTAAGAGACAGTTATTTCAGTTAAGGGTATATTGGTCTTTCCACTCACAGCTTGTGGAGCTTTTATAGAGAGAGAAAGAGCAACTTGTTAAACAATAGCAATTTCCTATGATATCTTCATATTTTGATTTCATTCCCATAACAAAATTGCAACTTGATCTCTTCAATCATTTTTATGAATTAATTTAATCTAGCTCAATAACTACTTTAACATTTAAAATTAGAGTGAAATCGAATTTCTTCATAGAATGTAAATCGTAAGGATTGCATCGTGTAACGATATCCATAAATTAAAAAATAATAAGAGAATTATGGATCACTCAAATTAAATATTGAAGGTAATTATGAAAAATACTTTTTATTTCTATAAAAAAAAAAAAGAAAGAATGGTTAGAAATCTTAGTTTGGATTGGTTCAACCGAGGAAGGTATGAGAATCTTTGGACATTACAAAGAATAATAGATTTTTTTTAGTGTCCAATTCATTAATATTGCAAAAGAATCAATAATAAAAATATGGTATAATTTATTTGGGGAAAAGCACAGGCAAAGTAGAAGAAATTCTGCCTTGCCTACAGACTTTGATTTTCTTATTTTTCAAAAAAAAGAAAAAAATAACACCACAAAATTTTCAAGTACAATAAAAAAATAATCAGACACCATCTTTATTAAGGATATCATATAAAAAATGAAGTGACCGAACATTGTTTATAAAGTTTATAGATCAGTTCTTTTATTACCAATTGATTTTGAGATGAAAGTGATGATAATTAGATTTTTTTAATAATAAACAATGCAATATTTCTTTCAATTATCTAATGTGTAAGAGATTCAAATCCCATATTCTAATGGAACAAAAGGGAAAGGAGGGAAAAAAAAAAGACCCTAGTTTTATGAAAACCATTCAATCGAAGAATATTATAACAATTAAAATCATACCCAAAAACTAGAAGAAGCCAAGCTATTTCTTCTAAAACAAAAGGATGAGATTCGATGCCTCTTATCAAATCAAAATGTGAATCCACATTGCTTCCCTATTGATGGATCAAATTAATATAAGAGACTAAGATATGATTCCTTTATGGGTCTACATTTCCAACTTGGAATTTGTGTATTGTTAGATTCCACTAAAACTATATATGGTTTCTTTTGTAACATAGGATTCCCAAGAGAGCATTTGATCCTTTATTTGACCAATTGAGCTCCTTGTGTTTTTTGGAATCTCTCTATGAGATTTATCATTTAAAAGTGGTCTAATATGTAAATGATACTCTTCAAACTTAATTAGAGGAATAAAGGGTCTAATTATTAGTTAAAAAAACATAATAAAAGTAAAGAGGAGGAAAGAATAGATGGATACATCAATTTACTTAGATATTTCCTTTCATTATAAATTATGGATAGAAAAGAAGAATGCTATAAAAATTAGTATATTATGACATAATGATTGCCGTTGTTGTTATAAACATGAACCCTAAATACACATTCAACACATATTATATTTTGTTAAAAAATTTGATACACATTTCAATTTTATCAATTTATAAAATTGAACATCATGGACTTTCATGTTCCGACTTTAATAAAATTTTAGGTTACTTACAATAACATAACCTTTTCTTTTAATCAAGAAGTTGAAATTTCAAGAACTATTAGATCGGTAAAGAGAAATAAAATAAACCCCTACGCTCACTTATTTAAAATCATATTTAATATAATTGATTCAACATGTGATGCCTTAGTTACTTCGTAGTCATAGAGGATAAACGATATTGGCATTGGAATAATTCAACTTAGAAAAATATAAGCAATAAGCCAGAATCTTGATTTACCATGTGACAGGTACAAAGCTCCAATCATCCTATACAAAATATCCTTTGTCTTTTAGCTATATAGTGTGAATCATTGTGTAGAGTGACTTTAATTTCTATTTAGACCTTTAAGTTTGTAAAGTGGGTGATGTGACTTTATGAAACTTCCTTGGAAGCTTAGATAACTTTAAATGTTTTATATGAAGGAAGAAAATAATAACCAATTTGAGGGTGAAACTAAGCTCACATTGATTAAATACGGAAAAGATTAGGAGTTAACAAGTGATCAGAACAATATTTTTATTAGTATGAAATCTTTTTAATAATATGAAAAACAAATTTATGTTGAGTCAATTTAAAATAGATAATATCATATAAATATATAAAGATTTTAAAAATCTTGTTATCCTAACTAGACTTATGAATGTGTTAAAATAATTTTGTTCAATTGCAAAGAACAAGGTAAAATTAAGTAAGTAATTTTTATTTCTTGTCCCACTAATGTTCCAATCCTTTGGAAGAGATTAAGGATTTGTAGGGTTGAAAAATAAGAACACTAAGCATTTCATGGTGGAATACATCCAAAGAGGGTTCACTAATCTCCTCATCTTGAGGATTTAAACAAGGTTAAATGACTTGATAGCAAGGACAATATATATAATTCCAAAAGTAAATTAATGATCAAGAAAATTCCTTAAACTTAATAAAATAAGTTTCTTGAAATTTAATTGAATTTAGAGGACAAATATTTGGATCAAATTATAATAAACGTGTAAGAAAAAATAAACTTGAAAGGAAGGTTAGATTAATGGAAACAAATTACTAAGTTTTTGTTTGATAATCATTTCATTTCTTCTTGTTTTCGATTTTGTTTTTCTAAATTTTGAAAAACATATGTAAAACCCAACTGATTTCTCTATTTTTGAATTTCAAAAAACACTTATTAAAAAATTATGTTGATTTTAAGTTTTAAGCTTTTGAATTTTTTTAAACCAAAAAAATTGATTATGAAAAAACAATTGATTATCAAATAACGTTGTTTTAACAATACATACAATATTAATAATATATGGGTGAGTAAGGAATCACTCACTTGAATTTTTTGTTTTTGTTTTTTTTTCAATGGCTTTCTTATTTTTGTAGACTGCCATTTTTCTCTTAAGTTATAAACGAAACGTGGCTCCTCATGCATGCATTTGGCTTTATATCAATATCATTAACTTTCGGTGGCCTTTAAGAAGGTCTTTTAATATAAGAAAGGTAAAATAAATGGTCTCATTGTCACTCAAAGTAAAGGACCATTTTTGTTGGAAAATAGAAGAGAAGTAATCGATTTTTTAAATATTATATATATATATCAACCTCTCCCTTTTAATTTGGTATCTAAATTTTTATTATATTTTATTATTTAATCCCAACATTTAACTTACTTTCCAAATACAATATTTTTAATGAATAAAATGACATAATGCTTTTTACAGACATAAATTTTATATTTTAGTCAAATACATTGAATTAAAAAAAAAATAAACATCAAAGAAAAAATAAGGGTAAACTTTAAAGATCGTAAAAAAACAAAAAAATTATACACAAAATACATTATATAGTGGGTATTAGTCATTGGTTGATTGATGGGTTGACAAAGCTATCTTTCTAGTGGTGGATGTCTCATTCTCAATTTTAAAATTATCGAACGTATCTAAATAAATGTATAACACGACTAAATATACATATTAGTTATAATGTTCTCAAACATTGAACTTAAACTCTATATATTACTTTCTTTCAAGTTTTACCTAAATAATTAGGTACTAACCAAAGCTTAGATAGATTTCACACACTCCTTGACGACTTTGGTAGTTGATTTGGAACATGTATCATATAATTTCATGTATCAAGGAAAAGCAATTCCATTTATACCTTTGTCTTTTTTTACTCCACTATTAACGACACAAAAGGAAAATAGAGGAAGATCTAGTCATCAGAATCTCATTGTTGGCTCAAATATTAGAAAAATTCATGGGCCTATACATACCATATATATGAATCCTTAAGACAAAAACTCTATTCCAATATACAAATTACAATTAGCTAGTAACTATACAAATTTCATTTTTCAAACCATACATGCTAAATATTGGTATGAATTTTACTTTTGATTTTCCCTAAAAAACCTCATACGTGCTCCTATGGAAATAGGTGTGATTACATTTTTTTTTTTAAAAATGGTATTTTAAGAATTGATTTTTCATTAAAAAAAAAAGCGTAAGTTTAATTTATTTTTTTTTCAAAAATGACATTTCTCAGGAGATCCACCAATTGGAATCTTAGTATGAGAAATGTCATTTTAAAAAAATATTTTTAAATATTTATTATTTTTAAAATTATTCATAAAAAAAAGTCATTTGTTCAAATTTCTCATAATTTTTTTATTGTTTACAAATATAGTATTTTTTTTTTTTGAAAAATAATTATAAATTTAATTTTTTTTTTAATAATATAAAAAGAAATTTCTCAAACTGAAATTCCACTAATTTTGGTCTGAGGATCTTTGAAAATTTTCATTACATACAATAATCAATGATTTATGAAGATTTTTTCTATCAACTAATAAATACCATAATCAATCAATAATTATTTTCACAGTAAATTGGATGGAATGAAAGAACACCATATTTAAACATTTTGATTACTTTCACACTACGATTCAATATCTCATAATACATATTAATATAAACACAAATTTCTACCATAAATTATATGACGGCAGCTGCCAAAATATACTTAAAATAATCAACTTTCTAATTAGAAAGCTTGTGAGGGATTCCAAATTAATATTCCATCCATAATCTTCTTTAGATGGACCACCATTAAACCCTAATTCTAGAACACAACAAATAATAGAATGCATAAAAAGAAAGTCCGAATCCATCTTTGCTTCACCAGAAAGTTATTCCAAAATATTTTGTAATGTATTGTATTGAGGTCTTCATTCAAAGGTTTTTGGCATTGGCTTTAAATTTAATGGGGTTCCCTTTTGGTTTTTGGGTTCGCCTAACTTCTCATAATTATTTCTTCTTCTCCTTTTTGACAAAATTTAATCTTACCAAAACTAGAATTTTTTGACCCTATTATTCTTGATTTGTCGCACATGGGGTTGGATCTATTTTGCCTTCATTGATTATATTAAGCATCTCCAGCTCAAAGTTTGGCACCCCATATTTGACTATCTAAGAAAAAAGTTATATATGAATCCCACGTCGGAAAGATTTGGGGACCTAACGTCTAACGAGATTTATCAAAACCCAAATAAGTTTAAACATATATTTGGTCTAATATGGGATTTGATTCTAAATTGGTGAGTAAATATCTTGAAAGACATGTTAAAGATCTCATAACGAAAAGAGTAAGAGATATTAAGTAAGAGGAATCGATATTAATCAATGCATGATAGCAATAAAATTAATGGAAGAGAAAAGTCATTTTTTAATTATGATAAAGAAATCAGTGCTGATTAATGAAAAATGTAAGTTTTAAAACTGCAGATTTGTTAAATAAAACGTGTATTTTGTTGATAGAGGAATTTCGTAACCGAAGATTGGATGAGTGAAGGTTTTTGGTTTTTTAGTAATATGGTTAAAACAAAACTTTTGATATGGCATTATTGCAAAAAATTAACATCAACTAAGTTGAATTAATTGATACTAATTATTTGTTTGACTATATGGAATTATCTCTAGTCTTTTGAAACTACACTCCACATGTAATTGTAAATTACATCTTTCCAACGACATAATCATGGGAAAGAGGAAACTTGACCTAATAATTTTATTTAAGAGAGGATAAATTTAAAATTTATTGGATTTTTTATAATTATTACATTAAATTTGATGAGAGGAGACTCGAAAATTCAATCGTATGAAAAAGTATTTATACCTAATTAGTTGAGCTAAGTTCAAGTTGACATTATTAACCATTTTGATCGGTAAGAAGTTACATTCTGAGGTTAAATTTGTCAATATCTTTCAAGGAAAAAATAAATCCTGCAAACACAAATCATTATAAGCTAGCATTTTTTTCTTTAAAAAAACTAAAAATCACTTTTGATTTGAATTCATATCATATCTAACAAAACTAAATAAAGGAATTAATTGGTATAAAAAAATCACTTTTGATTCGAAAACAAAAGAAGCATACGAAATATTTTTCTGATCTTTTAGGTTCCATTTGATGATTTTTTTTTTAGTTTTTTATTTTAAAATGTTAAAACAGTATTACATTGACATTTTTTTTCTTGCAATCTAGTTATAAAAAAACGCCCATTTATGAAATTTAGCTATTTTAAACATTATTTTAAAGTGAATTACAAAAAACAGAAATTACTTAACAAACTTAATTTATTCCATTTTTTTCTTACAGAAATTATAAAGTTGAAAGTTTTGATATTACTAGTTTAATAAACATAAGGAGGTAAAAGAAAAAAAGAAGACAAAAAATTGACTTTTGAAAGTGAAAGTCCAAATGTTATTTCATTTTCTCTCCTATTCATATATTGTTATCTACATAAAAAGCTACTACTCTCTCCACTGCTACTTTAATCACAGCTTCAAAGAAAAGAAAAAAGGGAAGGAAAAGAGAGCTGTTTTCTAAATACAAAGGTGCAAGATATTTGTTTAATCCATGAGATTTTAATTAATTTTATTTTAGGAGGCACTAATTATTTCCATTAACTTGATTAGGGAATTTCTGGAGAAATTATTCAATTTGTCCGTCTCAATATATTTCACCATTTATAATTATTGAATCTATATTAAATGATATTTTTTCTCCTATTTAAACCACTTGTATAATGATTATAAGAGGGGAGTCAAGTTGTAGTAGATTTATTGAATAATTTCTAAGTTTTCGAGGTTTACTTTAAAGTTCAAATTCAGTGAGTGAGGCCAAACAAAATAAAAACAAGAAAGCTTCTAATTCTCTCGAGGAGAGAGTAGGTGTTTGGTTGGTTGGTGGTTTAGGAATGTGAATGTTCGAACAAGTTTCATAGATTCATTCACATGTTTTGTTTTCCACTCACATCATTTCACTATTCATAATTTACAAACATCACATTCTCAAATATCATATTTTCAAGTATCCCAATTTTAAACCCTCAATCAAACACCCGAGGAAGTTTTATTCATAAAATGATAGAGCTTTATAAGGATGTTGAAGTGCACTTACTTATAAACCTTACAATTAAGCACTATCAATCAAATCCAACTAATGTTAATTAAATAAGTTTCACATTCCCAACTCTCTTTCTTCCCTATCATAATCATTGTATTAATATCAATAAAAATGACACATAAAACTATGGGAAAAAAAATTGAAAACCCAAAAAGTGGAATGGCAATTCATATAAAACTCTTGTCGGCACTAAAAATATCCTAAATAATAATAATAAATCCGAAAAGAGTTCATTTCTGTACAACTAACCTTACATACCAAGACCCCAATAATAAGAAGAAGAAGAAACCAACTAAATAAGTTAAAAATAATTAATAAAACAGTCCAATAATGTTGAGAATCCTATATCGAAAATATAAAAAAACTCACCATTTTTATAAGATACATTAGCTACTTCTCTCATTGTTTATTGGTTTTGAGATGGAACCATATGATATTAAAATAGTATCAAAATCTCACAAATTTAAATGGGAATTAGATCGGAAAATAGGATTTGACACAAGAATGATAAGCCTAAAATGGCAACATCTTGAAAGGATATATACACGATTTTCTCTTTCATCTCTTTCGTGCGAATAAGCATGCACCAATTTTATCTTTTGAAATGGAAAAGAAAAAAAAAAAAAAACTCAAAGATTTTTCCATGCCGATGTGGTTCCATAATAATCGAAGTGGCATTTGGCTCTTTCCTTCCTATCATTTTCGTTTGCTTTTTACTGGCTCTGCTTTTTGTGGGAGAGCCTCTTAAAATGGGAGTGGAAACTGAACACACATATAGAGTTAATGTGTGACAGTAATAATTTAGATTGATTCTTTACTCAATGCTTTTAGTTCATCAATAATTTGATGTCACTTGAACCACTCTCGAATAGTTCGTTATTAATATTTTCGTTGTATTTGAATGATTTGATATCAATGTTCTCTCTTTTATAATTGAATAGTTAGTTTCAATTCTTCACTCTTCTGATATAATATTAAAAAACTTCACACCAATATAATGAATTATGATTTTTTTTTTAAATTAATGAACTATAACTTAAAAAGCGTAGAAAGGTTATTCATTTTTTTAATTAAAAAACATAATTAACAAATGAAAAATGATTAATTTTGACCCAAGTTTAAGAAATAACAACTAATTAATGTTTCAAAGAATATCAAAATAATCTAAAAGAAATAGTTTATTATTTTAAAATCAAATATAAAAGGATTTTAAAGGCTTACATTAAAAATGGTCTTATATAATTTGATAGTTAAAGCATGATAAAATATCACTTCAATTATACTTTTTGTCAATATATATTTTTTATAGAAATTTCAAAAAATGACATTTTTTTACGAATAATTTTAATATAATAAATTTTTTAAAATCTTTTAAAAATGACATTTCTCATACTGCGATTCCACCAGTCTTTGTTATCCACGATTAATATCAATTTTATCGTAGTGTATATTGATAAAATCTCAATAATCTCTATCAAAGTGTTTTCTTTTACCATTCATATAATTGACTTGAATCTATGAAATTCTTTATCAAAATTACACTTTTTCATAATAACAACGATTATTATATTTAATATTTTATCAAATTAGGTGATAGAAGACTTGAACCTTCAATTTCGTTTAAAAGAAGATTATACTTAACTACTTGAGTTATGAGACACGAAACTTCGATGTAACATTTATATTTATAAGTTTTGGCGGTATTCGTGAGAATAAAATTTGGTATGGTGATGGTTCACAAAGTGGTCCCATGGGGACTCAAATAATTTGGAAATGTGGTGAAAAAGTACAGAGAAAAAGCAAAGCCAAAGCTAAAAAGCCAAAGAAGAAGAGATTAATTTCGTCCATTATATTGAAGTGAACCTCACTTATAAATTCACTCCAAAAAAACACTTCTTCCATTCTCATTCCCATTCCCATTCCCATTCAAATTCCTTCCTTTTCTCATTCTTCCTTTTTTTTTCTTCATTTTCTTTTTGGGGTTTTTAGTTTTTTTTCTTCTTTTCATCGGAATTCAAAATTACATTGCCATTCAAATAAAAAAAAAAAAAAAAACCCTCTGTTTTTGCTCTGTTCCTTCTGAAGATGACCAACAAGAAATCGACAATTTCCGACAACGAATCTTGTATTGGGGTGGCGTTTACGGTGGCCCTCTCGCCAGATCAACTAGTTAGAATCGGAGGGTTTGTAGCTAATATGTCAAAGAAGAAGATTTTGAAGAAAAATATTGAAAATGGCGGCGCCGGAAGTAGAACCAAACCCATTACTGCCTCTTGCTGGGTTGACTCAATGAGAGCTTCTTCTCCGACAAAACTCAGATCCACAACTTCTCTGCCGGAAACCCACGACAAAATTCCTTATATCGTATGTTTTTTTTTTCATGCAGATAAATTAGCTTCTCACTGGGTCTCTTTTTTTTTTTTTTTTTTTTTTTTTTTTTTGCAGCCACCACTTCCGTCGGCGTTGAAGATGTTCGACGAAATTACGACGGGTTCGAAAGGGAAACAAATAGTAATGTTTTTGGATTATGACGGTACTCTGTCGCCGATTGTTGAGGACCCAGATAAAGCATTCATGACAAACGAGGTTTCTCATTAAAAAAAAAATATCATTAATTTTATTTTCTCGTATTCGTTTGTTTGTTTAAATTAAATAATTGAGCCTTTTTTTCCTAATCAAACAGATGAGAGCCGCTGTGAAAAACGTCGCGAGATATTTCCCGACCGCCATAGTTAGCGGACGGAGTAAAGACAAGGTGTATATCATGTTAAATTACCACTACACGCTATCAAACTGTGAATCTCATCCTATTGATCTAACTAAGAGAATAGTTTTATTTTTTTCAGAGAGATATCTTCATTATTTAAGGTTTTTTTACGTAGAAAAAAATAAATAAATATATATGAATGTGAATAATAATATCATATCGATATAAAGATTTTAGAGTATTCGTTAACTTAATAAATCTTTCAGGTTTATGATTTTGTAAAGTTGGCGGAGCTGTTTTACGCCGGCAGCCATGGAATGGACATACAAGGACCGACCATAGGCTATAGATATGAGAAAGTAAGATCTGTTTTTTTGTTTTTATTTTCTCTGAAAATAACGTAAAAATGTTAGAAAAATGATTAAAATTTGCTTTTATTTCAGGACAATGAAGCAGTGCTTTTCCAACCGGCAAGTGAGCTCCTACCCATGATTGACGAGGTTTGTTTCTTAAAAAAGCCAATCACTCCCCCATCGAAAAAGATAAATCAACTTTTTTTAGATTTTTAAAAGTTTGGTTTGATACTCATAAATGTCAGGACGGATCTTTGAAGGGGAGAGAGAAGGTAATTCTCCCCTTATTTATTAAAAAATGAAAAACGCAAAAGGATAATACTTAAGTACTTGTTAAGATATATGATTAAATTTACCTTGAACTATTGGCTTAAGCTTTTGGTTCAATTGGCGATTTAACATATTTAATATGCTATCAGAACAAGAGGTCCTGAGATTAAACCTCCATTATGTTATTTGCTCTAATTTCCTCCCATTTAAATATTCCACATGTTTGGGTCTTGTGCAAATATTCAAGCCCATGGGAGTGTTGAGATATATGATTAAATTTACCTTGAATCATTGGCTTAAGCTTTTGATTCAATTGGTGATTTAACATATTTAATAGTACTCATGAGTGATTTTTGTTATGTTACAAGAAATTTCTAACTCCGCCCCGGGTATATGTGTTTTTTTTTTCTTTCCAGGTATATAAAACCTTGTTAGACATTACCAAGTCCATTAAAGGAGCCAAAGTGGAAAACAACAAGTTTTGCATTTCTGTTCATTTTCGCTGCGTCCATGAAAAAGTATTCATTTTTCTTTATTTTTTTTTCCATTTAGGAAATAAAAAGAAACCATTATTATTATTATTTTCTGTTCTCTTATTTTCTCTCTCTAAAATTTATAGAGATGGGCTGCATTATATGAGCAAGTTAAATCCGTGGTAAACGAATATCCCAAACTCAGACTCACTTTGGGAAGAAAGGTAAAAAAAAATATTAAAGCTCTCTCTCTCACAGAGTATTTGAGATTACACGTGCGAAAATTGTACTTTTACGAAGATTATGCTCAAACGTGTATGTGTATATATTCTATATAGGTGTTGGAGATCCGGCCATCCATCAAATGGGACAAAGGCAAAGCTTTAGAATTTTTGCTCGAGTCATTAGGTAGTTGTTCGATCTTAGTCGAGAAATTATTCAATGAGATTATCACAATGTGACTCTCCTCTAATAACTATTGAATCTTTACTCTAAATTGAGAGGATATAATTTATTAAAAATCTGATACTTAGAAACTGGGTGAACTATATTATCACAATCATATTGAATAATTTCTCGAATGAGTCACTAAGTTTCATCATTTTGTTGTATTGATATTGAATATATCATGAAAGTTAACTTAATATTTTAATGAACAAATGTGTAGGGTATGCAAATTCCAGTGATGTTATGCCTATTTATATTGGAGATGATCGAACCGATGAAGACGCATTTAAGGTACCAGTAATTATATATCTACATTCAAATGCGTATATATTAAATTTAATTAATATGGGATAATTTATTATTATTTAATATTTAATATTTAGTTTTAACAGTGCTATTTTAATAATTAGGTTTTGAGGAATAGAGAGTTAGGGTTTGGAATCCTTGTATCCAAATTCCCAAAAGAAACGAGTGCTTCTTATTCATTGCAGGAACCATCCGAGGTAATCGAGAATATTATTTATTTATTTTTATTAAAAGAAAAACTTCCCTAGGCTACTGAGAGAAATTATTCTTAAAAAAAATCCTAATTATTTATGTGGCTCATTCTAAGTCATAGAAAGCAAAATCAAACTTCTTAAATAACTCTAATCGTAGTTAATTTTTACACACTAGTCCTGAAATGTCAGATTTTTTTAAAAATTTCTCAAACAACATAGTTTTAGTTCAATAAATTTGAGTAATTATTAAAAAGTTACGATATTTTAGTAATTAGTATGCAGATTTATACTATTTGAGATAAATTCTTTAAAATATATTGATAAATATTTAATTAAATAAAAGGAAAAATAATGGTGGTGCAGGTGGAGGATTTTTTATGTCGTCTTGTGGAATGGAAGAGAATGGCAATAGAAGGAAATCATGGCAATAGACGATCTAACATATAGAAGCAAGAAGAAGAAGAAATTATTCACTCTAAAAGTGGATTTTTTTTTAATTGTTGTATTTTGTGATCGGTAATTATTTAGTGCATGAAATTAATTAAGGTTGTGGGAGACAAAGGCTCTCATAATTGTGAAATTAATTTGAGTTTAATTTCTCTTTAATCGGTCTTATTTGGAGCCAAATGCGTTGTTTAGGGTGCAAGGCACGTGGCTAATGTTTAATGAATTAATTATATATGAAATCGATATATTCCATAGCTTTATGATTGGAGCTTGATGAATTGATTCAAACGAATAATTAATTAAGTAAAATAAAGAGCAATTCGAGTTCTCGAACCAAGCAAATATTAACTTTGCTAAAACGTTTAATTAAAACTATGTGTTGTTATAATGTGATAATAAATGATATAATTTATTTATACTTTTAAGTAACCCATGCATTCAAAAGAAGTAAGAATTTTCAAATAAAAAAGCTAATTAGAACTCCAAATTAACAATGTTAATTTTATGCATAAATTTAGACATCTCTACGAGAGAAATGTAAATAAGAGTTCACAAACTCTTAAGTAATTATATGACAAAATTAATGGTCAAACTTGATTACCACGACATTGTTTTCGTGCACAATGACGGTTTATAGTGCACATTTATTATTTGAAATATTACATCATATGAAAGAGGGGAGACTTGAACCTTCAATCATGATGTGAAAAAGGAAAAAAAAATTTCTAATTAGTTAAGTTTTGTTTAAATTATTAAATATATGAATAAATTATAAGCAAATAGTGAACGTTTCTATAATATAAATTATTAAATTTATTCACATATTGCATATTTGCCACCAAAATATTATCGAAATTAAAACGAGATTTACTTCATACCTAACTCAAACACCCCATTGTATTTTTCTCATTTATGTATCTCATATTTTTAACACATTTTTCACATGCATGTAAGAGAGGTTGGAATTCTTTGAATATGCATGGGTGTCAAATAGCCCCACATTTCCATCTTCGATTTATCTTCACAATCTTTACGGTAAAAACCTCAAATTTTTAATGGCAATGAGAATGAATATTTTCATTCTTATTATTGTCGTTTAACTTAATAAGAGAATGAAATCGTGATATGAAATTCATTTAAAATTGAGAATCACTCCCCTTTTTAAACAATTTCATTGGCTAAAAAAAACTTAATCATTCAAATTCACATTTCTTATTTTTATGGTCCCAATTCCCTTTTTAATTATTACTTTTCTTTTATCTCTATTTATTCTTATTTTTTATCCCACATCAATTTAAATATTATTTTCATTACAATTTTTTCATTCTAATTTCGGTTTTTCGTTTATCATATAATATTGAGATGGAGGATTGAACCACTTTCTTGGGAGTGAAGTTATAAACCTTTGACTATTGGGTTATGTCCTGGTTGACCGTTCTTATCTTTTTATTTAAATAAATACATTTTTTTATTACGTATATTATTCTATATAAACATATGTAATAATCGATTATAAAACAAATAATGCATATATTCATACATTGAATAATCTATCACTTACCCATCTTGGTGGAGAGATTGTGGGGGTGTAGAAAAGATGAAGTATTCTATAAGTTTTTTTTTTTAATATAAAATTACATATGGGGGTGTATAAATAGTTTGAACTTTCATGAAAACTTAAACTAACTATATTTTGTCAGTTAAACTATAATTAGTGAATATTTTATGATGAGAACTTCTAGTGTAAGGAGGATTAGACAAATAATTTTACAATTAAGAAGTTAGTTGACTTTGATCTTTAACACTATTTCCCTCATGAAAAAACCCTCTTGAGAGTTAAAAGAAAAAGAAATTGTCTCAGATAGAGAGAGAGAAAAACGTTTAAGGCAATTAAAGCAAACAGCCTTTTTTGGCTTTTAAATTACTTTTTTTTAAAAAAAAAAAAGGGCAAAGAAGATTAATCTCAAAGTGATTGTGATGTTCATTTAAATTAAACCCTTATTAAAGAACAAAAGTTCTGTTTGTGAATCCTTTCAAAATCTTTTAAATTCTGGATAAGTTTGTATAATCGTTCCTTAGATCTTAAAATAAATAAAAAATCCAAGATAATTATATAAGGATATCATAACTAATTAAACTCTTATATCCAGGATGTTTGATATATTATAATAAAAATAGAGAAATTTAAATGGGTAACATTTATTTTCTTACAAAAATAAAAGTAACTGCAAATAAGGATGAATATCAGAAAATCTGACATTAAAAAAAATTGCCAATATAATATTTTAAAAACTCATTTATCATTGTCTGAATTTAATAGTGGTAATCGTCTAATTTTTAAAATTATTAAATTAATTGTTGATTTGTATTATCGATGAAATTTTTTTAATAACTTTTAATTTTTAGAAGTTTTATATATTGATGGACGGTAATGATGATAATCTCTAATTAACATACCTTCTATATTTTATTATACGTGTTCTTATTTTTACCATTGTTTATTTTGTAATATTTGATCTCAATTCTATAAAAAAGAAGTAAAGAAGATATAGGTCTATATAGGATATAGGTAAATATCTATATAGAGTAATGAAAAATTTTATAGTACATTCATAGTAGGTACTCTTCCTACTCATAATGAGTCACGTGAAAATTATTAAAAGTATTAAACACTGTTATATACTCGTTATTGGGTAGAAGTATATATAATAGTACAAACCAGATTACAATAAAATATCTCATATAATAGTAATAATAATAAACCTACACTATGGAAGCTAGATTTGAGAGAGTGTGAGAGAGAGGCCCACAAAAATGAAAGAACGAAGGACTCTATATAGAGCTGTTTTATGAAGGGATACAACTTCTTGTTATAATGGGGTTATTTTCAAAGAGTTAGGTGGTGAAAAGGAAAACCACTTACAACTTGAGAAAAAAAAAGGAGAAAAATCATTGTTGAAAGAGGAGTTGGAATCCACTTCAAGTGCTTGCCTTGAGAGATTTTGAAGAAGACATTAACCCATTTTTTTTTAATAAATAATTGAGGGTAAACAAAACAAAAACAACCATCATATTCTAGGGTTTGAAATATTGGCCTTTTTTTTTTTTTTTTTTTCCATACGTGTAAAGAAAGTTTTCCCACTAGAAATTCAACTTCCCCAAATCATTGGTGCTGTAAACAAAAATAAAATATAATGTTGTACAACCCTCCAATTATTGGTCGAAATTGAGGCTCTCCTTCTCTTTCTCAATACCTAACCCTAGCTATATTTGTATTTTTCAACCTATTTATGCTCTCAAGTCTTTCCTCTTTTTGTTATAGAGAAACTTCCACGTATTTTTTTTGTAATGTGTGACAATTATTAGACGAATCCATAATTTTGTTAATTATAAATATTTCCATATTATACTTTCAATGTGGTTAGAATAGGTTGGGTTGGGTTGGGTTAATTTAGTTTCCTTAACTCGATCTATATTTAATAGTTAGGTTTAACACTCCTCTCAAGTTTGAATTTCTTAAAACATTATTTTTGTCAAGTCGGTTGAAAATTAAATAAACTTGTTAAGGACAACGATCCACAATTAAATCTGAGTCATAACTATGATACCACTTATTAAACGTGGATCATTTCAAATCTTGAGCGAAAAACATGGTAAGAAATGAGTCATGTCTAACAAAAACCCTTTTAGAAAATACATTAATACAAAATTCGAACTCAAACCTATAAACCAAACAGGTGTTACACAAACTTATTCTTTTTTATCTAAAACACAAAGTACACAAACTCCAATTTTCAAGCCAAAACTCGACTGCGTGAATATTTTACATGACAGGGAGGCAGCAATTACATTTAGTGGGGGCTTTTGTACTATATTTTTGGACATTCACTGACATTTCTCTCTCTCTCTCTCTCTCTCTCTTTAAATCTTAAAAATAAAAATAAAAATAAAATTTAAGGAATGCAAAATTTCAATATTTCCATTGAGATTCTCAATAATAATAGACCTATTCCATGAACGTACTGGTCCTGGCCCAGCCTAGAGGGTCGAGAGAAATGGCTTTGGCTTTACATGGCTAGAGCTAGACTAGCATATTATATATTAATTAAAATTAATTAGTTTTTGATTTGCATGTGATCCAAACAGATCATAAGGCTGGGAAACAAATGCTTTTGATGTTTGCTTTTTAGGGTTTAAGTTTCATCTGAATATTCTTTCTACTCTTTTGGCAAAAGGCTTAACCACTAGCTTTATTTATGTGAGAGTTATGATTTATTTTTATAGGGAAAGCTTAACTTAAGCTATCTATAAAACAATTATATGGTGTACTTTTGGCTTAGTTTCCAAGCTATGATTATTAATTAAATGACTAAAAATATTTCATAATTGATTCATATTTTTTTATATATTTGTAATGTTAATGGGCTGGCCAGCACGAGACAGAATTATTAACTAAACATCCAAGTTAATAGATTTCAAGATCGTTGGAGAAGAATCTAGTTTGTGTAGGGTTGGTTTAATAATGTTTAGTTTTTGGTTCTCAGTTCGATTTTAAAAATTGTAAACATATTGAATTGCTATTTTTTAAATGACAATTATTGAAATAGTATGTTTTTGCCCACTAATTTTGAAATGTCATAATTTTTTTAAAAAATACTTAAATAGTAGTTTAATAATTTATTGAACTGAAAAGGCAAAAAAGAAATGAATAAATTCATTGAAAAATAATAAAATTATTGATAATAATTTATTGAACTAAAAAAGTTAAAAACAAAAAATTTTATTAAAAATAACAATAAAAAATAAAAATATAATAGTTCAATAATTTATTGAACTGTTATTTGAGCGATTTTTAAAAAGTTTTGACATTTTAATAATTAATATATAGAAATATGTTATTTGAGATAATTTCTGTAATTTTTAATTTGACATAGTTGTTAGTTTAAAAGACATCTTTTAAACAACATAGGTGAATTCGATTGTTATTCTTTTAAAAACAATTTTTTTTTATGGTGTAATCCATTCTCTAAAAAGGTTTTTCAAATTTTGACTACGTTTTTTAAAAAACAAAAATTATTTTTTTTTAAGATTTTACTTAAAATGTTAAATAATTAAAAAAAATGAATTACAAAATAAAGAAATTGTTACTACTGAATAAACTTAATTTTTTAAATACCAAAACTAGAATCAAGACCAATTTATAAGTTTTGTCATTACAATATATTCTTCTGAATTGGTATCATAATGAGGAAGAGTTATACAGTGGCAAGTTCTCGGCCCTTGATATCGAATAATGAGAAATAATCCTTTTTTGGATTGTGAGAGAAGCATCCTTGTTCATCAAAATAATCAAAGTGATCTTAGTTTTAATTTTTGATTATGTTAAATCACCATCAGACTTAAAAATTTAAAATAATTCAATCAAGATAAATTTAATCGTATATTTCAACGCTCGCTTAAATTTAAACCACATATTTATACGAAATCACGTTTGAAATTCGAAAACAAAAAAGAGAGAGAGAAAGATTGGATGCCTTTATTTACCACTTCTCTGTTGGAAATGCAGACTGACAGCTGACTAACTGACTTTCCCTTTGTCCTTTGATTGATGATATTAACATTCATTTTCTAAAAGAAACACAGCTTTTTTTTCTCTCTTTTTAAATCTTCAGTTTATCACCCACTTCCCTTATTCTTACTACGACTGTCCCCTCCCATTCTCTGTCATTCACCTTAAACTTACATTTTGTCAGTTTTTTTTAATTGGTAAAGTACCTTTTTTTTTTCATGAGTTTGAAGATTTGTATCTATTTAATTATTGAGTAAAATTTGTGTTTATTAATTTTTTTTCATTCGTTAATGTAATGAAAATTTGTTAACTAATGGTTGAAAACTAATTTATGGTCCAAATAAAGCTTATTTCTCCAAACTTTAGAAAAAACGACACAAATTGAAAATTTTAGGACTAAATAAACTTAATTATCAAAAAACAGGGCTGAAATACACATGAATTTAAAACTCAGGAATCTAACGTCAAACATCAAAATTTAGGACCAAAAATATATTTTACCTTTTTTTTTTATCTATTAGAAATACTTTTGTTAAATGGTAAATAAAATGAAAATTCCCAAATCCATCTTTTTCCCTATTTTTTTCTAATAATTATTATTAACATTATGTAATTAGATAATTGATTCAGATAATTATTTTATGTAATAAGTATAAAAATCGTTCGTTGGTATTATCAATAATTTATAATGTTTACAATTTGTTTATACAGATATTTTTAGAATATTTTATCTAAATCTACAATTACCTTTTCTTCAATCAATATGCTTGGTTTTCAGCTAATCGTTTAAATTTTAGGGATAATTTCGTAATTACAATATTAGGATAAATTATTATAAAATCTATCTTTTATTCTTAAAAATTTTCATTTTTACCCCAATCTGGCCAACTTAAAAACAAATAAACAGGCCAAATTACAACTTTGACCAAATTGCCACTTCTAACTCTAAGGCCTCGGTGTCAGGGTTGTATTTGGGTTTTTGAAAAAATTGAAATGCAGTTAAATTTAAAACTAAAAGGTTACGTGGGGCATTTTTGACATTCATATTCTTAAGGGTATATATGATATTTTATGGGTAATTTTCATAAATACCCTATTTTAAAATCCTATTATCAATATTACCCCCTTCTATGGATCCATTTCAATTTTACCCCATTTTTCAAATACTTAATTTTAATAATAATTATTTTACATAAATACCCTTATCACATGATACGAATAGGCGGTTGTAACTTCCTAATAAGTAGGGATCCATAATTTTAAATATTAAATCATGTGTAACTGAAATTCTTCCCATAACATCTTCTTTGTCTTCTATTTCTTCTTTTTCGTCAATTCTCTTTTCATCTCAATCCTTTTCATTACTTTGTCATATATTCTTGTTAGATTTGTACATGTTCTTCTTTATCTCTTTAAAATTTTGTACATATACAAATTAACCATCATTAATATTTTTGCTCCATCTTAAAAAAATACTTTTTTTAAATAATAAAAACTAATATCATTTCCAAATAAATTTTAATTTGTATTAATATAAAGTTGATATGTTCAATAGAATAACTTTTTATTTACAATTTCATCTTTTTAATGTTCAGAAATGTTTCTTATATAAAAGATATACAACAAATATCAACAATATTCATACATACTTAAATTTTAAAATAGACACCAAAACCAAGTCTTTAACACCATCTCATCTCACCCTATTTAGCTATTAATATAATTTAAAAGGAAACCATGAATTGTAAAAGTCTGAAACGAAACTATCATAAAAAGTAGTTATGCTAAATTTTGAAACAAACGATTTATTATAAATCTGAAATGAAATTGCCAGATTTTAGAATATTTATTAACCGTCTAAGCAAGAAAGATTTTTATTTTTGTTTTCATTTAAAATATATTGATTTTATCATTATGTGAAAACCACTGAATCGGATATGGATATGAAGAAACCGTCCAAATTTCGTGAAGAAACTGTTTGGGGTCATTTTTGGCATTTAAGAAAAATATTTGTTGACTGTTTTGTTAAAAGGGTAATAAAGATAGCATTTTAATTATTAGGGTACATTTGATATTCACATATACACATGGGGTAGTTCTGATAAAACTTCATATTTTATTTTGTATATTTGAAAGAAAGTCCAAAAAAAATATTGGGCCTGCACGAAAGGGAATTTGGGCCGATTCCAGTGTTCATTATGATTCGTCTTTAATCACTTTTTAAAGATCGTTTAAAAAGTTAGGATGACCCCTTAAAAAAAATTATTGACAGTTTTATTCTTTATATTATAATCTTTTAGTTACAATATATTCTATTTAAACTTATCCTTTCAATGAGATTAATTATCTTTTGATCAATACCGTTATTTTATAAATATTACATCAAATTAGAGGAAGAGAAGACTCAAATCTTTGTTTTTTTTAATGAGAAATCAATATTAATGTCTAATCAGTTGAGTAATATATTAGAGAGTGAAAATTAACTTATATCCTTGAATTTAATAAGATTGTGTTATTTTAAACATTATACTGGTATAAGTAATATAATCAATATTCTCATCAAAACAAAACTATAAACGTGTCTATAACCAATCACTAATAAATTAAGGTAACAAAACATAAATATATATAAACTAATAAAAATAAACGATCAATCTCGACAAAAAAAAAAAAAAAAAACAGTCAAGAAACCAGCACAAAATCAAACTTGACATCAAATTAGCTCAATCAAGTCATAAATATATTCATTACAAACATAAAATAAAAAAAAAATCTATATCGATAAAAATGACTTCATATCATATAGCTATAAAAATACTCACCTATAAATCTCAAAATGTTCTAGTAATTTAACAAAAGGAATATAATATATACTCAATATGAAAAAAAGAAATCCGCATATTCAAACTTTCAGTACAAATATCATTAAGAAATCAAATTTTAAAGAGTAAAATTCATGGTAAGTTTGGCAAGAATTTGATATAGTTTTCTCTCAACTCAAACTCATCATACAAATTAGACACACATCCTAATGTGTAAGTTGATGTCTTCTTGCAAAATTCTATTGAGCAATATGAATTTCTCCTTCCTTCAGAATCCAAAAGATGAATTTTTTTTTTTTTCCTTAGAAACTTATTAAAATCAACGAAAATTTCCAATATAAGCCGCAAAAGATGAAGCAAATCCAAAGAAGAAAAATACCCCAAATTCATCCACACTCCACACTATTGAAATCAGTGTTAAAGTTTTGAGCACAAAGATCATACAAACAAATTAACAAAAGATGAACCCTAAAGAAAGTGAACCCCCCAAAGAAATATTTTTGAAAATCAATCAATACCAAATATTTCCAATTAAGCTCTCTTCTTTTTTTTTTTTTTTTTTGGGAGTCAGTGTTCGCTTTGACATTCTTGAGACAAGATTCGAGAACCCTTAGCCAAAGAATCGACGGTGAAGACGCAATTGACGACAAATTTCACATCTCGATTGATGAAAAGAATGGATTTTGTCTGGGCGGGGAGATTCATCTTCAGATTGAAAGAAACATGTTTTTTTGTTCCTTTACTTTTCAAGCTCTTTTCCATCTCTTTTGGCAAAACAACCTTTGATTTCAAAGGAAGAATCAAACCAATAAGTTTCCATGTCCCATGTTCTTGTCTGAATTTAGGGTATTTTGCGAAAGCAATTTCTTGACTTCTATATGAAAGAGAAGCTTTCCCACCTTCATTGAATGAAACACTCCCCATTCCATTAGGGTTTTCCACTTCGAGCTTTATATCGTATTCTTGACGTGCATGATGAATGTTATTGTTAACTACAAATTTGTTGATGTTAAATTTGGGATCTTTAGGACTAATAAAAACAGGTAGAAGAGCTGCTACGATGCCTAAAACAACGACGACGACGGCGGCAATGGAGACGATAACACACACACAACGACAGCAATGAGACCGTTTCTTGATGCCGCCGCTAGGGTTTCGGTGACGTTCGACGATTAAGGCGTTTTCGGGCGGAGGGACACGGTAGATTTGGTCCTTAGGGACTTGAACAACGTAGGTTCCTGACGAAAAGAGAGGTTCGGATTGAGATTGAAATTGAGTTTGATCTGGCAATGTAGGGGTAGGGGTGGTGGCGGTAGTAGTGATATGAGATGACGTTTGTTCGGCGGAGAAGGAAGAAGAGGAAGAGGGAAAATGTGATGATGATGATGATGATGATCGGTCGGAGATGCGACCCGCTCCGCCATGGGAAGATGGGGAGCGGTGAAAGGGATAGGGAGAATGGTGTATTTGCAATTGAAGAACGGTGATTGTGGGTTTGCAAGGAGATAGGAGGATATTGCGTACAAAATGAATGGTTGTTTTTTAAACAAAAGCCGATTTCAATGGAAACTTTCATAATTCCATTTGTTTAATTTTAGGGTTTGGTTTTTACTCGGTCAACCTTTGGACAGGCTATACAATTTTGAAGTTAGAGTCAAGAAAACTAAATGGAGAGAGAGAATATTCCAATAACATTGGAATTGGAAAGAAAAATTAGTATCATGTTTGGGTATTGTTTATAGGGTAGGGATTCGTTTTTTTTTTAATTAATTAATTATGATTGTGTGTTAATTTTTTATTGATACTTTTAGGATATGAAGCAAATAGCCACCGATATTTTAAAAATCTAATTCTAGCCAAATCCCACATTTTCTTTATTTTTTCTATCATTTATATATATATCTCTATGGTTTGCGTTGTTAATATATCTTTATTATATTATTATTTTCTTATCAGAGATTTTTAAACCTCCATGAATCAATGAAATTTAGCATTTTTAATTTAGGGTTAATTTCAGTAATGGACAATATTTTAAAAAAAACACAATCTTTTATATATATATCAAAACTACCCAAAACCACCATCGCCGGAAAAATTAAATTACATTGTGAAAAGACAAAACATACCCGATAAATTTTCCTCAATTAAATGATATGTAATTAATGAGATATAGTTATTAGGAGAGTTAAAAGATTAATAAGGTAAACACTAAAATCGGAATCCACCAGAATCGCCACCATAAATGGTGTTTTATGAGTAAATCTGATATTAATATGAAACAACCATTAAAATTGAAATTGGGTGAATTAAAGTGGTTATTAGTGTAATTAATTCTTTAATTTAATAATGGTATGATTAATTCATACTCTTTTTTTCCACCTCTTTCCTATACTATCTCAAGATTTGGTTTTCATTTCATTCTTCCATACTTTTACGTTAAGAAAAAAAAAATGCAAACTCCTACTTCTCTATTCCTCTTCGATCTCTTCGTTTTTATTTTGAATCTGGTTTCTTCCCCAATTTTCATCGGAAGCGACCCGTAGATGTCGATGTGGTTCATTTCGGTTTAATTTCTTGTTTTAGTTAGTTGTGTTTTTGTAGTTTTATGGTATGTTTTTTCGTAAATTTTAGAAAAACAATAAAATTTAGTGCCAATAATTAAATTCACAACTATTTGCATAATTTTAGATTAAAATTGATAACATTTAAACTTTAAAGTTTAAATTGATAATATTTTAAAACTCCGAATTGAAAATTGATTTTTTCTCACTAAATAATGAAAACCCTATTTTAAATGAGTTTCTCCTAATATCTAATCAATTAAACATTTTCAATTTTGAATGCCATAAGAGGCCCCATTTTCATTCTTTACCAAAAGAAACTTATAAATTATTTGCTTAGATTTATAGTTGGATATGATGAAATAAAGATTGAGTTAAAATTGACACACTCAATTTAAGTATAGATGTAAAAAAATTGAAAATTTTTCCGAAAAAAAATTATAACTAAATTGAAAGATTGATAAAGATTTAGATAAGAACTATATAATCTAATCTCAAGTGTCGTGGGTGATCGATCCTATCCTCCCACCAAATTATTTTGATATCGATAAAGCTAGAAATGGTGAAGTTGTCGTCATATGGATTAGGTTCATCAATAATAGTTTTTTTTTTTTTTTTTTTTTTTGATGTTATTACACTTTCTTATATCCTTATCTTATCTTCATTATTCGCCTTATATTATTTATTCTGACCTTTTCTTCTTGTCATTGATCACCCTCATCTCTCTTTCTATACCCTTCATATCTCTCTCGTTCACATTATAAAATAATTTTAAAGACAAATTGTCATAATAACAATATTTCAAATGAATTATATTATGGAGTTTTTAAAAATGATACTTTTTTTATAATAAATCAAAAAAAATTAAAACGATATTTTTTTAAAATATTCATTCATTTGAATTTATCTGGTAAAACTAACAAAATTTTACAAATAATAATGACATTCATTATTTTGTATTAGAAAAGCAAATAAATTCATTTGTTTAATAAGAAAAAAATAATATTTTTAAATAAAACAAATTTGTTGTTACATAAAAATAATGGGTTTTCGAACTATGCAAAGTGTTAAAATTGACCAAAGAAAATTTATTTTATTAAATTATCTCATTAAAATTATTAATTTACTAATAATTTTTATAAAATCTCTATTAGGCCCCCCCCCCCGCCAGGGTCCCTCCCCCCCCCAAGCCCCCCCCCCCTCATGACCCGAACGCAAAACCCTTCCCGCTCGGAATGAGAATTCTCCCAATCTCGGCGCTCCCATTGACCTTAGGATGTATTCTCGTCTCAAGTGATTTTCAGGTCTAATTTCAAAAGCTAATGAAGTAATTTGAAAAATTAAATTTCTTGGGTCCAATTTTAACACTTTGCATAGTTCGGGTCAAGCTCAAATAAAGTTTAAGGGTGTAAGGACAACCAAGTTGGGTGGTTAGAATTTTCCTATTTTTAAATAAAACAAATTTGTTGTTACATAAAAATAATGGGTTTCCACGAAAGAAACGAACTTAGAATATAAGATAAGTTGAAGTTAGTGGCGCTCGCCTTATAGTTTGAGTCTACCAAGAAAGGCAGCATTGGTGTGGTGTCGACCCCAACACTCACTCTTAAGTCGAGTAAAGAGCTAGTGTCTTTAGTGAGAATTAAAGTAATATGAATTATCTTATAGTTGAGTTAGGAGAAGAAGTTGATGACATCATCATGCCACATGTCGTATTGGGATTGGGTCATGTGGTGCCTCCCAACTACGTGTCACTTGTGAGTTACGCCACATGTTGTCTCCCAATTGGATATTTGTATTTGGTCTCAGGTATATAGGTCTGTTAGAGGTGACGTAGACATTCTCACCGGGTTCATAAATAAGTCTCTCCAAGTACATAGACATTCTCCCCATGTGCGTAAACATGCTTACCAAGTGCATATACATGTCTTATCAGGTGCGTATGCATTTTTACCCGGTTGAAATATTTCACCCAAACAAAATTCATTAATTTTGTTTGTTTTGGGTAGGAAGTTCTTGTTTTTTATATCTAGGCTGGGTTTTGTGACTACCTTTTTCACATATTTATATTATTACATGGGTAAAAAAAATTAAGATAGAAAAGATATAAATGAGTATAATTTCTATTGTATTATCTAATTTTAAATTAAATAATCTACACAATTTTAAATAGGGAAATTTTATTGGGTGGCAGATTTTTATGCAATATTTGTAAAAAAATCAACTCAAAGAAGTATTTGTAAATATAGCAATTTTTATCATGTTTATCAATGATAAACACTAATTTATGTGTCTATCAGTGATAAGCATAATGTAAAAATATGTAATTCAATGTTTATCATTGATAAACCTGATATAAATTTGCTATATTTACAAATATTTTTTTGAGTTTTTATTTTTACAAATATTACTAAAAAAATTGCTAGATTTACAAATACCCCTATTAAATATACATTTAATTGTATTTAAAATTTCCTACAAATATAGACGTTATTCTTACTCATAAATTTATAACATCCCTTACATTTCTTCAATTTTTTTTTTAAAAATCACTTTTCTTCAAATTTTAATATCTCCATCACCATAACTTTCCATGATATTTAAGACTTAACCCAATGATATCAGTTGACATTTTTTCAAGGTTCCATAAACCCAAAAAGCGACATATATCCATACCATAGAACTTAAAAATTTATTTAAAATTACCAAAAGGACAAGACATTTTTTAGATAAGAATGTTGAATCAAACCCTGTTCAAAATTCAAATACTCTATGAAGCCTAGTCGTCACAAAATTATAACTCTTAAAAAATAAAAGATAAAATAGTTCAAATATCTAATATTAAAAAAAACTATTTATTTTTTTATTTTAAAAAGTAAATTTATATAAGAAGATTATGATGTATAGATTTATAACCTATATTTATAAACAAATAAAAATTGTTAAAAATTATCGTACTATAATAAATTATGAATTTGAAACGATAATATGATATATAATAAAAACATGTATATTTTGAATTAAATCCGTGAAATAAAAACTCTCCATTTAAACCATTTTGTAATCAATTTTATATAATTTCTTCATTCATTGATTTTATTTAAATACTCAACTTGAATTTAAAAAATATATTCTCTACATGACCAACTATTATATTTTTCCCTTGAGTTATCAATGTACTGTTGCTTACTAAACTCTCATTGAAAAGTAGGTTATATTTACTAATAATAGACTTTGTTATAAATATTTCATTAGACCAAGTAGCTGAAGAAAATTCTTCATTTGACATAATATCAATAGTAGTTATAATCTCTTTCCTCTCCATATTTGGGTTTTTTTTTTATAATTAATTTGGGTAAAATCGACGTGACGTTTTATTTTAATTCATATTCTTTTAAATGTTATGTTTTGATTCTTAACCCTTTACCTATAATTTTTTTTTATCCCGGGCTTTGATTAAAAAAAATTAGTATAGGTAATAAAAAACCTTAGGTGCATTATATGAACTTGTATTAATTATGTGTATTTTGTTTTAAAATAGGTATGTGGTCTAAAATTTATAATTTCTCATATAAAAAATTAAAAATAAGGCGCACAATTGATTTCTAAAATTGAAAAAAAAAATCATGAAACCAAAACAAATAAATTTAAAATTTCAAACAACAATATAGAATTCTTACCATTTATTTTTCTTGAACTATAAATTCACTATTTATAATTTTTTGTATCCTTTTTTTTTAAATCTATTTTTTAGAACAAAATTACAATAGGAATATGCATAGATAATTTTTTAATGAAAAAAAAGTCTGTAAACAATTAATTTATTTTTTCCTTCTAAAAAATAAATTTATTAATAATAAATGAGAAATATCACTAGATAGAAGATTTTGATACAATATTTTTATACATATTATAATTCATTTATTGTAAAATTATATATAATTCAATGCTAATATCATTGATTGACACGTTAAAAATTTATTATATTTATAAATATTTTAAAATAAATATATATTTTTTAATATTAAAAAAATACGTGCAATTATATATAAAAATCAAACCATATTAGAAAATTGTTCAATTTTTTTTTTTTTTCTAATACCTAAACATAACCTTATATTCTCCTATATCCTATCTCTAACCAATAGAAATTGTAATTTGTATAGTTTCCATAAATTAATTAAAATTCAATTGGGGAATGTGAAATCCCTTACTTTTTGTCAGGTCAATGGTCAAACACATTCCCAACTTGCTACTTCTCTCTCTCTAATCCACTTGCCTTCTCTTCTCTTTAAGAAATCCCAAAAAAGAAAAAAAAAACAAAGAAGACCAAATTAAACCCTTCCATGGCAGATTCTGATTCTAATTTCTTCGATTCCGACGATTCCTTTGACCGTCTTCCTGATTCTCTTCTTCTCCTTATCTTCAATTCTGTCTCCGATGTCAAATCCTTAATCCGATGCCGTTCTCTCTCTAAACGTTTCAATTCTCTCATTCCTCAAACTGATTCTCTTCATCTCACGATCGATTGCGTTATCTCCTCCGATTCCGATTCCTCTTTCTCTTCCGATTCCTTCTTCATCGGTTTCTTCAAAACGATTCTCAAATCCTTCTTCGACTTGATTTCTCCGATTCAACTCCATCTCGAATCGCCTCAAAACTCTCCTACTCAAATCCTCCGTCAATTCGATCGTATTCGGTTTCTCGAAATTGATTTCCCCTGCCGGAAACCTAAATCTCGAGAAAGGCGCCGGCGTTAAATGGAAAGCGGAATTCGGAAACTCGTTGAGGAGCTGCGTGATCCTCATGTTTCGATCGATTAAGGATTCCGATCAGATCGTTAGGGTTTCGGAGGAAATCGATTTCATCGAAGGATTGAAGTCGAAAGTGTTTTGGACGATAAGAACTCTGATAACAGCCTCGTCAAGGCATTACGTGTTGAAAGAAGTAGTAGAAGAACATGAAGAATTGGAGAGATTGATTTTGAGAGATCGAGAAGGAGAAGGAACGGTGATAATGGATAAGAAAGGATTAGAAGCGTTGAGAAAAGAAAGAGAGAAAGGAGAAGAGACGGTAGAGGAATGTGAATGGAGCCGTACGAGAACGAAGGTTCCGAGTGCCAGGGTTGAGATGAGGAATCAGCCATGGTTAGAGCTTAAAGGTGGAGTTTTAATGGAGGATGCGACGATGGTGATAGTGAGACCCACAGAAGAAGAAGAAGAAGAAGATTATGATGATGACGTGGCGTTAAGGAGTTTTGAAGGAGTATATAGCGAAGCAGTGGAAGCGTTACTGAAGAACGGTAGGAGGTATCAGTTAGAAATGAATTCCTTTTAGTTTTTTAAGTTAGATTTTTTTTTGTATTTTTCTTATTTATACATTTTTGTTTCTTTTTTACTGTTTGTGTATATATATCTTTATATATATATATTTTTTTAAAATTAGTTTTTAAAATTGAAATTAATATATCTGGATATTTGTTTGTTTTGTATATATAGAGAGAGGTGGGCTGGATATTTGTGTTCAAAGTTTTAAAAACTAATGTGGTTTTACCTTCTTTTGTGAATTCGAATTTCTTTTATCCCTTTAAAAAAAGAAATTTAAGTTTAAATTTCAAAAAAAAAAATGCACTAAAATATAGTAGATTTTAGATATATATTTTTATTTATATCATTTTTTTTATATAAATAACATATTTTTTTTAATAACTTATTGATAATGCAAGAAATTATCTCTAAATTAAATTATCGATTAACTTATAATAAAATGAAAGCTTTATTTCATCATTGAGGAGGATAACATTTTCTTGTAATAGACAGTCCCAAAATGATCTCCTGGTGTGGGCAATTGGCAAAGCCACCAACTCTCAAAGACTTCTCAAACTTTATTCAATGTTTTAAAGTTATAAAATATTATGGCTAATTCCTTATTTATAGAACTAAACGAATGTGTAAAATCACAACTACTACATCTCCTTTTTTTTTAAATAAATTTTATAAAACAAACAAATGTTTATCTTTATTTGATAAGTACTCTTAAAATGAGGTTAAAATTACTTAAACACCCTTGTTTGTGATTAAGCTCTGGCTAATGAATATTTATTTTTAGACCATTTTATTTTAGGGTTAATTTACAACGTTTATAAAATTAACGCTCTTTATTTCAAAAAACACAATCTTTTATATATATATCAAAGCTACCCAAAATGGTATGACCAGGAAAAATTAAATTACATTGTGAAAAGCAAAGATCATACACGATAAATTTTCCTTAATTAAATTATACGTAATTAATGAAATATAGTTATTAGGAGAGATAAAGGGGTACTAACAACCTTAAACTCGAAATCGGAATCCTCCAATCGCCACCATAAATGGTGTTATTGGTAATTGATATTAATACGAAACATTATTTAACTAAATTGGTAATTAAATATTTATTTTTAGACCATTTTATTTTATTGAGTTGTTATTAATTTATTTAGTTAATGTTTTTTCGTGGGAGTTTAATTTAACTCCGAGCCTAATTGATGATTTTTTTTATCAGTTTCTTCCATCTTGCTTCTTTGTCTACGAAAGAATCTTTTCTTATTTCTAATTAAAGTCATAACGTAAAATTGAATAAAGTATGTTAGAAAAAATTGTAATGGCAAAAAAGTCAAAAGAATATATAAGTAAAAATACCCGCTTTAATTGTTTGTTTGCAAATATAACTTACATTACTTACTATATTCGAGTTACATAAAATTGCCTCATCACAAAAATAATTTTGCAACTCCTAAATTTTTTTTGGACATGTTTCAATCTAAGAACATGTTTTAAAAAGAAAAATAATAATAAAACACGTAAAGTAAGGTAGCCCTATCCTAGATATCACGTTCTAATTTAATTTAGGACATTATCCCATATAATACCTCAAAAGTGAATGTGACAATTGTCACCAATTTGATCGAGATGTTTTTAAGTGCATAAGGGGGGCCAAATGAAGAAAGAATAAATAAGGAAAATTATATGAACAACATCGAATTAAAAGGGTTATAAACAATTATATTTTTTAAACTTTTAACTTGAGTATTTAGTTTTTTGATTTTATAAAAGGTAAAAATTGGACCCACAAAATTTTCAATTAATAATTTATTTCTTTTTAAATTTTTAATTCACTAATTAATATTATGAAAATTTATCGGGTTGAGTCCCATGGCTCGACCCAAAATTCTCACGAGGCAAGTAGACAAGTCCTCTGATCATGCTCCCTCTTGCTTTGTTGACATTGATGATACGTTCTTCATCCCTACAATGATATTTTTAGAGTATAATTTAAAGAAATAATTTATTAAATTAAATAATTAAGGATCTGATTTCCCTTGATAAAGTCTAGGGAGCTAATTATTTATATTGAAAATTTAAACCTAAAATCTAGAAGTGGTTTGTTGTGGACTAGAATATTTTTAATACTTAGCCGAAGGTGAGGTCCCAGCTAAAACTAAAAGCATGGTGGTTAGTCCGGCCATTCTCACGTTTAGGATGGCTATGCTAGGCTAAATAAATTGTTATTACTAATTCTCTCTCAATTTCCTTTTATACGTACTAGAATAAAATTCGTTTCCTCATTAATAAAATAGTTTCTAATTAATTGATATATTCTATTTTATTACATTTAAAATGTATATAATTCTTACTAATATGTTTGTTTAATTAAAAATAAAATATATATGAAAGTAAAGAGAAATTACTCCTCTTACCCGTTTAGTAAGTTCTTTGTTTCTCTTTTTTCGTTCCGATTTCTCATTTTTTGTTTATGTTTCCTTTTTAAGATAAGAACAAAAACATGTTTGTTAATCATTCTTGATTTCTCTCATTCTTGAAAAAAAATATACAGAGTTGTATTTGGGTAATCATTTCTTGTTTTTTATTTTCTATAATTTTTTATTCAGAAAAAAAAAGCATTTTTATATGAGAATTATAATTTTAAATGAAATATATATCAAGTTTATTTTTGAATATTTATAATATATTTTACAAGTCAAAACTGGATAAAGTAAAAATTTATTAATATATTAAAAAAAATTGGAATAGAGAATGAGAAATAAGAAATTAAAATTTATGGTTTCTAAAATTTGTTCACAATTTTTAGAATGTTTCTAAAAATAGATACAATAATAGTCATCAAACAACTCTATTATGTTTTTCCTATCTTCTCCCTCTCTCATAATTCCGACAATCTCTTTATTTTAATGTTTTCAAGAATATTTGTTACGAACGGCTATAAATTCTCAATTGAACTTTTATTGTAATTTTTTTTAAGTAAAAAGGAAGGGATCACATTTGTTAATTATATCTTCATTTGTTAATATATTATTCATTGATAAATTCCATTGGCTAGAAAGAATGAGTGTCGCATATCTGTCATAGCCTATTCGAACTAGTTGACACTATAATTGGATCATGAAACAAGACTCGTGGGGCTTCTTTCCACTTTCCAATTATCTCTCTCTCTTCTTTTCGTTATTCCAAATAATCCATCTATAAAACATTTTAGAAAAAATCACCCAAAATTATTCAATATCAACAATAAAATTCTCCATGTGATATATACATAGTAAAAGTTTGTAGGGTAAAATATTCTTTTGCTCAGTGAGTTTTAGACGTCATGTCTATCTGGCACTCGTGTTTTTAATTCGTGTAAATGTTCTTTGAGTTTTGGATGTTGTGTCTATTTTTAATGTAATTTATTTTTAATTGGTCTTTAATTCTTTGAATTGTTAACAAAATGTTGACTTAACACTGACATAAAATGTTTAATTTGCGAAAATAATAATTAATATTTCAAATCTTATGTCTGGATTGATAACAAATTTGACTAATATTTGATCTCATGTTAGTATTTTGGCCAATTAGACATGTTTTGTCAACGTTAAATCGACATTTTTTAACGAATATGTTAAATTAAGAATCAATTAAACTTATTTATAATAATTCTTAAAACTCATGACCAAATACACAAGGTCCCTCCGGGACCAACTATACACAAATTGAAAATACAATGACTAAATAGACACAACGCCTAAAATTGAGGACACTTAGACACAAATTGAAAATACATGGAGTAAAGAGATGCCCGTCCAAAACTCAAGGATCAAAATGATACTTTACCCAAGTCTATATTTTTTCCTTCATGTGAAGTATGTTACACAATATTTTCTAACACTTTCTCTCACATAAGAGCGAGGTTTGAACTTAAAATCTCTCATTTTAATACCATATTAAATCACTAATAGATCTAAAAGTTCAAACGGTTTGATTAAGGTAAATTTAATCTTTTAAAATAATTACAATTAAATTAAAAAGTTCATATCAATCAGAATATACATCAACTGATTAAATAACTTATTTTTAATCTTTCTAAAGTGTTAACAATTAAATAACTCCATGCAATATAGGTTTTAGTGATCATTCTCATAAAATTGAAGATTCAAATCTCTACTCCTTAAATTTGATTATAACATCTGAAAAACCAAATTAGACTTCATTAATATATTTGACATGTATCTTTTTGTTAATTATTAAAGAAAAAAGTAAAAGTTTTGGGAGGAGTATTTTTCAATTTTGAGTGAAAAAGGAACCAAACAAAGCAGCCCCCCTTGTGAGACCCCATTACAAAGAAAACATAAAAAAGGGATTAAATAAAGAGAAGGAAAAAAAAAAACATAAAATTAAAGGGCTTAAAAAAGTAAGCCAAAGCCAAGCTGTCTAATTTTTTCCTCTTTCCCTCCTTTCTTTTTAAACCCAACTTCCCAAACACTCCCAATTAAACCCATATAACCAAACAGAATTTACAGAAATCAATAACTAAGAAAGAAAGAAGAAAATGAAGAGAAGAGAAGAGAAGAAGAAAATCAGCAAAGCTCCACCGGCGCCGGCGGATCTTCTGGTTTGTTTCCCGGCGAGATCTCATCTCACTTTACTTCCAAAACCTATCAACAGTCCGGCGAGAACTTCATCAGATTCAAAGCAGCGCCACCATTTTCTCAAGAAATCAGTCACAAAAAAGAGCCAATTATCCAGTCCTTTGATCGGCGGCGAGATTTCATCGGAACCCACATCTCCGAAAGTAACTTGCGCCGGACAAATCAAAATCAGGCCGAAAACCAGTCGGTCCGGGAAGACATGGCAATCAGTAATGGAAGAAATCGAACGAATCCACAATCAAAAGAAACAGAAAAAGAAACCCAATTGGGGAGGAGAATCATTAAGCTTCAAAAAAGAGATCTTTCATTTCTTGTCTTGCTTACGTGGCATCCGATTTGATTTTCGATGTTTCCGAGGTTTCCCTCCCGATGACGTCACAACAGAAGACGAATCTGACGATGAAGAAGAAGAAGAAGAAAGTAATGAAGATTCAAAAAACATGTTTTCAAAATGGTTAATGGTTTTAGAAGAAGGAGAAGAAGAAGAAGAAGAAATTAGAAATTCAAGTGATGTTTCGTTAAATAACGTTCCTCCTTCAAATGCCCTTTTGCTAATGCGTTGTAAATCTGCCCCTGAAAAAAATTGGTTGAAAGAAAAAACAGAACGAGAACAAGAAGAAGAAGAAGAAGAAAGGAAAAGGATGATAAGTTTGAAATTGTTAATGGAGGAAGAGAAGATGAAGAAGAAGAAAGAGAAGTTAATGGTGATGAATTATTATGATGATGATTTTTATAAACTTTCATTAGATATTGCAAAGGAAACATGGGTTGTAAGTGGTTCATCGAGTAAAGATGATGATGATTTATTACTAAGAAGTCGAAGTTGGAAGAGATAGATTCATATTTCAAACCCGAAAACAAAAATTCATCAATTTTTGTTATATTTAAGAATTTCTTTCTTCTGGGTTTCTTGTGATTTTTCACTTTCTCTCTGTTTTGTTTTTTTTTAATAAATGAGATTTTACTTCCAAAATTAGAGAAACCAAGATCAGATATTCTATGATAATTCATTCAGGTTTAATTTTTCCCTCGGAAATTTTATCATAATTAAGAAAAGAAATGTACTCTTTTTTCCCACTTTCCGTTTTAAGGAGGGATCTCCTTCCCCCACACACACATTTGGGCAAAAAAAAAAAAAAAAAAAAAAACAAACATACCCTTAGATCCCATGAAAGAGAATACTCAATTTTATAGCTATGAAAATTCATTTCTTTTTAGCTAATTAGATGTTCTTTTAATAATTGAATTATATGAGAAATTACATCCACCTCTAATACCATATTTTTTTTCACCGCAATTTCAAATATAATACAAAATTGATTCATGATTAAAAAGTCATAGAATAACAAAACCATGGAACTGCGTAACATACTCTCTAGGGGCATTTGGTTTGCGGGTTTTGGCCATGGGAATAGGTTTTTAATAAATTTCAATGTTTGGTTCAACCTCTAATTAGTATTGACATTGACATTCAATTCCCATTCAAATCTCTCATATATTTAACATTGGCATTGACATTAACATCGTATTCACAAGCATCATATTCCTTCCTATAAAGTCAATAATCATATTCCCATAAATCTAAATTTCAGTACACTCCAAACACATACATCATATTCCCAGGCATTTGAATCTCATTTCAACACACTCCAAACACATGCATCAAATTCCCATCCATTTTATTCTTAGACATTCAATTTCCATCCGCATACCAAACGTCCCCGACAATATGTGACATTTATCTAACACCAATGATTTTTTTTAATATTAAATTAAATTGAGAGAAAAGAAACTCGAACACTTCATAAATTTGAAATAAGTGTCTGACCACTCGAGCTCCGTTCAAGTTGGTAAAAATAATAGGGATAACTTATATTAAAAAACAAAAGTGTGTAAAAAAATAATATAGAGTCAGTTTTTTTTAATAATAATTAAAATAAATTATTATTTTTATTTATCTTAAAGACTTTGATCTTCACAAAGGGAGTGAGGTGGAGGTGAAGAGAGGGAATGTTTTTGGCGGTAATAATGTGGAATGATTATGCCCACTGCCACTCAATTAATCCCTTTTAATTTGGCTTAATTTTGCTCTCAATCACCATTATCGACGCACCCTCTTTTTTCCTGTCTTGCAACGTAATTATGTTACAGACAGTACAGCTATACTTGATTCCTTTATCCTAAGTCTTAACAGTTATTTTCAAACCGGGGAAAAAAAGTCTTTACCGGTTATTTATTATTTTTCTAAAGGAAAAAAAAAAGAGCAAAATGCAAAAGAACACTTTATAGTTTTGGTAAAAAAACAAACACACCCTCTATAGAGATTTGATGAGGAACGATGCCGTGGAAAATGAAATCTCTATACCCTTTGTAGTTTGAAAATAAATATTTATACCCCTATAGTTATCAAATCTTTATACCCCTATAGTTTGAATTTGAATATTTATACCCCTATAGTTTCAAAATTGTGCAAATTGAACTCTCCCATTTACGCTGTTGATTTTCTTTTAGTCATAACTTTTTCGTTTGAACTTCGATTTAAATGATTCAAGATGTTATGGAATCCTCGTTTCAAGCTCTACATTATAGTCACCAAAATTTTCTAAATCATCAGTACATAAAAGTGTTTACGACGTCAAACCGATTGAATATTTTGATGATGATAACTATTTTATACACTGATGATTTCTAATTTTTTAAGTGACTATAAGCGTAGAGCTCGAAACGAGAATTTTATAACATCTTGAATCATTCAAATCAAAGTTCAAACGAAAAAGTTAGAACAAAAAGAAAATCAACGGCGTAGAGGGGAGGAATCAATTTGCACAATTTTAAAACTATAGGTATAAATATTCATTTTCAAACTACAGGGGGTGTGTTTGTCTTTGGCCAAAACCACAGGGCTGTTTTTTGCATTTTGTCTTAAAAAACAGTTATTTATTTATTTTCAATAAATCTTAACAAAATAGGTTGGATGATTATAAGAGAAATTCGATCATATTTTATGAATTGATATTTTTTTAAAAAAATAAATAACTAGTAGAGGTGTATATTTTATAATTTAATAAAGACTTTTTTTAACAAATGACAAATTTTTTATGAATAATTTCAAAAATATCATATGTTTTGAAATAGTTTTAAAATGATATTATGAGATTTCACCAATTTTAGTATGATTAGACCATTTTCAGTCTAAGATTGATTGGTATATCTCATAAATGCCATTTTTTAAAATTTTATTATTTTTAAAAATGTCAATTCTTAAAACACCATTTTTTATAAATCTCTTTTATACACCACAAACTTGTGATTACCAATCAAGTAAACTATAGGAGTGTTATTTAAATCCTCATCAATTAAAATTTATGGGATCCACATGTTAAAAGGTTTTAGGTCCAGAGTGAGGAAGAAACTTTACAGAAAAAATTGGGTAGGTTATTAGGGCTCCATCTTGCATTTTGTATGGTGGGATAGTGTTCTTCTATACCAGAGAAGATAAATTATACTGTTAGTTCCAATGAGAGAGAGCATTATTTAAAAATATAATATATATATATATATATATATATATATATATATAACAGTGTTTCTAAAGCTTCCGACTTGCCCCTTTCTAGACTAGAATAATATTTAAATAAGCAATAATTTTAAATTTAAAAAGAATAAAATTTCTATTTTCTAGGAATAATAGAAATCTCCGATTAATACATTCGTTCAACATCAGCTTACAAATATGATATGACACCCCAAAGCAATCCATCGCTGTCATTTAAGTATATTGCAATAATTATATATTTCAGATTTTTGCAATATAATAGAATCAAATAATCAATATAATGATAAATAAAATAAATGCAAAAACACAAGTGATGGAAGTAAAAACAACCAAGAAACTGAACTAGACACACAACCAGGTACAAAAGATTATGGACGCAAAACCCAATTAGCAGAGTCCATAGTTCTTGATACGTTAAACCTAAAACATAATTACCCAAACCAACACCAATTGTAAATTAAGAGAGAGAAGAAAAAAAAGGTCAAATTTTCCCACCAAGTGAAAACATGAGTTTGTTAGGACCTAACATAATTAAACCAAGGCAATGCTACTCTCTCCACCTGGAGGTTTGCGTACGCCACCTAAGTAGTCTCGAGCCTCTACCTTTCCATCCGCAAATATGTCACTGCCGCTCATCTCTCGCAATTTCGCATTGCTCAATGGTTTCTCTGCAGATGATGCGGGAACATCGCCTTTGAAAATGTTATTTCCTGATAGCTCAGAGAACTTCTTGTCATAAATTTTCTTCGCTGTCTTTAACACAGATTCTTCGCCAGGGGGGGCATTTATCTGATTTTGTTCCCATGCAGGAAAAAAAATCAAGTAAAATAATTAGATTTAGAGATTGCAAACAGGACCAAGAATCAGCTGAATCAACTAGTTATTGGAAGTAGCAAAACAGCCCTATTAAGTGTGAACAAGGGAAGAAAACACAATCAAATTCACGATGATGACCTCCTCTTCACCTATAAAAGTAAACTACTAACAGAAAGCTAGCAAACATCTACCAGCTAACCAGATCCACATCAGTGTAACAGTAACAAGCTTAATCATTCAGATATAATAAAAGTGCAATTAGCGATGAATGATTATTGCATCTGAAATCCTAGGATTCCATTCTGGCACAATCAGATCAGATGAATATGTAAACGACCACAAATAGGCAAGCAGGCTATATCAGACAACGACAACCTCACACTAAAAAATGTAATTTCTGGGCAAATGGGTGAGTGCATACATGCTTGTTTCTCATTAGTACCTCGATAAATGTATTTGGGTAATTCCGACCACTGAAATTACTAAATTAGAAATTTGATCGGAATACTTACATCCTGTGCAGGCTCCCCTATCTCGATGCTTCCTTTTAAATCCAAAGTGCGTGCAGTAGTTGGTCGGGGTAAAATTTCAGGTGGAGGTGCAAATATGTCATGTCCACTAAGCTCCTTGCATTTAGCATCTGAGAGCTGCTTCAACATAGCATCAGACTCGCTTACTAGGTTCCCACTTAACTCACGCTGCTTCGCAACCTCAGGTACAGTAGTGGGCTTTTTAGGAGAAACACTACCTTCCTCACCAAATGAAATGTGACTGATTCCAGACAAGGTTTGCTGGCAGTTCAAGCCATCAAGAATGGGAATTAGAAATGCATTCAACAAACACAAATATGCACATAGGAAATCAGTAACAAATAGTTTTCGATGGATACCTGATACATACGTATTCCTGTTTTATTTGGTGTCGGGTTAGCACTTCCAGGTTCTAGTTCATCATCTTCTTCCTTGGCAACAAAAATGCCACTTCCAGTCATCTCCTTCATTTTAAACCCAGAACAAGGCTTCCTAGAGATTGCGTATGAGAACAAAAAAATCAAACAATATGTAGAGCAAAACCAAAAGCCCCTTACACACGAATCAAAACGCCTCTTATAAACTCCATAAAGACACAAAAAAAAAAAAAAACAAAGATACATTTTACACAAAATAAACATTAAAATAAAGTGATTGCAAGGAGAAAATACTGGCTCATGTAATTATTGAAAACACATTCAAATTTCAAAACCGGAGTATTATAAGCAAATTTAAGATCGAATCATCATCCAATTGAGCAGTAAGATAAAAGATAAAGAATGAATTATGAATTCGACAAATTTGTAAACCATAAAAATAGATCGGCAGCAGAGAATTGAATAGATTAACAGTGAAAAAAAAAACATCAAAAACATAAAATTAAGCAGAGTCAACCACAAAAACAACTAAAATAAGAACAAAATAGAAATCAAAACGAAACAGATTCAGAACAGAAATTCTCAACCAGCTAATATAACAAACACAGAAATTGCTGAAAAAAATAACGAGTAAATAGCAGAAAATTAAGAAAAACAGAAAGAGAAGTAGATCTTAGTTTTTTTTTTTTTTTTTAACCTTTTGTTTAAGCTCTCAACTTCTTCATCAGTGACCTGACCTCCAAAAACAACTTTACTGATTCCATCGGAAGGCTAAAGAAAAAGTTAAGAAAACGAAATAAGGTTGAAATCATAAAACGAAAGAAGAAAGAGAAAAAGGAAGAAAGAGAAAGTACCTGATGAGACCTAGAAGCAGAACGAGAAGCAGAAGAAGAAATGGAAGAAGAATCAGCGAGAGGACCTTCAGGCCAAGTAAGTAGATCTGCGGTGGAAGTATGAGGTTTCCGAACAGGAGTAGTTTTCTCCATTGAAACAAAATCAAATTGAAGAAAAACTCTTTGATTTTTCTGGTTTTGGATTTAGAGAAGAAGAATGGAAGATTGATTGAGAAAAAAATGGGAATGGGGAAATGAGAGAAATAGTGAAGAAGATGAAGAAGCTCGCTTGCAAAGCACTCTCAGTTTCACGAATTTTTCTTCTTTCTTTTCCTTTACTTAGAGAGATATACAGTGAGGAGAATGTGCCTTAGAAGCAGAGATGTTGAAACTGAAATGACTAAAATGACCTTGGGATCTCGAACTTTCTTTCTTTCTTTCTTGCTTTTTGCCCTTTCCTTTGGTGCCGTTGGGAGAGGGAGGGAGAGTGGATTACAATACAAGTGATATATATAAAGGAGGTTTATATAACCTTTTTTTTTCCTTCAAGTAAATCTCTACGGGCTATGAGTTTTAGACACATCTCAATTAATCTCACGTAACAATCATACAATCCAATAATATTTAGTGTCGGTGATATAAGCATAACTCAAATGGTTAGGTTAGACATTTGCTCCCTTTTTATGAGATCAAAAATTTTGAGTCTATTCTCCCTTAGATTTTATATCTAAAAAAAAACACAAAACGGTTGGAAACTAATAAAATCTTATATAGGTGGGTCACGCATAAATTTGACCCCTTGACCTCACAGATTTTAAGAAAGCCCCTCCACTCCTAGGTTTTTGTTATTCTATTTTAATCAACCTATTTTCAAATATTTTGTTTTAATTTTTAGGGAAAAATACATATTTGATACCTGAGTTTTCACTATACTTTCTATCTAGTCCCTATATTTTCAAACTCGACAAATATACCCGTGCTTCAGTTAAGCATTCTATCTAGTCTCTACTTTTTAAGTTTGGAATAAATAAATAAATAAACCATTTATCTTGGTTATTAATCTTTTTTTTGTAAATTATTGATCAAGTCTGTCAAATTTTGTTCGTTGATTTAATTGATGAGAATGTTGTGTAAAACTAAGCATAAGGTGGTTATGTTTTTTTTTTTTGTGAATAAGTCGAAAATTCAAGTCTCTCTTCTTTCAGTTTGATGTAATATTTAAAATAGAAATTGATAAATATGTTGTGATTTTGATGTAGTATTTTGAGACGGTATAAGTTTTTAACAAATACTTTAAAAAAAATAACGATGAAGATTTAATTAATTTTCATGGAAACTTGGAAATCTATAAATGAAAGTAAAATGAATATGAAAAGTTATAAAAACCTATAAGTCTCTAAGCCTAGAAATAAATAGATGGAGGGTAGGAACAAATCCATAAAAGAGAAAAGGACAGATCTCTCCCTGTGTGTGCGCTTATTACGTATTTGAAATTTAAAGCGCCATTTATAATGTTTATATAGATGTAATTTCAATGGGCCGCATGTGCAACCCAATGACGGTTGCAGGTTATTGCTAATAACTCCACTTTTATACTAATTTTTTTCATTTTATACTCCACCTCTATTTTGTTTTGTTTTGTTTTTTTAATTAGTCATTGGGCTATTGTTTTCATTTTATACTCTACCTCTATTTTTGTTTTGTTTTTTTAATTAGTAATTGGGCTTTTTTTTTTAGATTACATCAAAGTGTGGGAGGGAGACTCGAACCTTCGACCTCAAGGAAAATTAATATATGCCTAACCAATTGAGTTATGTTCATGTTGACAATTACGTGTTTATTTTATATGTTTGTAAAGTACATTAATTAATAATTATTAGAGTTATTCACATTATTTCTTCAAATTTATGGATCTACTATAATATATATTATAATACTTCACAATTTTATCTAAATTTATCGAACTAGAAAATCTAATACCACCCTATATAACAATTTTTGTTTTTAAATATGTTTGATGATTAATATTTTTTTTTTTCATAAAGTAATTTTGAAATTCAAGTTAAACAATAGGTTGGTTTATTGAAGGATTTTCTTTGTGTTATTTTTCATCTTACAAAAAACAAAAACAAATTTTAAAAATTACAGTCATATCTCTCATGACATGAGAGACCGGACAATTTAAACGAATATCAAATATGTAAACAAATAAGAATTTACTATGAGAGACCGGACAAATTAAATTGATTCTAAAAGGCGAGTTTGGAATTGAGTAATTAAGAAAACAAATAAAAAGGGAAAAAATAATTAACAAAAAAGTCAAAGCTGCCAACCTAACGGTGACTTTAGGAAGGGTATCCCCAAATGATATATTGTACTAAAGAAGATTCTCTTTGTTTTCTTTTTCCCCCTTCCTCACTCCTATTTTAGGGTATCTTTTTAGTTCTTGAATTTTAGATATTATGTCTATTTAGTCTACTATATTTTTATTTGTGTATAAATGGTCTTTGAGTTTCAGACATTTTATCTATTTTATTCCCAAATTTTCAAGAATTTTATAAATAAATTTAATTGGTCCTTAATTTAACATATTCGTTAACTCCTTAACAAAATGTTGTCTTAACATTATATAGTATGTCTAATTAATCAAAATACTGACATGAGATTAAATATTATTTCAAATCATTCATCAATCTAGACCTAAGATTTGAAATGATAATTAATTTTATGTCAGTATTTTGACCAATTAAACATTTGGAAAATTATGCCTGGTAGCCAACTTTTGAGTTTTGTTTTCACATATGCCACACTTTCATGTTTATATCAGATTTACCCATTTTTATATATTCTATTAATTTAATGATATATCTTGATGTAATTTTACAACAATAATTTACAAGAATATAAATTCTAGTATTAAATTTATATCAATAATATAAATTTACAAAAATAATATATCAATTATAATCAAAATTTCATAAAAAATTATGGGTTAATTATGTGTTGGGTAATTTTGATATTTTTCAATGTTTGTGGTTTTTTTGAAAACTGAGACTCGATATTGGGTATATGTGATAATAGCCCTAAACATTTTATGTCATTGTTAAGTAAACATTTTGTTAAGGAGTTAACAAATTAAGATTCAATTAAAGTTTCTAATAATCCATGGATCATTTAGACACAAATAGAAAACTTAGGTACTAAATAGACATAATGTCCAAAACTCAAAGACCATTTTGACATAAATTGAAAAATACAAGGATCAAATAGACACAGCGTTCAAAACTAAGAGACAAAAAATTAGTTTACCCTCTATTTTATTTGGATTTATTGTTTATTTAATATCCAACATTTAGTTTTTTTAGTGGATGGTATTTTTTTTAAACAATTGAAATTGTTCTATATTTCTAAATTATTGAAATATTAAGTCTTTCATTTTTATTTTCAATTTTTAACTTAATGCAACTCTCATATTCGTTTTTCATCAAATACTACATCAAAATAGAGAACGCTAAAATTTAAGAGTATATTGAGAGACTCATAATATTTAATCAGTTGAATAATATTCTTTTTTCAGTATTTTATTTTGAGTTGTCTGATTCTAAAATTTTATTTTCAACCTTTCATTTTTATTTCATAATATTTTTAGATTTTTTTTTTTTTTGGTGTGGTTAAATTATAAAAAAGGGAGCCTACTCGATACTACTAGGGTGAGGTCAATAATGCCTAATTTTAGCTTTCACTTTTTATTATATCACTATAGATAGCCGTGACAAATATTTCCTTTCATTTCCCTCATTTTGGCTTTAATAATGAACTAATTAACTTTAATGAGCAAAGGTAACGGAAAAAAGTTGAACATTTGAAGAGTAGGTAGAAAAGTAAAATTAAAAAAATAGGAGTCTTCTTGAACATTTTAATGAGTTTAAAAAAACACATTGATTAACCTATTGCACGTGGATGGAAATTACCCACCATCATGTTCATGTCATTCAAAATCTCCTCCTTTTTTTCTCCTTTCTCTTTACATCAATCATAATAGAATTAATCAAATTCTGCCAACGTGAAGGTTGATTAGGTATCTGGACTTTATTTTTATTTTTATAATATCGAAGGTTCGAATATCTCCTCCTCAATATAATATTTCAATAAATATTAAATTGAGTTCAAATGGAAAATATTTATATCTATTTCATAAAGCGTATTTTAGTAAATGCACATGGTTATAAAGGAATCCAGCTGAGCTTATGTTTGATGTTTGGGGTTCATCATTGCTTTTGTAAGAGCAACCATGTGAAACATTATTTTTCTAAGACTTGGAAGATTGAAAATGGACCGACCACTGGAAAAAAATAGCAATAATGAAATTAAAAAATTGATGTAAAAAAAAGAGCTATGTCATAAGCTATCCACAACTCCGTAATTTTATCAATTATTTGATAATATTTTATAACTGATCATATTAATTAAAAAATCGTAAGTAATAATTAATTCATTCATTCACGAATTATTTTTTACAGAAAAAACTCTATCAATAATAATTTCAATATTTAAGCCAACACGAGTATAATCAAGTGGTTAGATACTTGCTCCCTTCTCATAAGGTTGAAGGTTCGAGCCTCTCCTCCTCTAATTTGATGTAATATCTAAAAAAAATAAAATTCAACCTTGATAGAGAAGCGGATTAAAAAAAATTAGTCAAATTTAAAAAAGAAAAAAAGAAAAAAAATGTCACTTGAAATAAATTAGAAATACCAAAATTACAGAGTGGAGGATTCCTTGAAGAAAGTAAAAGCGACAGTGCTTCCAAGGTTTCTTTGATTTCTATGCTTTTTTTCTTTCTTTCTTTTGAAGTTGATGTCTATGCATTATCTTTCCTTCATTAAACACTATCATTTTGATGTGAATTAATTTCATAATTTTTGTAGGGAAAAAGCTGCATGATATGATCAAATTTTACCTTTTTAATTCCATTTTTGTCCGTTTTATTTAGTTAATTTTAATATTCATGAAAAAATTAATGAATTTTTTTCAATGAGTGTGAATTTCTAGCCGTTTACTTATTAGTTTGAAACTAAAATGAAGTTTATTTATTTCTTACACTTGTAAATGAGAAGAAAAAAGAAACTTTTCTTTATTGAAGCAAGATTTGTAAATTATCAAAATTAAAAAGATTCCACAATTTAACAATCAATTTCATGGACACTATATCACAATATAGCCTCATAGGTAAGTATTCATTTTAATTTGACAAAATAATGTTTTTTCTTTCCATCTAAATTATACAAAATACCCATAACCTTAAGGATGGTTTCAATTTTATCAAAAACATTTTAAGAGTTTCAATTCCACTATTGAAAATTTAAATTCTTTAGAAAATATCTTTGGTTAGGAAAATTACCCTTTTGTTTGGAAAACAACTTTTCAAAAATATCCTCAATCTATTAATTTTCATTAAACTTAACCGAAATTATACATGAAATGTATCTTTTAAAAGAGTACTTTTTTTTTTTTTTGAAAGACACTACAGCAAAAAGGAAAAACTAACAAAGGAAAGACTCCTTAAAACTCATCGAAACATGGGGGAAGAACACCCCACCAACAACCAGACAGATTGGAGTCAGCAGCCTTCTTTGCCAAAAGGTGAGCGAGCTGATTACAGTTCCGCGAAGTGTGAAGAAACCTCGAGATCTTCCTTCCTTCAGGGGGTTCCCAAATTTCAGAAATAAGGGCGCTAACTTCTGTGAGATCTGAAGTTTGTTTGTTGAGAAGATGGATCACTCCCAGACAATCCGATTCAACAATCACCGAAGACTCAACCGAGCTCAGATCCCGAATTCCTTCTCTGATAGCTCTCGCTTCAAGGAACAAAGAAGAGTTGGAAAACGAAACAGTCTTGCATCCAGTAAGAACAATCTCCCCAAAATGGTTTCGAAGGATCCACCCGACAGCGCCTCTCCGAAAAGAGACATTCACCGCAGCATCTACGTTGAGCTTGAGGGTATTAATGGCTGGGGGATCCAAGCGATATGAGGGGAGGAAGGACTGTTCAGCTTGTTTGGATTGTAATTATTTTGAGAGGAAGAAAGGAATTCTTCTTCCCACCCCAGGATCTTAGCAATTGAAGCTTCCGTAAGAAGATTGATTGAATTGAAAATCTGATTGTTTCTTTTATTCCAGATGTGCCAAATCGCAACTAGGACCATTTCATGTCTACCATTACAGTTGTTTAACAACCAAATCAGACTGTCTGCAGGGGTCCAACTATCAGAAATTTCGAAAGCAATTCCAGGGAGCAGATTCTTCCAAATTTTCCTAGCCGGATCACATCTCCAAATAGCATGTGTTGTAGTTTCATAATGATTTCTGCAGATTGAACACCATGGGTCAATGGAGACGCCTCTGTCATGGAGATTAAAAGAACAAGGGAGGATATTTGAAAATAATTTCCAAGAGAAGATTTTAATTTTTTAGGGAACTTTGATTTTCCAGAAATTTTTCCACCACTGATTTAGCTTCATCGGATCCGAGGAAGAGGCTGTTGAGACTTGAGACAACCTGTACCCCAATCTGTATGCACTTTTCACCGTAAAAAGCCCGTTTTTTGTATAGCTCCATAGAATCGAGTCTGGGATTCTCTTATTACCAACTGGGATGTTGAGAATTCTTTCTGCATCTCCTTCCATAAAAGAATTTCTAATTAACTGTTCATTCCAGTGACCATCATCTGTCATCAGAGTTGTTACATACCAATTTTTTAGAGAATCGGGAACCCATTGAAGACGATGATTTTCTGATTCAGGGATCCAGGGGTCAGATCCAATGATAGTAGAAAAACCATTCCCAATTTTCCATCTGTAGCCTTCAACAAACAACTCTCTTCCCCACAAAATGCTTCTCCAGATAAAAGACGGGTTGTTTCCCAGTTTGGCAGCAAGAAAGTTCCTTGTTTTGAAGTATCTACCCTTAAGAATTTTTGCTACCATGGTGTTTGGATTTTGAAGGATTCTCCAGCATTGTTTGGCCAACAAAGCTTTGTTAAAAATCTTCAAATCTCGAAATCCCATTCCTCCTTCTTCTTTATTCCTGCACAATGTCTTCCAATTCTGCCAGTGGATCTTCCTCTTTGCCTCAGTAGAACCCCACCAGAATTTTGCAGCCATAGCATGGAGATCTTCACAGAGGGACGAGGGGAGTTGAAAACATCCCATTGTATAAGTTGGGATGGATTGAGCTACTGCTTTGATTAAGATCTCCTTACCTCCAGCTGAAAAAAATTTCTCTTTCCAACCTTGAAGCACTTTCCATGTTCGATCTTTGATGCCTCTGAAAATCTGATTTTTATTCTTGGACGTCTGGGATGGGAGGCCAAGGTATCTTCCCAACGAATCTGTTTTGGAAAGATTTAGCTCACTGCCAATAAAAGCAACAAGATCTGGATTTGTGTTCTTGCTAGTCATGTAGACTGATTTGTCATAGTTGATCTTTTGACCAGAGGCCTTCTCATACACAGATAGAATGTTTTTTAGAGCTAAACATTCTTCTTTGGATGATTTGATGAAAATGAGGCTGTCATCTGCAAAAAATAGGTGAGAAATAGACGGACAGAATTTATTAATTCGAAAACCTGTAATCTCTTTGCGTCGTTCTGCTGAATGAAGCATTGCTGAAAGGCCCTCAGCACAAATAAGAAAGAGATAAGGGGAGAGTGGGTCCCCTTGCCGAAGCCCTCGATTTGGCTTAAAGTTCCCTTTTGGTTTTCTATTAACAAGGATTGAGAATGTAGGGGATTCTATGCAACTCATGATTAAAGAAATCCACCTATTGTCGAATCCCATTTTCTCCATGATTCTCCTTAGGAAAATCCATTCAACACGATCGTAGGCCTTGCTCATGTCAAGTTTCATTGTTGTAGCTCCGTTATTCCCTGTTGTTCTACTGTTAAGGGCATGAATGCATTCGAATCCGATTATTGCATTATCTGTGATCAATCTATTGGGAACAAAAGCGCTTTGCGAAGGAGAAATGATCTGATCAAGGACGCCTTTGAATCTGTTTGCAATCGTTTTCGTGACCAATTTATAAATAACATTGCAGAGGGAGATCGGTCTAAACTCAGACATATGTTGAGGTCTGTTGATTTTTGGAATCAGAGCTATGAAAGTCTCATTAAGATCAGCAACAGAGGATGTACCATTTAGAATTCTCAGACAGGTCGTGGTAGTGTCTTCCCACTTCTTTCCAGTAATGTTGATAAAATAGAGCATGGGTACCGTCTGGTCCAGGGGCTTTTGAAGGGTGCATTCCTTTCAAAGAAGCTTCAACCTCTTCCCTCGTAAATTCCCTTAAAAGGGTTGAGTTCATTTCTGCTGTAACTGAGGAAGGAATACTGTCTTGCACTTGAGCGATTGCATTTTCGCACGGATGAGATGATGAAAAGAGATTAACGAAATACTCCACGGCAACCACTGCGATTGCATCTTCATCATTCTGCCAAATCCCATTTTTATCGTATATTCCATAGATTTGATTCTGCTTTTTTCGATGGGATGCCCGGTGATGAAACCAACTTGTATTACGATCGCCCCAATTAAGCCAGTTTTCTCTCGCCCTGAATTTCCAGTACATTTCTTCTTCTTCGAGAAGACTTTCAATATCCCTCTCCAGTCTTCTGATTTGGTCTGAAAGGCCTGTATTTCTACTCCTTAGGAGGTCCTCGAGCTTTTTCTTTTTCCCTTCGATTGCCTGGGCTAATCCTTCCTTCACCCTTTTCTTATTCCAGAAAGCCAGCTTGTTAATGGAAGTTTTTATTTTTGTTAAAGTGTCCCTGTAAGGATTTTGCCAAATACTTTCGACGATTTTTTTACTTTCCTCAAATCTGATCCATCCCTCTTCAAATCTCAGAATATCATGTCTCTGGGATCGATTATGCAGAGGAGTGTAAGTACGCAACTGCATAAGTATTGGTCTGTGATCCGAGGTAAGAAAGTCAAGGTGTTCCACCCGGCTATCATCAAATCTGATTTGAAGCTCTTTTGACCAACAAAATCTGTCGAGTCTTTCCCAAATTAAGGTTCCATTAAAGTTTCTATTTGTCCAAGTGAAAGGATCACCTTGAAAAGCCACATCTGTGAGAAGACAAGAATCTAAAGCTTCTCTGAAATTATTAATTAAAACTGGGCTTCTGTCAGCACCACCGAATTTTTCGGCATCTTCTAACATTTCATTGAAATCTCCACCTACTAGCCATGGTATCGTTGATGTGTTTTTCAAACGTCTCAGCAATTCCCAAGATTCAGTTCTTTTTTCCGCAGCTGGATTTCCATAAAATCCCGTAAAGCGCCAGACAAAAGCTTCATTAGTAACCTCCGCATCAATATGACCCATCGAGTAGGAACGTATTCTGACATCCGGCCCAGCTTTCCAAAGTAACATCAAACCACCGCTCTTTCCTCGACTAGGCACAATAAAGCAATTTTCCATATTCATGTTTTGTTTGGCTCTATCCTCCATATTCTTTCCACACTTAGTTTCCATTAAGAAAACTAATTTAGGGGACTTTTTTTGCATCACGTGATGCAAAGCTCTTAATGTTCGAGGGTTCCCCATTCCTCGAACATTCCAGCATACGATTTTCATTGTGAATGGCGAGGTTGCTTCACAACCTCCGCCATTTGATTCTCATTTGAACTGCTGTTCGGTTTGTTCTTCTTCCATGGGTGTTCTCCAAAAGAAGATGGACAATAATGTTTCTTCCTAGTAACCTCACGATACAAAATATGTGGTTCGATTTCTGAGGTAACTGTGGGCTTTTCTTCCTTGTCTTGGGCCTTTTCTCTAGCTAAGCGCTTCCACCATTTTCTTTCATTACCCTTACTGCCCAAATTCGTCTCCGGTTCCGAATTCATAAGTTTTGGGCCTTCATTATTCATGGGCCCATAAAGACCACCTTGATGCTGTTGCTCAAGCCCCAAAGGTTTTGTAACCGATTGTCCAAGATTAAGGAAAGTGTGTTCTCTCTCTGCATTAATTGCTTGACTAGCTGCGTTGTTTACTCCTTCCATCCCTCCCTGATTTTCTCTTTGCTGATATGTGATTTGGTTGTTTTCAACAGTATCAACTCCGGGATTGATTCTTCTTTCCTTATCTGTCTTTGCTTGAACGATTGGTGGGATGATCGGCGGTTGCTTCTCCGGTAACTTGGGATCCAATTTCCGGTGTTGTTCATCGTGTGTCTCTCTTGATCCCGCTTCCCTTCTTAGACAGGTCACTTTTTCTCTCTAGGTTTCCTATGAGAGGTCACGGCAGCCTTTAGTGCTGAATCTGGGACCATTTTTCACTTTTCGGTCAGTGGTGCAAATGGATACGGAGGACATATTTTCCAAATGGGAGAGATTGAAGTTATCAGAGGAGGAAGGCGATGTAGTGGCGATTGACGACGAGGTGGTAGATGAATCAGATCGGAGGCTCCAACATGGATTAGTTGGGAAAGTACTAACTAACAAAAAAATCAATGTGGAAGCTTTCCGAACCATCATGCCAAAAATATGGAATATGGAGAACAGGGTTTCAATTGAAAATGTAGGAGCTAATCTATACTTATGCACTTTTGAAACAGAAAAAGAAAAGACACGCGTTATTCAACGAGGACCATGGTTCTTCGATAAGGCACTAATCTTATTCGAAGAACCAAGAGGAAATGTTAGATTCACAATGATGGACTTTCAGTGGGCGACGTTTTGGGTGCATCTTCACGAACCACCAATAGCATGTTTCTAAAAAAAAATAGCAGTCACGCTAGGCAGCAAGATCGGCAAGGTGGAGGAGGTCGACACTGATGAGCATGGGAAATGCTGGGGAAAAACAATCCGAATTCGAATCATAATTGACATTCAAAGGCCTCTGCGAAGAGGTCTAAAGGTTAAGGTAGGTGCAATGGCAGAAGAAACGTGGATTCCGATCACATACGAGAAACTCCCCGATTTTTGCTACAACTGTGGATGTTTGGGGCATAATGCAAAAGAATGCAATGATACAGAGCTCTCACAACAGACCGAAAGCTTCCAATACGGACCATGGATGCGATATGGGTCTTTTGGACCAAAATTCAAGAAGTATGCCGGAGATAGAAGTGAGAATTCTGCTTTAAAAGAGTACTTTCTCTAATAAAGAGTAATTTTTAAACGAATTAAAAGATAGATGGTAGAATTAAACCCCATAATTAATTAGGGGTATTTTGTAAGATAAGATGTGTTTTGAGTTGTGTGAAATAGATTAAACTTTAGTTGGTATATTGATATCTTAATCTTAATTTTATTCAAGTGAAAAGAAAAAAAAAATCTCCATACCAAACCATAATTGAAATGCATTCAAAGGTGATTAAACGAAAACATAAAAATATTTCACCAAACTCCAAAGGATACGAAAATAGAAAATAATAATAATATTTTAATAAAATGAGATGAACATAGGAGAGAATAGAGATGTCGGCAAGCATATGACGGCGACGTTTTTGAAACACCAACTACTTAAAATCAGCCTAATTAACGGATTAAAGTGGCTGTCCTTTTGCTAATTTCACTTTGTTAACATCCTTAAAAAGAAAATAAATCCATATAGGGGTGACGTGTCTACTTAATTTCTAACACTTTGCGAAATTTAAGTAAAATAGTAAAACTCAATATAATTACATAACCGAAATTAATTGCTTTTTTTAAAAGAAAAAAAAATAGGATTCTTTTTCTCTAAACTTAAGGAATAAAGAGGAGATGACCACCTTGACCTAATCTTACAATAAAATATTAGGGAAAAAGTAAGATTAGATTTCAATGAAACCAAACACACGGAGGATTCTTAATCATAGCTTAATATTGTTGCTTTCGTCGGTTACAACATGTATTTTAATTTCAATCATCGGATGCTTTCTTTTTTTAATATTAGGTTACAAATATAAAAAGGGAGACTCGATCCTACGACCTTATGAGAGATAATATTAATATTTGATGAGTCGAATTATGTTTTATCCTATATCAGGTGCTTGTTTGGATGATATTATTTAGTTTAAAACATATTTCAATCTCTTAAATTTTGACACTTTTTCTATTTTGGTTAATCTTTTAAAACTTTCATTTTAGTCATTAAACTTTATATAATATTTTATTTTAATATCTTATATTAGCTCTCTGAATATTCTATAATAAAAAACCGTGTTATATTATTTTCAATATATAATATTGAATAAATGGATCAGGTTTGTGGCGAGAATAATTACTCTCCTTTAATGAAAGGGGAAAAGGAAAAATTATAAAAGCTGGGAGTGAAGGGTAAGAAAATCATAATTATATTTTTTCATGTTACTCTACCTGGTTGTTTTAACTTCTAGAAGTTTTATTTAAGTTTTTATATTTTAATTATATTTTATTAATAGTTTTTGCTTTAGTGAATAATATTAATTTAAATGAAAAAATTGATATTTAAAAAAATTTAACAAGTCTACGTGGATTTAATAAAATGTGAAGATTTGACATATTTGACTCATACCCAAATGTTTTCAAAACAATTTTTAAGTAGTCATATGGTTTATAAAATTAAATATTATCATACTGTCGTAGTAAAGTTGGTACATATGATTTATTCTAGGTATTGTATGTGCTAATTTTATTTTTAAAAAAAAAAGTAATCGCAAAATAGTATAGATAGATTATAAGGTACTAAAAACCAATATTTAGGCTGAAAGTGGAAAGAACTCTTTAGCAATTGAACTTAAAACACTACCACAAGTGGAACACGGGAGGGTGCTTCTAATTGTGAATGAAAGCAACATCTTTAAAAGAGTGAAATTTGGATATGGAAAATTATGATTTTTTATGACACGTCCCATTCCTTCATAAATGAACCAGATGAAAAAGTTGAGAAAAAAGATATAAACTTTTTTTTGTCATGAAATTCATTTCATAAAAACGCTTCCATATATATATATATATATATTATATTAAATTGAAAAAAAGAATACTCGAACCTTCAACCTCAAACAAAAGAGTAGGTGTCTAAACATTTATATATCCTTGGAGTAATAATGGATGTTCAACAAAACAAATTCACGGTAACATTTCCTAGCATTCAAATCTTAAAAATTTATTTCCTTTTCAAATAGGTTATACCTTATAAGTATGCATATTGATGTCAGATGTGCAAAATAATTCTTCCCTATTTTAATCAAATGATGCTAAAAAAATTCAATGAATTACTTAATAACACACCCAAAAATAGGGGCGTATCTAAGAAGGAAGAAGTATTGCGTGTTTTTTTCCAATAATTCCTCTATTTATTAAAAATAGTTCAATATACTTTTTATTCCTTGAAAAAAAAACACTGCCTAGAGATATCATATAATTAATTAAATTGTGACCAAGATTGCATAAAATTAAATTTCATACTATATATATAATCATATATTGTACACGTCATCGAGAAAAGTGATTATTTTATTTTCATCAACAAACCAGCCCCAAAACTGAAACTTCCGCCACCCAAAAACAAATAAAACAAACAGAACTAAAAAATCTCTCAGAAATGAAGGGACATTCAAAATAAATCCGAGTCTGCAACCAAAGGCTCCAACCATCTTTGAGCAGCAATCAAGCTCTGCTCCTAGAAGGCCAAGAACAAATTTGCATCCAGCAGAAACTAGGAGAAATTTGTCAAAGACAAGACAAAAACATCATTTATCATACAAAATGTTTTGGACTCGAAAAAACTGTTTTATAAGAATACAGACCTGCAACCAGTATGAAAACAAAACTCGCATAAAAAATTGATCAGTAGAAACTAATGAATCATAAAATATGTGATGAGTAGAGTTAGACACCCAAAAAGACATGTTCTAATGCATAAGAATCAGTTCATTGTACATAGGAGAAACAAATCTGAACATCAAGAGACAGCAGATTTTCCATGTAACGGTACAGATGCTACAATTAAATCTTGCGAAGTATGGGGAAAATTTGATAAAAACCATAAATAATAAGGAAAAGGATCCTACACGTCAATCTTGACACGCTAACTCCAACACGCCCTTCCAGTATAAAAAGCAGATACAGTTGTGCAATATATCTCCATAGCATGCTACGCTGGTTCAATCATAAGGCACTGAGATAATTTTTAAAATACAGTTTCTTGCAGTTGAATCATAAATTATCTCCATAGAATGTATAGATCATTCCTGCAGGCATATGAGTGAACAGAAATTAGCTCTTTATATACAGACCAGAGTAAAAAAATACAAAACCACAAGCATGGAAGATTAACTCACGTCCGCATCTGATTTAGCAGGAGACGGACTTCGAGAATCAACAGGTTGATCACCTGGTGAGCCATTCTCTCGCTTGGGTGAGCGTTCATCATCACTTCCACCCCGAGATGGAGATCTACGAGGAGATATGCTTTTCCGAGTATCAGGGGAATGCCGCAAGGGTGACACGCTTCAATATAAAACCCATTTCCCATTAGAGTGCAGACGAGAAAGAATAAAAATGATCACAATGATGATTAAGAGACTATTTTGTTTAAGGTAATGTGAAATGTCCATAAAATGAGAGATCAAGATGTGTTTAGTGAATGCGTGAAAATTTTAAAATAGAATGCCCAAGTTGAATTTGGAGTGCCAAATACTATGAAGAAAAGTCATACAGTTACCCCCAAAAAAAAGTCATCTTCAAAAATTTAAATCATTAAGAAATTGATTTTAAGTACATGTAAAATCATATTAAATTGCCTTTCTATACCTTCCATTGGAACGGCTTTTACTTCGTCGTTCATCATCATATCTTCCCCTCCTGCGGTCTTTATTACGATCAGGACTGGGACTACGACTCCTACTTCGACGGAGTTCTCTCTCACTTTTGTGGTGTCTATCACGATCATATCTCTCCCTGCTTCTACTGCGACTTCTCCGTTTATAATCCCTGTCCCTATACTCATCACGGTGCCTGAAATGTGTTTTCCAATTCATAAGTGAAGGGTATAACAGCTTGCAGTTATGAGGTTAGCAGTTACTGCCAAACAATTATAATAATTTCAAACTCATACATGCCTTCATAACCACCCATCTCCTACTTGTCTCCATAAAAAAATTGTCCCAATTAGATGAACATCAAATGCAAGCTTGCAACACATTGAGGTAGTTTTCATATACTGGGTCATTTATCTTGAATTTCAGTTTTCTGTATAACATGATTGGATACATAAATAAATAAGCATGGCATGGCAACTTCATAGACTAACTAGTATGAAACTATAACAGGAAAACTCTAATCAACCAGTATAATGTCTTTCTTTCCAATCACAACAAAACTAAAAATAGCTCTTTTTACATTGCTTCTTTTTAATCGTTTCTCCACTCCACAAAATCTAGAACATGGTTTCAAGAGATCAATAACCGGAAGATGTATTATTACTGAATTTAGAAAAGCATGCTCATAAGGCAAGGCTACAACTCAATTAAGGCATGGCCATGGGGTAAGGCCAAAACTGATTACATTTATGGACCGATTAAAGAAAAAGAATTCTAAAATTGCCTGATAACTGTTGTAATATATATACATTACAGGTCTAAGCACCCCTTAGAGCACACTTCGAACAAAATTGGCTGTGCATAGAGAAATGATGCAAATCAAAGTCCTCTAGAGAACATAAAAGAAGAAGAAAAATCAATCATACTTGTAAGTTTTTTAATTCCCTAGTAAATACGGGAAATTGCCTCGAGAAAATAAAAATTTCTTGACCATAGCTCAGATTTGAATTTCAAGATCAGATGCATTTAGACAGTAACTCTCACCTTGAACGTGGTGGACTATGGCTTCGTGACCTCCCCTTTTCTTTCGACGACGATTCCATTACCTTCCCCTTGCGACTATAAAAAAAAACAAAACAAAACAAGAACAGCATTTACTTCCACGTACTGCAACAATACATAAACACAAGTGTAAAACATTTAAATCATGAAAAAAAAAAACCTCACATTTTCTCAGCATTGGGTCCATACTTAGCAAATTGAACCATAATTTCTCTCCCATCCAACATTCGGCCTAAAAACAAAAAGAACACAAACCCCACTTCAAATTTCAGATAAAAACAGCAGCAAAATCAAATTAAAAAACGATTCATTTTGGAATGCAACAAAATCTAACCATCAAGCTTATCAATTGCCTTCTGAGCTTCATCCGCATATTTATACCGAACAAAAGCGAACCCTCGTGAATCACCAGTTCTAATAATAAATCAAAAAAAACCCAATAACAAACAACCCTTCTCAATCTCTAAACAAGAAACAAAAATTAAAAAATTAGTTTAAAAAAGAGCAACCTGCGGTCTCTAGGGATAAAGACATCCACAACTTTTCCATACTTGTCGAAAAGAGGGTAAAGATCATCGGCGGTGGTTCCTGTGAATAAATTAACAAGTTATAGAAGAAGATAAAGAAGAAGAAAATGAAGGAAAAAAAGAAGGAAAGAGAGATTACGGAAAGTGATATTGAGAACGAGAAGGGAATAGGTATCTCTGATATCAGGAGGACCAGATCTTCCAAAATGAGACATTTTTTTTAAACCTCTGAAACTAATTGATTAAGCTGAAGAGAGTGAGACAGACTAGCGGCGGACTAGAAAGGGGAAGAAGAAAGCTCCTTGCTTTTGCTAGGGCTCGAAATTGAAATTGAAATTGAAATTGAAATTGAGAAGAAGGTTCTACCAAAAATTTGTTTTTTGTTTTTTTTTTTTTTTTGGCTTCGAATATTTTGGATTGGTGGAAGATAAACCCAATGATAAAATAATGGTCTATGCAATTAACTGCCAAAACAAATTTAAAAAAAATTAAAAATCAAGTTTTTCTTTAAATACTTGTGAAATCTTCTATTTTATTACTATACATATAAAATATTGGGAAGTTTCAGGGGTATGAATTTTTTTTATTTAATGTTGGAAAACATAACATTAAAAAAAAAAGTATTTATAGATATCGTTTTTAATAAAACAAATTAATTATTTATTGATTGTGATAAATGATTGGTTTAATGTGATATAAAATAATCACTTCAATAAATATTTATTTACACAATTCATTATTTAACTTAAATATCGATTGTGATAAACAACAAAAACTTAAATATTGATTAAAAAAAGTTATAGTATATCACATCAACCTGCGTGAAAAAATTGATAGATTTATTATTATTATATAATTTTTTTAGAAAATTGCACAAACCACCTCTAAACTATAAGAGTTGTAATACTTACATTTTTTAGCTTTCAATTTGAACAATTAACTCCTAAACTTTGTAAAGTATTAAAATTGAACCCAAAAAAATCAATTTCACAAATTTTATCCTTAAAATTATCAATTTACTATTTATTATTATAAAATCTCTATGGGGTAGTATCTTCAAAGAATCGTGTCCCATCCCGACCTTGTCCTCATAATAACTAACAATAAATTATAATATATGATATTGATTGACGTGTTCAATAAAACTGACATATCTATAAATATTTTTGAAAATTTTATTAACTTTGTAATTATTTTTCCAAGATACTATATTTATAATATCATATATTTTTTTTAGATTTGTAATCACTCCTTTATAAAAATAATCTTTAAATTTACAATCAGATATTATAAAAAAAATGTTTGAAGTAAAGTATACGAATGTATCTTATATAATAAAGATATTTTCAACCATGGATTTACCTTACACAATAACAATAATACAATTTAACCAGTTAAATATTTACCTCTTGTGTGGTTTGTAGATTCGAACCCCTCCATGTTTGATTTAATATTCATGGGGAAAAAAATGCTTTGATTCCTTTGATTTTTGTTGGGCCACATTTTTTTTTCCACATGAGATCTAAAGGCCCAGACTTGAGCATTAGCTTTCAGTTTGTTTGTTTTTGTTTTTGGGTTTAAATTTTAAAGGCCTCTAGTAGATAGAAGAAGAAAATAAACAATAAAAGTGATTGAATATCCATCAAAATAAGAGAATCACAACCCTTTTGAAATATTGAATTACTGAGAATGATTTTCCATTATAATACGAGACCCTCAAATTGGTATTCTTAATTTTAATAAACAATAGGAATGGAAATGGAACAATATTCTCTCATTTCCATTTCTAATAAATAATTGAGGTGTATAATAATTTTTCTTAAAAAAAAATTGATCGTATATGTCGATGATTTTATCTCTTTTTATTTTAAAATATATATTTGATAGTTATCAGGGCCAGCCCTGGACATGTGTGTCCAGGGCCCTTGCACAGGGCCCCCATTTTGGGGGCCCATGCTTACTTTTTTTTTTTTTTTCTTCTCCTTAAGTCAGGCGATAGCATTTTTTCCTTAAGGAGAGGGTGGAATTTTTTCCGCCAACTTCTTCTTCTTATTCTCTCTCTCTTTTTTTCTCCTTTTTTTAACTCAAAAGGCTCTATTTTATTTTCTAAAATGCAATGTCTAATTTATTTTAGAAATTTTTATAGGAATAGCCCATTTTTAGACCCTAATTTCATAAATATCATTAAAGCATATTATTTTATAGATTTGCAATAATCAACTATATGTTTTGGATTTACTAAATTTATATTCTCAATTTACCCATACATGTGGGTTTTTTTATCGAAACACTCTCTTATAATTGTGAGATATATATTAATATAATTAGTATTAATTATCTTTCCTATAATAGCGGGATATTAAATTTTTAGGCGGGTGGTTTATGATTACGTAATTTATGTGCCTACTAAACATAATTGTCATAAACAAAAAAAAATTAGCCATTTTTGTTATTTACCCTTTATATTAACAAAATGTTTAGTCATTCCCATTACTTATCCCCCTCTCTAAATTTTTCTCAACAATATTTAAAAAAATTTCAAACCGATTCGATTCAACTTATTTAACGATGTTCATTTTTTTAAATCTTTATTTTATAATTTTTTTAATCTATTTTTTTGTTTGATTAATAATTATAGAGTTAGTTTCAATTTATACTAAATAGTTTTTATTTTAATGGTAGATAAAATATAAACATATCCTCTAGATAATATTTTAATTATAGAGTTAGATTCAATTTATTATACATTTAAAATTATATAATAGGGGTCCCCAAAATTTTCATCCGCAGTTAATTCCCTATTATCTTAATCACTACACACTCATCGCTTTAGTGATTGAATATTTTAAGTTAAAAATAGGGAATAATTTTTTCTAACTTCGTGGGAAAAATTCTTTTTTATTTTTTAGAAAAAAAAAACCTTCACTGGGAATTAAAATTGGGATGAAATCTCAATATTTAAAAGAGGAATTGATTATTATATAATGTAGACATGTTTTTCTTTTAAGATAGTGATTTGGTGAAAGGAAAAAAAAAAGAGAAGAACAACCAATGATAACAAGTAAATAAAAGGGCCGTTTTTTGTTTTGTTTTGTTTTATTTAGATATTCATAATCATAATTTATTTATAAAGTTTGACATTGAATAAAAGCCCTTCAATTAAGGTTGAGTTATTTGTGAAAGTTTTAATATATATATATTTGAAGCATAATACAACAAAAGAAAAGAAAGAAATTACAAAACATTGTCTCGAAAACCATCTAGTAGTGACTCCATTCCAGGACCTAAATCTCCATTTTCCATAGCAAGTTTTGCAAGAAGGTGAACGAGTTGATTCTCTCTCCGATTAACATCATTGAAGCTAAAAATCTTCAAAGTTGTTGCCATTTTCCAGATGTTTGAAACTATAGTTCACACTTCAATGAGATCAGAAGTTTCTTTGTTTACAAGTCTAATGGCATCTAGGTAATCAGATTCAACTATTAGTCTATTACATATAAACTACCGTCTTGATGGAGTTAATTCCCTCTTTAATCGCCACACACTCCATCAGTTTTAGAGATTCAGAAAACCTTACCTCCTTGAAACCAGCCTCGATAACCAATCCAGAGTGATTTTTAAGAATCCAACCAACTAGAATTCATTTCATGAAATCTAAATCACTTTAATTATGGGGCTCTTGTAATTAATTTGACATTAACCATATGTTAAAAAAACATATGGGTTGCTTTCCAGAATTTCATAATCCTAATTTATTTATAAAGTTTGACATTTAGGACCCTTCAATTAAATTTATGAAAGTGATTCATTTTTAATTGTAGTTAAAAGTCAACTTCTAAAGTGTATAATATGCACATTATATCGAGAGATGTAATTTGAACTTTTATTTTTAAACATGGGCCAAAAATCTCATTTGATGTTTATTGTTTTAAAATAATCCCTCTTCACTCGCAATTATCATTAAGAGTTAGCTCTTTTAGTTGGGTTCAAATGTAATTTGTAACAAAAAAAAAAAACAAAACTTAAATGATGCGTCTCTACCTTTATTCTTTAATTGAACAATAATTTAGTATCAATTTGATATTTTCACGTTGAGTTTAAATAAAAAGAAATTTGAATTTAATTCAACTTAAAAATCATAGAGAATATTTTACTTAATTTATAAACCCGATCTTTTTTTTTTTAGATTACATCAAAGTGGGGGGAGGGGGACTCGAACCTTCGACCTCAAGTGGAAAGAGGTATATGTCAAACTAGTTGAGCTATGCTCATGTTGGCTAAACCCGATATTTTCACTTCTAATCAATATGAGAATTTAATCATACCGATTTTAAAAAAGCTGGGTCGGAAGCATTTAACAAGGAAAGCAGAAGTTGTGACTTGTGAGAGTGACGAAAGGAAAGACGTTGAAGAAAGTCAGGAGTGTTTCAATGTCAATTCTTGAACTGTGCATTTATGTGAATTCAAGGGAAATTAATGAAGGCAGGTAAAACTTCCTTGAAATTGAACCCAACTCTCATTCTCTCTTCTAAAGCCTTAACGACTTGGGATGGTACCATATTTTCCTCAATTTTTTTTCTTTTTTTTCCCCACATTTCCAATTTTCTATTATTGTTGAAAACTTTAAAAGTGAAGGAGGACTATAAATAACACTCATATGGTATATTTAAATGGTAAACCATACCTCTCGATGTTAAATATTTAATTTTTATGTGACTTTTTAAAATTATAAATTTGATCCATATGACTTGTTTGTCATTTTTACCCAACAACTTATGATGAATAAGACTACAAAATAAGGAGTATTATATATATGGTGGATATTCTTTAACCTCATAGTCATATCACAAATTCAAAATGAAATTAAGGGTATTGTATACGTTGGTAGATTAACCAATGATTGTGTCTAACTATTGACCATAATGAAAGTCAATAGAGAAAATTAAAGATTCTGATATTATCTTACTCACCTTCTAACATTATTTGAGTTCACTCACGTCTACAGCACTCCTCATGTGCTATTCGTGAGTGGGTACAATTTACCATTTAGGTAAACCATAAAGGTATTAAAAACCATTTTTTAAAAATGGTGGCGTGATTTGCAATTTCAATAAACCACATGTCATATGCATTTAATTAAAAAAAAATCAATTACAAGTCCATATGATTTACGGCATATTTCAAATTAGTCCTTTTAATTTTAAAAGTCTCAATTTTATCCCTACGATTTTAAAAATTCATGAAATATTCACGTTGTTACCACATTTACGTCTTACACAATTAACAACTATGTCAACTATCTTTATCACGTGATCGCAAAAAGTCATATCTTATAAACTTCACCCTTCAACCTCCCCGAACCCCCTCCCCTTTATAAATTTATACTTGAAAGAAGCAGCTACCCCATGACTGGTTTTCTAAATTACCTAGTATCTTAGATATAAGTAGGGGTAGTTACTTCTCAAGAAGAAACAAAGTTTTTTCCTCCACTATTCCATCTTAACATATACCTATGAATAAACAAAATCATATCCATTGCCCATATATAATTCATTTCAAACCAACAAGGAGGTAAATTTCAAGCTTTTAATTAAAAAAAAAACAACCATAATATACAATATAGAAATAAAGGAAAAGTCTAATCTATTTGTTTGTTTGATTTGCCAGACACCGCATGCTTAGGAGATCAGAATCAGGGCAGTTGCTTGTTGGTCCAAAAACATTATACTATATTAATAATACACTTTAAAGTCCTCAGAAAAAATGGATATTTTTGGTTGTGGGGGGCAACAAAATACAGTTGGGAAATATTATTATTATCATAATAACAATTAATTTATCAATAATTAACCATGAGTTAATTTAGTGGTCGAAAAACTTTTTTTTTCTTTTTAAGTTTTAATATGATATATAGATTCAAAACCATGTATGATCATATATTTAGGATATTGATCGATCATACTTATAAAGTTGTGTGGTTTGTGCCATAAGAATAGTCGAGATGCACGTAATTTGACCTGAACACTCGATTAATTCATGAATGAGATTAATTAGTTTGTTTTATATAAATAACGTGTAATTGTTTAAAGAAAAAGGTGGTGGGGGGATTGAAAGTTAAGTGTGAAAGTGGGTGTTGAGAGTTATGAAAATATTTAAAGTTCAGTGAGCGACCAGAATTGTGGAAGTTGGAGTTATTATCTGTATTAAAGGATCTTCCATAGAAATTCAAGCCAAACCTTCCTTCAACTGTATTTCAGTCTCTCCCTCATTTATTGACCCTTCAACACCCTCTTTCAACTCCCCCCATATTATTAAATTTTATATATATCATACTTATCGGTAAGTAATAGCTCCTACTTATATGGCGGATATTTTTGTTAGATTAAAGGTAGAGCCCGAAATGAGAATTCAGCCAAAACATCCAAATCAAAATTCAAATGAACAAGTTATGGCCAAAATAAAGTTTACAACGTTGGAGAGGAGGGATTTTATTGACATAATTTAAAACTATAGGGGTGTTTGTTTTGCCATTTTATAACTATAACGTGTTGTTCATGAATTTGACCACCAAATGATGTTATGTGCAATTTAGCCATTAAAGATATAAGTAGTATTCATGTATTTATTAATTAATAAATATAAATTATGTTTAAAAGCAAGTAGAAGCTCATGCTAACGGTAAAGAAGTGACAAAGTATCAAACCTATGAGCAAAAGTTACATAATTTTGTGTTAAAAAAAGGTTTTGCCTGGGTGGCCAATATAAGATAAGCATATAAAAATCAGATGGGGTTTGGGATTAGGAAGGAAAAAAATAGTTTTAATGCATATTTGTTGATAAGGATTGCAACTAAAAAAATGAAAGAATTTAACGGTGTTTGAAAGATTACGAGCTACTATTTTCATTACTAACTAATTGATTTTAAGATTTAATCATATGAATAAATCTTATTAATATTAAGATGAGATCAAAACCGAACAAAACTCAATTGAGCATCAGTTCAAAAACGAGATATGATCTAAGAATTAATGGTGAACAAAAAAAATCACCATCTTAAAAGGACGCATCGAAGATCTCAAATTAGAAAAGATAAAAAACCTTAACAATATATATATAAAAGAACATGAGTTACAGACTCTTTTCATGCATATTAACAAACAATTTTAAGACGGAACCATGAATATTAAGGTGAATATTAATTAGAGGAGAAGTTGGTTAGAATTTCACATTCTAGGCATTAAGGAGAGGGGTTTTGAGGGTTGAGCGCGCAGTATGTGTAATCAAATAGAAGAAGGCCAGCTCGGATAAGCACGTCATGCATACGTAGAACCTGCCAAAAAAAAAGTAACTCTAATTTAGTTTCTGAAAAATCCAAGTAAATTTTTTTTAACCTCAAATTTAGATTTTCTCGTGCAGCTATATTTATACCTAAAATTTAGTCCCTATAAAACCATCCAAAACTTTTCCCTTTCCTTCTTCCAAAGCCTGAAAAGAGAAGAAAGGAAGAAGAAAAAAGCAGTGATTTTTTAATTTTCAAAAGGCTGTTTTATAGAGAGAGATGGTTCCCTTTCATCCAATTTCAGGGCCTGAAAGTTTAGCAAAGAAGAGGAAATGGAATGATCAGTCACTGAATGAGAAAACTTATACAAAAGTAGAAGGCACAAAATCCATATTTGATATTGAGCTTCATCTCGAGACCCCGTTGCCTCTTGACTGGCAGAGATGTCTCGATATTCAGGTACCAATATAGATATAGATATCATTATAGACGTATAAATAATGATGAGCATGAGTCAACCTGAACATAACTTAAATAGTTGAGTTTTTATTTGTCTCTTCCTGTTTGATTGTAATTTGTAGGTTTCAAGTCTTTCGTCTTCCTTCATTGTAACATGATATTTTAAAAAAAATAACGATGCTTAAATATATTTTTTTGTTATTACTTTTTGGTAAACTCTTATCTTTTTTCTATTACACTACTTCAAAACAAGTTCCTGGATAACGAGCTTAAGGGGTTTTTTTTATTGATGATAATGACGACATCTCACACCCGAGAATATAGATATAGATATGTAACAATGATGAGCATCAAATTTTTTTATACAGTCAGGGAAGATACATTTTTACAACACAAAGACACAAAAGAGAACATCGAGGGATCCGAGAGATGACGATATCGAAGAGGAAGAGAATGATCAGGATGAGATGAGTTTGGACCTGAAACTGAACCTGACTTGTGAATCAATGGAGAAAAATATGAATCAAAGGCAAAACAGAAGCCATAATCTGAACATGAGTTTATTTGGGTCAAGAGAAGATATTAACAATAATGATCATAATGAAGGAGTAATTATGGGAGGTCATGAAAAGCAAAGGCAGAGGCAGAAGCAAGAAGAGATGGTTGCAGCTGTTTGTATGAGATGTCATTTGTTAGTGATGCTTTGTAAGTCTTCTCCTGAGTGTCCTAACTGCAAATTTATGCACTCACCGGAACAAACCCCGTCGACACCGACCCCGAATCCGACGCGATGTCGCTTTTCAAGAGAAGATGTAGCCTTTCTTGGGTAGTTAATTAAGTAAGTAATAAACGCAGCTAAGGAAGGGAAAAAAGCAAACTTTTTTCATTAAATTCTTCAGCTGTAGTGTAACCAATGTGTAGGGCTATAACTTGTTAAAAAAGTAATTAAACATTAGTTAATATGTGGGGTGTTTTTTTTTTTTTTTTTAAAATTTTGTATATAGAACAAATTTGTGTTATGTTGTTAATTAATATTGAAAGCTATTTTAAAGTGGCTTGTTTTGTTAGGGGGTTTGGTTTTTATGAGATTTAGACTGTTATAATTACAATAATAATTTTTTGTCTTTAATTTTTAATTAGAAAGCTAATAATGGACGATAATAATTTTTATAAAACTATTTAATAGATCGATTATCGTTTTTTTAATAATTGTTTGATATAGATTTCATAACTATTAAATGATTCTTATCCTTTGATTATTAAATCCTAATCCCAATTCAAATTTTTAAGAAGAAATTTGTATTTGAAATTTATTAAAATTTAAAATATTAAAATTAAACTTTTGAAACATAAAGGACCATATTAGAGATTAAAAGTGAACTTTATAAAGAATCACAACTATATATCATTCATATATAATAATTTTTATTTGTGATGATCAATTAGATTTAATCTAATAATAAAATACACGCTAAATTAGTGGTTTGAATTCTCTCCTACAATAAATAATTTATTTATATCGGATCTTTGTCCGGAAGAATATTGAACATTAAAAAAATGAATTTTTTCCCTATTTATTTATGCTATGTATTATTGGATTTAAAAACCCACTTCAATTTTTGGAAATCATGATTCAAAAGACTATGAAAGGATGTTTGAGAATATATGAGAAATAATGTACATTGAAATTTAGATCAATATGGATATGATATGATGATGAGTGATTTCAATCCCTCATGCTTGTCTTGTATTGCATTAAAAAAATATGAGAAATGACAAGTATATAAGATAAAACCCACACCTCGCAAATCTTAAACTAAAAGTCACATCACACCAATGAGAAACTATGGCCCAAGGAGGGAGATGAAAAATATAATAAAAAATAAAATAATCAACGAGTAAGAGTAATTGTGGATAACTTTTTAAGAATTATTTTAAAATGTTTTTAATTATTTAAAAAAAAGTGTTTTTATTAATTATTAAAAAAAAATTAAACACTTAAAAAATCCCAAACATACCTTAGATCAAATTTATTTATACCTTTTGATGGGTGGTATTTTGATTAAATTAAAGATTTTAATATTATTAAATTTAATATAAATTAACTAATTTAAATAGATCAGGTGAGAAATTAGGTAAAAATTATTTTTTATTGATGTCTATTCGAGTTCTTCCTAACAACAAATTAGGTATTATATTTAAGAGTGTAAGTTTTATTTTAGGTATTAAACTCAAAATTGATGTTAAAAAACCTATTGAAAAAAAATGACATTAAAATCAAATTTTTAAAAATTGAATCAACCAACATCTAAAGAAACCAAACGAGTAAAACCAATAAAATCGAATAAATCAATATTTTTTTTAAAATTATATAACATTGAACCAATCAACTTTAATATTTAAATCAAACTGATCGATTCAATCTGGTAGGTTCGATTATATCGATCAATTTTATCAATTTAAAACTTCAACTTGCACGTCTAACTATATTAAATTTGTTTATAATGAGGAAAATGATTACTAGTAAACAAACAACCCCATATGTCATGTGAGCTAATAATGATTTATATCTACTTTCGAACGACTACACAATATAACACACAATCCAAACATAAAGAAGAGAGGCTCAAATGTGTCGGCTTCATACGTTTTTAACGCTTTCTTTGATATTACCATTAACTGAAAAACTCCTTTAATAGAGGCGGCCTGAGGACCCCAAAACCAAATTTAAAGATTTTTGTGGCTATCTTACTCTACCTCTTCAAATAAATACCAATACGATCTCTTCTTTGTATGATTGCAAAGTAAAAAAATTATTTTGCTGGGATTGATTTTATTTTGTATAATTTTAAAATTAAAAATAATTCGGTTTGGTATTGATAGATTTCAATTAGTTAAGATATATGTGGTTCTGTGATTTCAAGTAGTTAAGATAGGTGGACAATTCAATTTTAGAAAGGAGAAAAAGATTTATTTTTCTTAAAAACTAATCTGAACTAACTCATTTATCTGATGTCTAACTCAATCAAACTAGTGTTTAAAAAAAATTACTAAAATAATATTGCTTCTATTTCAATATTTTATAAAATGGGTATTTTTTAATTTTTACTTAAATAATTATCATCTAAAATGAGATTTTAATAATTTAAAATATCATTTCAGTTAATGACTGATTTAATTTTAATAATCTATTTATATTTTAAAATCTCATTAATTGCCAATCACCCACCTATTTTATATTTTTTTCTCTCTTACATTTTTTTCCCATCACCCCCCTACATGTGTCTCAATTTTGAAGTGAAAAACGAAGTAACTTCATTAAATCCAAATAAAGGTAATCAAGAATATTTAAATTTATTACGTTTCATATTAGACAAGATTTGTCTCATTTATTTGAATAGTAACCTAACGAACCTATATATTGATTTGCTCAGCTATGAATAATAAATTCAATCATATCTTGACCATTCATTTTCATGGACAAACATTATATATACTTATGTCCACTCCACTATACCATACTTTACAGTTATATATAAATAACAAATTCAAAATAGTAATTAAACAATGGTGTTGTAATGGTAAGGGCATAAATTTACATATTGCACATGTGGCAATTTTCGTAATTAAAACTGTGTGAGATATTTCTCAGATGATTTCTTCCTCATACTGTTGAGCATGCTTCCTCACATGTTAGGTTCCCAAAGGCGTAGCTATCTGAGATAAAGTGAATTAAAAATCAGAGGGGCACCGGTGTAGTATCGGCCAAGGACCCATTCGACGATTAAGTTAGGTAGTAATATATGAGAAGTAACTTGGGCCCCAAGATAGTATTAGGGTTTTGGAATGTGTAAACTTACTTGATTTGATAGGTCAAATGAACCTTTATAATCTTTTGATCGTGGGCCTCTTGATTGAGTTAGTGTTGGACTAGGCTTAATGGATCTTTTAATGACTCAATGGGGAGTTAATCCTCCGTGATAAAAATGGATATGAACTCAAGTGGGCCGGTCTGATGTACACGACCCGTATAAGGGTTATTTTTAACTCCTACAAAAACACGTGCATTCTTTATATCTATTATCTACTTACTCAAAAAAAAAAGTCCATCGTCTACATGTCTTCTACCTATACGAATCCCGCTATAATATTTTATCAAATAAAAATGAAATTGGTAGAAAAGGCAAATACCAAGTATTTTTCATAATTAAAAAAGAGAGAGAGAGAAAAAAACATAACGAAGAGATTATAAGCAAAAAAGGAATTGAGCCACCCGAGAAACGGATTAAGTACTAGGTTGGTATCTTTACGCGCGCCTGCATAAACAGCATCACTTTGGAATCCGAATCCGAATCCGCCATTTTCACTGCAAAATTAAGCTTCGATTCCGAGTATCAAATCCTTCAAGTTTCAATGTTTACTTCATTCCCAGCAATCTTTTCCTTTACTCCATTCTAAATTATTCCTTCTTTCTCATCCCATGGCTAAAATGCCAAGATTCGAGCTTACTTCTTCCATTTCCCAATCACCAGAACCCTCAATACCTCAAATTTCTTCTCATTGTAATTCAAATTCCAGCCCCTTCGTCACCGGCGGCTTATTTCTTGATCATTCAGTTCCATCTTCATTCTTTAATTCAATTTCCTCCAAGATTTCTTCAATCGACGATTCCGATTCTTTTTCTGCTTTGCTTTCTCATCAAGAACCTGTGTTTTTTGGGGGTTTACGGTGGAGGAAGAAGCCTCAGGTTTCTGATTGTGGATTCTTGTCTTTGAGCACGAGAGGTGGTAGTTTAATTAGTGAACAAAAGGAAAATGTTCATGGATATGAAGGCTCTAAGAAGCTTTTGGCGCGGAAAAGAGGTGTTATGAATACTACGAAGCACCTTTGGTCTGGTGCTATTGCTGCCATGGTTTCGAGGTGAGCCTTTGCTCGTTTTGATATAAATAACAAATCGTTTTGAGAATATATTAAAAGATTAAATTAGTTTAGTTGAAGTTTTTGGGTCTGATTTAACGTGTTGTAACAGAAAGAGGTCGAGAATTCAAGCATCTACATTGTTATAATTATACATATAACGAGTTTTTTTCACTAATCGTGTCGAGAAATATATTAAAAGGATAAAATTATCTAAGTCTGTTATTAAGTTTTTGGGTCTAGTGCTGATTTAACATGTTATTAGAGAGGTTGTGAATTCAAACATCTTCATTGTTGTAATTAAACATGCAATGGGTTTGTTTTAATTTGTGATTTAGAGGTTAAAGTAATATATGTATGCATCATGCATGTGATGAATTATAAAAAATATTAACTTTTCAGATTGAGCTATAGTTGTTGAGTGAAATCTTGAGGACTTTAGGGGCATTTGGAATTAGAATAATGAATGAATGGTTTCTAATGAATATCATAGCATTTGATGCTTGGTATCTCCTATGTTATTGATGAATCAACAATTTTATTACATCAGAACTTTCGTCGCTCCACTTGAGAGGCTAAAGTTGGAATATATACTTCGTGGTGAAAAGAGAAATCTTTGTGACCTCATCAAGAAAATTGCAACTTCTCAAGGCTTGAGAGGATTTTGGAAGGGGAACTTTGTCAATATTCTTCGAACGGCTCCTTTTAAAGCTGTGAACTTTTACGCTTTCGATACTTACAGAAAGCAACTGCTTAAATGGTCTGGAAATGAGAACGCGTCACATTTTGAGAGATTTGTTGCTGGTGCTGCCGCAGGCATTACTGCTACTGTACTCTGCCTGCCCCTTGACACAGTATGTGATTTATCATAACATTCTGTAAGATTTTTTGTTCTTGGAAATAAGTTATAGGGCCGGTATGGATGAAAAGGAGTGGAAAAAAAAGGCAAGCTTTGTTTGATAAAGTTTGAATATTGCTACCTGATGACTGATTTATGGCTTCTATTACATACACTACTTTTGGGTATTCTCAGTGCTATACATGGAAATATATTATGAAAAACCATAGAGGCATTCTTAAAACCAGAAAGCTTCTCAGAACTATTTGAGAGCATGTAGGATGCATTTTGCATATTCAATAGTCATAGCCCTGCCATGCCATGCCACCCACCCACCCACACACACAAAAAGTAAGAAGAAAAGAGAGGAATAAAAAAAGGGAAGAAAAAGCAAGCAACCACTACCACCACTCAAATTTGGTTTAATTATGAGAATCAAGGTTCTAGGGAGTGTTCTGAGAGCACTTTTTTGTTTTTTAGCCCAATAATTTAGTGAAAGTATGTTAAAAAAATATTTGTTCAAAATTATTTTTTCTTCCAAAACCGTAAATTTGTTAATAGTGACTCAACTGCTTAATAATATTATAATTTTCAAACCACTCGAAAGTTTGACTTATAAAGTTGTTTTCAAACAAAAGCAAAAATGTGCTTTTAAAAGCAGTTGCCAGACAAAGCCCGAGTTTTAGCATCCTTCAGTAATTTGCACCTTTAAAACTGAATATGGCATTTAAGTTTCAAGTTTTCTGGCTTATTACTGGGGAAAAAAGAAGAAGAAAATCTATACTGGTGCTGGTACCTGGCTTGATTTGAACAGACATGTTTTTTTTTTTTTTTTTGGTTTTATTTTAGGAATTTGACTATGGCTGATAATTCTTTCCCTGTAATCACCCTTGAGTGGTAAAATATTGTAATTATTGTGTCTTTCAGATCCGAACAAAGTTAGTGGCACCCGGTGGGGAAGCTTTAGGTGGTGTTGTTGGGGCTTTCCGCCACATCATCCAAACTGAAGGTTTCTTTTCGCTTTACAAAGGGTTACTGCCCTCCATTTTAAGTATGGCTCCATCTGGTGCAGTTTTCTACAGTGTATATGATATACTCAAAACGGCTTATCTGCACTCACCAGAAGGAAGGAAAAGAATTCAGAACTTGAACCAACAGGGGCAGGAGTTGAATGCATTGGATCAGTTAGAGTTAGGACCGATTAGGACTTTGTTATATGGCGCTATTTCTGGTGCTTGTGCTGAAGCTGTGACATACCCATTTGAGGTAATCAGGAGGCAGCTTCAAATGCAAGTTTATGCAACTAGAATGAGTGCCCTTGCAACATGTTCTAAGATAGTTGAGCAAGGCGGAATACAAGCTTTATATGCAGGGCTTATTCCCAGCTTGTTACAGGCATGTGATTCTGATATTTCTTTTAGTCATTACCGTGATTTTTTCCGTAGTTCAAAATTTGAATGTTATCTTCTATTGTACAAACGTAATTGTTGAAGATCATTTTGAAAGTGAGTATTCTTATCAGAACGTGTCGATTTTAATTTATGCCCGTGCATTTCAATGTTTGCATTTAATGGCATTTTGCTTTCTTTAGTTAAATTTATTTGAGGCATTATCCTGTCTCTCTAAAGTGACCAGTGCCAATGTGAATTTTTTTTTGGAAAGAAGTCTATTCCTTCAGCTATTGTGTCGCCTTAGAATTTTCTGTTCTGTTTTTTACTTACAGAGCTGCTTTGCTCATTCAGGTACTTCCATCAGCTGCGATAAGTTTTTTTGTTTACGAGTTTATGAAGATTGTTCTTGAAGTGGAATGAGTGATCGAGGGAGGAGACGGATGAGACCAACAACAATGCAAAGCCGACCATCAAATTGACGCTGGAAATAACCGAGTTATGGTAATCAGTGATGGCTGTTTTTGTCCCCAATATGTTCTTTTCCTCTGAATTTTGGGTATTGTATTTATTTGGTCCTTAGTTTTCAATTGATTAGAACTTTCACATAAACCCATTTTTTAAAGTATAAAATTTGCCAATTTACCTTTCTAGTGAGGAGGAGTTCCTCCTTATTTTTATACATGTGGTAATTCTATTGGACTATATGTATTAGTGGAACTCCTATATATTAATTATAATTGGAGACAACTTCCCTCCTCACAAGTTAGGAGAAGTTTCTCCTAACTTACTCACGTGTCATAATTCTATTGGATAATACTTATTAGGGAAAATTACACAAACCACCCCTGAACTATAGAGGGTGTAACAATACCCTTAAACTTTCAATTTGAGCAATTGGCTCTATGAACTTTGTATAATGTTAAAATTAGACCCAACAAAATTTAATTTGTCAAATTAACTCATTAAATTTTGAAATGAGACCATCGAAAATAACCGTTGAGATGCATAATACATCTCTAATGTCAATGGAGTGGGGAGAGATGAGATTGGAGAAGAATTCTAAGCCTCGACCATTCATGAAGGTCAGGAGGGGACGAGAGCCCTCGGGGACACGACCCCATAGATATTTTATAATAATAATTAGTAAATTAATAATTTTAAAAGGATAATTTGACAAATTTAATTTTCTTGTGTCAAATTTTAACACTTTATAAAGTTCAAATGGCCAATTGCTCAAATTGAAAGTTTAAGGATGTAAATGTTACAACCCCTATAATTTAAGGTTGGTTTGTGTAATTTTCCCTATATATTAATGAGACATACACATTTATTAAATAAGCCCTACATTTTTATTAACTATAATTATTATCTAATAAAAATACGTCACGTTAATGAACCGATATAGCTATTACATGTATGAGAGTAAGGAAGAACTCATTTTCACTATTGAGAAGACAGGTTTTATTTCCTTTCAAATTCATTGTGGTACCACGTCCTTGGTATCTAAGGACCAGCCAATCAAGTCAATACAATGTTCAGTGTAATAAAAACTTGCAGAATAATGTAATTACATATTTTTTTTTATTATTTTGAGATATTATATTAAATTAGGGAGGAGTAATTTGACAAATTTAACTTTTCTTGTGTCAAATTTTAATTAATATTATGAAGATTATAATTCAATGAAAATGATTCCTTTGCAGGCTGATTTATGAACAGTATTTTGGAGCTTAAAATTTGATTGATATTTTGTATTTTTGTTTTATTAAGTGGCAAAGAGCAGGGATGATTAAATATCGTTTATTCTAAAACTTGTACCAATTGGCAACTACTGCCAAAATGAAAGGTACCTTTTGTCAATCGAAAAGCATTTTGGATCGAATTCCTTATTTATATTTTCGTGTATGGCTTTTATTTTAATCGAATATCTTATTTTAAGCTTTATCCAGAATGTTGCCACGTTTTTTAATTAAATAAAAAATAGTCGAGGAATAAAAGAGAAGATTTTTTTAAAAAAATGGAAAATCTGATTAGCTCTGTTTTTTGAAATAAGATAAAATATAATAATGCTACACTAAAGAAAACTACCTCAAATATATATAATTCATAAATATAACTCGGTCAAGAATTACTCACTTAATTATAAATTTAAGCCTCTATAGAACTGTTTGGTTACATTTTCGTTTCTATATTTTAAAAATTAGGTGAGTTTGGTGACTTTCCGTATTCCTGATATATTTCTCATCTTTAACGGACGTTCTAAAAATATTTAAAACATTATAAAATATTTCTTATTCTTGTTTTCTAAACTTTTAATATATTAATCGAATTATTATTTTTATTACCTTTTTAACTAATAAAATATCGAATGAATATTAGAAAATTAAATTCTTACAATAATCTTAAAATTTTCATTTTAAATAAAATTATAATTTAAAATTAGATAATAAAACAATTATCAAACACATTTTTATATAGTTTTTCATTAAAAAAAAGAGAGAGAAAACGAGAATAAAAAAGAACATGAAACATAATTTTGTTCTTCTTCTAAAAAATAAATAGAAATAAAAAACGGGAAAAATAAATAAAAGACGGAAATGTTAGACAATTTCTTTTAAAAATAAATGGTCATAATTAATTGGAGTTCTCTCACACCGTCCATAGGTAACTCCACTGCCCATGAAGGGCCAGCATGAAAACCGAAACTCCAGTCCCTGTCTTCCTTAATAAATAACAATTTCTTTTATTTCTTCCCTTTTTCCACTTTCCATTTCAAATAATCACTAATTTTATATTAAAAGGAACATTAAACAAAAGTCAAACAAAACAAAACGAATATATCATTTTTCGTATTAGCAATTTAGCATAAAGCTCTCTGTTTTTTATATTTATTTTTCCTTTTTTTTTTCCGCCAAATTCAGTTTCATTTATAAATCTCACTTCCATCTTCTTCAACCAACTTTTCCAGCAATAGCCCTAGCTTTCACTGAATCACCATGTCTCCGCCGTCTGCCGTCGCCGGAGCCTTCCTCGTCGACGACAGATGTGCATGCCTCTCTAGCCAGAACGGAGAAGTAACCGGAGATATAGATTCTTCTCACTGTAGATCTGGTGATTCATATTGCGAGCATTGTGGTTTATCCAATTCGTCTTCTTTTCCGGCTTTCTCATGTTCTTCCTCTTCTCCTTTGCTCGATTTAACAAGGTTCAGAGATTCGAGGAAGATTTGGAGAATCGTTATCGCTTCAGCTAAGGGATTCATAATTGGAGCTGGTCTTAAAGGAGGACTTTCTCTCTTCTCAATCCTTGCTGGATTGAAACGGCGGAAGGCTTTAGCCTCTCTCAGGTAACGAACGCTTTAGAATCTTCACATTTGTACGATATTGTTAGTCGATTTGGTCTCGTACTAATGAACATGTTGTCCTAGACTACTCGTGATGTTTGTCGATTATAATCGATGTAGGACTTTGTTCGTACTGAATTACTTGAAATTGGATTGTGAATTGAATCTGCATGGCGTGCTCTGCTTTTTTATAGGAAGAAAGGAGTCTTGACAAATCAGGATGCAATTTCCATGGCTTTGAAAGAGACTTTGAGATATGGTCTTTTTCTTGGAACTTTTGCTGGTACATTTGTTTCTGTTGATGAAATCATAGGCACTTTGGCAGGACATCGCAGGCATGTTCTTTTTCTTTTCTGTTCATGAATTACTTTACTGAATCATTTTTTTTTTCTGGTTTTCATTTTGGTTTGTTAGTGTTTTTGTTGTAGTTCAGGACTGCTAGATGGAGGGCTTTATTAGCTGGAGCAGTAGCTGGACCATCAATGCTTCTAACTGGATTAAATACACAGCATAAGAGCTTGGCTATATACATTTTTATGCGTGCTGCGGTCTTGGCATCGCGCTGCGGGATTAAAAGCAAGCGGTTCGGGCATATTTGTAAACCTCTTACTTGGTCACATGGTGACATCTTCCTCATGTGTCTCTCCTCTTCTCAGATTTTGTAAGAATTTTGTCTGCGGTAACAAGTTACTGGTTCAAATGCTGAAGTTTATCATGTTGTGTAATTTTGTTCATTTCCATCTTTAAACTTCAGCTTTCTTTCCGTGGCTTGTTTTCCTGCATGATTATAGCATGTGAATTATAAATTACTACATATAATTACTGGTTACACAAGCCTGGATACAACCAAACAGATTGGACAAGCAATAGTAGGATAAGAGAATGAAAATCTAAAAAAATGTAATTTTTGAATGACTGCAGCAGTGGAATCTATGTTCATATTTCGTACACATGAGGATGGTATATGCGTGGGTCAGTTATTGCTTAATCGTAATAATCCTCTTAGAAACAGTACCTAAAAGTTAACAATTTCTTGGTTATTAAGTCTAATTAAAACTTCACTAGTAAGAATTGTCTGATTAACTTGCTTAGTTTAGATTGGTTGGTCAAATTACTATCTGTTGGGGAAAAAATAAAATACATAACTGCGTTTTGGGGCATTGAGGTGTCAGAGGAAGTGGCAAAATCCAGTTAATAACTTGCTTGTTCTGGTTTAGATGAGGATATATCAAAGAGCACTCAATTTTTTTCCTTGAAAAATTGAATTGCACTCAACAGGGCATGACAAAAACTATCTGCTAGTTCCTTAACAATGCTTCTCAATTGTGTATAACAAAATCGTAGTCCTTGTCAAGCATTTTATGGCGCACAATTTTCATATATGATGGTGATTATAGTATCATTCAGTTAATAAATAGAATTATTTCCAGGTCTGCTTATGTATTGAAGCAAGATAGCTTACCGCCATCATTCAAGTCTTTTCTCAATATGCATGGTGGAAAGGACACCGTCATCTTGGAAGGTTTGAAGAGTTTAGCATTAGGCATGCCTTTTTCTAATAAATTAGAAGCCGTGGAAAAGTACTACAAGGCCATGGGTGTGAACATCAAGCTAGACCCACGAATGAAGATCCCATGCAAGGTACTATTTAATGCTTTTGTCTTGATATCTGTTTTACATGAAGACAATACTTTCCTTGGTTTTGAAAAGGTGTTTTTTTTGTTAATTATTCCTTTTGCATTGCGTGAAAGATGCATGTTGTATTCAGGCAGTTAGAACATTATCCATTGTATATCAAGCAACAAGAAGTCTATTAATATATTTTTCTTTTGCTTACCTGTCACAAAATTCAGCACACTTAATAAGAGTTGTTTTGACCCAATCCACATTCCATTTCCCAGTTTTAGTTGTGGACTACATCTTAAAGTATTTGTGCATTTGGGTGGTTTACATTCCAAAAAAGCCTTCAAGTAATATGATAAGAGTGTGTGCTTCTTTATGAATGAAAATTGCCCAATATATGGTTACTTGAAGTAAATTAGGTGAACAGACTGCAAGCTAGAAACAATTTTAAATGCAAATTTAAAGTAGTCATTGAGAAAGAAGAAATTACTGTGTTCTTTTTTGTATTTCTTTGATTCATGTACCTGTCTAAGTAACAAGATTCTATTGGCTACAATGACCTTGTAATTGTTTGGGCCTATAAATAGTAGTAATACAATCATGCAAATTTAAAGTAGTCATTGAGAAAGAAGAAATTACTGTGTTCTTTTTTGTATTTCTTTGATTCATGTACCTGTCTAAGTAACAAGATTCTATTGGCTACAATGACCTTGTAATTGTTTGGGGCTATAAATAGTAGTAATACAATCAAATATTCAAAGACAGCATGCTTGTAATTAGTATGGATCATCAATAAATTTTATAAAGCATGTTGGGCCATATTCATGTTCAGTTCATAAATTCAAAATTTCTCAATCTCCCTGTACATGTGCCCATATATTAGTAAATATGAGCACTAGATATGGTAACTTGTGTCTTCATTACTTGGGGAACATTATTGCCAGTTTCTATCTTGACCATTTTGTTTTCTTACAAATAGTTTGATGTTGATTCGATTGTGATAAAGCAGGTCTCTGCATGCATGAAATTATTATCAAGCCTCACTACTTGATGTGAAATGTCGGATTTTTTTATTATAGTTTTTTTCATTATTTATTTATATGAAACAGAAAATCTCATTGAAGATGTGAAATGTATAGAAGCTCTTAAGATTTACAATAATGCATTCCAATTGGAAGAAGTAGGGGGAGAACAGTTACGATTTTTTTCTCTGAATATTAAAAAATAAAATGTAAATTTTACATTTTACATTAACTACTTGCAGTTATATTTTAAAATCACTCTGCATTTTTCTGTCCATGCCAATATTTTCAGACTTCAAAAGTTGTTTCTTTCTTTCTTTATGCAGATTATACATGGAAATCAATCATGTGGTGGGCATTTTCTTTCATTTCTCATTCAAGGATATAAAAGAGCGCTGCCAGTTTATCTGCCGGTATATCTTGTCCCAGCCCTGATAGTTCACCGTCAAGGTTTGTTGAATAGGTAAGATTTCATTTTGACTATTATATGATTTATCAGTTAATATAAGTAATATTTTCCAGTTATGTTTTACATTTTGTGCCGTTTTAGTTGAAAGATCGTTTAGTTTACTACTAACTATGTCATGAATGGGCGGCTTAATAATTTTCAGAAAGTGAAAATAAGCAGTCAAAGCTCCCTAGTTACTCTAGTGTTATATGGAACTTTGTTTAATGTGCAACATAGGTGGTCAGGGGCACACTTCACATCTTATTAATTAGCTTATTGAGATCACTTTTTCTGGCCTGATTGTGTTTCCTGCCACTGTTTTGTACAGTTTAATTTTCATTTTTTTTAATTAAAAATATTTTGTGACCTTGTGCAGGCCTTACGAAATCTTAGCTAGGGGGCTTCTAGGAACTGCTAGATCAAGTTTGTTCCTTTCCGTATATTGTTCCTCTGCGTGGTGGGTATCTCTTCCTCTGTTACCAAATGCATAAGCTTCTATCTTTTCATTATTTAGAGTTTCGTATGACCAAGTTCTCTGAAAAAAATATGCAATGCTTATACGCTCAAAGAAATTAAAATAGTGTAGGTTTTTTTTGAAAATATTGATGGGCATGTCAATAATTTTCCAAGTAAAAGAGATTAGTTTTCTGGGTTTCAAGGCACTCGAAGTGCTTTTTCAAGAGAGGAAAAATTTGTTCTGTATAATTTTTTTTGTTAAAATGGCAAGCTGTTATTAAGCAGATTTTCATAATTTTCTTTCCAGCAGCCATATCCACTTATTTTTGGAGTTCCATGATCAAACTCCAATCCCATTACAGGAATAAAATCTGAAATTATTGATTACATTGTTCATTTCATTTGTGATCGGGGAACTCCATACTGCATAATAGACACTAGAGAAGTTTGGGGGTTTTTTCATTTTATACATTAAAGAATCTCATTAGTTTATATGAGAATGACGGCCTCTAATTGATAAGTTCTCCTCTTGTTTTTTTAGGATGGCGACATGCATGCTCACGAGAATATTCCAGAATTTAAACATTCCCTTGGTTGCAGCAGCAACAGTATGACTTTCATTACTTCTTCCGATTAACTTTAGGTAGAGTGAGAGCTTTTGTTCTCATCCTGAAAAATGTATGCTTTTTTGGGCAGTTCTTAACGGGTATCGCTCTGGCCATTGAGAAGAAGAGCAGGAGGATTGAAATATCACTCTACTGCCTTGCAAGAGGTATTGAGAGCTTCTTCAGCTGCATGACAGATGCCGGATATTTACCGCAATCACTTAACTTCAAGAGAGCAGATGTGATAGTTTTCAGCATATCAACTGCCATAATAATGCATTGTTATGCACAGGAAAGAGAAGTATTTCGATCCAAATACTTGAATGTCCTTGATTGGGTTTTTGGTGTGCCGCCACCCCCTAATGAAACCCCACGCTGCAAAGATAGCAAGCATTGAAGTCTTTGGATTTTTGACACACTTCTTTATAGGGTGCCAAATACATGTAAATTTGGTCAAAAAAAAAATTCCAAGTGATTACATTTTATCTAAGAAATTAGAGTAAAACTCAAACTTTGGTTAATAAGGAAACAACATTAATATGATCCATATGATTTTTTTTTTTTTAATTCTAAGGAAAAAGGAACGCCCTTCCATGACCACTGTTATGTAGATTAATTGAAGATTTTTTTTTCACATTTGTTAAATATATTTAATAATTGATGGCACAATTGTTTCACATTCTTTAGAGTTCCATCATGAAATTAAGAAAATGCTACTCATTAAGCTATATCATAGGTCGAGCCTCCGCTCCCATGAAATAAATAGTGTAACGCTGCTGCCAATTTATAGCATTTTGCAAACAAAAATTGTGGTGATGACAATTTACTCCAATTGAGGAAGATTATAAAAGTGACTCAGAAATTGGAAATGCCATAAAGAATTTACAAATGTTAATCCATAAAGCCATAATTTTATCCCCAGAAAAGCTCTGAATTTCCCCATTCTGGAGCTCAAGATTTTAGTGATCACAAATCAAATTGCTTGAAAACTGAATCCCAATTCTCACAAGTAAACAAGGCATGAAAATAGCACTCATTTGGTCAAACTTCAAGTAAACAAATAGCTACTAAACTCAATTCATAATTAAAAAAAAAAAACATAAAAACCCCCAATTTCCATTATGCAAAACCCTAAACTCCGTTAATTTCTCTTACAGATTACAATAAAAAGAAAAAAAAAGAAGAAAAGCAGATAAATTTAGTTTATTCCATCTCAGACCTCATCTTCATGAAGAAGCAAATTAGGAATTCCCTTATTAACGGGGAATCGCCGACCAGTCTCCGGGCAAATAAGAGCACCTTCTTCAAGTTGAAGCTCCAGAAGCGCATGGTGAAAACGTTGAAGGAATTCATCGGAATCGAGCATCGACGATTCCGCCTCGTCGGGAAGCTCCGCGTAGCCCATAGTTCGAGCAGCGTCGACGAAGGGTTTCCATTCGATCTTGGAGAAAATCTTTCTCAGAAAATCAGAATTGAAATCAACTTGCCTTTCGATAACTTTCTCGACTTCGATTCGGAGGGGGAAGCCATTAGCAACGCCCTTGATGTTAGAAGAAAGCATGTTATGGGTAAGTAGCCTCATCTTTTTTCCTTCAATTCTCTCTTTCGATTTGAACAATCTGATAATTAAAACACTTTCTTTGAGGTTTTTCTGAGCTGCTTAGGGTTTTGTGTAGATAGCAAAGTTATTCGACTCGGCAAAATCGCTTTATATTAGAGGGGAGATGAATGTGAAAAGGTAGAAATTCAAGAGGAAGAAAAACAAATACCTTCAAAAAAAGGCTAATTATAAAAATATTTTTTTAATTTATGAGGAGCTATAAGCCTATAACGATTAAAATTTTCAATTCTAATCTCAATCTTTTAAATTGTTTTAAGTTAGTAATTTGCGGTAAATACTAGGAAAATTTAAATGTTAGAGAAAAACTATATTAAATGTAGTATGTTTCAATTTTATCCCGAAATGTTTTAAAAGTTTTATATTTTAATTTTTATTTAAAAATAAATATAAAAATGAAATATAAATTTAAAATATACATTTTTAAGTCAAAAAGAAAACAAAGTAATCATTAAACATTTTATATTGTATTAGTTAATATAATCATATTTTACATATATTTTTCAATAAATAAAGATAAAAGTAAACAAAATACATAACATAAGATATAATTAAAAAATCGGTTCGGGTTCGGCCGGGCCCCCGGATCTACCAACTAACTTATCGTCGGAGGCCCTATAACAAACATCGGTCGTTTTCACTTTGTTCTTCTTTTCATTTTTAGATAATAGGGATTCGAACCAAGCATGTGTCATCATGTGCTCAGCGTTTAAAATTATTCGAAATTCTAACTAAAATTCTTATTAAATGGTATGTTTATAAGTTAAAATTTTGAGGGTATAATCTAGGAAATTTTAAATATATTAGGGGCAAAACAAACTCATAAATTAAATGTATTTTGTATCAATTTTACCTTATTAGTGTATTTAAAATTTTTAAATTTAAACATAACATAATATATAAAACCTTAAAACAAATGTAAAACAAAAAAATAATAAAATTGTTTTCACGTATTTTCTAATTTGGATCAATCCAAAGGGCTAACAAGCCTAAAAAATCATTACGAGTTTTGGAGCCAAGTGCTATTTGGTAGGAGAAAGCCCAACAAAACTTAGTTCTAAATGGTCAGCCCAAGTTTTGGATGTTGTGTCCATTTGGTATATAAGCTCTTGACTATCTATCAAAACAAGTAAGTGTAAAACATGCGCCTAATTTTTGGCCCTGATATCCACCAACTATTGAAATAAGTTTAATTGGTCTTTAATTTAACATATTCGTTAACTTTTACCAGTTATTGACTTACTTGTCTTTTCATTTTTAATTGGTAAAATACAAAGATATGACTAAATCGTTCATCAATCACGTGCCTAAAATTTGACATAATTATTACACTCATGTAAAATTTTGACAACTAAACATTTTATTATCAAATGGTATTTTGGAAATAAATTAAAAAATTTAGGGTAGAATTGAGGATTTTAAATATATTAGGGGCAAAATTAAAACAAACTCCATAAATTAAAGGCATTTTGTATAATTTTACCTTATTAGTATATTTAGAATTAAAGATAACATAATATATAAAACCTTAAAACAAATGTAAAACAAACAAAAAATTGTTTTCACGTATTTTATTATTTGGTTTTTAAAGTAATTATTCATTTGTAGTCCTTTTCTAATTTTGTAAATATTTTCATTTTACTTGCATTATGCATGTTAACTTTAAGGGTATAGGTTTACCATATCATGGATTCATCTCACCATCAAAGGTTTTTTTTTTTTTAATTATATTTTTATTTTAAACTATTGTTGGTTGGACTGATCCAACCTAACACAATACACGAAAATTAAAGTGTGCCTTGATGCCCTCATCCTATTTTGAATGAATTGATAGATCTTTCTCCGTTGAGTATATAATTTATCTGAATAATTTTTATGAGAAAAAAAAAGAAGAGAAAATGTGATTATTTTATCAATTATTCAGGTGTAATTTTCAGGTGGGCATGAGTTTAATATAATATTTCGATTTTTATTTTTTAAGATATTACATTAAATTGATAGAGAAAAGATTCAAACTTATGATTTTATAGGTTTGAACACTAATACTTAATCAATTAAATTATGTTCAGGTTGACATGTATATTTTGAGATTTGATCACTAGAAAATAAACAACTTAGATAGATGAAATAATATCATCCAATTTATACGCTTGCTCTAGCCATCGATTTCTTGCATTAATATCAGAAGCTTATTTTACAATTAAAAGATAGTTTAGGTTTAGAGATATGTGGTGAAGAAAGAGGAAGCAAACCTGCAGTTTTTGGACGATTATAGGAATGATCATTTAGTTTGAACTATATGTAATTAATGCCAAGTAAATTAATCCTTTGAAAACAACACACAATTTGCGACCTTTGATAAGGGGAATGATCCTATTGTTAGCTTCAATACTTTAGCAACTTTTTTTTTTAAGGAAATTTCATTGAGCGGCAGATTTTAATGTAATATTTGTAAAAGTATCAATTCTAAAAAATATTTATAAATATAGCAATTTTTACTAGGTTAATCAGTGATTAATGTGTATCATTGATAAGCTTAGTGTAAAAATATGTAATTCAATGTTTATCACTGATACATCATATCAGAATTTGTTATATCTATAAATATTTTTTAGAGTTGATATTTTTACAAATATTACTAAAAATATTACTAGATTGGCAAATGTGGGTTTTCATTTTTAACACCCGACTTTCTCTCTTTAATTGCTTTATCTTCTAAAGAAAATTATTAGTTGTGGTTGCATCATTGTGACATTCTTTCATCGAGGATATTCACGAGACGGTCATCATATAATTAGTTTAAATCAAGAACGTCTATTTTGATCTTGCAATTAAACGATGGGTTGACCTTTCTCACAAAATCACCACATCCCGTTTGATGGGCGACTCTCTCTAGCTCCGTATGATGGGGAACATAATAAGACTATATGGTTGATTAATATCGATTGTGACCATAATGTTAATCTAGGCGTCCATCATCCCCTATAATAAACCGACCAATTTCTACTAATGCACCACACCAATCTGAAAGTTTACAAGACTACGTAATGACTAATGACCCAATTTAATAAATATAATTCATATTTGTAATAGATAAAAATACTTAACCATCAGTCACAATGCATATTTTTTATATCGGTCCTTTTAACTTTAGCATGAATTAATTTCCATCATTTGCATGCTTTCTCATTTTCGTTCCTTATTTTCTCAAAAAAGTTTTTTACTTCTTAAATTGGCTTAAATACATGTTTTATAGAAAGTTAGCTCTCCAACCATACCCATCTTTTTATAAACTTTTTTTTACCTAAATAACGTGGTTTGATGTCTATAAAGTTTTCAATAATTGGATGCATGGCCATCTCTCTTTTTTCGTGTTTTTTCTTTCTATTTTGAAATTAATGGTTGGCAAATATTTTTCAAATAGAAGGTTTTCTTTCAAGTCGTTAACTGGGAAAATAATTTGGTGAATTGAGATGTTGATGTTTTTGACATTGTTGATTAAATTTGAGGAGTAACTTTGCCACTTAATTTAAGCATTAATTGAATGAAACTACGTTTTAAACTACATTACACATATGATATTGCCTCGCTTTAATTACTATTCATTTTTCTTTTTTAGATATTTCATCAAATTGAGGTAGAGAAGACTCAAAACGTTCGGCCTTATGAAAATGGAGCAATTGCCTAATGAATTGAGTTATGCTAAGATTGACCGATGCATTTATTTTTAAATACAAATATTTATAAACTATATATAAATCTAGCGATTTATTTAAGTCATAATAAACCATATATAAAACAATAAGTAATTTTTTTTATTCACAGTTAACATTTTCAAATATTTAGAGCCAGTATTTCCATTAACCTTTTTTTTTTTTTTTTACATTTAATTTAAACAAAAATGATCCAAACAATTAATAGAATGTCATATTTGTTTTTTTAGAAGAAAATATAAATAGAGAAAATTATCATGTTCAACTTTCACAGTAAAAATAGATGTATATGAAAAATATTTAGTAGTATATTTATAGAAATCATCTCACCTTTCAAATAGAAACAGTGACATTTCATAATTGACTGAGAGACTAATAAAAAATTAACATGTTAACAAAAGAAAAAAAAAAGGATTTTGAATCAAATTTAGATTGCCTGATAGATATGGAACCAATAAGAAATTAACACGTGCATGTTTGTAGTAGAAAAAAGCATGCATGGTTTTCTATTTGATCCCATTGTCTTGCTATCCTTACCCAAATTCTAAGTAATATTTTGAGTATTTTTTAAGTCAATTTAAATTAATACAATTCCACATAAAAATAGCTTATATTAATAGTTTTATGTAAAATAGTGACTTAATAGAGAGAAGAGATAACCCAAATTAGTCAACCGAGACCTGTATTTTTTAAACTATATATTAAAAGAAAAATAATTGTGTACGTATATAAGTAAATAACTACCTTTCTTAAAAAAAACCTACCTTTTAGGAAAATTTCAATGGGTATTGATACAATATTTATAAAAAATATTATTACTTAAAAACTATTTCTAAATATAATAATTTTTACAACATTAATTATTGATTAACAATGATCAATGTGTGAATCAAGTAAAAATATGTAATTCTCAATGCTAATAACTAATTAACAAGCTCAAAATTTACTATATTTACAAATATTTTAAACCATGATTCATACTAATATTATAATTTTGTTTGAAAGATTTACAATCATCCCTAACTTTTATCACTGATAGAATATTATTAAGTAATACCATAGTCAATCATAAGACAATTTTCAACAATTTTTAAAATTTTAGTTATTTTTATTATTTATAAGCTAATGATTAAACCCATCAATCTCTTAAATTTAGACCTTAAAGATGTCAAACATCGCGACTAACACAAATTAGTAATAAAAAAAAGTTTGTAGGATTCTCTCTAGTAATTATTTAATATGGTCATCACAAATATACCTTTTCTTTATAACTATTAGGTCTAATATCTAAGTAATTGTTCGTTCTCTCTTTTATTAAAATTTACATGAATCTAAATCACATTCAATAAATTTTCATTATTTCATTCAATGATGACCTACGACTTTTATATTATTAATTGTTTTGCCTTAAAATGCTTGACTAATGTGAATAATCACTAATTAAGCCAGTCCAAATAATCAATCAATCAATTCTAAATCTTAGATCTATGAAAATTGAACAACCTTAATCAGGAGAGAAAAAAAAAGAGGTAGATCACCATTTTAATTTTTGAAGAACAAAACAAAAACTTTATTTTTCATAAGACCCAAAATACTCAAGAATATAAACAGAAACACATGCCAAAAAGCAAAAAGAAAGAAATTAAAAAATTGATGCAGCATTAATACAAAATTCAACTATTGATATTCCTGAAATCTCTTAGACTGGGGGGAAAGTGAAGATCTCTCACTATCTTTTCTCACTAATCAACAAAAAATGTTTTTTATATATAATATATATATGGTTGCAACTAACATAGCTAACAAATAGTCACTTTATAAACTGACTATTTAGTTGACACTAACTGCTTAACTGCCCCTATCCCAAAACATCAAATTCTCAACAATAAAACATAACTTATTCAATAAGTAATTGGAGTAATATATATATAACCTTTTATAATAAGTGAAAGAGCAAAATGAAATAATCATTGTGCTTATAATCTAAGGAATATGGGAAGGTCTCCAATTTGTGATGAGAATGGCCTCAAGAAGGGGCCTTGGACTCCTGAGGAAGATCAATTGCTTATCCATTACATTCATAAACATGGTCTTGGAAGTTGGAGGGCCCTTCCTAAGCTTGCTGGTATCTCTCTCGAGAAATTATTTAATGTGACCGTCACAATGTGGTTCCCTACTTATATTCATTGGATGTATATAAATGAAGTTGTCTATGTTATTAAAACCACAGATCCAATGGTTATTAGAGGGGAGTCAGATTGTGATAATTTTGTTCCATAATTTTCTTCGCTCGAGAAATCTTGTGTGTGTAAAGCTATGTTAATAAATTGTTTTTGTAGGTCTTAACAGATGTGGCAAGAGTTGTAGGTTAAGATGGACAAACTATTTAAGACCTGATATCAAGAGAGGAAAGTTTTCACAAGATGAAGAGCAGACTATTCTGCATCTCCATTCCATTCTTGGCAATAAGTAATTTTTTTTCTCCATTTTTCTCCCTTTGAGAAATTTACAATGTCCCTGATTTACCATTCTCATTCACTTCTATTCTTTTATTACAAGGTGGTCTGCAATTGCTACCCATCTCCCGGGCCGGACCGACAACGAAATCAAGAATTTTTGGAACACCCACTTGAAGAAAAAGCTAATTCAGATGGGATTTGATCCAATGACTCACCAACCCAGAACTGACATCTTCTCTGTCTTGCCTAAACTGTTAGCCATGGCTAAACTTACAGAACTCATAAAGTTACATTACCCGCAAAATTACGAAGTTCCCGCAATGTTGCAAGAAGAGATTCAATATATCACCATTAGAAATTCAGAAATGGAGGATTTGAATGTGAATTGGATGAACTCACTTCATCATCTCAAAGAATTCCCAATCTTAAGCTCACAAGAATTAGAGAATTTGGTCTCTTCCTTCCCACAACTAAATGAAACATATCAACCAATCCACTATGCTAACCTTTTAGCTCAACTTTCAGACCAGCAAATCCCTATCAGCAGCAATTTTCCAGCTCCTTTGTCTAGCAATTTTCCAGCAGTTTTCAACCGGCCACTTGACAACTCTTCTTCGTACACTATGCTCTCATCTCCCGCTCCAACTCCGTCAACGATGGCCGAAACTTTTACAGGATGCAATCCAGGAGATAACACCAGCATGACATCTAGCAGCCATGGAGGAGAAACTTGTTCTACCTATTGGTCTGAATTGTATTTGCCAGAAGAGTGAACTACTGATCATCGCCTTGGTAAGCTATTGCCTCACCAACTAGCTAATCAGACACGAGCCCCCCTGGGGCTGGGCTTGAAGAACATCTTCTATTTGAGGCTTCTGATACTATTAGCATAGTTTTATGGTTAGAATTAATACTTGGTAAGAATTTGAACATATACATGGAAAAAAATTAGTAGTACTATTCTAAAAAATTTCATATTATTGCTTATCATTATCAGCCATATGGAACTGTCACTTATAAAAATTCAATAATTGGTAACAGTTCCATAAGGCTAATTATAATAGGCAGTTATATAATACATGGTAGTACTTTATATTTTTTCATATAGTATGTGTTTTACATATAAATATATTATATATGATAAGTTAAAAAAAATGTATATCAAACTTATTTTTATCGAGGACTGTCAATCTCTCTTTTATCTCAGCTTTATTTTTCTTTTGTGGGTTAATGAAAACACTTTCACATATATTCTCATTCCTATGTAGTTAGTCGAAGAAAAAAGCTAATCCCGTTTGATAATCATTATATTTTTAATTCTTATTTTAAAAAATATAATTATTTAATAATCGATTAATTTTTTTTTATGTTATTCTTATCTCATAATAAATACACCGTGGACACAATGAATGAGAAGGTTTGATTAAATTCTGATGTGTGAAGCTCCTAGAGTGCCTATCATGAAGATTCCAGATCTCCTCTTTAATTATTGACCAATTAAAGTTTGACTTGAGATAATGAAGAATCCTTGACCACAAATTGGACACGCATGTTAGCCACCCACCAGTAGATTGGGATGATGCATTTAAATATCAATGAATAACTTCAGATTAAGGATGCGATATTTTGATTAAGAATTAATATTGTAATTTGATAGGTTTTCTCTACAAGTAATAAACATCCTCTAAAACTGGACGGGATAATTTTTTAATTGTGTTAACTCTTATGATTACTTTTTCGGGTCTAGATATTTTGGTGTTAAATTTAAATATTTTTTGGTGACTTGATTTATTATTGAATTTGGATAATTTTATGATTGGGTTTGAACGTTTTTTTTAGATAGAGGCGTTTAGATTACAGGTTTATTCTATGAGTTTCTAAAATACTATTATTTTACTTATTTTAAAACCATGAGTTCGTATTTTCCAACTTTTCCTTCATAAACCCACACACCAAATACGGGCTATTAACTTAGGTATCACAACTCCAGACTACATAAACTATAAACTCGTACTTCTTAAAACCCAAATCCAAACACCGGGTTAGCTATTGATTGATTATTTGATTTTTATATTAATTCTCTAGAGATAACCCTTGTGGGTTCAGCACATGATTCACGTTTGAAACTTGTCCAGTATCACAATGATTGGAGAAGGTGGTTTTTTCCCAACCTGTTCTTGGTGAATCTGCAACCTGAGAGAACAAGAGTCTCCATTGAATCTTTCATATCCTTCAAATGACAAGGTGCTTCAGTTTCACTGAGTCTAAGAATTGGTGCCATCGCCACGCCTTCATCAAATGCGGGCTCCGATCCACCATTACAGACCTCAAAGATGGCACCACAGTCCACTGCTGGGTCCCGAAGAATCCGATCGAATCCAAACTGAATCTTCTTCTAATACATGGCATTGGAGCTAATGCATTGTGGCAATGGGCGGATGTGATCGGTCGCCTTGTAACTAACTTCAACGTATACGTGCCGGACTTGATCTTTTTTGGAGATTCGTTCACTACTCGGCCGGAGAGAACCGAGTGGTTTCAAGCTCAGTGTGTCATGAAGGTGATGAAGGCCAATTCAGTAAAGAAATTCAGTCTGGTTGGGTTTAGTTATGGAGGATTCGTCGGGTATAGCATGGCGGCGTTGTACCCTGAAATGGTGGAGAAAGTGGTAATATGTGGTGCAGGGGTTTGTGTGGAAGAAAAGGATTTCAAGGAAGGGTTGTTCAGGGTCTCTGATTTGGAAGAGGCGTTGACGATTTTGGTGCCGCAAAAGCCTCAGAAGCTCAGAGAATTGGTGGGCTATTCTTTTTACCGGCCACCGCCAATGCGATTGGTGCCGTCTTGTTTGCTCAATGATTTCATTGAGGTAAGAGCTCTCTGTAGGAAGTCAGTCCTTTTCATCATTTGCTTTGTTTTAATATAATATGGCTGCTGCTGGTTCATGCCTTGCCAGTCAATGTGTTCATCTCATGTTGAAGAAAAGAAAGAGCTGCTTCGAGCTATTCCCAAAGGAAGAGTGCTTTCAGACATTCCCAAAATTCATCAGGTGGATTGCAATTCATCATTTTTCAATTACTTCCCAAATTCAACAGAACAAAACCCATCCAAATTGTAAAAAAGATGCTTGTTACTTCCATATTTCTCCAATCACCCTCACTAGATTCTTGTTCGGGAACTCGATTTTGCTCCCAAGAGGAAGAAGATGAAGAGGGTAGACAGAATAATGTTAAGATATAGTAAATTTTAAAGACCTAGTCGATTTTTTAACGCTTCTATAGAGAATTTCCTCGTGAACTTATACTCTTCTTTCTAACTTTCTTACAGCGGACAATGATATTATGGGGAGAACATGATCAAGTATTTCCATTGGAATTGGGTCATAGATTAAAAAGGTGAGTCTTACTCTTCTTCAATGCAATACTTGATCAGATATTATCATTTCGAGCCATGATAAAACTGTCGGAGACTTTTGCATAGGCATTTGGGGGACAATGCTACGCTAGTAGTCATCAAGAATGCAGGGCACGCCTTCAATTCAGAGAACCCTAAGGAGTTTTACAACCATTTGATATCGTTCCTCGTTGATTCGTAGCATCCCGCATGTCAACCTTCGAATCAAGCATCTCCAAAGTAACCATGACTTCATGAAGAAAAAAAGAAACTAAACCAGGTTTAAATTGTTTCCTGATTTCAGCTTCCTCATTTTCAAAAGAATGATTCACAATCCAATTTCTGGCACAATTCATTTGACAGAAAGCTTTTTATGCCTTCTAATCTAAGAACACACTTTAGGCCTGTGCCTGTCCCAAAAGGTCCTAATGTGATTTCCAAAAGTTCTCACAATATATATATAATTATATTTTAAAGACAGAAATACGTATGTAAATAGATGGTCGTAATTTGTAATGCAACTTAAGATCATTCAATCAAATAGATATATAAGGTCTCAAACTAAGCAGATCCACTTAAATTTAATGCATAATAGTTACATGGCTATTGTTCCAGTGCTATGAGCAAGAAAGATGGCATATCTTTACCCCCTCGAGTACACCATGCCAACATCGATTAACGCTGCATTATACATTGCTATACTAGTAAATAATTAATCCAAGGTGCTTAAAGATGTCGTCTCCTCTACTAGCGGGAGAACAGATTTATCATACTTTGCTAAGGTTCATCAGCTTTAGTTTGCTCACCTGCGGTTGGATAATAAAGGTTAGATTAGACTGCATGAGAATAGCAAAAACATTTACAAGACACACTGAAACAACTATCGTGCAAATTGTTTCAAATCTTAACTCATACAAGCATGATTTTTTTTTATACGAAACTTTGATATATTAATATATAAAAGGGCTCAAACAAGCATGATCACTCCATGTTTACACACAAATGTTAAAGTCGGAGTCAGATTTTAAAAAAGCTCATTCCAAACAAATGAAAGAAGGTCCATTTGAATTGTAATAGTCTTTGGTAGAGTTTTTTTTAATAGGTCCAAAACCTTTTGTCATTAGACTAATACTTATAAGTATTATATGAAAAATAATAAGTTTTGAGTACTAACAGAATAGCACAAATTTTTTTATTTATAATAACCTGAATATCACAAAGATGAAACTAGCTCCACCTATTTATTCAGAATCTTACAGATCCCTAAACTATCTGCAGGGCATGTTTCAATATTAAACTGCACTTTAGAACAATATGTAAAAAAAGAATGGTTTAATTACTAATTCAGTCTCTATAGTTTGGGATTTGCTTCAATTTAGTCCCTATGTGTTTTAAAACTTTAATTTTTGGCCCCTTTAGTTTGGAATTCTATAATTTTTGTCCTCGTTGTTCTAAATGAAAAAAAAATCATAAGAGGGATATTTAGAACTCTTAAAACCATAAGGACGAAATCGAAACAAACTGCAAACCATAAGGACTAGATTTGTAATTAAACCAAAAATAATAAATGGAAACACAAAGTTAAAAAAATATACATATTTTCAAAATAATTTCCTAAAATGAAACATCTAAAAATAGATGATGAAATTATTCTTGAAAATGATTTTAAAATAAAGAGAGACCTACACAGCCCAGATTTCTAGTATTAGATAGCTTCAAGAGAACAAAAGCCAGAACACTTCAATCATAAATAAAGGACACGACTTTTGCAAAAAAAATAAAGGACACGATGAGGTGGATGGGAGGGAAAAAAATAAGAGGAAGGGAAGAAAGATTCATGGGATATTACCTTCCTCATCTGGGAGATCAGAGGTCCATAATGTGAGATTATCCCTCAGAAGCTGCATAATAAGGGTACTATCCTTGTATGAATCTTCATTGAGGCTGTCAAGCTCAGCTACGGCATCATCAAAAGCTTGCTTAGCAAGGTGGCATGCCCTGTGAAGAAATCATCAAGATGACAACTTTGTGTGGCAAAACAAAAACATATAGATGAATGCTGTGATATCTAGAAATAACTGACAAATAAAAGTACACAGATAAGGGAAAAGGGAAGGTATAGATTAAGACATAAAAACCAACCTCTCAGAAGAATTCAATATTTCATAGTAGAAAACTGAAAAGTTTAGGGCCAAGCCAAGTCTAATTGGGTGAGTTGGAGACAAATCGGAGGTTGCAATATTGGAGGAAGCCTGCATTGAAAAACAAAACCTAAAATTCTAATCTGAAAAAAGATATTGGATTTTTAATGGGGAGAAAAACACACAAAGAGATGAGAGTGGAAATGAAATAAATAAACTTCATTAACAAAAAAGAATTGCATGTACCTCATAGGCCTTCATTGAATGATCTGCAGCTTCATCACGTTCATTACCAGATTTAAACTCGGCTAGATATCGATAATAATCTCCTTTCCTGCATTTCAAGAATAAGCAAAAGAATTGCAGTTCTAAGAATGATTATTCACAAAGCACACTCTAAAGCACATGCATACATTCCAGAACAGGAGCATAGAGTGGGCAATTAGTAAAAAAATCCATGAAAGAATTCACATAATGTCACTAAAAAGCGGACCAAGTTAACTTCATCACTTAAAAAAAGGGACACGTATCCTAAAAGCAATTCGAGAAAATCCTTACCAAAGTTGAATAGAAGACAAGAACATTACATTCCAATTTTATATCATTTTTAAAAACTAGTTGATTATATGTGGTATCATTTTAGAAATCCTCACATCTTATAGTAGAACACAGTGGATTCTCCAGAAATTGAAGATGGGATAAGATGCTCATCAATTACAGATAAAATGTCATAGCAAATTCTCGAAAGTTCGTCTTCAACCCGGCGCTTATAATCCCTTATCCTCTTCACATTAATCTCATTCCCTTTGCCGTCTTCCTTTTGTTCGACAGAAGATAAAATACGCCATGATGCTCTTCTTGCACCAATAACATTCTTAAATCCAACAGAGACCAGATTTCTCTCCTCCACAGTCAATTCTACATCCAACTTTGCAACATTCTTCATTGCTTCAACCATTTCTACAACAACAAAAAAATCCAAAAAATCAAACCTGATTAACAGCTTGTAAATGCTAATCGAAAATCTTCTTTTAATGAAAGTTCTCTGTTTCCTATCCAAAAAAAATCTTACGCCAGTTTGATAACCATTTTGTTTTCTGTTTTTAATTTTTGAAAAACACAATGGTTTGATAACCCTTAAAAAAAATTTCGTTTATAGTTTTTTATTTTAAAAAATCAAATACTATAAATACCAAAAACTTAAAACCAACATAATTTTTTAAAAATAAAAAACCACAAACCTAATTGATTTATTAGTAATTCTGATTTTCAAAAATTTAAAACAAAAACCAAAAATAGAAATTAAAATGGTTATGAAATGGAACCTAAAAGAAGTAATTTTTACAGTAATCATGTTATTGAACAGAACCCTAACCAGACAAAATTTCCATTAATCAATAACAATTAGCATTATGAATCCATTAAAGTGAAAGAAGTGATTAATATACAAACACAGAGAGAAAGTAAACAAAAAAAACATAATCATAATCAACCATACCATCGTATCTTTCAGCTTGTTCAGCAATTCTGGCTAAGTAAACAAGATGCTCTCTTTCGTTCTCCATCGCCATTTTTTCTTCGTCCTCTTTTCTTTCAGAGCTTTCTTTCTCGATTCTTAAATAACCACTTTTTAATATGGAAGGAGCATAGGATGGTGAATTAAGGGCATGATTAATGGCTGTGATTGGGTTTTGAATTTGGGGAAAACTCTTGATTCTCGTGTTTTGAATATGGAAATTGCAGAATCCGGCGCGTGATAATGGGGGAAGATGAAAAAAGAGTTGACGGTCGGGTCTGTGTGATGTGGACTGGGTCGGCGCTGACACCTAGAATCTATAATCTATAAAAATAAAGGGTAAAATACCCCCCCTTAGTCCTTCAGATTTTGAAGTCGTGTCGTTTTGACGTTTTTAATTTGTGTTTAAGTGGTCATTAAATTTTATATATTATGTCTATTTGATCCCTAAATTTTTAAGAACTATTATAAATAAGTTTAATTGGTCCTTAATTTAACGTATTCGTTAATTTCTTAGATTATTAACTTAACGCTGACATAATGTTTAATTGGTCAAAATATGAAGATAAGATTAAACCTTTCACCAATAATTTGACATAATTATTAATCTCATGTCAGTATTTTGATCAATTAAACAGTTTCTGTCACCGTTAAGTCCATATTATGTTAATGAGTTAACAAATTAAGGAAAAATTAACCATTTAAACACAAATTGAAAACTCATTGACTAAATAGGCATAATATTTAAAACTAGAAATGAGATACAAATTAAACGCGATGGATCAAAATAAAAAATATCCAAAACACAATTCACCCAAAATTGAAAATAATTTGACATAACTACTTAATCTCAAGAGACCAAATGATAGACTTTTACCCAAAAATAAATAATAAAAATATGTATGTTTTATAAAATTAATGATTTTTTTATAAAAGGTGGAGTTTAAAAAACAAATCGGTTAATCAAAAAAAAATCAATCATCCACACACGCGTGGTTAGACATTTGCTCTCTCATCTTTTAATTTGATGTAATATAAAAAAAAAAGATCAACAAATATTATAAATATTGTGCGAGATATGAATTTTACTTATTGATTGACTCTCATTTAAACTTTATAAATATGGATCGATCTTCTTGTCAACCATTATAAAGAATTCATTTAAAATATCTTTATATATGGTAATATACCATTTATATATCGAAGTTTAAAAATATATTTTCTTCCATAAACATTTTTAAGGTAATTTAATTTAAATTATCTTATATAATTAATGCAATCAAATATTTTAATGTTAGGATTTTTTTTTATGGTATTCACTAATTAATGTGTTATATTATTTTTCATATTTATTTAGAAAATTATAATTTTAGTTTTTGTACTATTTGAGATCATCCCTGAATTTTTAATTTGATCAGTTTTATTTTTAAATTATTTTGGGAGATTCAATTAAACATTGTGGTTTTATTTTGTCCACTAAGTCACTAACCATTAAAATAGCTCTAATACACGTGTAAGCTTATTTTTCCCATCTAAAAATCTCTCTTCTTCTTCTTCTATTTTGATTGTTTCATGTCCACCATTTTGTAGAAAGGAAAGAGAGGGGAAAGGGAGGTTAAAAGCGAGGAGATGGCTAAGAAGTAAGAAAGGGGAAAAATGATTTTTTCTTTTTAATTTTTAAGTATCACATCTCACTCTTTGTTTCGTGATTTTGTTCAACAACTACTTGTAAAAAATATTTTTCATTTATTTAAAAAGCAACTTTTAAAATCAAATCTCAAATCACTTAAAAATTATAATATTATTAAACATTTATACTCAACACTGGTGAGCTCAGGGGCCGTTTGGTTGTCGGGTATAGGTAGTGAGTTGGAGTTACATAACCGTAACTAATGTTTATTTTCCAGTTTTGAAACCCAATATGATGAGTTTGTTAACCCCTCTCAACAAACCTATTCATTTTCACAATTCAATTTAAACACATTTAAAAAAAAACAAACCTAACAACCAAACGACTCCTAGTCACAATTAACAATTCTATAATTCTATAAGGAAAATGAATGTTGAATAGTATATTTTAGATAAATTTCAACACATTTTTACGTAATTTTAAAAACATAACCCCTATTATAAATATGTGCGAGATATGATTGATTGATTTTTATTGATCGAACTCATCATTTAGAACTTTAAATTTAAATATGTGTTTGCGTTTTAGAAAAAAAAAAAAAATTTTAAAAAAAAAAAAAAACCCCCCCACCCCCTGTTCAACCATTAATTTCAAGTATCATCTACATTTTTTTTTTAGTAGTTTCCATACTTATATTTTGAAACATAATATATATTTTAATTGAAATACTGCCAAAAATATCTCAAAAACTCCATAGACGTGATACCTATGCGAAAATATGGTCTTATCATTATAATATTTTCTTTTTAAAGGTCAAAAAAACTTTGTTTCCTAGCAACAAAAATTACAAAAAAGAACTATAAATTATATAAGGAATAATAATGATGCAGGCTTATAATAATTAATAGAGATTAAATAGCAAAACATAACTCTCAACTAACATATCTTTACCATATATATTTTAATAGCTTTTACCAAAAAAAAAAAAAAATTTAGGTATTCAATCTAATACATTAATGTGTCACATTATTTTAAATCATATTTATTTAGAAAAATTATAATTTCAGTTTCCTTGCATATTTAGATCACTCATCCTAAATTTCCTTTAATTTGATTCAGTCTATACATAGTTTTAGTTCTCTCTTCGCTCACATTCAAATGGATAGAATTTTCACCCCCCCCTATCACCATCAAACCTCCAAAAACCCCCATCCACCCCGGGGACAATTTCAATAGCATTTTAGTATAAAAAAACCAAAAAAAAAAAAAAAAAAAAAAAAAAAAATCCAATTTAAGCCTCAAAACAGCAGTAAATAATATATTTTAGGACCTAAAAATATTAACGAACATTTGAACAAGTTTTTAGACCATAAAACAGTATTAAAATGACAAAAAAAAAAAGCAAAACAACTATATAAATGACCAAAAAACAGCTTCTTAAGGTAAAAAATAGCCCAAAACTGCTACTTTGTAATAAAAACGCAATGACTGTCAAAAAAAGCAGAAAAACAATCAACCCAATTTAAGCCTCAAAACAGCAGTAAATTATATATTTTAAGACCCAAAAATATTAACAAAACTTATACCATGTTTTAGACCATAAACAGTGTTAAAATGACAAAGCAAAGCAGCAAAACTATGCCGAAATGACAAAAAACGCTTCTTAAGGTAAAAAAAAACCCAAAAACCGATACTTTGTATTAAAAATTGCAATGACTGTCAAAATATCTAATGAAACAAAAACTCTTTTATTATGATAAAGGGGTTGATTCGGTAGCTCGGTGCCTCTTTATATATTGGCAAAATGAAGAAAAATCACGGGCATAATAAAATGGAGAACTGAAGACAAAAATTGAATTTCGAATAGAAATATATTAAGGCATAACCAATACAAAAGCAAGAATAATTTATTAAGGAAAACATAAAACAAGGGTTTGGTCCCCAATTCATACCTTTTAACCTATCCAATTTAAAAACTGTACCTACCAGCCCCATTTAGTTGGAGAAAGAACAAATCTAATGGAGTAAAGCAATAACAGTCCATCTAAAAACAATGACCAAAACAACTTCTAAGAGTTGAACTATGAAGCATTAATCCACATTATGTATTATTCTAAAGCTAAGCAAAAATGCGTTGAACTATGAAATTCAATAAAAAAACAGTGGACAAAACACATAAAGAGTAATTCAAAATATAAATTTAATTAACGAGAGTTTTGCTAAAAAGATGATAGACTTTTGATGCATTCTTTATAATAATTAGTAGAAAGGAAGAAAAGGGAAAACACAACTCTCAACATATATATATATATATATATATATAAAGATTAAGATCAACACCCTTTCTCATCATATACATCAATCCTCACCATATATTTTTGACATAGCTTACAACTCTGATAGAAAAAAAATGGAAAAATCAATAATATCCAATCTTAGAAACCATTAGACAGGCATGCTTTCAACAAACACAATACATTTTGAATCTCAGTAACAATTTAACATCCAAACTCAGCAAATTTTAAGCTATAATTTATAATCAATAACTACATAAAAGTTTTTAAGTTGAAACCTAGTATCCTTTGTAATCATCGTTAACTAAAAAGGATGGAAAGAGGCGGAAGAATACATCAAAGAAGATACCTTTCAAATTGGTAATCCAAGCTTTCAAATTGGGAATTTCTTGCCACTGAAAATGAGAATGAATTATACCCTTGAAATCGAAAAGTAGGAAGGTAGAATAAAGGACGAAGAATAATCAAACCTCAATCCAATTAAAGCAACTGTTTCTCCTCTCCAACAACGCCGTCCATTGGTCTTAAACCATCTACGTGAATTGACTAACAATGAAGAAGCGAAGAAGACAAGGCTGTGTGTTTGGGTAACTTGAATGGAAAATCGGGGAGGAATCGTTGCTTGTCCTTTGCCAACCTTCAAAAAAAAAAAAGAGAGTAGAGATGAAGAAAAAAAAACCACTTTGATGAGATTATAATTTGGGTTCAAACTATATTAAAAAAACTACTGTTCAGAAACAGACAGAGATGATTCCTCTACGTTAGTATATTTTGACGGGATTGAATTTCATTAAAAGTAAACCCGTGTTTTCATTTTGTGGGTGAAATGAATAGGTTTTTTTGAATTCACAAAAGAAGATTCAAAATTTAGCTTAAAAATGAGTTTACCCAATCTAATTTTTAAGAATTGTGAACAAACATAGTAAATGTTTTAAAATGGATTCGGAAAAATAACATTTCTCAAATGTTTTAAAATATTCAAAAAAATAACATTTCTCATACTAAGAAATCACCCATCATAATCCAATTTTTTAAAAATTTCAAAACTTTTGGCGTTTTCTAAAATACCAATTCTTAAAATATCGTTTTAGAAAGGAAAAAACCCCTATTTTAACTTTTTATTTTATTTTCAAAATGAAAGTCAAAACTCTACTAACTCCCAATATTTTAGTTCTCATTTGTTTGTTTTTTTTTAAAAATAAAAAATAAAAAATCAATTAATCACATCACGTCACGTCAGGGAAGAGTGGCGACAGCCAAAGTAAGGGGGAAAAAAGAAGAGGCGTCCCGCTGCCTGCATCTAAAAAACAAGTCGTAATGGCGGGAAAGGGGACATGACGTCATCCCAAATTCAACCCCTTGACAAAGATTCATTTTTGGCTATTGATTCCAAGCTTTGATCGATCGCTTCTTTTCCTCATCGCTCAAAGTGAGATTGAGTTCTAGGCTTTTCTCAGTTCTTACTTCTAATTTTATTCTGAATCATAGCAGAAATCACGACATTTCATTTTCTGTTGTTTGTAATTACTAATGATTCTTTCCATCGCGACTTTCAATTCTTGATTTTTTTAGGCTTTTGATCTCTGTTCCGTTGCTCTCTGTATTGATTTTGTTTACGAATTCTTCATTATCTTCGTTTTATTTGTCGAAAGGATTTTCTTCAGTATGGCGAATGCAGGAGAATATCTTTCTCAAATCGACATTTCAAATGAGGTACGAGACTGATTCTAACTTTCTATCATATTTTTTTTTCTATGAATTTACTTAAAATGTTTGGAACTTTTCCTATGGTTGAGATTTTGAGTGTGTGTGAATGGTTTTGGTCTTTAATTAACAGGAAAAGGATAAGCTTGTAGCGGAAGTCATTCGATATGTTATCTTCAAAACTCATCAAAATTCAGGGTGCCCTGTCAAAAGGGAAGAGCTTACTCAGCTTGTAACTAAAAATTATCGGAATCGTGGATTACCGGCTGTCGTGATTGAAGAGGCTAAAGAGAAGCTGTCTAGCATTTTTGGTTATGAAATGAGGGAACTTCAAAGAGTCCGTCCTTCTTCCACTGGCCAAGCCCACGCTTCTCAACAAAGTAAGAAATGATCTAATTTGTTCAATTATATTTACGATTTGTTTGATCGATTGAGTTTTCTTCTGTGGTATACTCTAGGCGTTGTGTCTCGTATCTATTATATTTCATTATCTTACTGCAATTCAAACTTTCAGAATTTTTTGTTCTGATGATATTTGCAAATTTAGCAAAGTGTGAGGTGTCCTTTAACTAACAGTGTGAGATAATGTTTCAATCTTGTCACAAGTCATAGTTAAATGCATACAATATTCTACGATGAGATAGCCTTTTTGCAACTTCAGCACAAAAGAGGTGTCTATTTAGGACTTTTGAGTAGTGATTTTATGAGTACAGTAGAATGTTCTATTAGTGAGGTGTCCATGTGAGTAATCAGTAGCTTTTTCTGTTAAGTAATGATCTCGATATTATCCTCGTTTGTGGATTGCTCATGTCCTCCATATTCAGTGTGGTTCAACTGGCAGTTTTTCATGTATGCCACACTTTCCTATCCTGAGAACTAAACATATAAGAAAATTGATATATTCAATTCTAAACCTCCCTTGCAAGCTTTATACATCTGAATATATAACCAGTACTTCAATGAATTGCAAGCTTATTCAAACAACAGAGAAAAAAACGTTACTTTTGTATTCCAAAACTAACTTCAATCCTCAACGTAATTCCCCAGATGTTGAATCGTTATTCTTTTCATCTAAATACAACAATGCAACATCTGGGGCATAACGTTGAGCATTGAAGTTACTTTTGGATTACAAAAATAATGTTTTTTCTCTGCTGTTGAATAAGCTTGCAATTCATAGAAGAACTGGTGACTTCTTTTTTTTCCCAACCTTTTAGTTATTCTGAATCCCCTGCTTCCATCATCTACCTAACAATAAGTCCATTATCTGAATCATGAATCTGCCCTCCTCTTCTAACTCATTTGAACATCTGTAGTAGAGTAGCCATCATGATCTCAAACAGTGTACTGCTGCAATAACTTCTGAAGTAGGCTGATTGCTGTGCCTCTGACACCTTTAGAATTGTCATAGCTTTGTCTTATTAGACGTAGGCTTTGATTCATAGCTAGCCAATATTATTCTAAATTAATCAGATTATTTCCATCTGGTATAGCTTGATACGGCAATATTTCACTCTTGGCTCTCTCTTTTGACTCTGATTTGTCACTACATTGCTTCAGATGTTGCAGATGCAAAATCCTATGTTCTCATTAGCAAGCTTCCTGCTGATATCTATAAAAAGTATGTCGAGGATGTAAATACAGCTCATGCAACTGGTTTCACTTTTGTTGTAGTTAGTATTGTACATCTTGCTGGTGGCAAAATTCCAGAAGGTATGGCTCCTGGTAGTAATTTCTTCATCCTATGTATATTTACTTTTTTTGAGAAGGGCATAAAGACAGCTTATACTCTAAATGAATTTTATCCATATTTCTTTAATTTAATTTTGGCAATATTAGTTTAGTTAAGAAGTCAAGAAACGGGTGGCTTCTTAGATAGTTTAAATCTATCCATGGTATGCTTCTTTATTTATCTCTGTCACTGTAGAAAGCCTTTGGCATCATTTGAAACGAATGGGGTTGTCTGAAAGTGATGAAAAACATCCAGTCCTTGGAAACATCAAGCAGGAATTGGAGTTACTTGTCCAGCAAAGGTCAGTATAATATGATTGAGAAGTGGGATTGAGCATTTAAAAGTAGTTTAATTTATAAAGAGTGTCTGGAAAAGCTGGTTTGCAGGTTGTCATCTTACTCGTGTTTTGCTTTGCAGATATCTGCAGAAGGCCAAAATAAGTGGTCCTGAAGGTAATATCGTGTTCTATGAGCTTGCTGAAAGAGCTTTAGATGGACCCATTAACGAAAAGATTAAAGAATATGTAGCACAGGTATGTCATTTGTAGATTGAGAGCAAAGGTTTTTTTAGCAGTTATTATATATAGAGTCAAAGATTTTGATAATTTTAGTGTAAAATATTGTAAATTTCTTATTGTTTTCAATCCCCAAAAAAAAATATGAACACGCATGGGGCATCCCGCCCCGGGTTTATGCAAGCCAATTTGGATTGTTGACCAAAAAGTAGACAGATTTTCAGTCGTTTCAAAATTATATCTGCTTATTTTTTTACATGGTGTTAAAAGTGAGTAATTTTTTATGGTTAGATATGCTACTATAAATGGTCCCCCCACCCCACCCTGAGGATTTGCAATGCCTGCTGACTGGAACGAATTGTCTGATTTTTAATGAACTTAGTTTGTTCGGAGCTCATTTTATGGCTTGGTAGTGAAGTATCAGATCATAAGTCCTATTCTTTCTGAGCTGCCTCTGCATTGCTAAAGAAAATCTAAGCCTATTATTATGCTCGTGATTAGAATTTATTGATTTTCATCACCTGACTTGATAACTTCTTACGTTGGTTATATCAACAGCAATATTATATTGACTCAGCATGGCGTTTTTTCTTTTTAATAAATTTGAACCGCAATATCGAATATGATAGAAGATTGATCTCATTTAAGAAAATTATTTAGGTTTTATCAATATGCTCTTAACTTCCCTGATTTGGAAATTATGCCTGCAGATTGTGAATAAAAATATTGCTGCAGGAGATAGCTAACTAGCATCTCAAGTTTGACTCCAGCTGAATCTGTAGATTGGGAGTTTTGTTGACGGTTGATAGCCTTTTTTATTTTTTTTCCTTTTTAAGTATGTAACTGACATGCTTAAGTAATTGCAAATAATACCCATTGAACGTTCTTGAATTTATTTTATCATATTTCAAGCACCTTTTCTCTTGACACAGATTTGTATAATTGTTATGCTATTCTCTTGCAGATGTATTAAAGTGAAAAAAGGTACCTAAGAAATTAGTCTAATCTCGAAATGAGTTAGAAACGTTGATAATTATTACCTCGTTTTACCTATGGTCTAAAAAAGCTCGGGAGTTGGTGAATGGCCTCAAAGGTACACACATTTCCTCAATGGAAAAGGGATCTCAAATGACTTGAAAAATTCAAGGTATTCAATCCATGCACTATTATGTGGAGTTTGGTATACCCATGTTCTCAATGGGAATGGGATTCAAAATCTCATTCATCTTTTGGTTAATACGCCCAACACTGTTTGGCATCAGCTTAGTTGGGAAAACATGTGCATGGATTCTAATTACCTGCAGGCTGCAACCATATGAGCCAAAAATGTTTTGAAAACACAATTAACCATTGTAGGGGTCAGTAAGATAAACCTGTGCTACCACATGATTTTGAGACCTCAAGTGGAGCAAAAGCAAATAATTTGGTTCACAAAGAATTTATTAACTCTGGAAAGATAAGAAATACATGAGTTAATAAATGGTACAAATTCGAGACATGATAAATTAATGTACTGAACCTGCGAGTGTTGAGAGATGATATGTACTTGACAAACTTGTAATCTAAATATGTGAATCAAGTACCTCAATTATGGACACACCATACAATACACGCTGCTAATATTTGTGTTCTAACTGAATAATGAAGAAGAAACCATAAAATAATATTACAAGCACAAAGAAATTTCAACATTGTAACCTCGTAGTTAGCAGTTCTAAGAACAGATTGAAGCGATACGTTCACTGCTTTAGAACCTACAATAAATAATAGTGGAATTCAAACTACCAAAAAGTTGCATATAAGGAAGCAGTGCGTTGGTTATTCCTATGCACAAATTGGGTTCAAACATCAAATGCAGATGGATGTGTAATGAATTTTGAACTAAATTCTACGACAAACAATAAATCTCGATCAGGACGCATAATAACGGTGTTTCAACCTGGTCACAAGATGTTGAACCCAAAACTACTTTTGAGGCTGCCAAGATCCCCCAAACAAAAAAGGCTCATGAACAGCATTTTCTGCAGTTTACCACAGTACCATCCATAAGAGAACCGATACATGTCACGACATCACTCACTGGCCACCCCGGCTAGAGCTTGCATCACCTATAGAAACTGTGGCAAAAGACTTGGCCCATGCCCTGGCATTCATAGCCCCTCGTAAATTGCTTCTCTTGCAAGGATCCTTGAAATGACTGAATAACTGAACTGCTCCTTTCAGGTACGCCAATAGTCGTTCCCACAAGGTCCCAATTCTCAGGTTTCTGAGGTACCTTCTCCAAACATATTGAGCACATATCAAAAGGGTTGGAAAGAAGATGTATATCAGTCTCATAAGCACAAACGTAGTAGCCAAAGCCAAATATGTCTCTTCCCGAAGTAAGTTTTCGGGGGATCTAGCCCATGAGAATGGGCAATTTTCCTGCTCAGTGCTATCGTGCTTCTCCTGATTCCATACTTGTCCAATACTCTCCGGAGATATTAGATCCAATGATGCAGTCTGAATGCCTAATACACACACAAGAAAAACATGACCATAAATATCATATAAGAGAACTAAATTTAACAATATGGATGGGGTTATCAGTGGAGATTATTCACCCGGTTTTCAAATAATGCTAAACACTGCACACAAATTTGACTAATAAAATATTTTCTGCATGGTGATGCAGTAATAATATTTTGAACCACTTGTCTATCAGTGACATCACAACTCAATAAGTTAAAACCCATCTTGGGTTCAAAACCCTCCAATGTGATAAGAAATTAATAAACAAGCAAAACACATCCAAGGATCAAGATTCAGCGTTCTTTACTTCCAAAAAGAGGGAAACAGTTGTCAGCAACCAAAATCAATCTTCTAAATTAGTAGTAGCATGTTTTTGGTGTGATGTAATTGACTGAATCTGTTAAGTAACAACATATAGACAGATAAACAGGATTTCACACAATTTCAATACTTACAAATTCAAAACAATTAGTTTTTTCATGGCAAAAAAACCAAAAAAAAAAAAAAATTGTTACAGCAAACTGAAAAATACTCATAAAAGTAGCCTTACCAGTAACCTCACTGTAGAACCCGATGAGAGAAGAAAGAGTTCGAGAACCATAGTAACGAGCACGCATTGTAGAATTTAAGAGGAAAAGTGTAGGGAAACCATGAACTCCATATTTTGAGAGTATGCTGCAGGGCAATATAAATCATTTTCATTTAAATTGAAAATATAAGAAGGTAAAATGAAAGGGGGTAAAAAGAGAAGTTGAATTAAAAAAACCTTGGCCTGACAGATGATTCTTTAATTGCAAAATGTGGAATAGAAGGATATAAAGAAGATAGTACGGAAAAGGTCGGTCTAAAAGACTTCGAGAATGGACACCAAGGGGCATAGAAGAGCACTGCAACGTATTCATAATGGTTCTTATGTACCATATTGAGTGCCATTTGCAAAGAGGTCTCGTCACCCTTCATAATAGGAAATACAAGTAGTTAGAGAACTATTCTCACAATTATATTATCAAACCAATCCAATAAACACCAGAAATGAACCAAAAAAAACTCTTCAAAAGTCAACGAGAAGATCATCTTTCCCAAGCAATAAACTTAAAACTCCATAAGTACTTAACTTCAAATTTGAGCACAAATAATTGTGGGGGCTTTGGAAATAAATTATGAAAGCAATCAACTTGAATAATAGAGATAGAAAAAGCTTCTGAAACAGCTCAATTCAACCCATCTCACTCCCTAAATATTTGTTTGACCCAAAAAAAACGCATTAAATCCACATTAAAAACCCTAATAGACGATTCTCCGAACTTCAAACCCAGATAGTTAAAACGCAGAGAAATTAAAAAAAAAAAAAAAGTTACCTCAGAAACACCACTAAATTCATAGTGCTCATCATCACCATCACCATCTAAGGGGCATTCCAAAACCCGAAAATCAAAGATCGAATCCAAAACAGATTCTACAGGACAAAAGGGGGCAGAATGCGAAACCCTAATCGAGTCATCGGCACAAACTAGCCTCCCCAAAATCACCACCAACATAACAATTCCCGTTTCCCAAAACCTGGTCCTCATAATCACAAAATAGAAAGGGGAAAAAAAAAGGTAAAATCAAAATAATAACGGAGGGTAAAGATTACAGAAACAGGAAAAAGAAGGCATTTTTATCACCCTCCGAAGGTGAGATCGGAAGGAAAATCAGAAGGATCTGATCTAATTATAAGGATTGAAATTTTAGAATCCAAAATGGGATTTAAGAATCGAATTCCATAAAGTGTATGAAATTGAAAGGGAAGGAAGGATTGGATGGATGGGGCGAGCGAGAAGGGGTTATTGTTAATGGATGGACCGAACCTAAAGATAACGAAGGCGGTGCACTGCTTCCTTGAGAAAGGAAAGGACCAACTGAAGGCGCCCACGTTCCCCTTTTCTCCCTAATTATAAATTTATTTACCTCTCTCTCCCTCTCTATGGATTTAGATTATCTATATATATATATATATATATATATATGCTCTTTTCTTTCATTGTTTTCTCCCCACCCAGTTTTATTTCTGTCTATTTAAGCTTAAATTATTTTTTGATTTTTCTATCTAGGTATTTGTATTTTATCTATTTTTAATCTTTATGTTTTTAAAATTTTATCTGTGTTTTTTTATTCAATTTTAATAATATGTCATTGGAAAATCAATGTTAAAATTAGTATGAAGTTGATAATTCCACGTTAGTTGAATGAATGGATGGATGATTTCAAGTTAATTTTTGTATCAAAATTAGTATCATTCACTAATTATGGATAGCTTTTTTAAACAATAGATATGGATTTTTTTTTTAAAACAATGATTATGGATAGTTGATAAGATTTAAGTAAGATATAAATATTTAAATTAATTTTTTTAATGATTGGTTGCATGAATAGGCTTTTTGAAGTTCAAATTTTTTTAAAATGGCAAGTAGAACAACATGAATTCTTATGATTCACATTAGATGAGTTATATAAACTCAACGTTCTCTATAAATTCATTATTTGTTTTTACCAATTCAAACACATCTTATAATAATTCAAACTTAACAAACATATTGTTTCGACAATCCAAACACATGCTTAACAACTCAAGTAATGATAAACCTAAGGCCAAACGGCCCTTTAAATACTTGCAAAAAATGAGGTGATTGCAAATAAAACATAGTTTTCTATAATATTTTTGAAAGACGATTATAAATAAATCAAATTATAGTCAATCAATGATTACTATGATTATCATCAATCAATATTTAAATCAGTCATTAAATTATATAAATCAATATTTATCATTTGAAGTTATTATCATTTATCACAGTCAATCGTGTATTTATCATGATTAATCTATTTTTAAAATATACTATATTTATCAATATTTAAAAAAAATATTTTTTTACATTTATCATAGTAATTTTTACTGTAAAAAAAACAGTTTACAAATTGTTAATATCCATTTATACGAAAAAAAAGTCAAAAACTAACCACCACAAAGTTATTTTCTAAAAGTACAAAAATTAAATTAATATAAATGATTAAAAAAATGGATATATATATATATTGACTATGTCTTATTACAAAGATGAATCAAATTCAATCATAATAACGATGGGGAACTTACCATTCTCACAATTGCTTTGACTTCTATTCTGCATTTAATTTGCTAATATAGAAACCACAAAAATACATGTAAGAAAACTGCACACATCACGTTATGGATGGTCTAATATTGATTTCTCTTTACTTTCTCCCTAAAATAAGTTTGATAATTTATGAGAATGATCACTTCTATTAATGTTTAATTAACGTCATTCTCTTCACTTTTATTAAGGGTTAATGATCATTTTATTAATATATTGGGTTAATGAAGTCTTCCCTTCCACTAAACTACCCATTGAAATAAAAAAAATATACATATTATCATATAACCAACCAGGGTTGTGTAAGTTTCGTGTGAGTTTGAATTTTAAAATAATCAAATTATTTGTTTTAAATTTAAATAATAATATTAACTTTTTAATTTATCTTATCATAAATAGGTACTGGTGTTTCAAATAGCTATGCAAATTGCAAACCTTGCAAAAACCACAAGCAAAACATACTTCTTTTGATTAGAATAAAGAGAGAATGGAAATGACAAAGACTATAAACAGAATACCCTAACAAAGTTTTGAGGTTCAATTCAAAGTCAAGTATTCACATATTTGAGGATAAATTTTGTTACAACTACATCATTTAAATGTGCTCTTGCACTTTTAAGTGCTCAAGCAAAAAAATGATCCAACTAAAATTGACTTTAATGGGATACTTACTATTCACAATGAATTCCTCAGTAAGTGACAATCCTAATCTTAACTCAAACAATCAGCAGCAAGATGTAAAATAGTCATAACTGACAAGCTATTGTATATCTGCTTCAAGACCTCTGTTGTAAGAGAGAGAGAGAGAGCAAAAGCTTTCAGCCAAAAGGTAAGGTCAAGGAAACCAATAGACTGAATAGGCATCCATCAGCTTAGTTAATTCTACCCAATTGTCCAAAAGAATCCAAACAATTCAGCTAAGCCTACATCACTGCCATTTTCTACCCAAGCACCCCATGAAATAGATCCTGCAATCAAGTAATTAAGTTAGTAATAACGTCGAGACAATAATAAAATATAAATTAAAACGGATGACATTTTTTTTAGATTAACATGAAATTGGGGGAGGTTCGACCTTATGGGAAAGAGAATTAATGCCTCATCAGTCGAGCTATGATCAGATTGGTTAAAAATGGATTACATTCTACTCATAGAGAAGAATGCTTATCTAATTAATTTATCATCACAAAAGAGACTTCAACACTATTTCAGATTCCTCCACATTAACTACAAATTACCAATTGCATCCTAAAAAAATTAACTTTTTCCTGCAATTATCGATTGTGTAAATGCTTTTTGTACAGATCAACTGCTTAAACGAATCAATTAGATCAATAAAATGAGATCATGATTATCTTACATTATTACTTATGATCTCACCTAAGAAGCACATACACATATATAGGATATGGACAAGTTACAATACAAACACGCCATTTTTTCAAAAACTAGGATACGAACACGGCAAGGACATATTGATTACAATGTACAATCTTTAGCTATATTAGAATATTTTGATACATTACAATGATTTTCACATTAAAAATTGTTTGTTTTAGTCAATGATATTTGTATTAGAAAGACATAAAAGAAAGAGATAATCAAAATATATAAAGATTTTGATGTTTTTCAATCTCAACTCTTATCACTTTTCTCCGATATGTGTCCAAGAAATATTAGAGCGTCCGAGTATCTAATACGTGTCAGACAGGGATACGTCACCCAAGTTGAAGTATCCATGCTTCATAGAATCTCACAATATTAAATTAGATTTCCTTCTCATAACCAATATTAACGAGGTATGCATCCTTTGCAAGCTACATGTGCAAAAAAACAAATTGAAGGATATCGATGCCATAAATTAGTCCTAGAATGTCTTGAAGCCTGAAGGATGCACCTTTTCTCAAAGACACTATAATAGCATTTTTTTTTTTTTTTTGGATATGAATCAAAGACTTCATTCAAAGGAGAAAAGGTGCATAATTTTCCAATCATGTGTTGGAAAATATACTAGTTTAAGAAGTGCGATAAAAATGATCAATGCATGAAATTGAGGAATCAAAAGTAACATGCGCTATAGGCAACATTAGGCAGCCAACCACCTGGTAGAGAGATCAGTTACAATCTGTTCTGTTGTATGCCAATGAGCCCCATAGACATTAATGGCAAATCATTTCTTTACCAAGGTACTTGAATCTGTATATTTAAAACCTTGATGAGCTTTTGTTTTTGCAAGCATGATAATAGTATATTGCTCTTCTTTTTTCAATTTACTTTATAAGAAACCTTTTATTAAAAAGGGAAACATTTTTTGATAGAAATTAAAGAGGGAAAATGAAAAGGAGAGATGTTGAAGCGAGAAGTTTCCTCTTCGACCAATGGATAATTATAAAAAGGCTCTTAAATTGATACAATTCACAAAAGAAGAATGACTAAAACAAGTTTATCCAAAGAACGCCATATAGAAGCTAGAAAAATATATTATCTTCAAATTACAAGAGATCTCTAGAGTTTTCAAAAGAAACTTTTCCTTTCAATCCTTAAGCTCCATAACAAAGCACAATGATACCAAGCTCAAGCCCACACACGGACCCAGTTCAATATACACAAGTCTGAAGGGGAAGATCCAATGGGTAGGGAAATATTTTAGCATGGACTGTCACGCTTTGAACCGCTGGGCGTTTTCCTGGTTTAGCTCTTGCAAGGTTGTTTGATGGTGGGGGCCACAGGTGTGAGTTTGTTAGCGGGAATCCTTCGTGTAAATAAAGTTAGTCATAGAGTGGGTGGTTTCATCTTGACTATCAAGCAATTAAAGAGTTCAAGGTTCTCAAATCTCCAGTAATTTTGGCTATGAGAGGCTTTGTCTCTTGCAGCCAGCTTCTTTCATTTAAGTAATTAAACAATATATATGCCAATTGTTATCAATTGGTATCAGAGAAAATATACATACTATTCGACTCAATGAGGATGGTTATCTTTGTTAGTCTCAAACTGTAGTGATTTCCATTTGTGGATAAAGGAGAATATGGGTACATAATTGAGGACAAGAAAGCACCAGATTTAGATTACCTCTGCTATTTGGGATGTCGAAAACTTCATGGTTGGTCAACTCCATGGATATAGATATTAGTGCTAATTATGTGTTATTCTATAACAAAGGAATTACGGGACAATGTGAATAATGGATTCAGAACTTGGCAATTAGTCACAAGTTTTTTTACTAACCTTAAAACTTGAAGAAATCCAACTGGGTGAGAATACTATCACCAAATACATTTTGAAAAGGTTATGGAAAGAGATCTCTCCAATACATTTGAGTGGATTTCACCTGCAGATTACCACCACCATAAGAAAACAGTGGCATCTACAAGTTCTTCGTTGGTCTCAATGTTGTAGTCAATGAGGTGAGATGAGAGGAAGCATCATTGGAAGGAATTCTCTTTCATCAATTGGTGAGGTCTTTACTGAGGGAAGAAAGTCGAAGGAATGTCTGCTTGACAAGAAAGCCCATTGAAAGCTGGGCTTTAGTAGTCAAGGCTACAACTAATAAAGTTATGAATTTCCAATAGTCTGGTATTATTTTGCAATAAGTATCGTCACACTTGTGAAGCTTATTGTAAAATTCATGTTACACGTAAAAACGGGAAAAGCAATAAACAAGGTGGGAAGAGTTACTAGTGATGGTCTAATGCCAATATAGTGAACTCGAGCCCATTCAATAAGAAGCAAATTGATCTAATTCTTGAAATTGCTAAAGATAAATTTATCATCTGGTAATGCTTCCTCAGTACAAGCAAGCAACTAACCTACTATTCTCTCTAGCTGTAATTCCCTTTTGTGAATTATAGACTTTGGATCCTCTGATCATATGGTTGGTTATTCCCATGTATTTGAATATTATTCTCTTACTCGTGTTAAACAACCCAATAAATTCAAAAGCTTAAGTTGTTGGGGTAAGGTAAATTTAATCTTTAATATATTTTCAACACTCCCCTCATGTATAGGTTCAAAATTTTGCACGGTACAATCATGTGAAACATTAATAAATGGGGAGAAAACTATAATGCAATGATTTGAACTCAGGATAGAGGTGGTACTTTTCCCGGGCAGGGAATCCCTGATTTACATGGCGATGGGGGGGGGGGGAGTTCCTCATTATACTAATGGAGAGACGGGGAACGTTGTCCCCGCCCCCGACTCCCCGAATATATAATTATATATATATATATATATATATAAGTAATATATATAACATATGTTAGTTTTGGATTTGGATTTGGAATTTCTTTTAATAATTTGTGTAGTTGTGTTGGATTTGAATTTGGATTTCTTAGTGATTGTATTTGAATTTTCTATTTATGTAATTGTGTTGTACTACCACAGGATGGTTTTTTTTTTTTAAATATTTTCTTATTGGGCATTCCCGGATGTGTAAACGGGGAAACCCCGCCATTTCGATTCCTCTCCCATTTTAAAGGGGGAATTTATAGGGATGGGGAATGATATTGGAAATGGGAAGGGAAGCCATTCCCCGCCCTGGTAATACCTCTAACTTAGGACTTTTTACTTTACTGCCATGTTAGACCATCAATGGACCCAAAAATTTAAACAATTGTTTTCCCCTAAAATAAAATTTATTAACCAATTATACTTCATCTTGTTTTCCCACTTTTCAAAAACTCTTTTGAAGTTTAAGCCAAACTTCAAAAACAAAAACCAATGTTTGAAAGTTTATGAGGATTTGGGTGAATTTTTTAAAAACTTTGTTTAATTATTATTTTATAGTCCAATACTTCGAAGTTTTCAACTATTTTTTAATGGGTAAAATGCAAATGAGACCTGTGTGATTTTTGCCAAATGCATGAACACCCCTTATGGTTTGAAAATGACAAATCACACACGTGTAGTTCCAAATTATTCCAATGACACCCCTCCCCTCCAACCCCATTAACTTTCTTTTAGCCATAACTTCTTCATTTGAAGTCTGATTTGGATGATTCTAGATATTTTGGAATTCTCATTTCGAGTTTTACGTTACAGTCACTTTGAAACTTCGAAGTCCTCAATTAATAAAAGAGTTTATTATCATCAAAATACTAGGTATGATTGAAGCCATTAACCCTAGAAGTTTTGAAGTGACCATAACATAGAGCCCAAAATGAGGATTCCAAAACATCTTGAATCATCCAAATCGGAGTTCAAACGAAAAGGTTAGTTTACAGCATTGAAGGGGAAGGGTCTCATTGGCATAATTTGAAACTATAGGGGTGTGATTTGTCATTTTTAAATTACAGAGGTTGTTCATGCATTTGACCAAAACCACATAGGTTTTATTTGCCGTTTACCCTTTTCTTAATTGAAAACTATTTGGAAAGATATTTTATTTTAAGTTTACATTTACTTCTATATATTTATTTAAAGAAGCAATATATTTAAATCAACGTATACTAAAAATTATAATTAAGCATTATATATGAGAAGGTAATATGGAAAACTACAAAAGAAAACCATAAAAACAATAAAATAGTCTTCTCATTTGCTTTTTAATTTTTTTTAAATCTAAGATCTGCATTTAAAAAATCTTCCAAGTTTTTTTTTTTCTATTTTTAAATTTTGTTTACATTAACATTCAACCAACTTTTGCCTAAGGAAAATTACTATCTTCTTTGAAAATAACAATCTTCTTGTAACGTGTTTTACAATAGCATCCAACATATGCCTTTCCTTCTGCTATAAATTGAATAAAGTAGAAATCGAACCAAGAATCAACAACAAACTTCGATATGAAACTTTGGAAGATTACAAGGAACGACCTACAAAGTTGCTACCGACGAGAAAGAACGAACCAAAGCAATTTTTTGTTTTGCAATTTTCATGCCCAATTCTGAACTAAGAGGCATAATCGTGGTGTAGGAGAAGGTAGAAGTGTGAGAGGCAAAATGGTTGGTGATGAAGGATCATTATTTCCTTATTCTGAATGCTAATGTAAAGAATGTGGGTCCTAGTTTTTTTGACCCAAGGTTAGTTAAGAAGGTTAAAAAAAAATAAAAAATAATATATCTCAATATTAAAATGGATGGTTTCTTGATAAGTGCAGGGGTATGTTTTGAAAAATATGAAGTGCATGGGTCATGATTGAAATTGGGTGAAAGTGCACAAGTCATTCTTGCATTTTACCCATTATAAAATAAAGAGATGATTTTAAAAAAAAACACCAAAATTGTTAGAGATATGAAGGTCGTTTAGTAACGCTCTCCAATTTCTTATTCCTCGTTGCTAACTTGTGAGAAACGTGTGCATTTGATAATGTTCTTTGTTTCTCATTTTTAAGAAACGTTCAAAATTGTGTAGAAATTTTGAGAAAAAATCTTACTTTCTAGTTTTTTATTCGCCCTAAAAGTTCAAATCCTAACACTAAAACGCCCTTAAAAAAATTTAGGGGCAACACTAAAACACTTCAATTCAATCATAATAATGTATGACTCAATAACCACAAAAATAACTTCATCTCGCTACAAAAGCCCCACTATAAATCTCTCAAAATAATAGTAATATTATTAAAAGGGTAAAGTACTCATTTGGTCCCTAAGTTTTGGAGCTTGTGTCTATTTAGTCCCTACGTTTTCAATTTGTGTCTAAGTGGTCCATGAGTTTTGGATATTGTGTCTATTTGGTCCCTGCGTTTCAATTTGTGTCTATTTAGTCCCTGAGTTTTAAATATTGTGTCTATTTGGTCCCTGAGTTTTCAAGTTGTGTCTAAATGGTCCCTGGATTATTAGAAATAAGTTTAATTCTTCCTTAATTTGTTAATTCATTAGCATAATATCGGCTTAATGGTGACGTAAAATGTTTAATTGATCAAAATACTGACAAGAGATTAATAATTATGTCAAATTTTAGACCTAGATTTAAGAAAGATTTAATTCTATCTTCGTATTTTGACCAATTAAACATGTTATGACAGCGTTAAGTCAATAATCTTGTAAGAAGTTAACAAATATGTTAAATTAAGAACCAATTAAACTTATTTCTAATAGTTCTTGAAAATCTAGGGACCAAATAGACACAGTTTTCAAAACCCAGGGACCACTTAAACACAAATTGAGAACGCAAGACACAACATCTAAAACTCATGGACCACTTAGACACAAATTGAAAACGCATGGACCAAATAGACACGACCTCTAAAACTCAGGGATTAAAAGGGTACTTTACCTTATCATAACTATAACACTTATTCAAGTTCATGGATCAATAGGTTAAAATTAAAATAAACAGTTAAACATAATTCAGTAAGTATAGTACAATACAAGGTTAAAAAAATGAAAATTTCCCAAATAAGTTTTTAACTATGAAAAAAATTAATATAATATAAATAACAAAAAAGATAGTCAAATATAACGAGAATAGTGAACCTTACTCTGCAAAAAGTACAGACCGTCACGACCAGATTCACAGCATTACCATAACGATCTCCTCCTCCTCCGCTCGATTTTCGCAGCCGCCATTGGAAGCCGGACTCACATTTCCATTACTCTGAGCAAATCGATTACCATCCTTCCTCGGCCGCCCTCTCTTCCGCTTTATCGGAGCAATACTACTATCAACTATATCAACAGGAATGCTCTGAAAAACTGCGTGTGAAAAATCAGGTACGGATTCATCGTAGATATGGTCAACAAGAACCAGGTCTTCATCATCATCGCCATAATTATCGTTCACAGAACATTGAGATTCCGCAACGAAGAGTTTCTTAAAGAGAGAAATAATCTGAGCGCTCTCTTCGTCGAGACGCTCCGGAGATTGATGACGAACGGAATTAACAGGGGATGAGGTTCCGGCGGAAGAAAATTGAGGTTTCCGAGGAGCTAAACGGAGGCGTGAATAGGTTTGTTTTCGGCTTCCGGCGGATTCGTTGAAAACAGATCGATCAATTTTAGGGATTAAAACGTCGTCATCGTTGTTAGATTGAGAGAAGAAGAAGAAGAAGAAGATGATGATGAGGAAGAGCAGCGAGAGAGGGAGAAGAGTTCGGATTGTGTGAGGATACGAAGGTCTATGATAGGAAGTGTATCAATGAGGAAAGTTTCTTTAGATGGAGAAGGAACGATTGTTGTGGAAGCCATGGAAATGGCTTAAGGTTCTGTAAATGTGAGAAAGGGGGAAGAAAGAAAGATAGGAGATTACGCCATGTTTAAAGGGACGAAAATTCTGTTGAAACTGGAAGGTGAGTTTGTATTGGGCCTTGGCCCGTGGTAGTACCAGTGGGTCGGTTCTTACTTTTTTCATTGGGCTTTATAGTCTTGAAGCCCATTTAGATTTTTGAAAATGTGATTTTCTTTTTTTCAATCAAATGTTTGTTTTTGATAAATTGAAAGAAAAATGAGAGTTAAAAATTACAGAAAAATGGGTAATTCTAATATTTCAATTCAAATGATTAAATTAATTATTTTTAATCAAATATTAATATAGTATTTTAATTGGATAAGAACTCACTAGGGTTAGATAGGTAAAAAATGAACTTATGTAAAAAATATATCTTTTAAGGGCAAGTAATTTGCAGCCAAACATTTTCCTAATGTGATCCTTCGAACCTTCCATTTTGGCCATCCATAGCCATAAATAAATTATGTTGAAATTGAAAGCTCATGATTTATTTTTCACATTTTACTAAAGTTGAAGCGCCATTTTATTTCAATGATCAAAATCAAGTTGCTTTGAATCTTATCCACCTATAGAAGTTAAAGCCAAATTTATTCAATGCCCCAATTCAATTGCCTTAATTCCTATCCACCTATTTCCTTGTCTCGTCTTCAATTAAATGAGAAGTTTTTTTTTTTTTTTTTGATCAAGTCAATTGAGTAAGAAGATGAAAAGGGACCATTGATTTGGCAATTATTTGACAGGGAGATGTCACATGCCTCCACAAAGTATTGTTGTAGACCTGAATCCTATGCTATGGACGGTCCAAGCAAGTAAATGATATATGCTTTTATATAAATTCGAATGGTTTAAATCAACTATTTATCTGTTAAATTATTCTAACGATTCGATAGATAAATTGTTGATATAACTGTTACAAGATATTTTATTTGATCGTAACTGTTGACGATTTATCTTTATTTTTACTCTCTCCAATTAAAATCATGAATCGTTTGAATAAGTTATAATACGTCTAAATACACTCTATAATTTCTTTACTTGATTATTCTCCTTAGTTCTAAAAAAAGAATAGAATGAGGTATAAAATCAACAAAATCCAATTAGTTTGGTTTTTAATAATAAAAAACCATCATATTTCTAATATAAACTCATCACATGCAATGAAGGGCTTTGAGGGGCTTTGAGGTTGTTGGAATAGATTGGTGTACTTTGATTGGATAGTTGGATGAGATGGGATAGATTAAAGATTGAACACCATCACATGCCATTCATTATTCCTTCTTTATGTTAAATAAAAAAAAACTTCTTTTGTCCAATCTCACCCGCTTCTCCATAGATAAAAGTATATTTGTAATTGCATTTGAAGTAATATTCCATAATAGGTTACATTTTTTAATATTACATTAGATTAAGTAAGGGAAGACTCGAATTTTCGATCTCATAGAACATGAGTAGGTGTCTAATCACTTGAGCTATATTCAGGTTGACGATCATAAGAATATCTTGTGGAGGGAAAAATATAGTAGCTCTTTAAACTAGTTGAAATATAAAACAAATAGTGTATTTTAGCAACTATTTTTTTTTTTTGCGATATTACATTAAATTGGGGAAGGGAAAACTCAAACCTCCAATTTCATGAGAAGGGAGCAAGTGTCTAACCATTTAAACTATACTCGTGTTGGCTAATTTAGCAACTAGTTAACAACCAACAATATGGTAATTTTATTGTGAATTATTTTATGCAAACATCACCTCGTCATCTATCAATTTGATATCAATCATGGAGCTGCCCACACTTACACATGAAAATAGGAAGCTTGGAGAAAATGCATAGAGAGCAAATGGAAAACTTGTAGAACACATAAAGCTAGTGGATGCACAAGTTGGACAACATAGTGTTATACATATGAAATCTTAAAAATTAAGGATTTGACTCTTAATCTATGGTAAATTTAACTTCAAGAATTCTAAACCCTAAACTTTAAAATTGTACAATTAAATGAACCTTGCATTCTCTATGTTATCTTAAAGTCGTCAATGGAAAGTATGGAGATTTTCCTAAATTTTAGGACCTAGAGTCTTTCCATAAGTAGATACTTTCCATTGAAGACTTTAAGATGACGTAGAGAATGTAAGGTTCAAATAGTGTAGAACTTTTAATTATACAATTTTAAATTTCTAGACTAGGTTTATTATTGATGATTCATCGTGTGATATGTCAAGATTAGTAAGATTAGTTTTGATGCCATGATGATGTGTTACGATGACTCATAAGAATAGATAATATCTTGTAAGGCTTAGAAAACTTGTTTTGCCTATTTAGAGGCTTCATTATTCATGGATAAATTAGATTTCATTTATTAAGAAAATACTTACATAATTGCTTGTGTAGTCAAGAGACTATCTTCTCTTCATCTTGTGTGATTCTTACTGTAAGATTACACTTGAGATCATTCAAATAATTTGATCCTATTACTTATGGAGTGTTCAAATCTTGAGATAAGAAACTTATTTCAAGATCATAGATTGTAAGGTAACCTAATTCTCTTAAATTTCATTTAGCTGTTTTCAACTGAATTGTGGGTTGTCCTGTTTCTTCATCTAAGGTTCTTCATTCGAAGGTCCACAAGGTTTTTTCGTATCACAGTTTCAATAAATAGTTTCATTAAACATGAAAGTTGAAGATTTTATTCCAAGAAAATGAGTGTTTGCTATGTGGAAGTCACGAAAAATAATTTAATATGAGTTTAGGATGATGGATGATTAGTTGTTACCACCTCAACTAATTACAACTAAAGTTTCTAAGAAAGTTTTTTTTCTTTTATAAAAAGCTACTGATTTAAACTTTCCAAAAACCCTTTTTACCATGTAGTCAAAGCCAAACATCATTATTAAAAAAAAAAAAAAGCAGAGTTTCAATTAGACACTTTAAATATTTTAAAAGTTATGACAATGATGTCAAACACATTTTTAAATATAAATATAAATAAAATTATGCTTATTTATTTTTATTAGCACTTTTAACATTTTATTTATATTAAACACTTCTAACTTCCACTTGAGTTTCGTTTTCGTCCCTAAACAGGCGAAAGGACACAAACGAAACGATTTAAAAAGTTCAGGGATTAAAAACGTCATTTTTGAAAGTTCAGGGACAAAAACGAAACCCGAGTAAAAGTTCAGAGACCAAAATGATATTTTACCCACAAAATTTTCAATCATCAAATTGTTAAAATAGAAAAATATAATTTGATTTTCATAAAAAAGAACCCCACAAATATGAGATAATTAAGAAAATAACAACTTTTCCTTATGTTTATAAAAAAAATTTAGCCACATCTCATTATTTATCATTTTTAGCCACAAATTATTTTTTGCTTTTTTTTTTTTTTTTTTTTCAAAAACAATTCAAATCTTAACGCCCAAAAAAAAACACAAAACCACAAAAAAAAACCCCCCCCCCCCCCCAAAATTTGAAATCCACCGAGGAACGCTTTCCAAATAGCGAGAAAAATTAAAGCCTTGTAGCTTTTTTGCCGGGGCCCCCCCCCCCCCCCCCATGAGGCATGCCGTTGCCATTTAAAAAAAAAAAAAAAAAAAAAAAAAAAAAACCCCCCCCCCAAAACCTCAAAGCCTCAGAAACGAGAAGAACAACTTCTGTCAGATCTTCAATTTTTTGCTTTTTCATTATGCCTTTAATACGCTTAGTAATGGTTCTAAAATAATAATAATAATAATACTCTTAGTAATGATTATTTTATTTGACTTCCTAATGAATGTCTCTCTTCTATTTCCTTATTTTCAAATTTATCTTTCCAATGTAATTATTTTCAATTATTCTCCCTTTTCAATTTCTCTAAATTTAATTGTTTTTCTCTCTCATAATTCTATATATTAAGATTTTTAATCATCTGTTTTATTCTTGCATTTAAGAAAAGTGAGTTTATAAACTTAAAATCAATATAATGTATGTATTGTACATAATGTACTGTATTTTACATAATACATTGTACGTATGGTATATTATAATATATTTGTACGTTTTGTTCCTGCATTTTACATAAGATACAGTTAATATTGTTATACTAGATCTAAACTTACATGACCATTTTTATAGATAGCCCAAAACTGAGAGGAGATAATTTGTTTTAAAAAAAATGTTATGTAATGGCATTGGGATTTGTGAGAGCGTTTTTTAATAAATTCAATGTCTCTTTCTCTCTTCATGTGACCATTTAATGCTATTTTTTTAAATATGTGCTAAAAATGGCTATACTCATACATAATTTCACAAATATTCAATCGCGGAGTAAAAAAAATACCCCATGAAAAGTGAAAATCATTTATGGAATTAATAAATTTGTCAATCATCAAATTGTCAAAATAGATAAATATAATTTGATTTTCATAAAAAAGAACCCCACAAATATTCAATCACGGAGGAAAAAGATACCCCATGAAAAGTGAAATCATCTATGGAATTGGATCCATAAGTAAAAGGTGGGGCATCGTGGGCTGAATTATCCACCAACTGATACTGAACCAGAGAGGGAGAGATAGACCGCCCACATTCACAAGGAAAACCGACTGACATGCTCATCACTTACCACCCTTGTCTTTTTGTGTCGATTATCAGCTCCACCCCTCTGCTTCCCCATTCTGTTTTTTTTTCAAATTTTGGAATTTTGTGGGGGTTTAAAATATGTTTCATTCATGTACGTATAGTTCACCAGTTAGAATTATTAAAGCGGGTGTTAACAGCCCTAATCGACGTTTATTTCTAACGTTTGAAACTCAGGTCGAGGGTTTTGTTATTTTACATTAACTCATACTTAACAAACTTATTGTTTTGTGCAATTCAAACATAGTGTTAACAACCATAACTCCCGACTTGAAAACACCCTCCTTAACAACCTTATTCCTTAACCTTAACCAATGAAAAGTTTGAATGGTTAGATATCTTGCTTTTTAAGGTGAAAGTTTTAATTTCTCCTGTTCAATTTGATATATATAAATATAGAGAGATTTTTATTCCAAAAATTATATTGGTTTAAATCATAAAAAGTTATCAACCTTTCTCTCACAAATGGAATGGATGGAGAAAAATAATTTACTTTTTTTTTTCTTTTCAATTTCAAGTAAAACCAATTATTAACTAAGACCCAATATAAAATTACATCTATCCTTATCCTTAATATATAAAAGTGAGGATGTTTAAGAAACATTTTTGGACTATTGTACCTCTTTTAAAATCTAAGAATTACTAACATGTCATTATATATGCCCTTTTAAAACCTTCAAATTACTAAAAATGTCATTATTATTTATACTCCACTATCTATTAAATGACTATTTACATTTTTAATAAAATATTTCTCTTCATTGAATAAGAAATTGTCAATTTTATTAAATAAATTCCTTGGTTTTTTATTGTTTTCACAACATCAAATTACAAAATAATTGAAAAATCAAGTACAACATATGAAAATGAATGTGATATTAAAATGAATTTATTGTTTAGATTTATCACCAATTTATGAAAAATAAATTATATTTAAGCATTCAAATATTAAATGATTTAATAAAGGTGACGGTGTTTTAATTTTAAAAAATATTAAAAAAAAAACTTAAATTGTTTAAAAATAACAGTTAAGATTAAAAAAAACAACTACAGCAAAATATAATTTATTGAATTAGTAATGGTATAATATTTTATAATATTTAAATAAATTTAAAAATTTTTAATTAAAAATATTTACAAGTTTAAAAATCAAAGAGAAAAAATATTTAATTTCTTAAATTTTAATTAAAATTAGAAATAAATAATCTATAAATGCGAAAATTAATTAACATATGTATGTAGAACAAGCAATTTATTTTTTATTTGGTAGTATAAATTTTAAAAATAAAGATGTTAAAAAAATCGTCTTATATAAAAAGACATATAATTATGTAAATTAGTAAACTATACGACAATTTAAATATTAAATAGAACATAATAATATGTTAATAAAATCATTTCGAAAAAGATTTATAAACCATAGAAAAAACAAATAAAAAATATGTTGATCTTTTAAATATTTGTATGTTAGAAAAAATATCACGTGCGACGCACGTGGTAAAAGACTAGTTAATTAAAAATCTTGCCACTTTATCAATACATTTTTGCCTTGTGTTAGGAACACTGGGCCTCCATATCTCTACATTGGTATGATATTGTCCACTTTAGGTCTAAGCACGCATGACTTTGCTTTTGGTTTCACCCAAAAGGTTTCATACCAATAGAGATGTGTCATTCCCCTTATACACCCATGATCATCATCTTTCCTATCCGATGTGAGATTTTTGTTCTCATCCCAACAATCCTCCCCTCGAACAAATATCCACCGAGCCTCCCCATCCATCCGTCCACTCTATCCAGGCAAACATACTTTCTTCGGAACACATCGTCTATTCGATAGAGCCCACCATAGATCGGGTCTCCGAGGCTTCTCACTTTGTTCGATACCTGAGGATTCCACCCATATGGTTAGAGTCGGGGCATGACTCTGATACTTTGTTAGGGGACATCGGGTCTCCACATCTTCACATTGGTATGATATTGTCCACTTTAAACCTAGACCTGCATGACTTCAATCTTTTTAAATTTACCCGTATTTTTAGTTTATCTCTTTACCTTAAAAAACTCTATTACTATAATCCTTCAAAATTTGATGGGTCTAAATATAGTGTTTTTTTTTAATTCCTAAATGGATTGACTTTTTACTACCACGACAACTACAAAATTTAGATTTTAATTAAAAAAAATGAATTTAGAAATTATTAAAATTCAGGGCGCTAAAATAACAATTAAGTTTTGTTATAGAGCTAAATTAGAAATTTATGGGGATTTTAGGACCACCAGTATATTTTAAACCATTTAAAGTATAATATTAAATTAATCTCGCTAAGAAATCAAAATAGAATTTTTTTTTTTTAGATATTACATCAAATTGGGGGAGGGGGACTCGAACCTTCAAGTTCAAGGGAAGGGAGTGGGTGCCTAACCGATTGAGCTATGCTCTCGTTGGCAAAATAGATAATTTTATTAGTATTTACGTATTTCTTTAAAAAAAAAATTCAAAATCCTATTATTGAGATACTCATCGTAATTTTTAATAGTTTTCCTAATATATCTTGAGAAGTTCACACGTCTAATTTACCTTTAGATTTTGGATTTTTATTTTTAGAACTATTTAATAAATATAGGCATCAGATTTAAAATTTAAAACCTATAAAATTTGAATGACGTGTCGACTGTAATGGCCGCCGACAGGAAAAATTCAGAACGGTGGATGGATGGACCCATCGCAAACGTTTAGGCCCTGTTTGGTTTGCAATCTGAAAAATAGGATCTGGATTCAGTGAATTCTAATAAATTTAGGGTAGTGTTCAGTGAATTTGTTAGTTCCAGAAAAGTGTTTGGTAACAGATTAAAATTTAAAATTGAAATCCATAAATTTGAAATCTGTGTTTGGTTAGTTATTTAGAAATTTAAAAAAAAAACGAGTAAGACAAGTGTTTGGTTAGTATCCAAATCTCAAATGTTCAACTATACTTATATTTTTTAAAGTAATTTATATATATAATATTTCACATATACTATTAGATTTCATTTGTAAAAATATTATTCTATTTATTAAACAAGTTTAATGAACTATTTACAATTTAGCTTAATTTAATGATAATAATTTGTAATAATATAATTCTATTTCTTCATTCAATCCATTCATTGTATATCAAATTACTACTATCTGAACCTCATCACATAGATAAAGCTTGTGGGTTGGAGATTTATAGGTCATGCCCCATCAGAACCGACCTGAAACCCGGTTCAAGGTCCGTTTATATATATATATATATATATATATATATATAATTTTATTTTTTATATTTAAATATAATTTTAGATATAATTATAAAAACAAAGTATAAATAAAAAAATAGGATATAGTGAAAAAATAAGTTAACTTTTTTTTTCAATCACTTTAGAATTAAGTTTAAGTTTAAAAAGTTAAAAATTAGTTTAAAAAAATGCAATTAAAATTTTGATTAAATAAATAAAAGCTCGAATGAACCGGGTCAAGTTCGTAAAAAGGGGCCCGGCCCGACCCAACCCAAACTCATAAAACAGGTCTGCTCGACCCAAGTTCGCAAAATGGCCTCATTCCATATTTTATCTCATGTGTTCAAACCCGTGGGATTTGATTATGTGGGTGACGTCAATCTGTGTTTTTCAATTTTTGAGTTGGATATTTTGGATTCTTATTTTAGTTGAATTCATTTTTTAGCCTAAAAAAGAAATTGAATCCAAATTGCTTTTTTCTGGATTGTAAACCAAACACAAAATAAAACAGATTCATGTTATTCATTCAATCCAAATTCATAAAACTGAATCTGGATTACAAACCAAACGGACCCTTACAACTTCTTACTGTTACACAAATGGTTGCACACTGCCCCCACAAAAATACCATTATTTATAAAGAAAATTAAAGATTAAAATTAAAATCAAAATTCACACATTTTTTAAGGATGTGTCTTTTACTAGTAATTATGTCACTAGATTACTATATCGTTAATAAGTTTAATTATATGTTTAGTTTCTATAACTTATCCTTTGTGTCAATAAAATTTTATATTTTTAAATATTTATTTTGATATTATTAAATTTACATTGAATATTACTCATATATTTTTATTTAGAAATTATATATAAATTTCAATATTTAATATGGGTACACTAAGATAGGTCTAGTAAAAAAAACTATTTAATACGACATAGTTTTTTTTTTTAAAGAGTGTATGAGTTCAAATTTTATCAATTTCAATTCTCAATATTTAAAATTAATATGAAGAGTAAATATGTATTAAAAAATTATTATTATGGAACAAAATTCATCAAATATAATACATAAATTATATTAAAAAATCAGTAAATATTACCAAGACTAAAATTCATCAAATTATATTAACATATATTTACTCTTCATAAATTATATTATGAAGAGTAAATATATATTAAAAAAGATTAGTGTGGAACAAAATTCATCAAATATAAAACATAAATTATATTATAACAAAATTCATCAAATTATATTAAAAAAAGTAAATATAATTTAGTTTAATTAGTTAGTCACGTACTCTCTTTTTAGAGGTGAAGGTTCAAGGTCTTCTCTCAATTTGATGTAATATTTTAAATAGAAGATAAATCATTCAATTTAATTAAAAAAAAATCAAGTGTTCGCAAGATGATTTTGAATTTACAACTTTATTTTGTTAGTTTATGATTATTAATTTAATGGAAAAATGTTTGATAAAAAAAGAAAAAAAGAAAAATCTACTCTGAGAACCACATTGTCAAATCCAATAATCTATCCCATCCTCAGTAAAAACAGCAGGTTTTTTTTTTTTTAATCTTCTTTCAAAATTCAATCACGTAATCTATATTCATTTAATGCCTATGGATTAATCATCGTAAAAGCTATAAATACAAAAATAGGATCAGAGACCGGATCTGGCTCTGGCTCTGGTTCTGGTTCTGTAAGGAATCTCATCACTCTCAGCTAAAACCTTCATCAGTATTCAGTAACGTAATGAAACTGAATTTGATCTAATTTTTTAAGAATTTGACGATGGAACCATTTCTAATTGCTCTCTGATTTCTGGGTTTTCATTTCTCACTGTTTCTGTCTTCCTCTGTTTCAATTGTGTCTCTGTTCTGTTCTGTTCTTTTTTTTTTTTTTTTTTTTTTGTGTTCATGATTTTTCTATGAGCTCCACTTTGATTTTCTTTCTCATTATGAAATTGATTTTCTTTTCTTCAATGCTGGATGTTCGGATCTTAGACTGATGATTACTGGGATTTTTTTAACTCTTAATTTTAATTTAGATCAACTAATATAGAAGCTTTGCAATTTTTACTCAATATTTGATTTGAGTTTGCATGTTTCAGTTCAAAGTCGTGGTATTGATCATTGACTCCGAGAGTATTGAGACATATATAATTGTCTGACTAGAATCAGTATTGTGCAATAGGTGAAAAAAAAATAGTAAAAGGTTTAAAATTCTCAAACCGAGTCCATTTGAGTCATAACCGATATAATCCAAGTCACACTGAGTCACTCAAATTTTTAGTTTTTTGTTCCGTGTCTCGTTCTCGTCTTGTTACATAATGAGATGGATACAACTCGATCAAGTCGTATTGGTATCGTCTGTTTGTTTTCAATGATTTCAGCTTGTTTAGCATGGAAACCGTTTTAGCTATATCTGCTATTCTTCTTCTTACTTAACTTTTTGTGAAGAATTTTTAATGGTTATGAATGATCTTCTTTGTTTCTTCATTCATTTTCTGAATTTTCAGTTTGGAGAATGTCCAAGCCTTTGCACCGAGGTGTACCCGGGACTAGGATTTCTGAGAGTAGCCATGATTTGTGTGTTTCCCCTATAGAAGATAGAACTGAAAAGGAAGATTTAGATGTGAAAGGTTCATCAAATCAGAGTGACATTATATTTAAGTTTCCCTTTGGATCACTTTCACCTAACAAACCACCTTCTAAATATGGATATAATGAGAACAGCTTCTTGTCTGATCCATTCTTAGCTGGAACGATAAGAAGTCGGCACAAGTTAGCAAAACAGATTTTGAACTGCAGCATACCTTTAATTGTACTTATAATCTTCTTCACATCATTTTGGTGGACGGTATCAATTTCAACGGCATCTAGAGTTCATAAAGTCCATGGTTATGATAAAATACAAGACCAGGTGGTTTTGTACATGTCAGAAATTGGGGACCTTGCTCTTGGGCCTTCAAGGTTGAAAGAATTGGAATTCTGTTCTGAAGATTTAGAAAACCATGTTCCATGTTTTAATGCTTCAAAAAATCCTGGTTTGGGGTACTTTGATCGGTATTGTGGGCAGGAACCAAAGCAAAATTGCATTGTGCTACCTCCTGTGAAGTACAAGATTCCTCTTAGGTGGCCCAGTGGAAGAGATGTCATCTGGTTCGCGAATGTAAAAATTACAGCCGAGGAAGTGCTTACTTCGGGAAGCTTGACCAAGAGGTATGCAGATCAGCTATTATAATTCTTCAATGAATTGGCATGATCTTCAGCCGAATATCAATGTAGTTTGATGCTTGCAGGATGATGATGATGGAGGAAGAGCAGATTTCCTTCCGCTCGGACTCTTTCATGTTTGAAGGCATAGAAGATTACTCCCACCAAATCGCGGGGATGATTGGGCTGAGAAATGAATCTAATTTCATACAAGCTGGGGTATGTAAATATATTAATTTGTGATATCTGCCTGATGTATTTTCCCAACATTATCAAATCATTCCCAATTAAATAAAAGTATGCCATGGTTGGCATATTCATTCCAATGAACTTCAATTATCTATCCTGAATAGATTTGCAATGTCTAGTTTTGAAATTCAATTAACTATCCTGTTCCAGTTTCGAAAGAGTTGATGAGAAGCTTTGCATTCTAAGTATGACTGTTGTGGTCAATGAACCTACTGTTCCTGAAAATTTTGCAGGTCAGAACGATTCTTGATATCGGATGTGGTTATGGTAGCTTTGGAGCTCATCTCTTTTCAAAACAGCTGTTAACCATGTGTGTGGCAAATTACGAGACATCAGGTAGTCAAGTTCAACTAACACTTGAAAGAGGTCTTCCAGCAATGCTAGGTTCTTTTGCTTCAAAGCAGTTGCCATATCCATCTCTCTCCTTTGATATGGTTCATTGTGCACAATGTGGTATTGATTGGGACCTCAAAGGTATCAATAAAAAATTAGTGCTTATGATGATATTGTATGTAGGTTTTAGATTGGCATAAATCTTCAAACACCGATGTTCTTTATTAACATGTTCATTTTTCCTGCTCATCTACTACATGAATTTTCACTCCATTTTTCAGATGTATCTTTGATTAATCTGAGGTACAAATTATCTGTGCACTGGGTTTTTGGAGTTTGGAAATGGAATTGTTTAGCTTGCTTTCTACCAATAAACTCAAATTGATTTTTTTTTTTGCTTTCAACTATCGTCAAAAGTGATTATTAGTTTCACGGTTTGCGATTTTAAGATTATATCATGCATGCTGTTTAATCTTGTCAATCAGGCTCTTATTTTGGTTGTAATTCGACTATGGTTTCTAGTTTTATCTTCTCATTTAGCAAACTTGTTTGAAAAAGGCAAGTGAATTCATAGTGTTGAACTTTGTCTTATAGAAATACAGCACAAAACATTTAGTTTTAAAACCCAGTCTATTCTTGATATCATGGGGTTCCATCTCAAAACCAATTGGTAATGAGAGGAGAAACCTATGTATCTTATAAACCTTGTGAGTTTCCATCATCTTTCCGATATGAGATTCTCAACAAAACTGGAATACAGATCTGAATTGGTTCTTATTGATTGCACATGGTACAGATGGTATTTACTTAATTGAAGTAGATAGAGTTTTACGGCCAGGCGGGTATTTTGTTTGGACATCACCACTCACCAACGCTCAGACTTTCGTCCGCAACAAAAACAATCAGAAAAGGTGGAACGCTGTTCATGATTTTACCAAGAACCTTTGCTGGGAAATGTTGTCACAACTAGAAAAAACTGTTGTATGGAAAAAAACCAGTAAATCAAGTTGTTATAGTTCAAGGTATGGACCATCTATGAAGACTTATGCTACTGACAATATAACATATTTATAGCCTTAACATCTTTTGATATTTTTGGATCACAATATTTTAGGAAGCCAGGGTCAGGTCCGTCAATATGTACTAAAGGCCATTATGTTGAATCTCCTTATTATCTACCTCTCAAAGACTGCATTGGTGGAACAGAAAGCTCTAGGTGGATTCCTGTTGAAGAGAAGATATGGCCTTCTAGAGCTAACTTAAACAAGAGTGAACTTGCTGTATATGGTATGCGTTTTCTACCGTTATTTATCATATTACTAAAGGAGCATCACCGAGGATGAAAATCTTTATTTTATATCTTCTACTTGCTCATGTATGATGTCAAATTTTTTCATAGGTATACAATGGGATGAATTCTCTGAAGATTCAATGAAATGGAAAATGGCCGTGAATGATTATTGGCCTCTCCTGTCACCACTGATATTCTCAGATCATCCAAAGAGACCTGGTGATGATGATCCTTCACCACCATATAACATGCTTCGCAATGTGCTCGACATGAATGCTCGGTTTGGAGGTTTCAATTCTGCCTTATTGGAATCTGGGAAGGATGTATGGGTAATGAATACAGTTCCAACATCTAAATCTCATTACCTTCCCTTGATTATGGACAGAGGCTTTATTGGTGTATTACATGATTGGTAATACTACGTTTTTTTCAATACCTTTTTGATGCATAGTTCACTTTAATATTTGTTTCTGTTTTTGTTTTTGTTTTTGTTTTTTCCTGTTTGAACTCACATTCACTGCTAAGTGCCCGTTTGGGATGACTTTTCGAAGTGTTTAAGTGTTTTTGATAATTATTAAAAAACACTTTTAAACACTTTCAAAAGCCTTCTCAAACGGGCTCTAAATATCATTGTTAGTTGCTGCATCATATTGATTAATCTGCACGGTGATCTCAGAGAAATAATTCCCTCAAACCGGGTGACAGTGTTAACAAGTTTTTTTGTTTTTTTTTTATGTGATTGGGGCCTTGGGCTTAATTCCTTCATCTCGATTCTCTACTTTAATCTATGCCGGATATTGAGATTTTCATAATCAAGCTAGGCATGTCGGTGTTTACAAGTGGGTCATCAGCGGGTTTCATAATTCCATACGAAAGTTTTGTATAGAAGGAAAATGCCATCTCATTAAACAGCCCAGTAGGATCTTCACCGATGCATCTATTGAAAGAGTAGTTGATTAACTTTTGTGACTGTCGTCCTTAGCGATCAGGCAAAAACAGTTCAACAGAAGATCTTCTAAATGAAAAAAATGAAATATCAGATGTGTTAATTCAAGAGGAACAATGTTTCATTTACTGCATACAAATCTTCATCTCTATAAATCCAGGTATATATATATGATTTACTATTTTTTTTTCCTTTCAGGTGTGAAGCATTTCCTACATATCCCAGAACATATGATATGGTGCATGCAGATGGACTTTTATCCCTTGAAAACCTTCGGCAGCGGTGCACCATGCTTGATTTGTTAACTGAGATTGATCGGTTACTTCGTCCTGAGGTAATCAAACACAAAAGTATTTTTTTTTAATGAACGGATAGTTAATTTATAGTTAATTTCAATATTTTTGCATATGGTTATCATGCATTGACATTATTACTAGAGTCAGGTTTATTCTTTAGGTGGATTCATGAAAGTAAAAAAAAATAGTATTGTCAAATTTAATCTGCTGAAATTTTCCAACCTATCTTCTTCCCTGTTTAAATCTCCTTTTTCTGATCTGAAGTAATCTCATTTATTTTTTTATTTCATCACATCACTTGTTAAGATGCTGGTTCTTTCATATATGAATGTATATGCTAATGTTTATGGTTAACTTCAGGGTTGGGTGATCATACGTGACACGATTAATGTAGTTGAATCAGCAAGAGCATTAGCAACACGACTAAAGTGGGATGCCCGAGTTATCGAAATTGAGAGCCACAACGACGAACGACTGCTGATCTGCCAGAAACCATTCCTAAAGATAATAGCAAGTGGTTCATTATGAAGAAATCCCCAGGAATTAATAAATCAATTATACAATTCACATTCATTTTCAAAGTGTTTGTAAAAAAAACATCTGAACCCTTCAAAACAGGAGGGGCATCCATTTTTTAAAAAACAAGCAAGAAATCAAAGAAGGAAACATACAAAAACTGAGTGGATCTAACCACCATCACATAGCTAAGGGACCAGTACAAGCCTTTAAAAGGCCATGTAAAGAAGACAGCAAGACAAGTGAATACTACATGATTTTTTTTTTTCCATTTTTCTTGTGATATGTTTCCATATTGTTACAAGTACACATAAGATTTTGAAGGTGATTTACAGAATAAAGAGAGTGATTCTTGTTATGTAAAATGAATGGCATCACCTGTGCAAATGAATAATCTTCGGTTCCGGACCATCAACTTGTTATGGTTAAAGGCCAAGCTCAAGTGATTAGGCATCGGTACTCCATAAATGTATTGTAATGTATCACAAAACAACTCTTAATTTTAATTCCTTTAAGAATCTGAAAATCCAACTCATATCTCAGATAGAACAAGACAGAAAAAACCGGATTATCCCACGTTAGAAAAGCCACTGCCAATTCACGGACAGACATGTCTAGTTGTCTACAAATTACTAAATTAAAAAAAGCCAAACAGATTAATAAAAAGACAAAAGTAAGAAAATATATTTAAAGATTCTTTCCCCTTTTGGTAGCTGTCTCCTTTCGTCAATTACATTGTCAAACCAGAAAAGTACTTACCACATAACATATTTAAATTTGATGTTGCGACCAAAGTCTCACACCGATTAAACGACGTGAAAATCACGAGTTTATAGATTAGAATAAAATCTTAATTGATATAAGGTTTTCTTACATATAAAACCGAAAACAAATTTAATACGAGATCAGATTTATAGTAAACAGATATCGTATTAATATAGAGATTTTGTAGATTCCGATACTTAATATAGCATGGAAAATTGATGAAGAATCCATACATATAAACTCCAGCCACACACATACGATCAATGATTGATCATATTACAGGTAGATTCCATCAAAAAGGTTCTTCACATATGGGTCAGGGCATGTGGGGAGTAATATATATAAAGACAACATAATGGTTTTTCCCATCAATATCATTAAAACTAATAAGAATTTGTCCCAAATAGCATAAATCTGCATACTAATTACTAAAATGTCTGAACTTTTTAAAAATTACTCAGATAGCATAATTATAGTTCAATTAATTATTGAACTATTTTTCATAGGTATTTTTAACGATTTTGTTTGTTTTTTTGGTTTTTTAAGTTCAAGGTCAATAATTTATTGAACTATTTAATCATTTTTATTATTATTTTCAATGAATTCGTTAATTTTTTTATTTTTTTAGTTCAATAATTTATTAAACTATAGTTCAATAATTTATTGAACTAAAATTATGCTATTTGCGTAATTTTTGAAAAGTTCTGTAATTAGTATGCAAAAATATGTTATTCCAATAATTGTCCCACCTATAATTTCACCTTTGGCATTAATTTTTCTACATTGTTTAAAGGCCTAACATTCGTTTGAAGTGTGACTATCTTATGGTCGGATTTGAATGTTGTATTTAAAAGTATTTTTCTAAAACGTTGTTTAGATGATTGTTAGTTGTTTTTGTAACTAATTATCCATTTGTAACTGTTTTAGTTGAGCTTAGTTAGCTGATATTCTTTTGTATACACATGCCGCTCATATTCATTATTGTTAATACATTCATGAAAGCTCATTTATTCCAAAATCCATTTCTTAACCTGCTTTTGAATATATAGCTAAATCAGACTCAGAGACCTAATATTTATATATAAAAAAAAAACTCAAAAAACTTATTTGTAAATATAACATAAAGCCTAAGTTCACGTATGTAATATTTGTAAAATTGTCATTAATTTCGAGTATGAATTATTGATTTCACGCATGTAATCACCGATTAATCTTATATTATGATTTTATTAATTCACATGAGTAATAGTTTTAAAAAAAATATTATATCCAATGATATTTCCCTTTATTAATATCCCACGTGATTGAGTTTCGTGTAAATATTTAAACTCACATGTAAAGGGACTGTTTATAATACATTAAATATTACTTTGCCTTAGCCTAAAATTCAGTGTAATATTTTTAAAAATGTATTTTTTTAAATGATCCTTCAGGATTTAGATTAAGATTTATTACAATTTCTAGGGGTGAAAGCTAAAACCCCGACCCCACTTCCCCGTCCCGACCTCGCCAAACCCACTTAATAAACAGGAGGTCCGGGCAAGGGCGGATCTACTAAGGGGGGCCCCTCTAAATTTTTTATTTTTTTATTTTTCTAATGTAAAAAAAATATAAGTAAAAATTTGACTTTTTAATGTATTTTATATATTTTGCCCCCAAAATTTTAAAAAATATTTTTATATAGTTTTTGCCCCCTAAAAAAAATTCCTCGATCCGTCCTTGGGTCCTGAGCGGGGGACTGAATTAATTAGGACGGGACGGGTGAGGAAAATAGCTTAAACGACGTTGTTTACCCCCCTAAATTTCTATACTAAGTGAGAAATTTGAATCCTCATCGTAAGTTTTTTTTTTTCCAAAAAGGGATGGTCATGATTTAAATTTTGGGTGGAGGTTAACTTTTATGAATATGTTTTGTGGATAACATATATATGACAGAAAGTTAAAATTATCCAACACATTCCCCACTTTCCCCTGCAACTTTTCAACCATTCAGAGTGGCACCAATCACACCCAACAGCTAGATCACAATTAATTAATTAATTAATTGACATTTTTTTGGACAGAAAAAAATAAAATAAAATTGTGTGTCCCTCATTATTACAGATATATTATTAAGGTTCACTTTTTCATGATGTTACATTTGAGGTTCCCTTCTTCAAACATTTTAATTTCATCGGTTACATTTGAGACATTGAATTAAGAAAGGCCAAACCCACATGGAAAAAGATCACAAATCTCTGGGAAGTTTAGTGACTGATGGAACATCATAATCTTATTAAAGATAATATTTGAGATGAGTTGGATTATACTTAATAATCTTTTTCTATTATTTTAATAATATTTTGAGATAAGTTTCGATAATATTTTATTTTTTTAGATGAGTTGTTTGTATTATGATATTGTTAAGATTTTACTATTTAATTAGAATGCTCAAATACATCTAGCAATCCCTATCACTAATAACTTAATTAAAAGAAAAATTATTTATTGTAAAAATGATCTTGCCCAAAATTAAGAATGTAAAAGAACTAAAATTGAAAGTAAATAAATAAATAGAGACTCAATTACTTAATTTGGAAAAGAAAAAAAAAACAATTTTCTAAACCAAAAAGGATGTTTTAATTAACATCAATCAATTTATAGATTGATATTAGATTGTGCTCGGTATAATTAGTAATAAAACTAAAATTCAAATTGATGAGAAAACCATATTATTTAAAATCATTATTCTCTCCCTATAAAGTTTTTATAAGTATTTTATTTAATAAAAAAAAGGTTTTTAATAATCAATGAAAATAACACTTTCAAAATATTATTTCAAACGGGCCTTCAAAATAACTTCTTCATCATATATTTCTCTTATATATATATATATATAATTGTATTTTCCACACATAGTGTGTGAACAGTTTTTACGGCAATTTGACTATTTATTTTAAATTTTAATTTCCTTTATAAAAGACAGTGACAGAGGACAAGAAAACAACATTATCCATATTTTTTATGAATAAAAATAGAAAGCATTATCAAGAAAAACAAATCCTAATTACCGGCACCCCCTAGTCTTCCTTCACAGCTGTTTAATTTATGGACAATTTCAAAGCCCCACCACAAAACCAAACCAAACCCTTCAAATTTCAACCTCTCTAAAAAAAATCCCAGAAACCAATTTCTCCAATGAAAGAAAAGAATAAGAAATCATGATCAAAAGCTGATTTAATCAGAAACTTAAATCGGCCAGCCAGCTAGTTCATGCATATGAAGAAAATTTCTGATTAAATTTGGAGGGAATTATCATGGCTAATTTTCCAACATCACAATTTGGAGACACGACATTAACCAAAGTATTTGTGGGTGGTCTTGCTTGGGAAACTCAAACTGAAGAAATGCATACATATTTCCATCAGTTTGGAGATATTCTTGAAGCTGTTGTTATCAAAGATAAGAATACTGGAAATTCTAAAGGCTATGGATTTGTAAGTTTTATCTACCTCTCTTCAATTCCCATCAGGAATATTTTTCAGTTTTTCTAACGGAGACTCGAACCTTTGATCTTGTAAGAACTGAACGTCTAACCACTTGAGTTCTGCTTAGATTGACGGGATTTTTCAATTGTTGATAAGTTCTTTTTTTTTTTGGTAAATTTTCAATTGATTAGGTTACTTTTAGAGAGCCAGAAGCAGCAAGAAGGGCTTGTGCCAATCCAAACCCTATTATTGATGGAAGAAGAGCCAATTGTAATATTGCTTCCTTTGGCCGGCCTCGACCGCCGCCGTTGTTACCATCGCCCGGAGGTTCGTGTTTTTGCCCCCCCTAAGATTTATTCATATGAGAATTAATATTGTTTGATTGATCTGATTTTTTTTTTCACAGGAAGAAATCAAGTAGGAAATCCTCATAACACAGCTCAAGCGGCCGCCGCGTCTTATGGAGGATTTCGGCCGCCATTTCCACCACCACCACCAACTCAGGTCATTTATCCACCTTATGGGTACGTGATCATGAATTATTTTATATGAAATCTGAAAATTCAGATTGTAAAATATAATACATTTACCATTTGTTGTATTGTATATCCAATTTTCCAAACAGCATCTTTGAAAGTGACAATGTTGTTACATAACAATTACCCATAAAAGAAGTCAAATGTAACATGAAATATCTGTCCAATTTTACGTTATATTCATATTAAATATATAATATCCATTTTCATATCACTTTATTTTTCTATTTGCAGATATCAATCCCACAATCCTCATTTTACAGCTTATCATCAAGTTAGTCATTCCCTTCCTTTTCATCTTGTTGTTTTATATTGATTGGATTATTGTTAATGATATAGAATTTTTCGTATTTCTAAAGGAAAATAATTTGGTACTTAACTTCTTCTACTATATTTTATTCTTATTTGATAAAATATACCATCAGATTTATGTATTTATTATGAGACTCGTATAGGTATTACCCATAGTATGTTTTTATCCAAGAAGATTAGGATACGTATGAAAGTCGTGGACAACTCCTTCTAACATATGAATATTCAAATATGTTGTATTCTAAAATTATTTAAAATTTAAATTGTAATTATAATTAATAGCATTTATTAGCAAAAATAATTTGGTTAAAAATAATGAAATTGCAGGCAATTTATAACCCACAATTTCAACAGCCCCAACTGTGCAATCAAATATATGGGACATCACCATCCCAAGCATCTCCATCAACCTCTTTTTCTTCTTCATCTTCAAACATTGGCATTGGTTCTCCATATTATTATTATGGCTATTCTTCACAAGCTCCAAGGGGAACATTTTCATCATCATATCCTTACTATGCTAATTACTCCCACATTCATCAGGGCTCTTTCTACACCCCCATGCAGCAAATCATTATTACTCCCACTGGTAAATATTCTTCTCATTCAAATTTTGATCACTATTTGAATGTTACTTGCATAAGCCTCTAGAGCTGCAACTTAAAATTTAAAATAACAAAAAACGACTAAAACCGAATTAAATGAAATCGGTTTAATCGGGATCAGTTCAGTCTCGATTTTGATTTTTTCAATTAAAAATCAAACTGAACCAATTATTAATAAATAATAATAAAATACTTTTTTTAGTTTTAAAAAAAAAAAACTAAATTGAAACGTACCAAAACCTATCTAGATTGATCCATCGAATCAAGCCACATTCAAATCGATCCCAATTTGAAACTTACTCAGTTTTAGTTCAATTCCTCAATCATATAATTGACCGATGTAGATCAAATTATTTACCAAAATTATGTGTTCGTTCAGTTCTATAAGCATAATCATAACCAGAATAGAACCGATCATTAACACCTCTCTATAAACATATGACCCCATATATCATTCTATCATCAAACTGTGTAAATTAACAATCATGATAATGGCATAGGATATATAAAAATATATAGTTTGGGATGATGTTCATAACTGAGCTTGAGGGCACATGGGTAACATGAGGCCATGTGAATGAGCTGTCTGATGGGTGTCATGACAATGCCCCATGTAAATGGGTGAATGGAAAGTCATGACAGATTGTGCATTTTTGTTTAATGAAAAGCAAATAGTGACTTGTTGAGCTAGATATGGATTCAATAGGTTACATTTACATAACACATTTAGTCAAAGATTGGTAATATATCATAGGGATATTTGAAGTGTTGGTTGATTATTTAAATGTCTAGTCATTGAAAATCCAAGATGAAAAGTTAACTTTCTTGATTTTTTTCTTTTGAAAAAAAGTTAATAGTTTGCGTAACAATTTTTAAAAAATATACCCAAACAAAACTACTTAATGATTTAGAAATGATAAAAGATAAAAGTGATAGTCGTATTTAATTTTTTTTTAATTAAGATTAAATTACTTCTAAATACCATGATATCCTTACCTAACTTTCTTTTCTTTATAACCATTAAATTTTAACTACTTAAATATAAATCCTTATTACAGTTTACTATATTTTTTCAATCAATTAAAAGAGAGAAAGTTTTGGATAGAGTAGTGTTTGAACCTCTACTCATACAATTATAAGAGATGACTTATTGTATGAATGTTATCAATTTATTGTACGTACAGCAAATAAAAAACATAAAATTATTATTCTAATATTGATTTCAAAACCTATCCCTTTAATTCCATAACTTTTTATTGAATGTTATCAATAAAACATTGTTAGGTGAATCTCATATTGAATATATATACGTCAATCAATTCAAGATTCAATATGAAAATGAGATGATTAAAATTGAACAATTAATTAAAATAAATTTATAACGATACGTGACCTTTTCACATCTTGCATTATTTAGAGCAAAATTCATGAGTAAGAGCTTATCATTATTAATACATATTTATATATAAATAACCCAATAAATTAAATCAATATGAATATATTATATATAATATGTATTGAATTGAACTGTTCAGGGTCACAGACTTCACAGCATACTCCCACAGGGACAGAAGCTGGGATCAGTGCCTCCAACAGCCCAAATACTTCATAGAAATTATCTTTGTTTCAATTATTGAATCCATATTCTTACAAATCCATTTTTTTCCCTCTTTGTACATTAACGGTCTATTCTTCTCCTTTTTTTTAGTCCAATAGTTGAGGATATACATTATTTTTTTTATAAAAAAATCAATTGATTTGATAGTTCAATTTATTTGGTTAATTTTGTCGTCAAGGCGCTACCGTAGCATTGATCTTGACATTTGATCGTGAATTAGGTGATCTATTGACATAATCACTAGTTGAAAAGACTCATCCCGCAACCGTATTACGAAGGTGAGTTTGAAATCCCTCATTTTAATCCCTTGATTCTGAATAGAGGAGAAGAAGAATAAAAAACTCTTTACTGGCAAGATTCAGCCAGTCCAGATTTTGTTTGTTTGGTTTTAGCGTCCTCATATCTGACGTGGCAAAAATCACCCTACCTGCAATCCTTTCAAGAAAAGAAATATAACATTTCTATGTATTATGGAATTTTTTAAAAGAAAAAAAACATTATGATATCATACGAGTTCTTTTTAGCAACCATCATTTTAAAGGATGACGGTAATTATTACAAATTTTCTTAGAAAATCTATGGAACAAGAAGTAAACTTAAATCATTTTTCAAGAAAATTAACTACAAATGGGTAGTATTTTTAAGTCTTTATTTTTTATACAATATAAGAGTGGAGGATCAAACTCTTTGAAAATATATCTTACCCTTGAATTAAGTACATTTTTAAGATCTTAATTTTGATTCTTCGAATGACTGGATGGCCGGTAAATGGCTTTCCGTCGTAGCCTTTACCACAAAGACATCTAAGGTTTCGAGTGAAACGGTCCTCTCATAGTAATTGGGATATCACACAATATCTTGGATTGGATTGTGACAGAATACATCTATGGTCATGAGCACATAAATAATTTTTATACTAACAAAATAGTGTTTGCATAAAAAAAATATTTAAGTAAATAGTCTATTCTTATCATATACATCAAACCATTTTTACAATTTAATGGCTAAACCAATTATTTTTTTCAACTTTTGGACCTTAAAAAAAAGGGTAATTTTCATAACTACCCTTTTTATAGTTTAAGTTATCAAAAATACCCTAATATTATTAGACTTTTCAAAACTACCATAAAATTAAGGGTAAAATGCAAATAAGACCGTGGTGGCTTTTCAAAATGGTACCGCATCTTTAAAAATGGCAAGCATGGTTCCCATTTTTTCAATCTTCCTTCAACGTCAATAATTTGTTTTAGCCACACTTTTTCGTTTGAACTCGATTTGGACGATTCAAGATGTTTTGGAATCCTCATTTTAGGCTCTACATAAATGTCACTTGAAACTTTGAAATCATTAATAAATAAAGATTTTATTAACATAAACACTAAGTACACTAGTTGTTGACATCGTTAATCTTTTGTTTTTTTTTTTCAAAAAAATATTTAAGTAAATGAAGATTCCAAAAATCTTGATTCTTATCAATATACATCAAACCATTTTTTACAATTTATAATGGCTAAACCAATTATTTTTTCATTATTTGGGTAGTTTTGAAAACCACCCTTAAATAAAGGGCATTTATGATAAAATTTCTAAAAAAAACCACTAATTCAACGAACCCATTTTTCAAATTGTTTTTTAAGGCACTTTTCATGTCTCGTGTGGATATGTTGGCCCAAATACTCTCCTAGACCAAGCCCATTTAATCAAACATGAGATGTTCAATATCATATCACACAATCAAATCTAATTATCAGATTAATTTAACTAATTCAATGACAAATAATTCTTGTAAATCTGAGCACTGCTCAACCGGTAACTTAACCGGTACTCTCATCTCTAAAATTAAAGGTGTTAAAGGTTCGAGTTTTCCAATAAAAAAACAAGACAAATATTAACATGCAAAATTTATTTTCTTCTTTTCTATTACACACACGTACTGTCACCATATCATATGTGCAAAATTCATCATTCAAATTTCAAACGAGAGTAAAACATTGAGAAGTAGAAGGATCAATCACAGCCGGTAAAAGATACTTCCTCCCTTTCACCCCCACCGCATTATAGCTTCCTCCACTATTCCTATTCCTGGCTTAGTTCTCCTGCATATCCCGGATAAGCCCCTTTTCCATACACCCCTGGACAAGCCGACGCCACCTCTAACGGCGCTTCCTCCGACCCTATAAAGTACCCGTCACCAAACGGGTTCGTCACAGTTCCCGCCAAAAGAATCGCGATATTTACAATCATGCCATCCACACCCACGTCACCATTAGGCGCCAAAAGCGGCGGCGTCTGTGGCCCGTAAATGGGCTGATGAAACGGCCAAGCGCATTGACCCGGACACTGACTCACTGAATTACCGACCCATATGAAGGTCGATCTCGTTTCATGGTTCGAACCATGAACCCCACAATGGCTCATACAAAACCCATCAACGGCCACTTCTTCCGCCGTTAGAATCAAAGTCAAACCCCGGTCAAAGTCAAACTTCTTGGCCAAATCAGAAACCTGGGTTTTATTCAGAAACTTTCCCAAAGAGTAATTCTCATCAGAGATTTGGTTTTTCAAAACGATTCGAGTTTCTTTTCTGCCCACTCTTTTCATGTAAATCTGAATGGTATTCCACCACCGAGAAACTGAATGAACGTTTCCTTTCTCTTTCTCTGGATTCAATGATAGCAGAAAATCAATAACGATGGCTTTTTGAGAAGGGCTGAATGTTCCATACCATAGAATGGAAATGGGAATATCTCCGTCGAGTAAAGAACCGTTATGGTAAGTAATAGCCAATGGCGGTGGTTGATATAAAGAAGTAAGCTTTCTTGCTCCGAGACTTAGATTGAAGAAGCTCGCTATGGCAATGAGAAGAAGATGAAATGAAATGGAAAAATGAGAGCCCATTTTTTAAAAATCGATTGGTTTTTTGAAAAAGCTGAGAGATTTTGGGGAGTGAGTGAGTGAGTGAAGTGAGATTTGAGAGAGGGGAAGCTATATTATATAGGTGGGGTTGATGAACTGAAAATGAGAGGAGTGGGAGTTTGGAAAGTAGCTTTCGAGAAAAGGAAAAGGGAGAGTTCACGAGAGGTTAAACAAAGGGGGAAGAATCTTATCTTAACTTTAAATTTTTAATGGTTTTAAGTTACTATTGGTGGTTTTATTTGTAGGGAATTCAAATATATAATCATTTTTTTACCTCTTTGAAAATTCATATTTTAGATATACTTCTTCAACGTTATTTATTTATGAAAATTTTTGTATGATAAGGAAAATAAATATTAAATAATTGAAATTGATTTGGGATGAAATAAGTAAAATAAGTTCAAATCTCATAAGAAATATTGTAAACCCATCAATTTTAATGGATATAAAAAAATTGTTTCGATACTCATATGATGGGCTTCAACGTATATTTGGGTATCGTGAAATACCTATAAAATGAAAGATTTTTAGGATATGTTTAACTCACCATTTTAGACATTAAAAAGTTTGAATTATACAAACTTCATTATCAATTATGTTAATCAGGTTGGTGTTCTTAGTAAAACAACCCCTATATATTATTGGGTTTAACAAATCAAACTTTTACACCGTTGAAGTATAAAAGTATACAAACTATTTTTCTCTTTACAATCTTTAAAGGGAAATTTCATTAGGTAATTTTCTGCAATATTTATAAATATAGCATTTTTAAAAGGTATTTACAAATATAGCAGATTTTTAAAAACTTTTATTCACGTGAATCAGAGAGGTCAGTGATAACTTGTAAGATAACTATTAGATAATCAGTGATTCATGCATAAAATATCAGGATATCAGTAAAATCAGTTATTACTTGTGTAGAAATTACTGGTTACTTGTGAGGAAATCACTAATTACTCATACAAACTTAGTGACAATTTTATAATATTTTAGCGCGAATTTGAGTTTTTTTACTATTTTTGCAAATAACTTTTTTTACTGCTATTTTTATAAATATTGGACCTAATTTTACTATTTTTGCAAGAGCCCCAACTTAAAACATGTGTCATATGAACTTAAAGTTTTCTTGATCCTAAACCCAGTCGCAAAATTTTCAACCAAACATTCTTGATGATAAAGAAATTATTCAACGTGACCGCTAAAAATAAGTCCTCCATATATCATTATTAGATATCTATCCATATATCATTATTAGATATCTATGTAATAATTTTTCTCATTATTATAAAATCGTAAATCTATAGATTATGTAGAGTCTTTGGGCTATAACCTCAAACAATAATTTCTCATTGATCAGTTCCTATCTTTTCAATAATTACTCTCTTTAAATGGGCATGCATATGCATCAATTATTCAATATAATACGAATTTACGGAAATTTAAAATAGAAATTATATATTTTTTCATATGGTTTTACTAGCAAATCATCCAATGCACCTTTTGTTAAAATCAAATTCGTCCTTTAGTTTTTATTTTTATTTTTTTTTAAATGGTCCTTTAGTCATAAACAATTAGAGATTCCGTTCCCCTCAATTTTGATTTAAATAAAATTTAGCATTTTTCTCAAAAAGAAATCATTATTTCATAAAAATCATATAATATGACAAACAATTAATCTTTATTTAGGTCGTATGTGTTTTTCAAATAATTAACCAAATAGCTTACATGAGAGTCCATGTTTTTTGAAAAACTGGCCTCAATTTATGTGTCTTTATTGGATCGATGGATTGTTTCCCTTTTTCCATTAGTTTACTCCAAAACAATAGAGAAATTGAGAAATGATGCTAGATTCATTGATCAATGGACATGGGTTCCAATGAAGAATATTAAAACTCTTAGCTCGAATAACAATAATAAGTAGTTATGGAACTACCCATTGATTGACTCAATAATCAATGGGGTCGGTTCATAAGGAACGATGTCATATCTATTTGTATTAGACCTTTTGAGTAAAACAAAACTAAAAGAAATTTCGGTGAAAGTAGAACCAAACTTCACTATTTAGATGAAATGATCTTATTACTAAATAAAATGGTAAATTTTGCAGACTTATGCCCTATTTCATATTGATTTTACACGGGGTTTTTTCCTTATGAAATTTTAACAAAACACACTTAAAATAATAGTAAGATTTTAGAAGCTATAGCATCCATATTTTTTTAAAACATATTTTTCTAAAAATATAAGGCGGCGTAATGTTTTCAAAAACTTTAAAAACATGGAGTATAATGAAAACTAAATTTGGATACAATCCTAAACTAAAGGCAAAAACTTAAAAACGTATTTTTCATGTTTGCCGCGTATCTGAAATGATTCTTCTTCTTCCAGACCTATCCAATCATTTTTTAATCTATTTTACTTTAAAAAAATCTTTATTTATTTTTACTACTGTTTTTTTTTAATATCTATTATTGTTTTATCTATTAATCTATATAGTTTTTTTTTTATATCTTGTGAGTTTTACTTTTATATATTTTTAATATAAAATTCTCAAACAAATAATATGGTATTTAATATTTTTTTAGTAAATAGATTTAAAAAAAATTTCCTACTTTAACTAATTACATTTTTTTCTTCTAAAAAATTACATTTTAAAACTATGCTAAGCTAAAATCTTAAATGGGTTAGCATTATTGTAATTAAATTAAGATAAAATCTTAAATTGATTATCAAGCTCATTCGATAAATGTAATTATATTTTTATAAATGGAATCTAACAATAAGGAAATTTCTTTGAAAAATATAGACATAGTTGGACATTTGAGATTTAGATCCTAAACAAAACATAAGTTCGGATTCATAATCTCATTTATGAATTTTTAAATAACCAAATAAATACATATCTCAAATTTCTGTATAAATTTTGAATCTGTTACCAAACACATTTTCATAACTAATAAATTCGCATAATACAACTCTGAATACATTAAAATCCATTGAATTCAAATTTTATTTTTTGGATTGTGAACCAGACAGGCCTAAGATTATATTCTAAATCCATTTGATATATCTCAATAAAGAAAATAAAAATAATTTTATAATTTATTTTATGAAAACATTATTGATATATCTTATAACACTTTTTAAAAGTTGAATTTATCACACATGTATTTTGAATTTACCAAACACTAATCTATTAATTGATATATTTGATTATTTTAATAATAAAGTCGGCAGCAATTATCTTTTATCAGTACGATAAAAATAAAAAATATAATAATTAATGGAGAGGAGAAGGGATGATTATTAATATTGTTTGAGAAGTGAAAATGAAGGCTTTTGGGAGAGGTAGCAATACAATTTGGAGTAGAAGAATCTGTACGCCCTAAGGGAGGCATGAGCTCTGATTTTCGATGGATGAGGTTTAGTCACCTAATACTTAGTCTATATTATAATGCTATTGCTAGCCTACCCTACCCTACCCTACCCTACCCACACCACACCCACTTGTTTTAAATTAAACTCTCTCTTTTCCCAAAAATGTGCAATGAATTTATACGTCATTGAACTCCCAAAAGGCTGATTTAAAAAAAATAAAAATGGAAATGGCAAGGGGTAAGAGGAATAATGGCAGGCCAGGCCACGGGGGTCTTGCCCATATGGGTTCCCTGTCTTGTTCTGAGGTTGCTTGCTGCATGTTGCTGACATTGCCATCCCCTTGCCTATGTCTTGTTTTTCAAGCTAATTCCATACCCACCATTGTATCCATTTTATTTATAATGGAAGAGATGGATGAGGCCTCCGGTTCAATTATTGTTGTGGGGGAAAAATTATTGGGTTTTTTGGGAAAATTTTTATGTATATTAATGATTAATTTTTTTTAGATATTATATTAAATTGAGAGAGAAAACTAGGAAATTGAACTGTCTAATTAGTTGAGTTATGCTCATGTTGAAAAGTAATGATAGATTCTATTTATAATAAACGGTTTAAAAGTGATGAATCCAAGCTATTTATATTATTAATAATATGAAAATACTTGGGTTCGAACCGATAAAAGGTTTTTTGGATAAAACATATTAGAGTCTAATAAATAAAGAGATTTTTTAATCAATATATGAGATCTACTAATATCTTAAATCCAATAGGATTAAAATAAGTAACAAAATCTAGAGGAACTTCTTTTATACTCCTTAATAATATATACATATGACATATCATCAATGAAATTGATATGAAAAAAATGTAGTGTAACATTATAAATAATTCATTTAAATAATGATTTAAAAAAAAAAAAAAAATTCCTCCAAAAATTAAAATAAATTATTATTATCAGTCTCCAAATCATTATATAAAAAAATAGAAATAATCAATTTAAGTATAATCTATAAACTATGGAAATAAAGTCAATGATGAAACGCGTTTCTTATGAAATAATGGTCATACGGATCTAGTGTGCAATAATGGAGTTTTAGTATCAAGATTGATAGGACAACTGTAAGCACCATAATTAGTGGCTATGGTGATGGCAAAGACAATGATAACAATTCAATTTTAGCAGTGGGGAAGAAATTAACCTAAGGGAGTGTTTTGTTGGAGTTTGGGAATCGCATTTCCAAACTTCTCAATTCCATAGTTACTATTTATATTTATATCTTAAACTTATTATAAATAAATATTAAATATTTAATTTAGTGTCTTTTAATTTTAATCATTTATTTTTAAATTAAAAAAATTATTTTTAAATTTTTTTATGAAGTGTCTTTTTAAATAAAATATTATGGTAAATTTTAATTTATTTTTACTTCATTATTTAATTTTTAAAAAATATAATAAGTTAATTAAATAAAAAATCAAACCATTTTTTCTATTCTCATCTTTACGTACTAATCTCATACTTCTCATTTTCAGATATTGCATTCCCTAACATCTCATTCCTATTTCCATACACCAAACACTCCTAAAATTTTAAAAAAAAAAAAGGGGAGGGGGAAATAAAACCCCCCCCCTCTTTGGGGGGGAAGATTTAAAAAAAAAAAAAAAAAAAAAAAAAAAAAAAAAAAAAAAAAAAAAAAAAAAAAAAAAAAAAAAAAAAAAAAAAAAAAAAAAAAAAAAAAAAAAAAAAAAAAAAAAAAAAAAAAAAAAAAAAAAAAAAAACACACACACAAAAAAACACACACACAAAAAAAAAAAAAAAAAAAAAAAAAACCCCCCCCCCCCCCCCCCCCCCCCCCCCCCCCCCCCCCCCCCCCCCCCCCCCCCCCCCCCCCCCAAAGAGAATATGGGTTCCCAAATAAAAGTCAAGATGAGGAGAAGGGGAGGAATTTTTTTCTGACAGGTGAATAAATGGCTTATTGACTTTGTTTAGCTTTAGCTCTAGCTGCTGCCCTTCCGGGAAGCTGGTGCCATTGACTTTGTGACAAACAACAAATCCAGTTGGTCAGAAAACGTTTGATTTTCCGCTTTGAAAATTTTAAGTTTATGTCACTTGACGTTATAAACTTCGAATCTATAAAATTTTATATTTGAGGTATGAGTTTATATATATACCCTAAAAACTCTTACTTATAATAAAATTCAAGTATTAGAGAAATAAATTAAATATTCCATAACAAAAATCTAAATTCTTTTTAATATTGTGGTACTATATTTAGTTAGGGTAGCTTTTATATGTGTGTTGGGGCAACATCTTAATTTGTATGAGATATTTTAGGTGAAACGAAAAATAAGTCATACGGACTCTAGATCTAAAATGGACAATGTTATATTATACTAATGTAGATATTGTTGAGGTGTGTTGTCCTCCAATAATATGAAATCGTCTATTCCAGAGACGATTTTTAAATAAAAATAAATATATTTATTGTGTATTGTTGCTTCTAAAATCCTTTTTTCAATCGATTTGTGAAGACATGGCTTTTTAATAAACAGTTTGTCGGAAGAATCTAGAAAAAAATGCGCCATTTTATAATTTTAACATTTTAGAAAGTAAACTTAATTTAATTTAATAACTTGTATGGTTTTGGTTTAGGGTCACGAGACATGTACAGCTTTGGAACCACGGACGTAACAGACAAAGAGAATCCAAATATAGAATTAGGGATTAAATTAATGTTCAAAGCAATCTAATATATAATTATATATCTCTCCAGTCTCCCCCGATTTAATTTGTAATTAAATAATTAATGACTTTAAGAATTCAAATGAATCAATCTTTTACCAATGGTTGGTTGACACGTGTTGTAGGGCAATTTCCCTCCAGACACGCCAGTTGTTAATGTTATCCTGGATTGGAATTTAGAGTCAATTCTGTAAAACTTGAACTCTCAACCACACTCAATCACACACAGATACAGTGACAAAACCAGAAGAAGAAAGGAAGAAGAAGAAGATTACGAAGGAGAAGAAGAAAACTCTCTTATTTCAGCAGCACTTTCCTTCACAGTTTTGAGTACAAAATGAAAGAATAGAATATGAAAACCGATGGCTAACTAATTACATTTTCAGCTTTTTATACTAAGTTTCTAAGCTCAAAACAGTTAGTTACAAATCTGTTTTTAATCCAACTAATTAACAAATCTCCACCTTGGATTAAGACAGATTTTCCACATTTGTAAACTCTTTGTTCTTCCTTGTTATACCAGCATTTTCTAAGCAATACTCCATCTTCAGCTGGGTTACAACCTTGGTGAGCATATCAGCCAAGTTCTCTGTAGTGTGGACTTTAACCACTTCAATATCCTTCTTCTCAATTACCTCCCTTATGAAATGAAGCTTTATATCCACATGCTTAGATCTTTCATGAAACTGCTGGTTCCTGGTGAGGTATATGGCACTCTGATTATCACAGTTTATCTTCACTGTCTTCTGCACTATGCCAAACTCTCCTGCTATGCCTTTGAGCCATAAAGCTTCCTTTGTAGCATCAGCAAGTGCCATAAACTCTGCCTCTGTGGTAGACAAGGCAACTACAGCTTGCAAAGATGCCCTCCAGCTTATGGTGTTTTCTCCTAGAGTGAATAAGTATCCAGAAATTGACCTTCTTCTGTCAAGGTCTCCACCATAATCTGCATCTACATACCCTTTTAGTTCTGAATTTGAGCTTCTTTTATAAACCAAACCAATCATCCCTTTCAATAACCCACTTTCCCTCTTCAGATAAGCACAAAACAGCCCTTGTACACCCATCGAACAAACCCCTAAAAACACATCATGTAATTCATCTTCCTTATTTTCCTTTGGAGTTCTCACTAAACAAAAAAAACCCTCCCTCACAAAATTTGGCTTCTTCCTTTTTTCTTTTCTAAGTTTTTAAACAAATCTATCCTCATAACCATCCCAAAATTCTCTTTCTTCTCCCAATTCTTTTATACAAATAAAAGTCCTTACAGCCTCATCTCCAACAACATTAAGTTTTTTCACCTCAAATCTCCTTTTAATTTAAAAACTCCAACCCTTCTTTTCCATATTTAACCACTTCCTCACACCTTGTTCAGTCCCGTCACATTCCCTGTTCAACCCTACAAGTGCTCTACAATCCTCTTGAGTTGAACCCTTACCCCCCCTTCCCCCAGTTTACTCCCCAAAAAAACCCCCCCCCCCCCCCCCCCCCCCCCCCCCCCCCCCCCCCCTCCTTCCCCCAACAATCTCTTTACCTCCCCCCCCCCCCCCCCCCCCCCCCCCACCCCTATTTCACTTCCTTTTGTTTCCACCAACTTTAAATTCTTTTGATGCAAAGTCATTTTTCAAAACATCTTTCCTTCAACCCAACCTGCCGAATTTTTAAAAATCTTCACACTCCCCCACGGTCTATCTCTCCTCCCTCCCCCCCCCCCCCCCCCCCCACCCCCCTTGATGATCTTCCCCTCTGTTCCCCATTCCACAACCTCAAATACTGACCCTCTTGTCTTTGGCACTTTATTTTTCACTCCCCCCCACCACACCCCAATTTCTTGAAGGTCACATCTCTACCGACATCACCACCATTCCCACTCCTCACCCCCCCCCCCACCCTCCCCAAGCCAACCACCCCCCCCCCCCCCCCACATTCAAATCCCCAACAAATTACAAAGTTTTTTTTCTTTTTAAGTCGAACAATGCATTTGTGATTAAAAGCCACCACCCTTTTTACCCCACGCAGATGATGCACCCTTACCTTTTCAAGGATTGTCCTTTCATCTTTCAACTTTTAGTCACTTCTTTATGCCTAATCCATTACTTCCAAAAATTTGTTAAATTCTTATCTAAACAGCCATCGTTTAAGGCTTTCACCTCCTTTCATTCTCCACCACGGTCTTCCAATCCCACCCCAAGCTTATTTCAAACCTCCTCAAACAAAAACAACTTATAGCCCCCCACAAATCTAATCCCCCCCTTTTCCAACTCCTTGCCTCCCCCCCACGTTCTCACAAGAGTGCCCCCTCTTTGAGGGAGGACTCTTTTTCCCAATCCCCCCCCTTTTGAGCAGCGCCACTTTCCTACCTCATCCCCCCCCCTTTTATAATCACATAATCCATCCCCCCATCCCCTCCCTCCGGCCCTTCAAACACCCTTTCATCCTTTCTTATTTCTAACCCCCCCCCGCCCCCCCTCCGACCAAGCCCGCCCCAAAAAAATTCCTCAGTTAAATCCCAGCTCTTTCTCCCCGAATTCCCCCCCCAACCCAAACCTTCACTATTCCCAACCCACCTTTCCACCCAAAACCCCCCCCACCTTTCCCCACCCCCCTTTCCCTCGTATCTAAACCCCCCCCCCCCCCCCCCCCCCCCCCTCCTCTTCCTTCATTCTTAACGTTCAACTTTCCCAATCCCATTCTTCTAATCCCCTCTCCTTCCCCCCCCCCTACTTTACACTTTTCAATTACTGTTGACAGTTCTACATTGCCTTTAACCTTTTTTTTCCACACCCCTCTCCCACTTCCCCCCAATCAACCCACCGTGCCCCGTTTCACCACCACTTTTATCTTTAACATTCACCTCGACTTTTCACCCTAACGGGTTTCATACTCCCCCCAGCCCCCCCGTAACTCTCAACCACACTCAACCACACACAAAAAAAAAAAAAAAAAAAAAAAAAAAAAAAAAAAAAAAATAAAATTTCCCCAGTAAAAATGAAAGAATAGAATATAACGATGGCACAATTACATTTTCCTTTTCTAGTTTCATAGCTCAAGTTCAACTTTTCCAAATTCCCGCTCAATAAATCAATTTTATCCATTAATTTGAGTTTAATTATGAATCTTATTTTCAATGTTTGTTTTCAAAGTAAAAAGATTAAATCTATATATTTTTAAGAATTGGTATTTTAGATTGGGTTCATTATTTAAAAACTATGTGTAATTTTTAAACTTTAAATTTCATTATAATTTATCTTAATTTGAAGAAAAAAAAGGAAATCCATACAACCTTGAAATAAGATTGTAAAATTTCTTAAAAAAATATATATAATCAATAAAAAATTTATCCAACCCAGAACTTATGATCTAGTCACAAAAGCGATGAAACAAAATAACTAAGACACTCAAATTTAATCATAAATTCAAAAGTTAAAAATAATCGGAACCCAACATTAAAATACTTAAAACTAAAAGTTAAAAAAAGATTGTTAGTATATAGTATTAATATTAACATAGATATTATAACCAATTAAATTAGTATTGTGAAAAGTATATATATATAAAAGCTCACATCTATTTTTTTTTAATTCTATTGCTTATTTAGTTTGCCCAAGTATTGGTTATTGGCCTCGTGAACAAGAATAAGCCATTCATATTCGTTTTGGATATGTCAGCCTCGTGAATTCCATCTTTATTTAAAGTTTATACTATTTAAAATGCCCGCAATACCTCGTCATAACTCATAACTCATAATCATATTATTCATAATTTATTGACTAAATTGTAAAATTTACAATAAAAAATTATAAATCATGAGCTTCGTTTGGTATTGGTTTTGTTGACCTCGTGAACAAGAATAAGCTAAAGCTGTTCATATTATTTTGGATAATGTTTACAGCCATGCTCCCTCGTGACTTTTGGTTCATTTTCCATCTTTATTATTATACACATTAAATGTACGCATTAATAGTCATCGTCCATAATTTATCAAGTAAAATATAAAAATTACCATATATGTATTTAACATGTCACGTATTATATTTTATTTAATTTTTAATTTTTTATACATTACTTCAAATTAAGGATAGTGGACTCAAATTTTCTTTCTTATAGAAGAATATCTTGACATTTAATCAATTAAATTATGTTAAATTAACATTTTTATGCGTAGAAAATATAATTTTTCCTTCGAATTAAACTATCAAGCAAACACACCTAATCTGAATGTAAAATAAATAATACTTCTAAATTTTAGTGCAAGATTAAGAAAATAAAATATGACTTGAAGGACATTGAATTTGAAATAGAGTAAGTTTGACTTATGGGAGGATCGAGAGACGTGGCATAAATTTTTATTTAAAATTTGATGTGTGGACCCAAAAATAATCTATTGGCTCTTAGTTTAAGGTATTTTTAGACATTTTGCCAGCTGGGTCCTAGTGAATGAGAGGTGCTATCCTATTGGGCTACGTGTCTTGCCAGTTGGCATCCACTATTGTGAAGAATTAATGAGTTAGAATGTGGATAAATACGCGTACAATTACTCTTATATCAATTTAAGTTTCAAATATTTTATTATTTTTCCATGCATTATCGAAAAATTTATTATTAGTATTTATTAAGTTTCTATAAATACACACAATCAATTCTATAATTTGAGGTGTGAATCAATTTATTTCGAAAGTTTTAATTTACTATTTATGATTTGAGAAAAGTTCATGTCATTACGATAAAATCAATAGATTATTTACGTGTCTTATGAAATAATATTACAGTGGAGACATATTACAATAGTGTTACCTAATATAGTAATGATAATTACATTTTTTTAATCTTTTATCAAACCATAAAAATTAAATTGAAACCCTATTTTCTTAAAACAATATATGATACTCTAATAATTTTATTTTATTTTCTATTTACAGTCGACAGAGTGTAGTGAATTTTGATAATAATAGAGTTTCACCTCCGTCCTCTCAATTATAAAGAAATGAATTTTTACCACTCTATCAAATAACCTCGGAGTGATACTCTAGTTAAGGTTGGTCCACCGCTTTTAACCACTATCGATTATTAATTATTATTAATGATAGTACTAGAATTTTTTTGAATAAAGAAATTGAGAGCGTCGAATCACATGAAAGTCACGTGATCCCCATCCATCGGATACCAAGGTTAGTCCATCTCCAACTTTATGGCTAAACGCTGACTGACCTGCCAGCTGGATTCTTTTACGCCTCTTTCGATAAATTACATTCAAGCACTGCTTCCAGCCTGTCCCTCTCCCAGGCCCAACGTCTAATTTATCCATCTATCTTCTTTTTCCTATTATGCCCACACTTTACTCTTGATCTACCCCTTTATTCTAGGGGTGATTTAGTCTTTTTCAAAGTCAAGCTCACTGTATGTAAGCTGTAATGCTTTTTGTTCTTTAGCAAAGGAAATTTGAAAAAAAAAAAAAAGAGAAAAGGAAAAAGTATTATCCGCTGTAAAACACGTTTTCATTTATAATTTGAAGTTTTACTCACTCCCACGGGCTTTGTCGCACATGTACCTCACGCTCCACCCTTAAACTCTTATTTAAAAATTTGTTTACTTACTCGTGAATTTTAGAAAAAAATTTAACTATAAATTATCCCTATAATTTAGTATCCGTTTGATCTTAAATTTTTTAATTTAATTCTTATAATTTCAGGTATGTATTAATTTAGTCTTAGATATTTTTTTAATTGAATCTTCTCTGATTTGATAAAAACTCATAAGATATATATTTTATCACATTTATATGTTAGTTAAACTCTACACCACATCCTTATCTGTCTTTTTCTTTAATTTTTTTTTATTTAAAAAAAATAAATATTTAAAAAAAATTTAAACCCCCCCCTCCTTCCCATCAAATAATAAGGATTAAATTGAAACTTTTTAAATCATAAAAACTCAATTGATCAAGACTCAAAATCATAAAAACTAAATTGAAATATTTAAAATCTAAAAAAAACTAATTATTTTTTGTTTGTACCCAAAAAAGAAAAAAAAATCTAAATTAAAAATAGACTCAAAACCATTGATATTAAAATGAAATTGAAGCTTAAGAAATAATAATAAGGATAAGGATAACAATAACTTTAGGCGCGTTTAAACAAGTGGTAGGAAAAGCGTGGGGAAGGTTGTTATTGTAGCAGAGCACCTTTATATCCTCAAAAAATAATAATAAAGAAAAAAGACTGATTGAGGTAATGCCGTTGGACTCTTTTTACTTGTTGGCCAATTCTAAGCACTCGTATATAGCAAGCCATCTCTATCTTTTTCTCTCACTTCTCCGCTGCTTCCTTCTTGCCAACTCAGCACTTCAAAAACCGCACTTTCTTTATTTCATTTTTTCACTCCCCTATTTATAAACCCCCACTCTCCTCATTCTTCTTCATCCCCACCACAATTCTCAATTCTTCTTCATTCTCTCTCTCTCTCTCATTTCAAAAAAATGGCTTCTTTTTCATTCTCTAAATCAATAATATTCCTAGTTCTTTCCTTGATCCAAGTCTCTCTGGCCTCAAGGAAGCTGAATGAGCTGGTTCAAGACCAAACCCAGTTGTTGAAATACCATAACGGGGCTCTTCTTTCTGGCAAAATCAATGTCAATCTCATTTGGTATGGTAATTTCAAGCCTTCCCAAAGAGCTATCGTCTCTGATTTCATTAACTCCCTCTCTTCTTCTCGGCCTAAAAAAATCAACGAACCTTCGGTTTCGACTTGGTGGAAGATTACTGAGAAATACTATCATTTATCTTCCAAGAAAAAAGCTTCTCCTCTTTTTCTCACTCTGGGAAAACAAATCCTCGATGAGAAATACTCATTGGGAAAATCACTCACTAACAAACACCTCGTTCTGTTAGCTTCTAAAGGCGACCAGAAGAATGCTATTAACGTTGTATTGACAGCTTCTGATGTTACCGTTGATGGGTTTTGTATGAGCCGATGTGGGACTCATGGATCTTCCTCTGCAGCCAAGAGTGGTGAAATTAAAGGCAAGAATTATAAGTTTGCATACATTTGGGTCGGAAATTCCGAGACTCAATGTCCCGGTCAATGTGCTTGGCCTTTCCATCAGCCAATGTACGGTCCCCAGACACCGCCTTTGGTTGCGCCCAACGGCGATGTCGGTATGGACGGATTGATTATCAATTTGGCAAGTCTTATGGCAGGGACCGCGACGAATCCGTTTGGAAACGGCTACTTCCAGGGCCCGGCCGAGGCGCCGCTAGAGGCCGCATCGGCTTGTCCCGGTGTGTATGGAAAAGGGGCTTATCCTGGCTATGCAGGGGATTTGTTGGTGGATTCGACAACGGGTGCTAGCTATAATGCTAATGGTGCTAATGGAAGGAAATATTTGGTTCCTGCTTTGTATGATCCTTCTACTTCTGCTTGTTCAACTTTGGTCTAAAAAAAAGATGTGGGAATATGAATATTAGTAGTTTTAGGGCCACTATTAGGCTATACAGTCAGATATAAAATTCGTTGATTTCTTCATTTGTTTCTAGTTATTACGCTCTGATTAATTTTAATAATAGAACAGCAAATTTCTTTGGTTTGCTTTCAAATTTGGAACTTTGTCTCCTCTTTACTAATTTTACACAATTTAAGTGAAGTCTTAATTTTTAGTTAACAGTTTAAAATATATGAATTAAACGGGTCTTTATCCCGACTATATAAATTCAGGTTTCTCAAACACGCAAATTAAAAGGTTTGGAAGAATGCGGAATTCTGTATCAAATTCAAATCTCAAGAAAATTCAAGCAAGTGGTGTAATATTGCTAAAGAGGGAAAGCGGAAAGCCTAATTTAACCTCTCACTATAATAAGGGTTGAGAGATTTTTATCGAAAGTGGGAGCCAGAAATAGTGATTGTGAAAGCTAATAATTATTGGGAAAGACACAAGATTTTTTCTTTCATACAAATTTTTTTTTCGAAAAAAAAAGTCTTTTCCGTTTTTCCTACTTTTGATAATAAAAGATGGCACTGAGTTTGGGCAGGCCATGATTTACACCGTACTTCTAACGTACACTACACTGGACCCAATCCCTGCTGGCTCTGGGCTTTCCTTTTCCTTTTAAAAAAAAATCTGTATGCAAATAAAAAGAAAGATATTTTACATGATAATGTATATATATTATGTTAAAATGTGTTTTAATTCGATTTACTAATTTTTTGGTTGATATTAGATTGCAGGTTTTGAATTTTTTTAAATTTGCATAGTGTGAGGTTGTAAAACATTTGTTTGATTTATGGGTTGATATATTGTTCATGACTCATGGTATATATTATTTTTTTTTGGTCAAAACTCATGGTATATTAAAAATATTAATTAATGTGATACCTATACAGACATATAAATACTATAAAAATTATATCTCAAATTTATAAATTAAATACCCTAAGAGTCAATTTTTTAATCTCGTAATCATCAATAAATTATAAATATGATCTTTATTGTTATAATTTAAAACTATAATTTATCTAAAAAATAAATGAAATGACCCATCTTATCGTTGATCATCAATTGGTCTCTATATTACTAATGGAAGTATGAAATCTATGTCATAACTAAAACGAATAATGTTGTTTTAATTAAATTTTAACTTATATTTTAATAGTAAATTTAAATGGATTTAAAGTTGAGAGATAAAAATAACATTTAAAAAAATTAATAACCAATCAAATATATTATTGGTGTTGTAATCAAAATCCCACAACAATTAGAATTATATATGGTCACGAGTTTAAAAAGAGAAGAACATCCTATTTGATGTTGGGTTTTTTAGGATGTAGGTCTAAAATGAATAATATTGTATTATTGTATTTTTTTTTTTTTTTTGAGATGAATAATATTGTATTATTGTTGGCTTAACTAATTTTATTTTTATTATTATTAGTGATCCCCACCACTTTGATAATTTGATACCCATTTTCTTATAATAAATTTATTATTCCAAAAGATAAATAATAAATTGTTCAGTGAAAACTCTGAAATATTGTTATGTTATATGTCACAAGATTGGGCTTTTAATGGGCCAGCATACCAAGCCCACTTACTCAATCGGGTCATCGTCGTCGTTGGTCGAAAGATAAGAACCAAAACCAGTTTCTTTCCCTTTCCCCTTCACTTTTCTCCATCAATGGAACCTCAACATCCATCTTCAGATAAATCATCTCCACCATTATCACCATCTTCTTCATCTAACTGCTGCAATTGCGGCGGCCCCACCACTCATGTTACGCCGCCTTCCTTTTCCGACATTTCACCTCCTCCCTCGTACCGTCCGATCAGAGCTCCGGCCATTAATCTTCCTCCTAACGAACAATCAAGACAAGCCATAATTCTCTCTCCTGTTCCTAAATTGGAAATTGTTTCTCCCGTTTCTCCCCCTTTCCTTTTCCAAACCCCTTCCAAGAGAATCCATTCCCCTGATGATATTCTTCATTTCATCGATTCAGATTCCGGTAAAAATTTCCTAGGGTTTATTGTTGCTCTCTCTGAATCCATTCGTGGCCATAAAATCTCCGATCCTTGCCTTCAGTCTGAAACTGTTGATTCCATTGTTTCGATTCTCTGTACGCTGATTCAATGGGTCGATGAAATTCCTCCAACTGAACAAGCTTCTCGATACGGTAATGTTTCGTATCGAACTTGGCATTCTCGTTTGGTTGAGAATTGTGATTCTATGATGGTAGGATTACTTCCTGATGATCTTGGATCTGCCATTGTTGAAATTGTCCCGTATTTTACTGATAGTTTTGGGAATTCGAGCCGTATCGATTACGGTACTGGCCACGAAACGAATTTCGCTGCTTGGTTGTATTGCTTGGCGAGATTGGGACTTGTTAAAGAAAATGATTATCAAGCTGTTGTGGCAAGAGTGTTTGTTAAGTACCTTGAGTTAATGAGGAAACTGCAATCGGTTTATTTTTTGGAACCGGCTGGATCACATGGGGTTTGGGGTCTTGATGATTACCATTTTTTACCGTTTATTTTCGGGTCCTCTCAGTTGATTGATCATAAATATATGAAACCCAAATCGATTCACAATCCGGATATCTTGGATAACTTTTCCACTGAGTATCTTTACCTCTCGTGCGTTGCTTCTGTGAAGAAAGTGAAAAAAGGAGTGTTTGCCGAGCACTCTCCGTTGCTGGATGATATCAGTGGAGTCCCTGCTTGGAAGAAGGTGAATGGTGGGTTGCTTAAGATGTATAAAGCTGAGGTTTTGGAGAAAGTTCCTATTATGCAGCATTTCCTCTTTGGCTGGCTCATCAAATGGTATGACTCATTGTTATATTATATATTGGTATTTGTTGCAAGATCATTTGTCATATATAAATTGAAACTTTGTATCAGGGAAATTGCTTGGTGGTTATTTTAGGTTCAAATTCAGAATTCGTAAAAATTTGGTTGAGTAGTTGAAGTAGTTTCCCCAATTGGAAGATGAGAAAGTGATGAATCCTCCAAATTTTCAATGGGGACATCTTGGTTTTGTTAATTGGTCATTAGTGTAGTTCTGTCAATCAATGACCAAGCATGTGAAATTTTGTTCTTTCTTAGGTCCATCTGCTTTGTAAACAAGTTTAAGTTGATGCAGAAGTTCGTTCCCTTACAATATTCAAAAGATGATCCAATAAGTGTTGCTTGAATAAAGCCCCACCCAACAATCCAAGGAATTGGTGAACAGAACACAATCTCTTAATAGTGTGAGCTAAGGGGGTTGTTCAGTGGTTCACAGGCCTCCAATCATTCAGGATCCACCACCTACAAAAATCCCAACTCCATTGTACAAAATGTGAAAGCTTGGAATAGAAACATTATGAAGATTGAACCTAGCTTAAAGCTTAAAGCTTAATGCCTTAGACATAATGATGAACAGAACCAGCCCTATCAAGAAAAAAAAGAAATTTTATCCACCAAATTGCTTTCTCTCACTACTATAATAGATTCTCATTGATTATCATGTACCTCATGCTAACAAATAATTATCGCTTACACCCGAAAAGAATTACTTCAAATGAGTTCCCTTTTCAATTACTTTTAGATTGTCATTTGCCAAATTTCTGATCCCCATGCCACCCGATTGTTGAGGAGGCTCAGCTCGTTTCCCAATTTACTATGAATTAGTCTCTCCCTTGTAGAACCCACTGCCAAGGATTTGCCTAAACTTCTCCCCTGTCTGGTCAAGGAAACCTTTTAGTTAAGCAAGGTACTAGATTTAAATACCTGAAATTTGAATGTATTGACTGAATTATTTACCCAGCAGTTTATTGCTATATACCAACTTTCTATTCTAAAGCTAAAATTTTTAATGACCAGCTCCCTAAATGCAAGGGTGTTTGGTTTACTTCCTGGTAAAACTAAGTTATTTTGATGAATTCATGATTGATAAAAATTCAGCTATTATGTGCCCTCTCATTTTAAAAATTGTCAATGCTAGTTGTTAAGCTCTTTGGAATGTAAATTTCTTAAACTATTGATGAGTCTAAATGTCACCCCATCTTTTTTTGCTCTTTTACTGAGCAGTGATGAAAAGATCAGGTCTTTGTTGGATGAATTGAGAGAGGTGCCTACAATGGAAAGGAGTCCTTCCAATAGGAGTTGGTTAGTAACAGACAAATGAGAGTTTGTTTGAAAGAATAGGACAAGAGGGTGTGTGTGAAAGAATCTAAACGTTCCTACTCATGCCTCTCATGTTGATTTTGATGGAGGGTCTTGATACTCAATTGGGGTGACTAATCCCAAAACGTTTCTCATAGAATGTATCTCGTGGATTGAATACAAAATCGGATTTGTTATAGGACTTCTGCAGCGGTGGGAGGGTAGGAGAAAAAAATATGAAAGTTTGGAATTGGAAAGTGATAAGTTTTCATGTTTTTTTCAGAGAAATAAATTTTCATGTTGAACTGAGAAGGTTTGCCGGTTGTTAATAATTTGTTTCGTGGTAAAACATCCACCATCATTCTGGTTATTGTAGAACCAATAGTTTGAGGTGTTACCTATTTCTATGATTGTATTGTATGTTCAGTATCAGTAGAGTTATGATTCCTGTAGGAATGGTTGATTTCACCTATACAACATTCTGAATCCTTTTTGTAAAATTATGACAGGGAATAGAACGTCGGTATCGTCTCGTACGGGCAAGGCATCTTCTGTAGACTTCAGACAAGAATAGTTTTGCTAACTAATTTTGCAGAAGCATAAGAGGGGAAAGTATGTTCTTTCATCAACTTTCTAGTCTAGTTATATTGTTCAAGTGCCTTCTACTTTCAGGAAATGAAATAAGAGAATCCAAGTTAGAACGTGAAATGAATATAAAAATAGGAATGGGTAGGAGGCATCCTCCTATTCGCGGGTGTCTTCTCATCTTGAAGTTTTTAGTATTGTTTCCTTTTGTAGCGTAAGGTTCTGCTAATATTTAATTAAGCTTGCAAGCGATCGCACCCCCCTCAAAATAATAATCACTTTTCTTTTTTTATTACAAAATGCCAGACGTGTAGTTGTGAGTAGGGATGACAACGGGGCGGGGTCGGGATGCACTTCCCATCCCCTAACCCGCGGGGATTTTTACCCCATACTCTACCCTATCCCCTAATCAAAAAATCGGGGTCGGGGTCGGGGATTCTCCCGTTCAGGGATCGGATACCCCATGGGGAAAATTACCCGTTTTACATTTTAATTATTATTTAAAAAGAACTATAAATTTAAAATATACACTTTTAAGTCAAAAAGAAAACATAATACTAAATATTTTATATTTTATTAGTTAATATAATCATATTTTGTATATATTTTTCAATAAATAAAGATTAAAAATAAACAAAGTACATATGGTATTCTTAAAAAATCGGGTTCGGGGGCGGGGTGGGGATGTATTCCCATACCTGTACCCTATAACAAATTGGGGGAAAATTTCTCACCTCGATCCTAACTTTACCCTATAAAACAGGGATTCCCCACCCCTATAGGGTCGGGCCCCGTGGGGAATTTTATCATCCCTAGTTGTGAGCCATTGAGAGAATTTCTAGGAATACCGTTGTATCCAAAATTTTCAATACTTCTTCCATTAGTTAACTTATAATTATTTCCACATGTCTTATTATTATTTGAAGGAATAGATACAAAGTATTAGAATTTTTCCCGGTAGTTGTAATAGATCAAACCAGTGGTCCCATGTCAAGACCCAATCAAGGTCGGATAGTTGCCAAAAGCCATCTTCTATTTTTTTATTAATCTATTTTTTGTTTTTAAAATCCAACTTACATTTTTTATCAAAAAAAAAAAAAAAAAAATCCAACTTACATTTAAATGTGTTTTAGAAAATTGAAAATCAGAATTAGGAAATGATAGGTAAAACAGATTTTATTTGTCTAATTTTTTTTCGTTTCATATTCATCAAAATCAAGGAACTCGCTGTGTTTGCCAATATTTTGAGAGTGGTCAAGAGCATGAAAATTGTAGCTTGAATACACGTAATAGCTGTTTTTTTGTTTGTTTAATTTTGGCGGATACTCAAAACATGGGTCAAGCTACTGTAAAGGGAATAAACGTTCCTGGGGTTATCTGGGTATATAGCCTGAAAATGGCCAAAATAAGGCAAAAGGGCCCAACCAAAAAAAATAAGGTTAAATAGCCTATTTGATATGTAAAATACCTAAATCACCCTTACTAAACTTAATTAAAAAAGAAACAATAAAGAGAATTAAGATTTGAATGCTTAAATCAAGGAAACTTTTTAAATATTAAAAAATCATAAAAGAAAATAAGAGGGAATCGAAATTTAAAAAAAAAATCAAAACTAAATAAAAAAATCTAACTTTTTCAAAACCGATAATTTTTTTCCCTGTGAATAAAAAGATAGAAATATACGGTATAACCTGCGATATTGTACCGATGATTGTAGTGTACAAAGTATTGTACCCACCCACTTAATTCCTTCCCAAATCCACTATTCAAAATCGCTTAAACTCTATACCGTACAAATTATTAAAATGTCTGTTACAAGCTTCCTCTCAATTGTTGTAGGCATCGTACATTCATCTCCAAAATCGCCGGCCTAATGTATGGTTCAAAATAATATATTGTACCCGAGAGCGGAAAACATAGATCTCCATTCACGTTCTCAGCTCGATGTTAATGGCGATCGCGGATCACTCACTTCCTAGGCCATGTGGCCTTAATGAAAGATGATCGAACTTCCCTTTGAATACGATAGTACCTTTGGATCACATCCAGAACCACCCAAATGCGAAAAAGCTTCCGGATCCGCCATTGATGCTCCAAACCGATTTCTTTGTTTTGACTATTTTCAATGTATTGTCTTCTTCGATCGACAAGAAAACTCCGAAAAACATTTGCTTCCATCCCCAAAGGTTGTAGACGCTTGGAAACCCCTCCTCGGTAAGATCCACGATTTAAAAAACAAGCATCCATGATTGAAACGAGAAGATGAAAACAATAAAATGATAAAAGAATAAACAATAAAATCAAAAATAAAAAAATGAATGAGATATGGAGAGAGAGGGGGATACGTGAGAGTGAGGGAGAGAGAAGATGAGAAATTAAATGATAAAAGAATAAACAATAAAAGCAAAAATTTTAAAAAAATGAATGGGATATGGGGAGAGGGGGATAGTGAGAGTGAGAGGAGATGGAGAGAGAAGATGAGAAATTAAAATGGAAAAAATTTAAAATAAATAAGGGCAAATCGGTATATTAAAAAAATGATAAAAAATGGGCTAAAAAGTCTTATTTAAAAGGAGGGTAAAAACCTAGATGACAAAACGCTCTCTGGATTACCCAAGTTCGTATGAGACAAGGACTTTTATAAACCCTTTAGATACATCTCATTTGATCTCAGCCCTTTATTTTTTTTTACCTTTTTTACCTTAACTATTTTATTAAATCTAATTTAATTTCAACCGTTAGATTATAATCTTAAATCTTAACCATTAATTTTGAATTACAAATAAACACATTTAGATTTTTTTGTTAAATCTAACGTACGAATAATTAGATCGTGAAACTTTATACTCTGAAATATTGAGATGCTTGATTCAGTGTGATCACATCTTTCATTTTGTGATCGTTGTTATTCAAATGTTACTCAAGTAAGTTTGATTGTCGTTTCATCTTTTGAATGTGATCGTTCTTGATATTATTTACGTAATTGATTTTCTTTAATGTCATTAAATGTGATCGTTGTTTTTTGAATGAGATCGTACTTGATCGTATATTTTATAATGTGATTGTCGTTTTTTATATCTGCTCATCTCGTAAGTTATATAAACCTGTCAATAATTAAAATTTGTTATAACATAATGTACTGGATAAATTTCATTATTTTAATATAATATTCATTAAATTATTCAAATGAAAAATATATACAATTAATAAAATTTACATGCAATTGATTATTTTATAGGATTGATTAACTTGTATAAATTGTGATTGTTGACCATCCCAAACTTAAATTTGTGATCGATTGTTTGATACATGTGATTGCATACCCTCTCAAGCTTATCACTATTTTAAACATGTGATCACAAACTCACTAAAAATTAAATTCGAGATTGATTGTTTTGTATGTGTGTTCATATTGTAACCAATTAAATTTTATATCGCCGATGAACAAAATATACGTGATCTCATAATAATTCAAATTTAAATTTGTGAGAAACAAAACGATGTGTGATAGACAATACATGATTGCCTATTTGGTAAAAAATTTATGATCACTATCCTATATATATGTGATCACATACTCAGTCCAAATTCATATGCGTGATCAACTTATTTATACATGTGATCATATATTTTTATAAATATAATTTCGTGATCGACTATATTGTGTATGTGATCGCAAAACAGTAAACTTTATATTTGTGATTGTATATGTGATATAACACTAAATTTAAAATTCTAAGGAAAAAAATCATGACATACCTAGATCTTCAAATTACTATGAAAATTTTGAAAGGGAGATGATAGAGTTGATAGTTAAGAAAAAAAAAAGGAGTTAATTAATGGAGAAAACCCAAATAAAATCTTACGTAATATTTCTGTTAAGTACAGCTGTATTTTTCAAATTTTAATTTATTTAAATAATTAAAATAAAGACACAATTAAAAAAAAAACCACAGTAACTGACTCCCTGTACCATACAGGGATTTTTAGTCCATGTACTATAGAATTTTCCCTCAAAACATATATAATTGTTTACTAATAAAAAATGAGTTATTTTCAACTGAAATTGTCTCAAATGACATATTTTTGTGTAGTAATTACTGAAATATCATAACTTTTTATAGATTACTGAAATGTCATAACTTTTTATAGATTACTCAAATAGCAGTATGAAATTTTTGGTTTTTGACCTAATTTATTGAAATATTTTGTTATTTTTCTTGTTTTTTCTCATTTAAATTTATTTTTTTTTGCCTTTTCTTAGTTCAATAATTTATTGAACTAGTTCTTCTATCTAAGTAATTTTAAAAAAATTATGATATTTTAATAATTAGTATGTAAAAATATGTATTTCAATAATTACTTTTATTTTTCTACTGCACATTGCAAAACAAGGCGATCTAGAGTACAAAAAATAGTAATAAAAATGAAACTGAGTGCTTATTACTTAATAGTAAACACTTATAAATATTTATCATCAATTACAAATGATCACATGTCTAGATTTGAATTTTTATTATTATTATTATTATAAAATTATTGAGAAAATACATAATATTTTATCTCCACTATATAAATGTTTATTACAAAAGTTAATATTTATAGGTGTCAAACGTGACGGCTATGCTATGCATGGCATACTGTAAGACTCTACCAACTCCCCTCAAAATTATCTTTTTTTTTACAATCTTAAAATTATAATATCTTCCGACCAACTTTTTCTTTTTGTAGGCCATTCAATTCAACGTGTGTTGTCGTCTACTTTGGCCGCCACTCAATTATATAGATTTTGATCATCATATCAAAAATATAAACAAAAGAATATGCCTTTCTCATATAATATACCCTCTCATCATTCCACGTTTTATTTATTTTATGTTTTTTATACCGCATAAACTTATAAGATAATATTTTTAATAGGTGACTAATATGGTTTGAACCCATAACATTAAAATTGGAAAGCAATTCCTTGACCACTGGACCAACCCATATTGATTATGTTTTTGATAATCATTTAAAAACACTTTTAACACTCTCAAAAGTTATCTCAAACGAGCCTTAAATCTCTTTTCCCGTTACATATGATTTTGATCCCCTATTTTTTTTCCCTAATCATTGTTTTCTTTAAATTTTGATATATTAACTTTTGGGCTTTTAGTCTGGTTTTATATTTACTTTCAACTATTATTTACTAGATAATACATAGTTGACTGTAACGTTAACTACTTTCCAACGCTATCGTTAAGAATTGAAATTACAATGTTACTATTTATTATCCATATATCATATCTAAACTATCATTTATTTATCATAGATACAATTAATTAACCTGAACAATTGAACATAAAAAAAAAGTTAAAGATGAACTAAAAATGGATAAATTTTAAATTACAGAACTACCAATTAAAATCTGACTGTTCTGTTCAGTGGGATAGGGTCAAAAAAAGAAGGAAATAAAAAAAGCAATGTCAAGTTGGAGTTGGTGAGCTTGGTTGGTGGGCTGCTTGAAGGTGCTGACCTGGATATCTTCCAACACTTTGTTAAAGGGTGATGTTGCTTTCACCTACTTACTATACTACTTCTTGACTTGACAAAATAAAAATTGGTGAAATAATTTCAATCACCCTTTAATATTAGATATTTATCTATATCACGTCTGACTTAAGAGTATGATAATATATTTTGCCTTTTCTTTGATATATAAAGTATCTATTTTTTTTATATATTACATCAAATTTAATGAAGATATATTTTAATTTCTAATATATTGAAAAAGAAACATTGATATATGACTCGTTGAACTATACCCAAGTTGTTTGAGCGTCTCAATTTCTCTTTTATTCTCCCATTAGAAGTTTTAGATATTTGACATTGAAACATTAGAAATGAGGAGATACAATTAACGGGACAATTAATCTTGAGTTAATCATTTCAAAAAATATAAACACGTAAGACAATTGTATTTAACACAAATGATTGATACATGTCACATAATACATTGTCGAAGTCTTTGTTTAATAATTATTTTATAGTCTATGCTTCAAATTAATTAAAATATTTATAAAAATCATATCACATCATCAATAATCGATGAAGTCAATAATAAAGATTGACTGGAAAATAATTTAGAAATTGTATTAGTGCTCTAATTTTTTATTTACTTGTATAGGGTCGAGTCTCCTTTTTTTCGATTTATAATGAAATATTTCAATTTTGAAGTAAGAAAAGAGTGAAACCGAATTTATAATTTCAAATTAGACTAACAACTTACTCAATCTTAAAAAAAATATTGGTTAACAAAAGTGTTTTGCTAGTCTAAATTTGTGAAATGAAAATCATTGAGCCATATTAAAAAATATATATTAATTTTCAGACAAGTGAACCGTTTGAGTTTGTATTATAAAAAGCATATTTTAAACGAATTCGTGTAAACCATGTACATATTTATTTATACCTGAAAGTTGGGTATCATTTTTTGTCCTTCTTCATAGGAAAATATTGTCTGTGTTATTGTTTTTCTGCACAATCAAATACTTCCAAAACCAAAACCCCACCGTAAGTTTTAGCCAGCGGCTTCATATCATACCTACTCCACCACTCTGTTTATTTTGGTTCCAGTATTTCTATTTAATCTCTGTATATTCTTTATATTTCTGTCTTAGTTTCAAAAAAAAAAAAAAAATGGCTCTTTCTTCCACTTCCATTGTTCCTTCTAAATCCATTCTTCAAACTCAAAACCTTTTACCTTCTTCTCAATCTTCCCGTTTTTCTCTCCCTTCCAATTCTCGGATCAAAACCAGTATCCTTGCCCAAGCTTCCGATTCTACAAAGAATCCCATTGTCTCCGATGTTCCGGCGGAGAAGAAACCATCTTCTCCGGCAACAAACTCGACCTTTAAAACGACAACCCGGATTCTGGGTTCTGAGAAATGGAGTGTGGAAAGCTGGAAATCCAAGAAGGCTTTGCAATTACCCGATTACCCGAATCCGGAAGAGCTCGATTCGGTGCTCCGAACGTTGGACGCGTTTCCTCCGATCGTATTCGCCGGAGAAGCGAGGAGTTTAGAGGAACGCTTAGCGGAGGCAGCTATGGGAAATGCTTTTCTCTTACAAGGTGGAGATTGTGCTGAGAGTTTTAAGGAATTTAATGCTGTTAATATTCGTGATACTTTTCGAATTATTCTTCAAATGGGCGTTGTTTTAATGTTTGGTGGACAAATGCCAGTAATTAAGGTTTGTTTTCTGTGTTTGGATGATTTTTTCAATTTTCATTCAAAGATTTGATTTTTAATTGAATTTTATTGTTTTAGGTTGGAAGAATGGCGGGGCAATTTGCTAAACCTAGGTCTGATCCGTTTGAAGAGAAGGATGGTGTGAAATTACCTAGTTATAGAGGAGATAATATAAATGGAGATGCTTTTAATGAGAAATCGAGAATTCCTGATCCTCAGAGGATGATTAGGGCTTATTGTCAATCGGCTGCGACGTTGAATCTTTTAAGGTCTTTTGCTACTGGTGGTTATGCTGCAATGCAAAGAGTTACTCAATGGAATTTGGATTTTGCTGAGAATAGTGAGCAGGGAGATAGGTATTACCATCTGCTCTATTCAATTCTCGTGAAATTAGTTGAGGTGCACAGAAAGCTAACCCGGACACCCATATATATATATATATAATGAAAAATTTTGATTTCACAATTTAGGAATTCTTTTACCTTTTCCCCCAACTTGTCGGTGATTGAGTTTCCTTTAATTTGCATATTTATTTCTCAGCCAGTCTTTAATGAAAAAAAAGTAGAATCATATTTTTTGGGGTTTTGAATTGAATGATCCCCACTTTTCTAGTTATATATATGCTGTTTATTTTTGGCTTGGTGATAAATTTGGGCTTTTGAATAATTTGTTACTTTATGGGTGTATTAGATATCATGAGCTTGCTCACCGAGTTGATGAGGCCCTTGGATTCATGGCTGCTGCTGGACTTACTGTTGATCATCCTATTATGACAGCAACTGATTTTTGGACTTCTCACGAATGTTTACTCTTGCCGTACGAACAGTCACTTACTCGGTTGGATTCGACTTCGGGTCATTACTATGATTGTTCTGCTCACATGCTTTGGGTGGGCGAACGTACTAGGCAGCTGGATGGTGCCCATGTTGAATTTTTAAGAGGGATTGCTAATCCTCTTGGCATTAAGGTAATTTGTGTGAGATTAACCTTATAAATTAGTTATTTTGTTGATTATTTAGGTTACAAAGATGTTTGAGCTTATCTTATTTATGGGATATGCAGATAGAAAAAAAGATGTTTCTTGTTGTTGTATATAAATTGATTTGGTAGATAGTTTTATGATTGTTCAGGCTTGACAAAAAATCAATTATAGGACGGCGAATTGTTTTTCTTGTTCCAACTCTAGTTTGAGTGACAACTAATTATTTTTTAACAGCTGCTAAGTCTGAAATGCTTGCTTTATCTCCTGTTAAAAGAGTTCCTCGTGTACTCTACTGGTTTTTATTATGCTCTCACTCTACTTAATGTTCTTGGCTAAATTAGATGAATCTTATTTTATAGGTAAGTGACAAGATGGATCCCAACGAGCTAGTTAAGCTCATTGAGATTTTTAATCCTCAAAACAAGGCAGGGAGGATAACAATTATCACCAGAATGGGAGCTGAGAACATGAGAGTGAAGCTTCCTCATCTGATTAGAGCAGTTCGCCGCGCCGGGCAAATTGTTACATGGGTTAGCGATCCTATGCATGGAAACACTATCAAAGCTCCCTGTGGTCTCAAGACCCGACCCTTCGATTCTATACGGGTATTTTATTCATCTTTTTGTTAAATTGAACATAGAATTTCAAATCAAAATCTCTAGATTTACCCTAAATGCTGGATGAACAGCAGTGTGAAGCTGCTGAATGATGCAAAAATCTCATTTGAAAAAAAAAAGTAAAAAGAAAAAAATTGCAAAAATATTAGTAAAAAGATGATGTTGACATCACGTCTGTCTAGTGGATGTTTTCATTTGGTGGGATTTGGACAATGATAGATTTTACTTTTAGTGGAATAAGTCAAAATAAGATTCATTCATTTTAATTATTCATTAAGAAATTTGGTTGGTAGGTAGGTAAGCGGGGTAGTTGTATATCCCTATCACCAAGTTGGTACGTCTGGAACCAAATTTTCATTAACATTTTGGTCGCTTCTGTTTTAATTCATGTCATTGTAGGTGGGGTTCATCTAATTTGAAAGGAATTGTATCAAGTTTTGTAACAGGTTCAATCTGGGTCAGTGAACGAAAGTTTTAAAAACGTGTCATTTTTGGAATTTGTATTGTGCAGGCTGAGGTGAGAGCATTCTTCGATGTGCACGAGCAAGAGGGCAGTCACCCCGGAGGTGTCCATTTGGAGATGACCGGACAGAATGTGACAGAATGCATTGGTGGGTCCAACCCAGTAACCTTCGACGACTTGGGTTCACGCTACCACACCCACTGTGATCCCAGGCTCAATGCTTCACAGGCTCTCGAGCTCGCCTTTATCATTGCTGACCGTTTCAGAAAGAGGAGGATCAAAATGCAGACTTCTTTTCCCTCTCTAGGGCTATAGAATAATGGTCAAGTAGTAATTAAAGTGATATTTGTCCTTGTAATATGTTATTTTCTTCTTTCCAAAAGTTCCCCTGCCCCTGTTTCAACACTGGTGTTTATTTGGATCCATTGTATCTTTGTTTTTTTTTTTTTTTTTTGTACTACAGTGAAACTGCCTTGCCTCATATGGAAAGAGGCAAATAAGCTAATGAATGGGTTCAATTGCTACCTTTCCCAAATTAGCTTCTCATTTTACTATTTCTAATAAATATTTTTTATTAAATTTATATCTCTAAATTATTATACATGTGATCTTATGTTGTTTTAAATATAATTCATATCGTCAATAAATTGTATTAATTTTGATGGAAGGCTAATCTAAAGTTAAACTCGATAAAAATTAATAGGGGTGTGAAATCGGTTTTCGGTTTTACTCTCGGTTCAGACGGACGGAGGAATGATGTTCATACTTTTCATGGATTTTTTAGATTTTTTATTGTACGGACCAAAATACGGGTTTTGGGTTTTACTCTCGGTTCGGACGGACGGAAGAATGATGTTCATACTTTTCATGGATTTTTTAGATTTTTTATTGTACTGACCAAAATACGGGTTTTGGGTTTTACTCTCGGTTCGGACGGAGGAATGATGTTCATACTTTTCATGGATTTTTTAGATTTTTTATTGTACGGACCAAAATACGGGTACGGAAATGATTGTTTTTGCCTTTTGGAATTTGAGTTATTGCTTTAAAATAAATCTTTCTTTGAATTGTTATTTTTAGTTTACAATGTAAAATTTGATATTTAATTTTAAATTTTAAATAACTCTAATATTTAATTTAAAATTAGTGTCAATCTAAAGGTAAAAATTTATGAACCATTGGAGGTTATTGATTATTATTATTATTGTGATGTGAAATGTCAATCCTTGAGTAATATATTAATTTTAATTTGATTATGTATTTAAATAATTGTATATTCAATTTTGACTTCCAAATAACTCTAATATTTAATTTATAATTGATATTAATTCAAAATTAATAAAAGTAAAATTGTATTTGAAGAATATTTTGATAAAAGAATTAAAAAAATTTGTGGTTAACCAATATAATTAATAATATATATAATATTGTAAAAAAATATAATAAATCAGTTATAATTAATTCAAAATAAATATATATATTTATATATATATATGGGCTATTACATGAAAAAATAAAAAAATAAATAAAAAAGGGGCAGTGGGCTATTTGAGACCCTGGGTTGGGCAGGGGCTGGGTGGGTAGGGTAATTTATTAAAAAAAAAAAAAGGGTTTGGTTCGGTCTGGTCCTGTTTCACCGCTCTTGAACCGAAATCAAACCGATTCTTTATCGGTCCGAAAATTTACTAACCGAACCAAACCAAAATTGACGGTTTCGATCCGGTTCAATCGGTTTTGCGGTTTAGATTCTCACCCCTAAAAATTAAGATGAATTTATTATTAGATTACAAATTTCAAAGGGTATGACTTCATTGTACATTTTTATCTTTCATTATTAATTTTATATGTTATCTTTCAAGTATTTCTTCATTTTTAAAAATTCGGTTGAAATCTCAATTATATTTCCAAAAAAAAAAAACATGTTGTTGAATATTATTCTTTTTTCTTTCCAGATTTTTAAATATGAAAAGAATTTAATAACTTTTTGAAAATAGAATACTAAATAGAGAAATATTCAAAGGGGAATTATTATTATAAAAAAAATTGTAATTATTTACGTAAATCACTTTATTAAAAGAGTATATTGCTTTTATTCAATAAATTATAAAACAATTGACTTGTAATATTTATTATTTTGAATTGAAAAATTATCATCTAAATAAATTTATTAATTTAAAATCTTATTTTATCATAAGGATTGTTAATTTAATTTTGATAAATTATTTCTTAATTCAATAATTTATTGTTTTGATATGATAAATCTATTATTTAATAAATAATTTTTTTACTAATGGTATAAAATGGAAATTCATATCTAAATTTTATTGTTTGAGATAATTTCTCAATAATCTCAATAAACAAACTTAATTTTTTTTAACGAAAATTCTGCAGACAATTTCCATTCCCTATTTCCACGACGGCGCGTCTATTTTTTTTCTCTTCAACTTAAACTTGCCGGTGCGAGAATCGGATAATTCTCCGGGCACACGGTTTGACCGCGACTCTTAAAAAAAATGGTCCAAACTCCAAACCGCCATACCGGTCCGCTTAACCTTTACGCACACGTTCTCAAATATCAAACCGGCTCCATTTCCATTGCCAATTAACCTCTTGAAGCTTTACCGCCATAAACTCGACGAACATTTGATTCAATCCGAAATCAAGCAATGGAGTGTTCTCAATCACAAACTACGGTTTTCGGAATCAGAGATCGCAGACTAGAAGCTCTTGGAAATCTCCGAATTCTTCCCGATGAAGTTATCAATGCTATCTTGGAAAATCTCACTCCTCGAGATATCTCTCGTCTTGCTTGTGTTAGCAGGTTTTAAGGCGTTCTGATTGATTATATCTCCGTTTATTGAATTCAGATTCATACGATTTTTAAATTCTTAAATTGGAATTCAGGTTATCTAGGATTGTTGATGGAGTTCTGTATCTTATGAACTTTCTGATGAATATTGGTGTAAAAAGTCTATTACATTTAAATATTTGATTGAGGAATTTGAGACTTGCCTGTTCACAGTTGCACTGCTACAGGATTTTAGTTTGCTTACATTGAAGTTTGTTTTCATCGAAATATAATTGCTATGAAAACTAGTCCTACAAGTTCTTCAGGCTAATTTGCGACTAAATCTTTCACATTATGTCAGCTAGATTTATCGATTTCGTATCATGTATCAGAATATGTTTTACACGCTTACATTAGTTACCATTGGTGCTCTGTTGTGGTCTAAATTGGCTAATGTATCTTGTCTTATCTTTTATTTTATCAAAGAAGTAATAATTAATCTTTTGCCAGTACTGTTTTCTCTGAGTCTTTGTGTGAATCGACTGATTTCATGAATCGGCAGCTGATGAACGCAACTCATGTTCTCATGCTATTATTTAGTATTATTAACACCAAATATTAATTTTTCTGGCTTGTGCACACCTTTTTGGGAGAAATGCTGGGGAAGTTAACGGATAGATGTGTAAATTTTCTGGTATTGCTCATTTACACTCATTCTCTTTGAAATGCAGTGTTATGTACATTTTTTGCAATGAAGAACCTCTCTGGATGAGTCTTTGCCTCGATCGTGTAAAAGGTCCATTTCAGTACAAGAGCTCCTGGAAGAAAACTGCTCTCAATTTGTATGTTTCAGAAATATATAATGTTGTTCATTTTCTTGAGAAATTTTGTTATTACTTCTTTCTGAATGGCCATGATTGTCTTGCTCTTACAAGATTTCTTTTGTCACTTTTAGTTTGTGTACAAATTTTATTTTTGTCATTCTCATATTCTATTTTCTTTTCACTACAGAGAGAATCTCCTTAATGACTTTGATGATCTGTGCAGAAAGCAATTACATTTTAATGGTAAAGGTTATTTTGAATAGAAATAGATTTTCATTCTCCGTGGGAGATCTTCTGTTGGTGCCTTGTAATTTTTACTTCTAGCTTACCAATGGCAGGTTTCGATTCTATATTCTTATACCGAAGATTTTATCGGCGCCATACTACATTGGATGGATTTTATTTGGACACTGGTAATGTGGAAAGGAGAAACGATCTTTCTGGGGAGGAATTTCATAGTGAGTTTGATGGGAAGAAACCGGTATGTTTGATTAATAATAGTAGTTCTTCCTTCTCATTACATCTAGGTTTTTATATGTTACTTGTAAGTTGTATCATGTCGATTTGCTAATTTAACTAGCCGTTTTATGCCAGGTTTTACTTTCTGGCCTAGCTGACACTTGGCCAGCTAGGCGTACATGGTCAGTTGACCAGCTATTGCTAAAATATGGAGATACGACTTTCAGAATCTCTCAAAGGAGTGCTCGGAAGATTTCAATGAAATTTAAGGACTATGCATCATATATGCAACTTCAGCGGGATGAGGATCCCTTGTATATATTTGATGACAAGGTACTGGAAGATGATAGTAACACTGTTCTTTTCCTTCTAAGTTCATTTTGTCAAATTGGTTGCCTTCTTTTATTTTATGCAGTTTGGGGAAGTTGCACCGGATTTGTTGAAGGATTATAGTGTGCCTCATCTATTTCAAGAAGATTTTTTTGATGTAATGGATGGAGATCAGCGACCTCCATTCAGATGGCTTATCATTGGTCCAGAGAGGTCTGGAGCTTCTTGGCATGTTGATCCAGCACTTACAAGTGCCTGGAATACTCTTTTATGTGGCCGTAAGAGGTATAACTTTTATCATTTATCCTCCTACAGATTTCTCTCTCTCCTGTCTGTATGTCTCTTTCCCCCTCTCACCCGCTATCCCTTGCTCCCTTACTCTTTGTATCCCCCCCCTCCCTTTCCCGAGGCTCGAACTTAAACAATTCATTATTACATGCTTGATAATATTTAGTTTTTTTTATTATTATTTTTTAATTATCACGCCTTAGCTCAATGGCCATTGGCCCCCATTGAGGCTTGTGTTTAGTAGCTCCAGAAGATTATTGTGTCCCAGTGCGCCGCGCCCTGCTCTCTAATAAACCATGCTTTTAACTCAAACATTATGTAGATGATTTATCACTGCTCAGTGCTCATTCTATATTTTGATGATATGAATGAACTACGTCCATAAGTTCAATATTTGGTTTACTTCAAACTGGCCATTTTGTTGCAACAGTATTAGGATTTGCAAATATAACATACCCTTTTCCAAAGTAGACATTGTGCTTTGTTGGCTTGGTTGGTGGTGGAATTTTTATTGGGGTTATGTTGGAATTTTAAACTATTAGTTTAGGCATTCATCATCCCTTGTGATAGATGTATCGTGGATAAGATTTTAGGGTGTCCATCTTTAGGTAGCTTGACTGGAGATTTGTATGAGTCTCATTGTTAAACATGCAAATCTCTTCCTTGGTTGTAGGGATGTGATGACTTTATCAATGTAAAAAAGGAAACTTTGAGACTATTTTGCCAAAAGTGGGATAAGACATCCATCCAGCTGAGCCAAAAGAGATTACATTAGAGCTCTCCAATTGACCATAAATATAATAATGTTGATTGAATTTTTTTGTTTGATAAGAAATTATTTGTGGAAGTACAAAAGAAGTGGAAACACCACCCAACCGTCGAAGGAGATCATAGAATAATGCTTCAATGGCATAAATTCATAAAGAATCATAATTGCAAAGAGGTTTTTAGGGTACCAAGCAGAGTTCATAAAATTAGAAAATTCTGAACTTCAAAAAAAAAAAAAAAAACTGAAGAAGAATGTGCGAAACTCTTTTGACCGAAGCTTCTAATAATGTTGTTACTGCATTAGACCAAATAGTTCCTTTTAAAGGAATGACCACATAGGAGTTGTTCTATAGCCAATGCTACCTTGTCTCTTCTTTCGATCAATGATGTATCATGTCAAGATAGGACGTTTTGGTATGAATATCCCATTCTTTGTTAACAGGAGCTTGATGTCATGCATTATCTATCACCCATTATATTTGAATCATTGTATTATCTGATGTCTACATCTGTATTTTCATTGTGTTTCTTTTGTGTATGTAAATAGCTGCATATTATTTTTTATCCCTAGTTATCATTAATAGAAAAATTAATAACGGAAAGCAGTATAATAATGTTTGAACAGGTGGGCATTGTACCCTCCAGGTAAAGTACCTTTAGGAGTTACAGTTCATGTTAGTGAGGACGATGGTGATGTCAATATTGAAACTCCATCTTCGCTACAGGTATTTTGGCCTAAGCATGCTGGTCCTCATGTGTTTCATTTTGTCTGTGTAGACTTTTTACTTTATTCTATTTTGTATATAGTGGTGGCTCGATTATTATCCCCTTCTTGCTGATGAAGATAAGCCTATTGAATGCACCCAACTACCAGGAGAGACAATCTATGTTCCAAGTGGTTGGTGGCACTGTGTCCTTAATCTGGAAGCAACTATTGCTGTTACCCAGAATTTTGTAAATTCCAAGAATTTTGAATTTGTATGCTTGGACATGGCACCTGGCTATCGTCACAAGGGAGTTTGTCGTGCTGGATTCCTTGCTTTGGATGGAGATATGTTTGAAGATGCTGAAACTTATATTTCTGGTGATAAAGGTAGTCTGAGTTACTCAGATCTTAGAAGGAAAGAGAAAAGGATCAAATCACACAAATGTGAAGATGGTACAAATCATGAAAATACAATGAATGGTGCCTCTAAATTCTATAGGTTTTGGAAGCAAGGTTTTTCTTATGATATAAAGTTCTTGGCCTCATTTTTGGACGAGGAAAGAGATCACTATAATTCTCCTTGGAGCTCAGGAAACTGCATTGGACAAAGGGAGATGAGGGAGTGGTTATTTAAGCTATGGATTGAAAAACCAGCAATGCGGGAGTTAATATGGAAGGTATGTCTTTTTCTGGCTAGTCGATGCTCATACAAGAAAGTATTCTGCAATCAATTTCACTTGGTGGGTCAAGTAAACTGTAGGAGATCCAACTTTTCCCCCTTCCCATTCACAAGTAATTATGTGACGTCTTTCATGATAACTTGTGGGATTTGTTCCATCATATCAACCTTATTGGACAACAAACTACCTCGTGAGGGGAAATTTTTTGTTCTCCATTGTTTTTATGTTGGTCAAGATATTTATCATTATAAATTATAATTGATTATATGTCTTTCTCATACAGTTCTATCTTCACGGTCATTACACTGACGACAAGTTTGTTTTCTTCCTTTTGTTATTGTATTAAACTATCATTAGTTTTAAAAGTTTAAGTAGTTAAGTCATTGTGAATGTAATTTTTTAATTCATTCTTTACTTCCTTCACATGTCAAAAGTTAGCTGTTAATTTACAGTCAAGTGCAATCACTTATTTAATCTCAACTAACTGTAATAGTATTGTTGTACTTCAATATGTCTCAGGGAGCATGTCTTGCTTTAAATGCGGGAGAATGGTTAAAATGCCTTGAAGAAATTTGTTCCTTTCATGATCTGTCTCCTCCCTCCGATGATGAGAGGCTTCCTGTTGGCACGGGTAGTAATCCAGTAAGTGTGCTCAATTTTTTGCTCTTCCCTGTTCATAGTATATCCTTGATGGTAACATTTCATTTGTCATCTTGCTTCATTCTACATTCTTGATGCGTTTTACAATCTTGAATGCCTTTTTCAACAACATATTTAAGATGAAAGTGAAATCAATTTTTTTTATGGAAAATTGCATTGTGAATGCTCATGCTAGAATTTGAACCTAAAGCCTCAAGCAAGCAATATCTCACACCAACCAATGGGCCACTTGGATATATGCAAAGTGAAATTAATTAAAGTACATCATAGGAAAAATTTCTGATTAAGCTATTTATGTAGTAATGATTTTTAGAATTTGTGGCATGTGTTGAAATGTATACTCTTACGAAAGTAAAGGCAGTGTGAAGGAAAAGAAAAATAAGTGAAGTAAAATGGAACAAAAGCTACCCCAGCCCACAATCCCTTTGCAGAACTCTATGTTTAACATTTTAGGAAATAGCTACATGTCCCTTTGTCCTTCATGAATATTCTTTTGTAATTCTCTTTCTGTAGGTTTATCTCATGGATGACCATGTTATAAAGATATTTGTTGAAGAAGGTGTTGAAGCTTCAGTATATCGTCTAGGCACTGAGGTAGTGTTGTACTTCCATTTTTTTGCCATAAAATAATGTCCTTACGTCATCTAATTTTAGTGTTGCATACTTTACAGCTTGAGTTTTACAGTCAGTTATTTAAAGGCAATTCTCCACTAAAAAATCACGTTCCTGAAGTCTTAGCTTCCGGGATTGTTTATCTTGAAAGTGGAGGTTACAAAATTGTGCCTTGGGATGGCAAAGATAATCTGGATGTGATTGCCAAGTGCAACCTGATTCCAGAGAAGTGCCAAACAGATGGCTTTCCTTTTGGTGCATGGAACAAAAAACAATTCGAGGACAGAAAAGTTGGTCTATCAGTATTTGAACTAAATAAACTTGATGTACCTACAAAGATATGGCCATATATCATTACAAAACGATGTCGAGGGAAGATGTTTGCTCAATTGTAAGATTGACAATTTCTTGTTTAAGTTCGAATTTTCATATCATTTTGGAAGTGACACACTTTAATTAGTCTTGAATGATTGATGGCATTTGTGCAGAAGAGATACTTTAGCATGGGATGATATTTTAAACTTAGCTTCATTTCTGGGAGAGCAGTTGCGCAATCTTCATCTCTTACCTCATCCACCTATCAATAATCACATTGCATCCAGTAGCTTTTCATTTGAGGCCATTCCTGATAGATCAAACATTCCTGTTGAGTGGGATGTCTTAATTAGTACTCTAAACAAGAAGAGGAAGGATATTTCAAACCGCTTGAAGAAATGGTATGCTGGCATTCTTTATTAATCAGTAATCATATATTAACTAAAGGTTCAGTCTAAAGTCTTCTAGTGCTACCTAGAGGTTTTTTGTGTTTGAGTGTGGTTGTAGGTTTGGTTAAACATCTTCTGCATTTTAATGAAGGTGTGGTTATATTGTATCCTCCTTGAATTTACAGTTAAATGTGCTTGAACTAGAGAAAGGATTCTGGTTATGAAACCCTTTGGTATCACCCAATTGAGATGTTAATTCTCTCTCTCTATTCATAGAAATTGATCAAACTTTCATTAATCAGCCAGGAGAAACAAGAAGGATTGTAAGATGTTTACTCACGCAACCAAAGGGGTAAAAAAATGCCAATGGGTGTTATAAAAGGGTAGTCACTCATTTGCCTGTGTTTGAATGATCTAGAAGAAGGCCTGACAATGGGCTTAGGCTAGACAAACACGAATATGCCCAACCTGGAAAGATAGGTAGACACCCTAGTGTTTCTGTTTCTGCGATTGAAAGGACGAAAATAATTGGGTTCTACCCCTTCTGGAAACTGCAATCGGTGGTTGAGCTGAAGTACTCAGTGTAAATTAAGGCCCATTTACTTCCATATGTAAACTTCTGTGGTTAAGAGTACATACTGTGAAGTTGTTCTAAGGACATTGAATTTTCCAGATTGTTTTGAACAGGAGGGATTAGTCAAGTAGTCAGTGAGGGATTTCACTTAGAACAGCCTTGAAGTATGGAGCGATCTAACTCTTCCATCTTCACCTCTTCTAGGGCAAAATGGTAATGATCTGGAGGAGTTCAGATGTCTCATCAATCTAACTGGCTGTTAATTTCTTCCCGGTTGGAATGGTCCAAGAACTGCTGCTTGATTTTTATTCCTAAAAAGCCGAGATGCCTTATTCAACACCATTAGTGAATGGAATTATTGAGCTCTTAGAATTAAACAAGTAGTTGAAATTTTTTATGTAGTATTAATGGATAAGGAAATAACACTGGATCTGGAACTGGAAATTACACTTTGTACCTATGTATGTTGCAAAGTTGGCCTCTGCTTATGTCTTTATAGAACTAAGAAGAGATTTCTTTTCTTTTCCCTTTTCCCTTTTTCAATTTCATTTAGAAGTATTGTTTATTGATTGTGCATTTATATCCTTTTTGGTACTTTTAGAAGCATGAACAGTGAACCTAAGCAGGACTGCTATTAACCAAGTGCATCATTTGGCCAATTAATTTTTTCTATTTTGGTGTTCATAGACTCGTAGAATCATCTTCCTTTTTCATTTCTACTAAGAATCTTTCCTCTTGTTGAGGGTTAATTGTTATGTTTCTCATTTCTATACTTCTATTGCTTAATCTTTACTGTGCTTACACACATCCACATTGTGTGTATGTGATGTTTTTTTTTATACGAGATAATTTCATTGATAAATGAAAAGATTACTTAAAACCCTGGCCACCCCAAGGATTACAATTGTGTGTATGTTATGTTATGGGGATCCAGCACCTTCCCCCCCTGTTCTTCCCTTCCCTGCCCCTCTGATGGTGATGCTAGTAGTTGTGATAAATGGATGCAACTTATTGAGAATATTTTTATGCAATGAAGCATTCTAACGACGTGGCATGAAGGATATAAAATTTTCCTTCTGAACCAGTCTGTTTAATTGTGCAGTGGAGATTCTATTCCAAGTTCACTGATTGAGAAAGTTGACGAATATTTACCAGATGATCTAGCAAAGTTGCTCAATATAATTCAGGTTTTCTTCCTTGTTTTTTAAGGTTCTTTTAGTAAGTTTTTTTTTTTGGGGGGGGGACCAGGAATAATGTTCATAGAAAAATCAATGTGCATTAGAGAATGAAAATTTGAGGTATGGTATCTACCCACACTAGTAGCCAAAATAAGATCATAAAAGGCTCCCATTGGATTGCATTAAAAAAAGGCAGTTCGCAGTAAAAAGGAAAACAAGATTTGGGTAATGAGCTCTGTCTAGATGTGTGAAAGATGATGGAAGTCTCTGGATACTTCTCATCTTTATGCAGCTCATCTTGTTTTGTGGTTTCTCTCAAGTAAAAAAAAACACCAGGCTGTCATAGTGAGCATCTACCATAAAACCTTAGCCTCTCCCTTAAAAGAATTTCCTATGAAAATTTGCACTGTGAAATCATACAATTGAAGGATGTTCCATTAAAGCTTCTTAGAGAAGTAAATTGAAGAAAATGTGCTCTTGGTCTTTAACATTGATGTTGCACTGCACACATCAGTTGGAGGAGATAATTAGGTTTGAATTGCATAAAATAGTTTATTTTTGTAAGAGCCAAGGATCAAATAATTTTTTTTGGAACACATATATGTTCATGACATATTGTAATAAAAAACCTGAGGGCAAAGGAATTGTCAAAAGAGAGTTGAACATAGATTTGGGCCATTTTATTATTAACTGCTTGTCAAGACCATATAGTGTTTATACTTAGGGTCCGTTTGGTATAGCTTCTCCTAAAAATGTTTTGTGTTGAACATTTTAAAAGAAATATTAATTAAGTGTTTCATCTAAAAACACTTGAGTGAAGTATTTTAAGTGAAATACTTGTTTATAAACACTTTTAGAAGAATCTCAAATCAAGTATTTTCTCCGAAAACACCTTTTACTATACTCGAGTGTTTTCAGGTGAAACACTTCATTAGTATTTCTTTTAAAATGTTCAAAACAAAGCATTTTTAGGAAAAACTATACCAAACGGACCCTTACTGTATTTAGTTTTTTATTATGTACAGTTTTCAATGATTTGCATTTTATTTCAGGATGAAAATGACCTTGGAAAAGTTTGCATGGGTTTATCATGGATTCATTCTGATATCATGGATGATAATATTCAAATGAAGCCATGTTTGGTTAAACAATGCTTTGGTGGGAATGCTGAAGATAATAGGCTGTCTTACAAGGGTTCTATGAATGACTGTAGTGACAATGGAGTGAGAGAATCTTGGCAGCCAAGCTACATACTTGATTTCAGCAATTTGTCAATAGGTGCGTGATTTTCATGCTTCCAGTGGACATGGTTTGATTATATATTATAGTTTCAGCACAGCTTTTATGCTTTATATCTACATTTCTTTTCAATTTGTTTTGGATTTTACTAATTCATGGGTCGTAACAATTAATAATAAAAAATAAGTGTAGCATTTGGTGCAGCCTGGCAACTAATTCTCAAGAAATTATTCCAAGAAATTTTTATTCAAACTTGAGATTATAAAGGCAAATTCTATTAAAAAAAAGATTATAAAGGCAAATAATACATTTGCTAATAAGTTTTTGCTAATACATTTAGCTAAGTCAAAAAGCCAAACAGTCAAATAAAGCCTTCAGCAATTAGAGACAGTAATTACTAAAATATTTAAGTTTGCTCTCCAAAGGGGGGCAAAAGAACACTAGACTCCCAAATGTCATTCCAAGATTTACAAGAGTCCACAAAAATCCTTCTATTCCTTTCGAGCCAAATATTCCATAAAATCGATCGAACCCCTTTAACCCATAAGACTTTACCCTTGCAAGACAATAGGCCCAAAAACCCCCCCCCCCGGGCTTCCACCAAAGCTAGCACTTTTTTTTTTTTGCCCCTCTCCCCCCCCCAACTAATATTAAAAGTGTTGAAAGAGGAAACCCAAATATTCTGAGAGAAATTTCCCCCAAAAAACCCCCCCCCCCCCCCCCCCCCAGTCCCCCACAACCCCCCCCCCAAACCCCCCCCCCCCCCCCCCCCCTTTCCCCCCCCCCCCCCCCCCCCTTCTTGCACAAGCAGCACCAATTAGGCTGTAGACAACCAAGGCTTTCAGCTTGAAGTTTTTGGTTGGAGTTGAGGCCACCATTACCACAATCCAAAGGAACACTTTTGATTTTTGGATAATTGCCTTTCCAAATCAGATTATGATTGTAGTCAAGATCAAACCCACTGAATTTCCACAGTAAATGAAGAGCAGACTTACACGAGAATCCCTCCCTTGGATGAGGTCTCCAACTCTAGTATCCTCCCTGCTATTCAGACGGATGGGCTCCAACAGGGACTGCAGCTCAATCCACTCCAAAACCTCATGATCTTTGAATTTCTTCTAAAATCAATAACCCAATCGTTAACCTCTTCTTTCCAAGCAAGACTAACCGGCCCCGCCCTTGTTCATCGCAAGAAATACAAATTAGGGAAAAGAGATTTGAGAGGCTCCCCAACCAAATGTGACCCAAAACGATGTTGTCCCTTTCCCCAGCACAAAACACATTGTTGTCAAAAAAGGCTTAAGCTTGAAGTGCTTCCATGGGCTTTTGTTAATACATTTGGAGTGGATTTTGGAGCTCCACCCCAAATCATTAATGCCATGTATGTTGCTAATACAGTTAGCTAATCAACAAACAGCAAATAAATCACAATTAACAGTAAAGTAACAAGCTACTAAGGTAGCTCTCCTTCATCAATTCCCTCCCTTTAAAAAAAAATTATATATCATCCTCGGGTTCAAAATGATGTAAAAATATCTGAAACGGCAAAATTATTCAAGAAAGTTACCATATGGGGCTCATCTATCGTTTCCTCTTGAGAATCATTGCTTCTTGAACATACATGCGACTATCAAAGTTGAGATTGCAATACCATAATAGGTGCAGCCAATTAACCAATTAGCTACAGTTAAGAAGGTAACTAGTTGACCGATTAACAACTAAATAACTAATTACATTTCAAAAATTAAAACAATAACTAATCAATAAACTAGCATCTGATGCACAATTAATAATCAAGAACAAGCTCTATTGAAAAATGGAACTAGCCACCGACATGGGATGATGATCAAAAGTATTTGTTTTCATTTGCAGATGATCCAATCTGTGACTTGATTCCAATATACCTTGATATATTTAGAGGAAATCCTTATCTTCTTCAGCAGTTTTTGGAAAGCTATAAACTTCCTTTGGTGAGAAGACCGCAACAATTAGATTCCGGTGACGACAAGTTACATAGACTTTCATATCGTGCCATGTAAGTCAGTGGATGCCATGTGTGCATCAGTTGGTCTTGTCTTTTTTAATTCTCAAATTCTTTGCAGATATTTTAACTGTTGGTAGTAAATTTAAATGCTTGTTACTGTTGACAAGCAAGTTTAATTTATTAATTATAACTCCCTAATAGCTGAACAAGGTAAAGGAATAAGAAGTTTGATTATGCTAAGAATATCATGAAAAGTTGCATTGATGACGAGTCTGAACTGTTCTCACCGGAGACCTCGATGAAATGACGGTGGTGGTTTCATTTTTATTTCTATGGTATGTGTAACAATGAAGAACTAAGAAGGTTGCAGGGTGTGAACAGCCGACTGAACTTTTGGTTTGCAGTTAATATCGGGATTAACCTTTCCCCTGAAAAAAGAAAAAATGGAATGAAGAAAGAAAGAAAGAAATTCCCGCTTGCTTCCTTGGAATTAATTTTTAATCAAGAACTAGTGGTGTTTTTTTCCCTTTTTTTGTTTAGTATCACGAAATTATTCTGTTACTCCGTTTTTCTTTTTTCTCACTTTTCATTTTTAACTATTTAAACATTCATGTTTCTGGTAGGTGCTACTGCATTTTGCACGAAGATGATATCATGGGTGCCATGTGCAGTATTTGGAAGGAATTGAAAACGGCGAAGTCTTGGGAGGAAATTGAGCTAATAGTGTGGGGAGAATTAAATAACTACAAAGGTTTTACGTGATCCTATTCTATTGTGGCCCAAAGTTAGAAGATTGACCTGAATATATGTACACTTCTTAAATTTATGATTGAATACGGCAGGTAAGTTGTCACTAATTAGGTATAGAATCAATAAGTTCCATACGATCGCATTTGCAACTTGTAGATTTGTCAAATTGATTTTTTTTTTCTTCCAATTTTGTAATGTCGTCACAGTGAAACAAAAAAGAAAGAAAGAAATTTTGTAATATTGAATATATCATTCTTATCTGCTATGGTGACCGCTTTTCAAAGAATGCCTAAACTGTTCCATGCTCTGCAGAGGCCAACCTGCGCCTTTTCCAGGTTTGATTTCTGGTGGAGCGTTGAAGAGAACTTGAGAAACAGAATAGCTGGAGACTTTTATTATTTAGTTTAATAAAGGTATGGTTTTTCAAAGAAGATCTCTCTTAAGATTTGAGAATAAGACTGCAAAAGTTGTCTTTGTGATCAAACCAATCTGGTTTTAAGAAAAAAAATCAGTTTTTTTTAATAGGTGATTGGGGGCGTGATAGGTACGTCATACCAACAGATAACATTAGTTGAGTTGTTAATTGTTACTGATTTATTAGGTCAAAGACTAGTAGTTCAATTTTAAATCTTCGCAAGGAACTACTTATCTTAGAATTTTTCATGGAATCCATTTAAGCCAACTGCAAATTCTGAGTTCCCCTAAATACGATAAATGTAGACTGGACTCATAGTCTGTACCGAAGGTTAAGTGACGGTTTCAACATTCAATCAGCAATCGTATTCTGAGTAATTAGAAGTGTTTCTAAAAGTAGAACCAAGTGATGAATCTGAGGGCTTTCAGATGAGCATCCACAAAAACATGACAACTCCAAAGGAGCTTCACATTCACTAGTATTGTAATATTGACCTTCGTTTGCTTCCACGTGAACCAGAATCCATGAAGTTACTTTTACAATCTAAGCTGATGACAGGTAGTTACTTCTAATGGTAACTGATCAATTATTGGTTTCAACCACGCCGACGTTAAAACCAAAATTTGTTCAGATCTTGCTAATCACTACTGTGTTCCACCTTTGTAACACGACATCAGATGACAAACAAAACAACAATTGATAACAGTTAGTTAATTTAAAACCATGGCTACCATAATTTAAAGTAAATTTATAAGCAAAAATATAAACTTCGATCTAAAAAAGATCTGAATGATGTGTTAAATAAAAGATTCTCTGAAGCAAATAATTAAAAAGATAGACGCATGCTTAGGCTACCAATATGTTGAATACAAAGAAAAAAACTCAAAACATCCCGAAAATCATGTCCTATAAGCAGCCGCAACAAATAGTTTTTAAAAGCAAAATACGGTGACATATAAGGATAACAGAACGTTCACAAGATTTATCATCTGAAAAGGAATTAAGCAGCAATGGAGGGCTTTGATGCGGCAGAGAGCCTGGACCTTTTCTTGGCCAAACTCTCACTTCGTCGATCCCTTTGCTCCTTCAACCTCGAGGCAAGGAGCTTCTGATAATCAGCAGCCTCAGACTTGGCCTTCGCAATTCTCTTCTTCTTGTCAGCAATTCTAGCTCGTTTCCTTTGCAAGGTCAGTGGAGTAACCAACCTCTGAATCTTGGGGGCTTTACTAACCTTTTTCCCTGCCAATCAAAGGAATAACATCAAACTCCACATAATATTTCAAACGGAAAAAATAATCAAATTGTGTTCTATTAATCACCATACTTCATTGAAACCCACACCTTTCAATAACAATAATAACAAGGTTAAATTCCAACAGATTGCACAACAATTCAAGTATGATCGAACATTGACAAAAAAAACTTTGAAATAACGTACACTTGAATTGCATGGATGCTCAGGTCTTTAATAATTGTTTTATTTGACAAAAGTAAGGATTTATTATGCATAATCCATCTAGATACGCAAGCAGGAGCAACAATGAACAAAGGATCCAAAGTCAAGTGAAGGTTCCATCCATAAATATGGAACTAATCAAGGTACAAAAACATAATGGTTTAAACATATGCTTAAACCATACCAAGGAAAATTCAAACCTTAATCAATAAACAAGGCATTAAATATCAAGAATCGTTGACTAATTACAAACCCTCTAAAACCCAACAAGCCTAAATGGACAGGTGAACGTAAACTAAATAAATAAAGATTTAAAATAAACCCGATGCAATAAGAAAAACATACCAGCTTTTGTGGTAAATGTTCTACGGTATGTATTAACATACTTTCGAACATCATCCTCCTTTGAGAGATTAAAAAGTTTGCGAATCTTTGATGCCCTCTTGGGACCTCTCATTCTCGGCTTCTCGGTATCAGTCAAGCCAGGAAGATCATTCTCTCCCTTTTTCACAATTACCAGATTCAGAACAGAAAGGTCCGGGCTAACAATGCATCCACGCACAGACTTCCTCCTACGTTCTCCATTGCGCCTACCAAACCCCGGAAACAGGGGGTTCCTGACAACAAAAGTTAAATAAATCCTTAATATTCTAAATAAAGCAATAATGTTGAATAGAAACTACAGAACACAAGTGTAGCACGGTTATCCAAACCTCTGTGTAGCAAGAGACGAACACGTCCAGGGGTCAAAACTCCCTGTTTCATTGGGAATCCCTGCTTGTCACAACCTCCCATAATCTTGAAAACATAGCCCTTAAATTCCTGGCAATGAAGATTTTCTATCAATAACAAAATTCAGAGCATCTAGTATCTAAGATTTCATTGCACAAGTGATAGAATTGGCACAAATACCTCTCCAAGGGAATCTCCACTGACTTCCTGAGAGATCCTCTTGTCAAAGAAGGCACGGCTAAAACCAAAGACAATGAAATTTTCAATTCATGAAGAATCATATTTAAATTATGGGGGTAAAAATGGTACAAATTCATACACACAAACAGCATAGAGAAACATTACTTTCTATAATAAGAAGAAACAACTTCAATACCAGAAAAACATGAAAACATACAAAGGTTTCACTCAACACAAGCAATACGAAAACTTATACGAACTCAAAACAGAAACTAGTTCTTTCTTCCCCGATAAAATGGATTAAATAAATCTATACATATCCAAAAGCTATAAAAGATTAACATAAAAAAAAAAACACTCAAAACCTAACGAACCAAATTACAAAACCTTCCCAACGTTTAATTTCCTCTCTAAAGTCGAACTGATTAAAAAAAATATTCCAGTTTGATTATAAGTGTAGATTCCGAAAAAACTCCAAGTTCAAATATAAGGTCTACGATATAAAACATGGAACCCAAGATGGAAACAATCAATTCATAGACAATAAACACGCATTTCGTTAATAATAAGAACAGATAAATGAAGGGAAAAAAAACATGAAGAATTGAAAACTAACAGTTTCTGATCATCGTCAATTTCCAGCTTCTTCTGGCATCCGGTGGTAGGATTGGCGATATTGAACTGTAAATAGGAAAAGAAAATATCATCAGCATTGAAGAAAAACAGATTTCGAAGTAAAGAAAGAGAGAAATAAAGAAAGAACCAAACCTTCATCTCTGCGGCCGCCGGAGAATGCAACAGGGACTTCAATATTTCTGATCTAGGGTTTCAAAAACTCTTTCTTAGTTTGTTATATATATGAGAGGTTCTGTCAGATATTGATCTATAGTAGTGGGCCGATCAAAATTTAGCCCGGCCCATCTAATTTAATGAAAAAATATACTTTATAAGTTTCGGTAATTTTCACAAGTAACCCTAAATAAAATTAATTATCTATTCTATCCCTCGTATTCTTTTCTTTATTATCAAAATTACCCTTTCTTTCAAATTGCTTTTACAATTACACAAAACAAAACAATTAAAACAATTTATATTGTTTTTTAAAGAATAGGCACCGGCAATTGTTTTGTGAAATAGAAAAGTGTTGTTTGAAATTTAAAACCAAATTTTGGATAATTTTTCTTTTAGGTTTTAATTTGGTTCCTCTAAAATTTAAAAATGTCTTTTAAAAAAATATATTTATAAATATGTAATTTTTTAAGAAAAACAAGTCAATCACGAAATGAACGATAAATAATTGGTACTAAATTATGATAAATCACTAATACTCAATAAAAATGTAAATTTATAAACATTTCAGAAAAATTTACTAAAACTATAATTACTTTTTAAAAATGAAAAACTTGTAAATATTATTAAATAGATTTACTAGATTTATAATCACCCTTTTTAATTACTTCAAAGTTCCAAGTTTCACCTCTCTCTTTTAGAGTCCTGTATTTGTTACAAAATTTTGAAAGGTAAAATAACTTCATCTAGGTTTTTTTAGGTCTTCTTTTTTTTTTTTTTAATTAAAAGTTATATGATGATAGAAAAATTGCTATTTTTCTTTTCATTATTAGTTAACATAGGCCAAAACAAAATTCAATTTTAACTTTCATTTATAGGTCACTCTTGAAGTCTTGATAATGATAATGATTTTAATCTTAATTTTTTTTAAATTTTAAAAGCAGTTTTTTTAAGGGTTAAATGACCACACCGCGGTACTTTTAGACTTTTTTAATTTACACCTCTAGACTAATAATTTGGCTTTTTTCACCCATGCGCTCCATTCTTTACAATTTATATCCAATACAAATGATAAATCTAACATACCTATTATTTTTATTTATTTTTATAAACATTGATATGTGAAAATATCTTTATACCCATCATTTAACCCTTAGGCCCTGTTTGGTATGCAATCCAGATTCAGTTTTATGAATCTGGATTGAATGAATAAAAGGAATCTGTGTTGTTTTGTGTTTGGTTTCAATCAGAAAAGCAATTTGGATTCAATTTCTTTTTAGGCTAAAAATGAATTCACAAGAATCCAAAATATCCAACTCAAACCGAAAAACACGATCGACCTCACCCACAAAATTTAATCCGCGGGTTTCAACACATGAGATAAAAATACTAGTCGGCCCATTTTGCATATTTGGGTTGGGTCACCGTTCCATTTGACGGTCGACCTTCTAGCTTTTATTTATTTAATTACATTTTTAATTGCATGTTTTTAAGCCGATTTTTAACTTTTTAAACTTAAACTTAATTCTAAAGTGATGGAAAAAAGTTAATTTATTTTTTCATTATATCTTATTTTTTATTTATACTTTGTTTTTATAATTATATATAAGATTAATTTAAATATAAAAAAAATTTATATATATTTATATTTATATATGTTTTGGAGTCCCCCCCCCCCCCCCCCCCCCCCCCCCCCATGTTACATACTTCCCCCCATCGGGGTTTCCAACAAATTTTCAACGCCCAAATGGTCTCTCCATTCAAGTGTGAAAATATTTTTCAAATTCTCTTTTATCGAGAAATCCCCCCCCCCATTAGGTTCCTTCCCCATGCCCCAATTTTAGAATGGATCTCATTATGTCTTATAGTTTAGCCCCCCTTCTTTGGAAAAAATTGAGTTGTTTTTAATCTAAAGAGTTTATTTGATAGACTTGCAATGCTTCTATTATCTTTATTATAATTTTTTTAAAAGAAAAATTTATCCTAAGAATGGAATAGTTATAGTTGATGCGGATAAAGATGTTTCTAATTTATAAGTTATGAATTATTAGTTTTTTCAAACTTAAAAATGAATGATTTAAAGTTGGAAGTATTATTTTTATGAGTGGGTCACCCAAAATTTGGATTATGATCTAAACACATATTCGATTCACATCTGATTTTAAATTTTTGAGTAACCAACCAAACACATATTTCAATATTTCTAATCTCAATTATAAATCGTTGCATTCAAACACGGTTTAACCAACAAATTCCAGTATACAACTCAATTCATTAGAATCTACTATTAAATGCATTTTTGATTGCATACCAAACAGGGCCTTAGTTATTCAGTCAAACTAAAACGTTATCTAATCTAACCCTGAGTAATTTTTTTTTTACCCAAGTCAGTACTATCCATTGAAGGCGACTAAACGACGACAACCTCTTACCCTTTCCATCAAGAAAAAGATGAAGAGTCTTTATGATCTTAATCTTTCTTTCAACAAGTTGAATGGGCGTTGTTTGAAGCTAATCACAAAAAAAAAACGGTTCATTGCTGGATGGGGGGAATGTTTGGCAATGAAGAGATGGATTCCTGCAGATAATCATCCTGATTTTCGAGAGAGAGAAAAAAAATGAGTCAGGAGAGAGAAATCTTATCTCACTTTGTCAAATTATGATTTTGTTTGATTTTGTGATTATTCAATAAAAGGAGAGATGGGCTTGAGTTTGAAATGGAGAGAAAGAGAAGGAAAAGTGAGATTGATGAGATGGTGTTGGGTAAAGAAGCCATTGACGGAGCTTGAGAGTGAAGGAAACTGTAAGAATGTTGTATACAAATTTTATGGACAAAATTTATGAAAAAAAAATGAAAAAAAATCTAGGATCAGATTTTTTTTTAATGTTTTTCTCCAAAGTTAATGAAGAAGGAGAGAGGAGATGTTAGATGGATAAAAACGTCATTTCATAATATAATGTTACGATGTTATATTTTGATCGAATGTCATTGATTTTAAGTCATATGATTAAATAAAGATCACCATAATTTTTGTTCTTTTTTTATACACCTTATTGTAGTTAATCGTTTAATTAATTCACTGTCAATCTTCTCCCGAGTCTCAAACATAGTTGGAAGAAAATAATTTGGTTACATTTAGGAATCATTTGTGATAGCTTTTAAAAGTGTTTGAAGTGTTTTTTTATAGTTATCAAAAACACTTTCTTAATTCAAAAACACTTTTAAACACTCTCAAAAGTTATTAAGTGCCCGTTTGAGCTAATTTTAGAAGTGTTTAAAAGTGTTTTTTAATGGTTAGCAAAAACACTTTATTTTTTTTTTTTTTTTTAACATTTCTAAAAGCTATCTAAAGACCATTCAATTTCAAGGGTGGTTTTTTTTTCTTTGACTGTTGTGTGATTGGTTTACTATTTTTAAAAGGGAATATATGAAAAGATAAAAAGGGATTAATTTTTTAAGTTTTCAGTTTTAAAAGTAAATTTCTTTTTAATTATCCATGTACCGTTTTTCTCCACTTCATCGTTTCCTTTTATTACATTTCTAATGGTTAAGTTAAATAATGTTGTTTTTTTAAAAATGTAAGGACTAAATTTATGGGTTTTCAAAACGTAGAGATTAAAATTGTGAATAATGTAAAATGTATGAACAAATTTGTGGGTTTTCAAAACATTGTAACTAAAATTATATTTTACAATTTTACGTTTTAGCTTGATTGGTATTTTTAATATGCATATATTTTTTCTTTTTATCAATTTGATTGTATGACTGATCTTTAACGAGAGGACTTTTGAGCTTCATTTGATTGAGTTCGATTTTATTGAAGTTTGAGAAAAATATCAAAGTTTATCTTACGTCTAATATCTAATATCAGTAAAATATAAGGTTTCATTTTTATTTGTAGCCTTTTTGATTTAGGAAAACATCTTTTATTGATATTAAAATCATTTATAACAATTCGCTCTTGAGCCGTAATCACTTTGACATTTCTTAATCAATTTCTATTAAAACATTATATTTTTCTCAATTAGCCCTTGAATTAAAAAGTTTTAAAATTAAATGTATAAAATTAACTTTCAAATATTAGAAAGAATATCCCACGTTAAAAGATAAATTTATTTAAAATAGCCTTCTATAATTTTTGCCTATAAAATAAATTGTTCCCCCCATCTGCAAGTTGTCTCTATTTTATGTCATGGAAAGTTCAAATATCTTTCTCTTGATTTTGGTTAAGATTTATCAAATTTTGATTCTAATTTGGAATGTTTACCTTGATATTTAACAAATTATTTTACTGTCTAATTTGATTAAGGAAAGCTCAACCGAAATCACCTCAAAATTGATGAAATTATATCTCTGTCACTTGCTGAAAATTGGACCCAAAAAGTTATATAAAAGCTCTTGCATGCTGCTGTATTTTACCATCAAATTAAATATATTGTGTTGCACTTTTGTAATATATTATTAACCCTTGTGAACATGTGAGGATAAGTTTATTTTATCTGCAAGTGTTTGATCTTATAAAAACATAATTTATTGGCTAAGTATTGTTTAAATGTTTGGAGAGATGATATGTAGTTAAATGAAGAGAGCTACTTAATCAGAGATATGCAAGGGGAGCTTGTAGAATAAAACTCGAGGATTGTCATTTGCAAAAGAGCAACTACTCAAGATGAAAAGAGAGTTTTTTCTGATTCCTATTTTGAATTTACTTTAAATCTTTTGTAATTCAGATACTAATATTTATAGTATATTTTTTATGCCACAATTTTTTCTCCCAACTAAGGTTTTTCACCATAAAAATTCTCATGTCAATTACCTCCCCTTGATCTTTAAATTACATAAAAATAGGTCTTAACAATATCAAATTATAATTAACATTCAAATGATGAGTATATTATTATAACTAACTATTAATTTTATCAAATCCTAATGATTTTGTCAATTAGGATCTAACCTAACAATAAGATACTTGTAGTTTCTTTCTAAAACCTCGTTATATTAAAAAAAATAAAAAATCATATTGGCCTAGATAATGTAGACAACAATTGGTCGAATCCCCAACCAATGGCTCAACTGAAAATTTAAATTTTGTTTGAGAAAAGGCCCTTTAAAAAGTTGGGAGTAGGGTCAAGTCAACAGAGGATGTCCTTCCTTTTCTGCCCAGACTTTGCTTTTACCTCTTTAATTCAACAAGAATGCTTCTTTTATTGTTATTCAATTTGAATTTAAAACAAGAAACTGTTTTTTTTCCAGCTGTTAATCTAACGGTTTTTTTCCCCATAAACTCAATTTATATCCTTATTTTTTCCCCAAATTTAAACCCTAAAACTACTTTAATTATTTAATTAATACATTATCAAAATAAAGTTATAAAATTACGTAAAAATAACATTAAATCGTCAATAGATAATCAATTTAAATAACATTCATAACCTACTATTATAAAAATAGCCGACTTTCAACACAAAATGAATCAGTATAAATTTTTTAATGTAACATCTAAAATCTAAATTAGACATGAAATAAAAGGAGAAAATTTACCTACAAACATTATATTATTAAATAAAAAAGACATTAAAAAAGTGAAAAAAATAAGTATAAATGAGGATGTGGCTAAATTATAATTATAGAATGTAGGGATGCCTACTCACTCGTGGGTTGAGGGTGAATAAATTTTTTCAAAAAAATATTAAACTTCAACATAAAATGATATCTATAAAAGTGATTTCATCGAATTAAAAAAAGCTGACAATTAACTACAAATTAAAAAAAAAATAAGAGTAATTTAATTTCAAGAGGGTATTACTTAATTTTCAAATTGATGAAATCACTCAATCAAGATAAATAAATAAATAAATTGATTTTCCCCCGGTTTTTAATAAAAATAAAATAAAATTACAGATGGATTAATCGAATTGAACGGTTGAGATTGAATCCCTGAAATCTCTCTCCATCTGAAACGCAATCATCGGTCCACTCTACAACCCCTCATAATAAGCCCACTCTTCCACTCTCCTTCTTCCTCTCCTCTTCTTCCTTCCCTTTCCCCTTTCTCCATCTCCTCTTTCTTTCCCCATTCCATCCTCAGATCTAACCCTAACAATGGCTGCCGCTCCCTCTGCTCGTGAAGAAAATGTTTACATGGCCAAGCTTGCTGAGCAAGCTGAGCGTTACGAAGAGATGGTTGAGTTTATGGAGAAAGTTTCCGCCTCCATCGACAACGAAGAACTCACCGTTGAAGAGAGAAACCTCCTTTCCGTTGCTTATAAGAACGTGATCGGTGCTCGTAGAGCTTCGTGGCGTATCATTTCCTCGATCGAGCAGAAGGAGGAGAGTCGAGGCAATGAGGATCACGTCTCTGTGATCCGCGATTATAGATCTAAAATCGAGAATGAGCTCTCTGATATCTGTGATGGAATCCTCAAACTCCTTGATTCCAGACTCATTCCTTCTGCTGCATCTGGTGATTCTAAGGTCTTCTACCTCAAAATGAAAGGAGATTACCATAGGTATCTTGCTGAATTCAAAACCGGAGCCGAACGGAAGGAAGCCGCTGAGAGTACTCTTACTGCTTACAAATCCGCACAGGTTTGGTTCTATGAATCCCGATCTCTTTATAAATCTGCAATTATGTCCGATTTGGTTGCTGTTTTATCCATACATTTGTGTAATTGATAAATCTGTACAAAGTTTCCTTAATTTGAAATGAATGTTATGTTAATTTTTGTGTATTTCTTCTAATCGAGTTGTTTTCATGTTGCGTATGATTGATTGAATGGTATTTGATTTACAGGATATTGCTAATGCCGAATTACCTCCTACACATCCGATCCGACTCGGCCTGGCTCTTAACTTCTCTGTATTTTATTATGAAATTTTGAATTCTCCTGATCGTGCTTGCAATCTTGCCAAACAGGTTAGCTAAGTTGCGGAATTATCATCGTAGTACATTGTGTTTAACGATTGTTGAAATAGTTAAATCTGAATTTGATGTTTAATTTTTCATTTTCTATTTGTCTGTTTGGGAAAAATATTGGAATCATCGTATAGTTGTTGCTTGATTGTTATTTTTTATGTAGACATTTTTAAACAGATTAGTTTTTGTATTGATTGTGAATCCAATAGCCAGATTGCTTTGCCTTTACAATGAGGTTGGCAGGTTATGTAATGGTTTGTTGTGATAAGATGATGTTAGTTTATTATTTTATTCATCTATTATTTTTTTGCACAAACCAGGCTTTTGATGAAGCCATCGCTGAGTTAGATACCCTTGGCGAGGAATCGTACAAGGATAGTACTTTGATCATGCAACTTCTTCGTGACAACCTCACACTCTGGACCTCTGATATGCAGGTACTAAAATTGAATTCGAGATCTAGTATTATTGTAGATTTGGAAACAATTTCATTGTAATCAACTATATTGTGAGATGATTAAATGTTGGGTAATATAGTTATTTATATTTTTTAAATGTGTGGAATACTTACCTAACAAATCAAACGTATTATTCAAGAAGTTATTGTACGGTAGCTGTTCATTAATGTCGACGATGGGTGTTTTTGGAAGAAAAAAAAATTTATCGTCCAGCCATTTATCATACACTTGGGTCCATTATAATGATTGAAAATGATATTCAATGGAATTACCAATGCCTGAATGTCCAATAATGATCCTTTTTTTTCCGTTTAGTAAAAGATTGGCTATGTTTATATATATTTTTCTTCATGATGTTAATCTAGGACGACGGGGCCGATGAGATTAAAGAAGCTCCTCCCAAGCGTGAAGATGAAAAGCAGTAAGAATAGTAGCTTCCCAAGTAGAGTTAAACTTCTCCTTTATATGTTTTTGGTAGGAGAAGATGCTTGCTTCTTGTTGCTTATTTGGTTTTTGTCCTGAGTCTTCAGGCCCACTTCTTTGTTGCCGGATTGTGACCGAGCTAAAAACCTTGTTTACTTTTCCTCATTAATTATTATATTTCTAAATCAGCCTTTGTTTTCTTTATCAGTATGTTACTGTTTTTTGTTTGCTTTACAAGAAGTTCAAATGTCCCTTTTAAGTGGATGCTTATCGACATTGATAGCTATGACTTCTATTTTGTCACCAAACCAAGCTCATGGTTTGTTGAATGGCTCCACTCACTTTTTTCATTGACAATTTTGCTTCAAAAAATCTTTCTTTGTATGCATATATTTTTCATGAAGTTTTAAACCAACCCTCAAGGGTTCAAACCCATGTATGAGACCACCTACTTAGAATATTATTCTACAATTTTCCCGACGCAAAGTGTTGTAGGGTAGTATGATTGGCTCGTGAGATTAGTTGAGGTGCGTGTAAGCTGGCTCAGACACTCATGGATATAAAAAAAAATCATAAAGTTCTGAAGTGCATAATTTCTTGTTACCATTTCCCAGTAAATGGAACTGAAAATATTGAATATTGAAGTTTTTAGATCAATTTTAAACTTGTGTCAATTTACAATTAGCTGATCAGCTTACCGAAGAAGCGGGGGAAACTCCCGGTTAGTGAACGTGGTGGTTAGATAACCTACAATCAATAACAATTTCAATAGTATTAAAAACAAAAAGGGTTAATTACAAATCCACACTTAGTAAATGTCATTTATAATCTTTCAATCGATCAATCAAATACATGTAGAATATTAATTTAACTCAAATGGATATTCCATTATTTGTTTCGTCTTTCAAGTGTTAGATGCTTCATAACACTTTTAACCTATTTTCGTTTCTTGTTTGTGTCATTCCCCCTTGTTTTTTTTTCTCCTCCCTCTCTTCTCTCTTCTTTTCTGCCCTTTCAAATGGTCATACTCTTGTAGAGTAAGAAACATCAAAGATTGTAACGTCTTTAATTTAGGGTGAGTTTGACATGGTTTTTGAAGTGTTTTTTATCCATCAAAAATATTTTTTATTTTTTATATGATGTTTGGTTACATCATAAAAAAGTTTTTGAAATTTAAAAAAAAAAATTAAAAACACTTAAAAGTGTTTTTAGATAAAATGCTTAATTAGTTTTCTTTAAAAGTGTTTATAGAAAAAATGTTTTACCAAAAATATTTTTCTCAAAATACATCCAAAACTCATCCTTAAACTAGTTGTTAGCTTCCACGACAATCTTTTGAGAGGGAGGAGGGAATGTAGAAAATAAAACACTTCTGCAAAAGGGTGAACATTGCCCGATTGAAATTCTTCTTTTGACATAGGTACATATACGTCTTTTGACGAGAAAAAAAATAAGAGGGAAACAAAAATTTAAAAAAATGAAAAAAAGAGGATCCATGTATAGGTAAAACACACATATGCGAAGCTTCTAACATACACAACTAGGGTTTCAATTGAGCACTTAATAGATAATACAAATTGATAAGATTTAATCCTGATTTGTTGGTTGTATTACGACCATTGAGAATCTCACATCAGAAAGATAAAGGGAACTCACAACTTTAATAAGATAAATAGACTACATGGAACCTCATGATATAAGATAGTATCATAGCCTAATAAATTTAAACGGGTATTCGATAAAAAATGGGATCCAACCCAAGAATGGTGAGCCCAAAAGATACACCACGAAGGGAACTAACAATTTTTATAATATCACTCTCATAGTCAATTAGTTGTTCCCCTATGATATCAAAAGCCATATAGGCCAAAATCCAACCCTCCATTTTTTCCTTAAATTATCCTTCCGGTATCAATGTGAGTGTGGGTGGAGGTAAGTTCTGTCATACTATAAATATTTAATTGATCAAATTAAAATATTAGAAACGACCTAGGATAAATTTGCAAAGCAATCGGAAAAATAAAATTAAAAAAATTATTATTAAATACTTTACAAAACATCTTCTTTTCAAGCAATTTTTAGGGCTGGTCGCAATATGTTTTTTTTTAATCTAAATTTTTAAAATGGTGTATTTAGCCATAAAATTATTATTGATTTGACATTTTTTTTCTTAGTTAATGAGTGATAAAAATGATTGTATTGTATATCTGATTTAGTATGAGGTAGATTTACAATAAATACATCTTTTTTTTTAAATAATATCTATACGTACAAATCCCAAAATTTTTAAAGTAAAACTACATAACTCTATAAAGTTTGATTGAGTGCCGTTTAAACACTGCTTGTTACCTGCTAAACTATGGGGATTAAGCTAGAAATGGAATACGGATGCTAAAAATTGCCAAGTAAAACAATCTACGAATAAAAACGAAATTGCATTCAAATACACCTACCAATTAACCACTGAAAAAAAAAACATAATATGAGAAATATCTTTAATTAAAAAGATAAAACATAATAAGAGTAATTTCTTAAGAGGATTTCCTTTTTTCCAAGGCACTGACACAAAAAACGACAGCGTTTTCTAAATATCATGCTCCTGAGTCCTGCCGACCGAATAAAAGAGAACTAGTCGGCGCTCCATCTCGGGCTCGACGCCGTCACGGAAGGCGAAAGCGGTAACTGTGGAAACCCTAATGCCGTCGAAAATATCAAGCTTGGAGAGAATGGCATCTGGAACTGTGAATTTGAATCACCCCCAGAAACTGGGTTATTACAGTAACGTAAATAAGCAGAGACTGGAGATTCAGCCGCCACGTGTACTGTCGGAAACGGAGGTAACGGCGATAACGGCGCCCCCGGCCTGAAATTCCCGGCGATGAAATTGTTCAGTTGTTGTGGTACCAGGGGAGGAGGGCGGATTCTCTGTAGGCGAGAGTTTTGGGGTTTCGGTGGGGGAAGAGGTGGAGCCGGATTTGAGAACCGGTCGTGAGCCGGCGAACCTGTCAGCTTCTGGACCACGTCTCGGAAATCATTCTTGTTAATGTTGTAAACCGGCGGTTGGTTCTGTTGAGCTTGATTCTGGGTATGGTTAAAGCTTTGATTTTGATTATCCAAATTGGGTTTTCGAAAAGATGTGGTTTTGGAAATTTTGTGGGATATTTTGCTGAGATTGAGAGAATTATTAAGATCTCTGTTGTTGAAACAAGTGGATTCTCCGGATGATTGGCAGCTTTTATCCATAATTTTTTTTTTATTTAAAAAAATATTATCTCTGATTTTGGTTAGCAAAAGATGGGATCAGTTTCTTTGGTATAACAAGACAGTTCTCTCTCTCCGAGTTAACTAAATATCTCATCTTTTCGAGTTTCTTATTTAATATTGAACCGGGTTTGAATGAAAGAGTGGTGATATTGACATATCTTGAAATTTTCTTTACATTGTATGGATGGAACGGAAATATTGATACTTGACGATATGAACATAACTCAATTGATATGGTCGAAAATATGAATCTGATTCCTTAATTTTATATAATATATAAGAAAGATAATAATTCTGAACAGGTATTTTTGTAATTTTATAAAAGTATAATGGTTTAGATTAATGAAAAGGTGTGAAAGCAAAAGGAGTACTGCGTCTGTAGCCTTATGGTCTCTTCTTTTTGGTCAACCTTAATTTTTTGTCATGGTGTTCTTTTCAGTGTGTAATTAATTTCAAAGAAGGGATGGAACATGACCCGTAAAAGAAGCCAAACGTCTGTCTCATTTGTTTTTCATGACCGACCGGTCTCATCTCTTTTAATATGTTAATGTTTTATGGGATTTTTTTTTTTTTATCAATTAAGAAAGGTTTGGTGGGTTTTTTAATATGATTTTTTAATGTATCAATTAAGTGAGAAATTCTCAAGTTTATTTGCCACTTGTTTTTTCTACCGGATGAATTTCATACTCATATTATTTTCACATTTTATTCTCAAAATTCACATTTTGAAGCATCACTTTCTCATTCCTTTAACAAGATATTTTCTTTGATTGGGAGTTTGAAAATGTGAATAGGAATGAAAATAATAAACCTATTCTCATATTTATTTCTTACTGGAATAAGTTTCACACTCACATAATTTTCATGGTTCATTCTTAGATATTACATGTCAAGACATCACATTCCCAAACGTCCAACCAAACTCCCCGTGATTTAGGCCGTTTGGTGTAACTTCTCTTAAAAAGGTTTTGAGTTAAACATTTTAAAAGAAATACTAATTAAGAGTTTCATCTAAAAACACTTGGGAAAAGTATTTTATGTGAAGTACTTGTTTATGAACATTTTTTGAAGTATCGCAAATCAAGTATTTTATCTAAAAACACCTTTTAGTATACTAAAATATTTTTAAATGAAACACTTAATTAATATTTATTCTAAAACGTTTCATTCAAAATATTTTTATAGAAAGTTGTATCAAACGAACATTTACTTGGTGCTAGGTGAAGTGATTTCCATTTATTAATGTTAATAGCCGGTTAACAGGTTTATCTTGACTCATTTAATTAGATTGTTATGCGATAAGGTAGAATTGACCTTTAATCCAATCCTATGTCTCATATCAAAGCTTACGTTAGCTAATTCATTGTCTGTTTTTGTGCCTGAGAACCAAACTACTGCGATTCAAACATCAAGAATCATGCCTTTTGTTTTCTTTCTTTTAAAAAAAATAAATAAATGTGGAACTAGGGGTGTTTCCGATTCGGTTCCTACTGGTTCTTAGTAAGAAGTGGAATCGAACCGGTAATGAATGAAGAAAAATTAAAGAATCGGAACAGATTAGAACTGGTAGAAATCGGAATCGGTTTTTCCGATTCCTTATTGGTTATTTAGTCGTCGACATCTTCTTTTTTTTTTTTAATTTTATTTAACTAAAATGAAATCAAAATAATGAAAATGTAATGAGAGAGGGCTTGGGCCTTGGGCGATGTGACGAGGAAGGGAAAAAAAGAAAGGAAAGGGTTTGGGCCTTGGACAAAAAGAGTGGGCCTATATATATATATATATTTTTTTTTTAGATAAAGAAAAACGTTACCGGATTCAGGTTCTTTTACCGATTTTTTTTGTAAGAAACCGGAATCGAATCAGAATTTTTATCGGTTCCATGTGGTTCCGGTTCTTCTTGCTACCACTATGTGGAACTAAGACAAAGCCTCTCTTACTTTGGACCCACTATCTATAGGATTCTTTATTCGAAGTATTTTCCTTTTTTAATCATTTATGTGATATTTGAACACTTTTTTCATATGATTGGTAATTATATGTTGTGGACGTTGACGTAATACAAGAATAATGCTATAGATCATAGTTATTTGATATCGATGGGAATTGTTGGATGGACCTGTATATCTTTCTTTGCTGCAAACTCATATGCTTTATCTTCAAACAAATAGAAAATCAAAATATCAAATAAAAAGCTATCTTCCAACTAAACGATTAAACAATTATTATAATTAAAATACTAAGTAAGATTTACACCATTAACGTTTTTGGTTACTGATGATTTAAAAGTTTTGAATTAACCATAACTTAGAGCCCGAAATGAGAATTCCAAAACATCTTGAATCATCCAAATCAGAATTCACGAATAAGTTATGGCTAAAAGAAAATTAATGACATTAAAGGGGAAGGGTCTTATTGAGATCATTTGAAACCATAAGAGGTGTTCATGCATTTGACTAAAACCACGAAGTTTATTTGCATTTTACCCATGTTATATGTAGTATATATTTTTTTAATTGTAAAGAAAATCTCATTTTCTTGGATGAATATGCTTACATGGGCAAAATTAACTATGCCAAATATTCTTCCATTTGGATGCAATAAAGTGATATATGAAAACAAAAATGAATTAGGAAAAAATGAATTGAACCAATTTTGCATTAGCAAAAGAACCAATTTTGTCTGCCTGTCAAAACAAAAGCTTTGTGCCAGAACAAAAAAGAAGAACATTAGAGGTACAATTAATAACTAACAGAGACACTAAAGAAATGAAAATGATGATGCCAATGAAATATGATACAATTACAAAAACAACAAAAAAAAAAGTGGAGAGAATATGAGATTGCAACATCAGTACCAATCTTTTGTAGGCAAAAAGAGATGGTTGTTGTTATGAAACGGAAGCTTAAAAGTGGGTCAATAAAAGACCACCATTGGGAAACTTTAAAGACAGAGTTAATTAATTGATAAACCATATTTAAAAAGAGAAAACGTCAGGGCAGGAAGGTGAAATAGAGAGAGATGGCCTGGGCCTGGGCCTGGATGTTATTATTGGAGGTGTAAAAGTTGGTTATTTTGCTTTTTAAATAAAAATAAAAAATTTATAGTTATTAGTGAAGGTCAAATTAAAACAAAAAAAAAGGTCATGGGTAGTTTTATTTCAAGTATGTGCACGTGATTTATGAATACAATTTTCCATTTTTTTAAACTACTAGTCTAATACTACGTGCATGTGTAAATAACTTTTAACTATCATCACAATTTGAATTTAATTTATAAACAAAATAAAAATTCATAGTGAATGATAAAAATAATAGTGAATGATAAAAATTCATATCATCTAATTATGTTATTCATAACTCTATCTCTCACATTTCTAGATCATAATTACAACATTTCATGGTCAAACCACATTTTATAACCGACAAATTAAAAGCCAACATGAACATATATACCTCAAGTGGTTAAACACCCGCTCCCTTCCTGTGAGATCGAAAGTTCGAGTCTTCCCTCCCCCAATTTGATGTAATGTTTAAAAAAAAATTAACAAAAACACATTAAAATATACACTTAAATAATATTTATTTTAAAAAATTCACTCAAGAGAAAGTTGTACCAAACAAATCCTTACGTCAGTTGTAAACTTGAATGCTAAAACATCTAGAAAAATATAAGTAGTACAACAATAGCCTATGTTGTTACAAAAAAACGCAAAACTCGACTATAGCCTCTGTCGCTCCCCTTCCCTAGTAAAAAATGAAAAAAAAAAACAAACAAAAAATTAGATTATGAAGTGAAAATTACATAAGAGATAACAGATTGGAAGTATCATCCCTAAATTAAATCACACCTGAAACGATTAATTAAGAGACGTATCTCCAATTTAAAGGTTCTTATCACTTCAACAACTCTTGATGGGGACAAAGTATCAAAGTTCTTTTCCAATTGCCATGTGGTGACAGTTTCAGGAAAATTGTACCCTGTTGAGATTTTATACAACAATGAACATCTCAAAAGCCACCTCGAATCATGTTTAAAAAAAGGCCGTTGGTATGGTTAGATTTAAAAAGTGAGATTATGAGGTTTGATTGAAAGAATGTGATGCCTCGTCAACACCAATTGGAATTCAATGTAAAAGGAATTGCATGGCTGTCAATATTTTCCTTTTTTTTTTCTTGAGTAAACATGGCTGTCAAGATTTCAAGTAAAAAGAAAATAGGAAAACGGCTAGTTTAGTAAAATGAATTAGTAGGGGTAAAAAAAGAAATCATAAGTTTTTCCATCCAAACCCCTTTATAATAGTGTATAAATAGATTAATTCATGGGAAAGATGAAAAAATTCTCATATAAGAATAAGATTAAGAATATGATCAACGCTTTTTTTTTTAATACAAAATGTCGGGGTGAGAATTAAACCATACTCTTGAATGTGAAATTATATTTCTTAATTAATGAGTTATAACCTGATTAATATGATCAACGATTTAAGTCTCTGACATGTAAAGACTTGGTGAGAACAAATAATGATGGTCTATGCATTAATAATATAATGTTTTGTATCTATTTCATTATTATTAAAATATAAAAAGAATGTTCGGTAGGAAAGTTTTAAAATACTTTGACATTGGGTTGATTAAACTCTTAGTCAAACAGTAAAGACCTATCATAAAAACTCAGGATTTATTTTATTTTATTTTATTTTTTGAAGAAAATAAAAACTCAAGATTTTTAGAGGTTAAACAAGGTTTCTGTACATTCAAACAAAGACGGTACAAATTAATGTTTTTCAAACTTAGTCAAATACTCAAATAAATACCCGGTACCAAACCCCTTACCATACCTTCCAAAATGACTATTAAAAAAAAATTGCTGACATTCCGAATGAGAATGTGTAGTTCGAGAACTTGTAATCACATAATGAGTTCAATGAGAATAATATAGATTATTTAAATTGTATTAGAATGTGAATAAACAGAAAAAATAATATAATATATAAATAAGATATCAATCTCAATAATAAATATAAAAAGGGATAAATACAAAATACACCTCTGCACTTTAGGTTATTGTTAAATCATACCCATATTTTTTTTGTCATAAAATACCCCCGCAATTTAGTAAAATTACAAATCACACACTTCAATGGATTAGTTGTAACCAAATTTAGACACATTTATATTATACGCATACCATGTGTTCAAAAATCATTAAAAATTTCGAAAAATTTGAACATTTGAGTTTTATTTGTAGGTTTTACATCTTATTAACATAAGAGTTTATTCTAAAATTCTACACATTTGTCAATTTTTTTTTGTTATTTTTGATGAAATCATAATACATGACATACGTAAAATATAAATATATCTCGATTTCGATAAAACTAATCAGTTGAAGGGTGTGATTTGCAATTTTATTAAAGTGTAGGGGTGTTTTATGACAAAAAAATATACGGTATAATTTAACAATAACTTAAAATGCAGAGGTGTATTTTACATTTACCTCGTATAAAAAACCGATGTCAAGATTAATAGGAAAAGAAATATGTGCGTGACTTTTACCAACCATCCTCTATCAATCATAGTTTTGCTTTTTTTTAAAAATAATAATAATATTAACTTAGGCATAGGCATAGGCATAGGCATAGGCATAGGCATATGTTGTATTTCAAAGAGAAAAGAAAGGCTGCACCTACAAGTTGCGAAGAGTCGGTGTGAATCTGTGGAGTATTATTTGGTTCAACAACAAATAAATAAATTTTATAAATTAAGTAAAAGAAAAGTAGAAAAAAAGAAGAAGTACAAACAAATAAAGAAAAAAGTGATCGGCAACTTTGTCGAAAGTTCAAGCGAAAAAATCTATAGTGGGTCCACATAATAATACTATTGATAATAAATGAATGGGTGATTTGTTTCAAATGCATGAACACCGTTGTGGTTTGAAAATGACAAATCACATTATTGTGGTTCCAAATTTTTTCAGACCCCTCATTTTTAATGTCATTAATTTTCTAGTGTCATGCTATCTAAAGAAAAGAACCGCTGAATAAAAAAAAACCCGGTCCAGTGACTTCTTGGTTCAAAAGAGAGACAACGAATAATTTCGGTTAAATTTATGAAAAATCCCTTTAGTTTAAAAATGGCAAATCACATCTCTAAATGATGCCAATAAAATCCATCTCTTCCAACGTTGTAAACTTTCTTTTAATCATAATTTTTTTATTTGAACTCCGATTTGAATAATTCGAGATGCTTTGAAATTCTCATTTTAAGCTATACGTCAATATAGGGTAAAAGACTTTAAAAATGTTTTGAAAACTGAAGTAAAAATACTTTGATCTGGTCTCAAAATTATACTTATGAGAAAGAAACATAGGATTATTTATCAATTTAAAATTATGAATTCGGCGTTTAATTCATGATCATCAGAATCCGTGTGAACTGGAAAGCATTGGCATGCGTTACACATAGATGAAAAAGACAAAGGGAAGAGATTGGTTGTGGGTCAGATCAGCTAAAGGAGGGTCAACTCAACTCAGTAACTGATGAAAGACGCTTTAACTAAAAATTGTCATTTAATTCTCAAAATCATGAATTAAATTGAACCCAAAACAAAGTTAAACTTCCATTTTATTTGAATCCACCAAAATTATCAAACTTTCTCTTTCTCTCAATGACTAGCTGCAAAACCCCTTTGATCATCACTCAAGGAAAACCAATTACATGCAAAGGTAAATTTAATTAATTTGTTCTTAATTTTTTTATTTTTTTTATTTTTACTTCTTGGGATTTTGATACAACATTTTTTTGAAACAGCTGCAGTAAGCAGAAAGGCAGGAGAGGGTCTTGTTATAGAGGAAATTGAAGTTGATCCTCCAAAATTTGGTGAAGTTAGGATTAAAGTTATTTGCTCTTCTCTCTGTCATACTGATATTACCTTTTGGAATATGAAAACAGTAAGTCTTTTTAATTAAACCAAGATTTCACTAATCAAAAAACCTAAAACAACCCAAATTGCTGGATCCATCATTGCCATTTGCATTGATCTCATTAATTAGTTAGTTATATCTGATTTTTCAGGGACCTTTTGCTCTAATTCCTAGGATTTTTGGACATGAAGCTGTCGGGTAATAATTCACTCAATATTCTTATGAATCAGGACAAATTATAGAATGAGGATGACGCATTGTAGCGTCTTCGTGAATTGTTGGATTTGTGTTTTTAATAGGAGAAAGTAGGATAGTTATATAGATTCAATGGTTTATGAGTGAGCAATTATCTTGTGGTGGAAGTTGTTCATGAATTAGGGTGTTCGTGGGTTGATTTGAGTAAAGTTTTGGACTAAACCCGAAGGTATAGGGTATAAGTTTGTTAAATTCAAAATGGTCTTGATTAGATTATAAACTCCTATAAAAATTGGGTTGAGTTTATTTGAGTTGATGAGATTGTTTATATTAAAAAAACAATAAAAGCAAATAACTTTTGATGTATTAAGTGGAATAAAGGTACCGTGGAATTGAAGAATTTTAATTTCATTTAGCTTGCTTTAGTTCAATCCAAACTAATTTCCAAAGACCATAATGAAATTCAGTTTATCTCAACGTCAACCCAACCCGGGTTGGGAAGTTGCCCTGTTTTTTCTTCTTCTTCAGGTTATCAGGTTTCTTGAACACCCACTATAGCGAATTCTATCAGTCTATTGATGGTTTTTTTGTTGTTGTTGGGGTAAAGTATTGTTGAGAGTGTAGGAGAAGGGGTAGATGAAGTGAGAGAAGGAGACACGGTGTTGCCGGTGTTTCAAACAAATTGCAAGGAATGCAAAGACTGCAAGTCTTCAAGGAGCAACAGATGCCAAGCTTTTGTAGGAAAAGGCAAAGCAACGGCTGTTATGCCGAGAGATGGAACAAGCAGATTCAGGGATGTTAAAGGAGAGATTTTACATCATTTTCTTGGAATTTCCAGTTTCTCTCAATATACAGTTGTTGATATCATCAACATTGTTAAAATCAACCCTCACATGCCTCCTGATAAGGCCTGTTTGTTCAGTTGTGGCATTCCCACAGGCAAGTTAACTTTTCCCAAACAAATATAATCTTTGTAATAGGGATATAATTGCAAGTTATACCCTATAGTTTGTCTAATATGTAATCATACCCTCATTTTTTAAGCATTCCTATTATGGTTTTTATGAAATGGATGCAGGGATTGGAGCAGTGTGGAAGGTGGCAAATGTTGAGGAAGGTTCCACTGTGGCCATCTTTGGACTTGGTACTGTTGGACTCGCGGTACGTGAAAAAATATCGGGAAAAGACTTGGTTCCATTCCCTTAAGGAGCCGAGCTTCCTTTTTTCACTAAGTAGGGAATGGTTCTTACCTAGAGACATTAAAAAAAGGATGCCTATAGTATTTGGCTTATTTTCAATCATAATAAGTAGGGAACCCAACTTATAACCTGTAAGTTTTGTTCGTTTTCTACTCTTTAGAATAACAATTCAAGGGGAAAAAAATGAACATTTTAATTTTTAAAGTTGATTTCTTTTAGTATGATTTCACTAGTGTTGTAAAAAAATAAACTGAGGTCGTTTTTCCTTTTAGAGTTGTAAATTTGTGAATGATATCTCTAAATGTTAAAAGATTTAGTTATTAAAAAATTGTTCTTTAAAGTTATTTTTGACACAAATTCTTAAAGACTAAAAATTTTCATCCATTTTTAGACTTCAAAATGTGTCATTAGGTAGCAGAGGGATCAAGGCACCGGAAAGCTTTAAAGATCATTGGAATTGATTTGAATCCTCAAAAATTTGAGATTGGTAAGACCCACATCGATATAAATTACTACTTTTACTTTGGAGAAATTATTTAATGTGGCTCCCGTCTCATAATTATTGGATTTGTGTTTATAACAAGAGAAAACATCATTTATATAATTCAATGGTTATAAACGGGGAGTCACATTGTGACGTCCCCATCAAATAATTTCTCCGTTTTTCTAGGTTTGAATGATAGATATTGTTCTTTTACACAGCAAAAAGATTCGGTGTCACTGATTTCATCAACCCAACTACTTGTGGAGGTAAGCCAATTCATGAGGTGAGTCTTAAACCCTTTGCTTTTCCAGAAATGGGATTTGAAAATGTGAACCTATAATAATTAGTTTGTTACTAATTATTGGCAAAATGGATATAATTAGGTAATTAAGGAACAAACTGATGGAGGAGCAGACTACTGCTTTGAATGCATTGGGTTGGCTTCACTCATGGAAGAAGCCATCAAAAGCAGTCGAGAGGTTTATTCAACATGCATGTTAGATTATATATTTTCCATAAAAAAAAATTTAATGTTGTTGCTATAAAATTGATTTTAAAAACAATATAAAAGTTGAAAGATACATTGGGAAATCTTTAAGTTTGAGATATTAGGGCTGGGGAAAGACGGTGATTCTGGGAGTGGAAAGGGATTTGGCACCAGTCAAAGTGAACTACTATGAAATAATGAGAGGGCAGAGCATCACTGGCACTTTGTTTGGAGGCCTTAAACCCAAATCTGACATCCCAAATCTTATCCAGAAGTACCTGGACAAAGTAATTACTATTTTCCTTGAGACTTATTTTTTTTTCCCGGAAATTTCTATGGGTAGCACATCTAAAAAGTATAAAAAATATAACAAATTTTATGCGTGTGAATCAGTGTCAATATTAATCACTTTAGACAATTAGATGTTGATCACCGATTCACATGAATTTTTTTTGTCATTTTTACGATTACTTTTTAAGTTATGTAATAATTGTAATTGCCTTGGTAAAATATATTTTCAATCCTTATAGGTAATTTCTCATTTAATTCTTACAATTTTATAACTAACATTTTAGTTCCTTAGTTTTCTTTAATTATTAGTTGACTTAATACCTGAATAACATGATCGTTAATGTGATTATGTGACTATGAAGACGTGGTAAATGTAAGAGTCAACTAATATAATCAATTAAAAGGATATTTATCCAGGTGTTAAGTCAAACTAACAATCAAAGCATTAAGGGGACTATGAATGAGTATTTTGTGAAGTACATGGACGAAAATGTCGGTTTTTGAAATTATAGCAAAACAAACATTAACTTACTTTAAACTGTAAGGATTAAAAGTGTATTTTACCCCGGTTATTTTTAAACGAGAGATTTTTGACTGGATTGGAGTATACAGGAACTTGATGTAGATGAGTTGATATCACATGAGGTAAACTTGAGGGACATCAACAGAGCCTTTGATTTGCTTATATCTGGGAAAAGCCTTCGCTGTCTCATATGGATGGATATGGATAATTGATCCAATTTAATAGATAGCTACTTATTTCACTTGTATTAGTTCCATAAAGAGTTTGATTATGAACTCTTGAATCAGGACATTTGTAATTTATTTTCTTGATTAGTATTTTCGTGCTAATCCATGTTAAATCAGTTGAATAAATGCTTTTTTTAACCTTTTGATTAAGGTGCAAAATGTATCAAGTGTCCGTTTGAGATAATTTTAAAACATGTTTAAAAATATTTTGATAACTATTAGAAAAAACACATTAAGCTATCCCAACGAGCCGCAAGTAGATTTAAAGCCTGAATATGAAAGTCTAAACTGTATTTTGCAGGTGGAGTAATTGAATTCAAATAAGTAATGTTAGTGGACAATATTGTTCATCGAACTATATCAACTATATATATTTGTTCTTTTGCGATGTTAAATTTGGTAAACTGTCAAAGCCACCAACTAAACCCAAACTCATTCAATCCCCCTCCCCTATGTATATTTATCTAATAATAATAAAACAATTCATTAGGGGATTGTCCCGTAAGTCCAATAAACTGAATGTAGATCTAGAATCTTTTGTGATCTAAACCAATATGTATGGACTACGATTAAGTGAGATTAAATTAAAATAAAAAATTATCAGCACTAAATTGATAAATATTGTTGTTACGTAAAAATGGAGAGTTTCCACGTATACAACAAATTTAGAGTATGAGATGATTCGAAAGTAGTGTACGAAAAGGAATAGAGCACCGGTGTGGTGTAGACCTAACACCCTTTAATGCGAAAGTCAGAGCTAGTGTGCCAGAAAAAAAAATAAAGTAGAATCAGTTACCTTACGACTTAGTTTCTTCTCCTATTTATAGGGGAAGAAGTTGACGACATCATCGTGCCACATGTCGTGTCGGGATTGGGTCAAGGGTTGCTTCTCAACTATGTGTCACTTGTGAGTTATGCCACATGTCATCTCCCAATTAGATACTTGTATTTGGTCTCAAATATGTAGGTTTGTTAAAAACTGTCTAGACATGACTTGCTAATGCTAGGTGCATAGGCATTCTCCCCAGGTGCGTAGACATCTTCACCAAGTGCATAGACATTATCCTCATGTGCGTAGGCATATTTTGTTAGTTGCATAGACATCTTCAACATGTGCATAGACATTTTCACCAGGTACGTAGGCATCCTCACCAAGTGCATAGACATCCTTCCCATGTGCGTAGACATGTCTTTTCAGGTACATAGACATCTTCTCCAAGTGCGCAGACATGTATTACCATGTGTGTAGCCATGTTGCACAATTCTACGTGTTATGAAGTTTCACCCAAAAAATATTGAATTCAAATTTTAATATGAGGTGATTGTTAAAATTGTTTTTTTTTTCAAAATATAATTATAAATTTAATAAATTATTGAATACATCATTGATTATTGATAGTAGTAGTGTCACGAAAGTCTAGTCCTTATGAGGTTTGAATTCACCTTCATAAAATCCTCCATCGTTCATTTGCAACAAAAATAAATAAATCAATTATTATTATGAATGACATGTAAATCAATAGTCATTACATAGTGATTATCGTTTATTATAATAAATTATTCATTTACCACCGTCAATCACTATTCAAAAAAATATAAATATATATCTCATTCGAGGCCCTTTTGCTTGTTGGGCCCTTTTTGAAAAATATTACAGCCCATTATCTTCTTCATCAAATCGGCAAAAGAAAGGTTGAAGAAGAAAACAATTTACGAACACGTGGCAAGTTCAGCTCGATTCCAAGCAACCAGTGGAGGGGTCAATCTTAACCTAACCATCGAGTTAAGATTTGTTTTTCCTTTCCAAAGTCGCCGTCTCTCTTATTCGCAAATTCTCGCTTCTCTGCTGCAACTAAATCAGAGTTCATTTCTTCCTTCCATGGCGGAATCGCAAACCGAAATAACTCCTACTTTAGCTGAGGTACGTTTTGGCTTTATCCTTCTTTTTTTATATTCTGTTCCTTAGTTACGTATTTCAATTTCCTCGATTTACTATTAATTTGCTTAGATCGTTTGTTCTGCGATTCGAATTTTTCATTTTTGAAGGCTGAGTTGTGTTTTGATTGTTGATTCTATCTTTGAATGTTAAGGAAGAAATTGAAATTTGATGATGAATCTCATGGTTGCATTTAAGATAGTAGCTAGGTTTGTGAATTTTGTGGTCTCAAATCCGGTACAAGAATGGAGAATTACTGGATGTATTGAGTTCTGATATTTTGTTTAAAGAAAAATAACCTAAACTGGTCAATTGTTCACCTTTTTGACTTGTAGATAGATTTGAGGGACGGGTTTGAGGTTTTTAGTTCACCAAAGGAATTTCTTTGACAATTCTCGGTCTAATTTTCAAACTCCCGTAACACACTGTTTGATTGTGTGCTAATTAGTAAGATATATGCCTTTCTGAAGCTCACTGGCTCTTAAAATTTCTCGTAGAATCTTTTCCTTCATAGCACAGTCGGGAGAAGCGTTTCTTTGAGCACTTTTGACTTTCTCTTTGAATTATTATTTTATAACTTCTATACCCTCTAAAATTTTAATTGATTGATGTTGAGATTTGAGATTAATTTCGGCTGTTCATTTGACTTTTAGCAATATGCATTGAAAGAAAAAGAGGAGAAGCTATCAAAGCCCTTGGAAGTAAAAGAAACGGAGCAATCAGAAACTCCTACGCCTGTTGAGGTTATTTCGAAAACTGATGAAACACCTGTTGAAGCTGATGCTGCTCAAAGCAGTGACAACACTCCTGCTGATGAAATCAAGGAAGATCCTTCAGTAGCTGATGCTGATGAGGACGTTTTAATCAATCCTCCTGCTGAAAATGATAGTGGAAGTGCTGATCAAGAAAGCAGTACAAATGGTGAAGAGGAAGATTCTGGCGATCAAGAACCCAATGAAGAGGCACCTGAGATTAAGGTAGCTGGCTTGGATTCTTTATCAACAATGCTTTTGTTGATCAGCAATTTATATTATGTTTAGGTTCCTCCTAGTTGTGTGTGCACTGTTTGTTCATTCATTGGTTGCATATGCAGCTTGAGACAGCACCAGTAGATTTCCGGTTCCCTACTACAAATCAAACTAGGCATTGCTTCACCCGTTACATTGAGTTTCATAGGTAATTTTTATAACGTTTTATTTTACCACTAGGTTGTTTTCATCACTTTTTCCTCGATTTCCATTTTGGTTGGTGCTTGAACATTCTTGAAAGTCTTATATTTATTTCTGTATGTTTACAGATGCACCACTGCAAAAGGAGAAGGTGCTCCAGAGTGTGACAAGTTTGCCAAATATTATCGTGCTCTTTGCCCTGGTGAATGGGTATGTATTTTCCCATTAAGATTGATTCTCACTTTAAAATCGACTTTTAAGATTTGATTTCACCATTCAATTTTATATAATTAACTTTAATTTCACCTTGGATTCATCTGGAAAGATTAGTGTTAGTTAACGAAAAACAAGTTCGGGTGTGTGATCGTGTACTTGTTGCTGGCCATTTCGGCAACTAATTCTGCTTATAATCATGAAAATATTCTTTTTAAAATGCTGTCTAAACAATTCTTATTTTGATGACTTGTAACAGGTAGATAAGTGGAATGAACAAAGGGAGAATGGAACCTTTCCAGGTCCGCTGTAGGAGTGCATTCCATTCAAAGTATTGCTCTGCTATAACCCGAGTCCACCGGAAAATAAACTCTGGGGGAATGTTCTCTACTTCAGACAATGAGTTAATAGAGTTAATAATTTCGGCTGGTTTGGAATTTGTTCACAAATCAATCTACAAGAAGTTTTGTTGATGTGCACATTTTTTAAGTTCCTTATACTAAGATGCTTTATCGCGAGTCCACTTGGAGATGGAACTCCTGCTGTAAGATTCATTTATAATATGCTCATTAAGTAATATTTAATAAATCGTTTAATCGTGCAATTTAAGAGATGGAATTACGTTTGATTTCCTTTAGATAGGATGTTGAATTGTTTGACGATCTCGTCGTCTTTGTAAAAGCAGATATAAATCTTCCCATCCAGGAAACAAGAAAGCTTGATGGAAATCACTGGCTTCAAAAGTAAATAATGCTTGCGCAATTAAACATATAACCAAAACAATAATAATTTTTAGAAAATAGAAAATACTAGGATTGTGTTTATTAGTGTAGCACAATTTACACGAGACTAAAAATCTGAAAAACAGCAAGAAGTAAAAACCAACAAATTTGAAATGATCTAAATCTTAAAAAACGGTTCTTAAGCCCTTTCACCACGGATTCTTCTGGCAAGTTGGATATCTTTGGGCATAATCGTAACACGCTTGGCATCAATGGCACATAGATTTGTATCTTCAAACAGCCCAACGAGGTAAGCTTCAGCCGCCTCCTGAAGAGCCAACACAGCGTGGCTTTGGAAACGCAGATCTGTCTTGAAATCTTGTGCAATTTCACGAACCAGCCTCTGGAATGGAAGTTTACGGATCAGAAGTTCCGTACTCTTCTGGTACTTGCGAATTTCTCTGCATCACAAAAAGAAAAGCTTTAACAATCAACTACAAGCAAGATTAAAAAAGAACGATTCTTGTTTTTTTGGTATAAGAAAAGAATGCAAACCGAAGAGCGACGGTCCCGGGGCGGTATCTATGAGGCTTCTTCATGCCTCCAGTAGTAGGGGCTGATTTTCGAGCAGCCTGAAAAATGATGATAATGATATTAGGTCGGGGTAAAAAACGAACAAGGAACTAGGGTTTCTATCTTTGCTTATACGAACCTTGGTAGCAAGCTGCTTCCTTGGAGCTTTGCCGTCAGTGGATTTACGTCATTGGTTACAAAATTTTAAGTGGTATTTAATTTATAATATATTATTACTTAAAACTAATTTTTATATCATAATTTATTAAATGAATTATGATAAATGATACTTTTTAATGAATAATTTTAAAAATGGTAAGTTTTTTAAATATTTTAAAAATAACATTACTTAAATTAAGATTCTACCAATATCGGAATGAGATCAAATCTTAGTATGAAAATTACAAATTTTCAAAAAAAATTCTTACCTTTTCCTGTTTCTTTCAGTTCAACCCAGGCAACCTTAGGCTTTAGTTCTTTCGTACGCCAACTGTTTGTGTTAATGTCTGAATGGATGAAATCGTGCGAATAGGAGCACATTGTGATCCTTCTCTGATTATAAAACATGAAACAACAGACATTATAGAGGCGAACCTACACTATAATCTAATACTACTATACATTTAAGTGCCAAAAGCATATAGATAAAAGAGCCCAGAGGTAAATGCTTACTGATAACTTGACTGAGCTGCATTATCATCGTCATTATCATCAAGAATAAGCTTTACTCCATTATTCTTAAGAGAATTGACGATAGCCCAGATCTTCGTTCGGCTTTTAAAGCCCTTCTTCTCAATTTCCTTATTTACATCCACATGAATCCCTCTTCCCTGCCCCTGTTCCAGACCATCCACTTTGAGTCGCATGGCCAACACCTCTCCGACAACTGCTGCTGCCTTAGCATTACAAGACCGACCACATTCCAGTGAGTCCTTAATGGAGTGTTCAACAGTAGATGCAGTTGCTACAATCCGTCCATTATTTCTATCTACCACATTTGCTGTTATGTACTTTAAAGAGAGGAATAACCGCAGCACATAGCGCTTCAATACTGTCATTCTTTTGAAAGCCAAATTTTTAGTTTGATTGGAAGGCAAATAAAAAAAAAAAGGAAATGTCTTTCTAAGAATATTTAATCAGCAAAAAATAAATAAATCAATTGAACAACTTCGAGAAGCTAGTTGATAGATAGGTTAAATATTGTATCCTGACTTGCCATATAAAACTCAAAATTTTCACTAAAAAGGTTACTTTTAATGTAGAAAAAAGTAACATTCGAACAAATGGCTGATATGATTAAATTTGCCTTTACCCATTGGCTTCAGCTTTTGGGTCAATTGATGATTTAACATATTCAATAGTCATTTTCAAGTCTCTATAAGAAAGTATAAGAAACCATATCCAAAAATGCATCAGTTATTGGAGCAGGAATGAACACAATTCATAATCCATTATCCAAAGAATGCAAAGGTAGTTAAATGAAAGATTTAAAGTCTTGTTTCATGTTTCATAATCAGAAAAGGATCACAATGGGCTCCTAATTGCACGATTTCATCCATTCAGACATTAACACAAACAGTTGGCGTACGAAAGAACGAAAGCCTAAGGCTGCAGGGGTTGAAGTGAAAGAAACAGGAAAAGGTAAGAAAGGGAAAGGGCGTATTTTGATCATGATCTGTTAAATCAAACAATTCAAGTGAAAATGTAAAAACTGAAACATGAAAGAAATCATAATTGCAAAAAAAAATGAAAAAATTATAGCAAATACATATAGAAAATATAACCTGTAGAAGCTAAAGAAGAAAAAGAAAGCAGCTTTGATTTGTAGCAATTAGCAAGTTTCCATTGGACTTGGATTGGAGAGGGAGGGAGGGGACGATTAAGATTGGTGCCGCTGCCTGCTGAATGCTGATTTCTAATTCTAATGCAAAGGCAACGGAGAATACTTATTTCAATTTGAAATTATAAGCCCATTGGCCTTCATTTTTTTGGCTGAAGAGATCTCCTTTTCTACTATACAATGGTAAATAAAAGATTATCAGGCAATAAACAAACCACCCTCCCTGCCCTGTGTCTTGCCTCTCCGATGACTCTCACAAAAGCCTGAAATTTGGTCTTTTATTGTTATAAAAAAGAGAGAATTAACATACATAAATAATATATATTAATTTAATAAAGGAAAAAAAATAAAAAAAACCACCTTTGAACTATGCAGCTCGTGACAAATAGCCTTAACTATTTTTTTAAGCAAATACCCCTGAACTATGCAAGTTGTGAACTGACAAACACCCCCTGAACTATTGACTTGAGCAAATACCTCCCTGAACTATGTAAGTCGTGACAAATAATCCCCTGAACAACTTTTTTTTTGACGAATAACCCCCTGGCCCTAAACTTGTATAATTGTTTAAAATAAACCATTTTATTTAAACAACTTTAATTTTATAACATAATAAATAAAAGTTTTGGTTTAACATTAAGAATTTATTTTTAAAAGACGAGTCACACGAGTGGTAGAGGAACAAAAAAAAATTAACGGGTGTAAAGAAAAGGGTTTATTTTAAACACTATAAAAGTTTAGGGGATTATTTATCACAAAAATAATAGTTCATGGGGTTATTTGTCACAACTCACATAGTTCAGGGGGTATTTGCTCAAGTCAATAGTTCAGGTATTTATCACAACTTACATAGTTGATTTCTTAAAAAATGGTCCGGGTTTTGGTACAATACATAGTTCAAGGGTGGTTTTTGCTTTTTTTTTTCTCTTTAATTAAACTATTGAAAATAAATGTAGATTCATTTTTAATATTTACAAATATGACTTTTGTAAAAGTGTCATTTATTTGTAAATTTAACAATTTTTTCTGAAATGTTAAGATAAAAAAAGTAGCATGTTTTTAAAACATTTATATATAAATGTATCCATTTCATTTTTGAATATGTATATTATATTTTAAAGTCAAAACGGAACAAACTAATAATATATTAATATATTGAAAAAATTAGAAACAAAAAACTAGAATTTGTTATTTCTAAATCTTTTACACAATTTTAAGAAAAGTTAAAAAAAAAAAAAAAGTTACCAAACAACTTTATTTCTTAAAAAATGAGAAAGAGAAATAAGAAACAAAAATAAGGTAGAATCTTAAAAAAAATTAATGCTAATAATAAATTGTAGGTTTTCAAAAATTGCATTTTAAAAATTGACATTTAAAAAAAAAAAAAAGCAAGTTGTAATTTTCATACTAAGATTTGATCTCATTCAGATATTGGTAGAATCTTTATCTAAGTAATGTTATTTTTATAATATTTTTAAAATTATTCATTAAAAAGTATCATTTATTAGAATTCATTTAATAAATTATGATATAAAAATTAGTTTTAAGTAATAATATATTATAACTACTTTAAGCCATTAGATTTAACCTAATTCTTCAATTTCTTGAGAAAATTAACAAGATTAACAAAATACTTCAGCAATTCTGGAATGGAGAAAAATTACAATCAAGAAGGCTCAAATTTCAAGATACAGAATTCGAATTACAATCAAGAACCAACAAATTTCATCGGTAATTTTTATAACATGTTTTATTTTACTACTAGGTTGTTTTCATCACTTTTTCCTCGATTTCCATTTTGGTTGGTGCTTTAACATTCTTGAAAGTCTTATATTTATTTCTGTATGTTTACAGATGCACAGCTACAAAAGGAGAAGGTGCTCTAGAGTGTGACAAGTTTGCCAAATATTATCGTGCTCTTTGCCCTGGCCTGGTGAATGGGTATGTATTTTCCCATTAAGATTGATGCTCACTTTAAAATCGACTTTTAAGATTTGATTTCACCATTCAATTTTATATAATTAACTTTCATTTCATTCATTGGTTTTAACTTGTTGGGTGCTCTAAACTTGGAATGAAATGCCTTGTTTATCGGTTTAGTAATTGAGATAAATATTTCATGTGATCAATGGATATAGTGAATTAAGGATATAATTCTATCAAATATCAATTCACGGTCTCTTTCTTTATCATACATTTCTATTGATGGGACTGAGAAATTCAAGTTTGTAAAGCTGCCTAACATTCATTTTTATCATCTAAAACACTTTTTCTCGTAACTTTTTGAGTGAAGATTAGTGTGTTAGTGAAAAACAACAAGTTCGTGTGTATTTGTTGCTCGCCATTTCGGCAAATAATTCTTCTTATAATCATGAAAACATTATTCTCTTTAAAATGCTGTCTAAACAAGATGCATTCCATTAAATGTATTGCTCCGCTAAATCCCGAGTCCAATGGAAAATAAACTCTGAGGGAATGTTCTCTACTTCAGCCGATGAGTTCATAATTTTCGGCTGGTTTTGGAATTTATCCACAAGTCAATCTAACAAGAAGTTTTGTTGATGTGCACATTTTTTAACTTTTGAGTTCTTATACTAAGATGCTTTAAAGCGCTTCCATATGGAGCTGGGACTCCGGCTGTACGATTCATTTATGATATGCTCATTAACTAATATTTAATAAATCGTTTAATTTTTTCTAAGATAGGATGTTGAATTGTTTGACGACCTCGTTTTCTTCTTCGTAAAAGCAGGATATAAATCTTCCCATCCAAGAAACACGAAAGCTTTTGGAAATCACTGGCTTCAAAAGTAAATAATGCTTGCGCAATTAAACATGTCACCAAAACAATAATAATTTTTAAAAAATAGAAATTCTAGGATTGTGTTTATTTAGTGTAGCACAATTTACACGACACTAAAAATCTGAAACAGCAAGAATTAAGGAAAAACTAACAAATACGACATGAACTAAATCTAAAAAACGGTTCTTAAGCCCTTTCACCACGGATTCTTCTGGCAAGTTGGATATCTTTGGGCATAATCGTAACACGCTTGGCATGAATGGCACATAGATTTGTATCTTCAAATAGCCCAACAAGGTAAGCTTCAGCCGCCTCCTGAAGAGCCAACACCGCGTGGCTTTGGAAGCGCAGATCTGTCTTGAAATCTTGTGCAATTTCACGAACCAGCCTCTGGAATGGAAGTTTGCGGATCAAAAGTTCTGTACTCTTCTGGTACTTGCGAATTTCTCTGCATCACAAAAAGAAAAGCTTTCAAATCAACTACAAGGAAGAAATTAAAAAAGAAAGATCCTTTTTTTTTAGTATAAGAAAATAATACAAACCGAAGAGCAACGGTCCCAGGGCGGTATCTATGAGGCTTCTTCACGCCTCCAGTAGTTGGGGCTGATTTCCGAGCAGCCTGAAAAATGATGAATAATGATATTAGGTCGGGGAAAAAACAAACAAGAAACTAGGATTTCTATCTTTGCTTAAACGAACCTTGGTAGCAAGCTGCTTCCTTGGAGCTTTGCCACCGGTGGATTTACGAGCAGTTTGCTTTGTACGAGCCATCTGAATCAATGACATCAAAGTTAGATAAGTTAGGTATTGTTCTGGTTTTTTAAATTTGTTGTTTCGTTGTCAATTAAATTTGAGGCAGCAGAGCAGGGAAATCAATAAGTTTGACATACTTCTTCAATTTCTGGAGTAAATTTATATGATTATCACAACTTACTGAAATTTTGTGGAGATGAAAAAACATATAATCATCGAGATACGTCAAATTACGAGATACAGATTCCGAATAAATTAACTAATTTTAGATTTAACCTAATTCTTCAATTTCTTGAGAAAATTAACAAGATTAACAAAATAATTCTGCAATTCTGGAGTTGAGAAAAATTACAATCATCAAGAACGATCAAATTTCAAGATACAGAATTCGAATAGATAACTACTTTAAGCCAATAAATTTAACCTAATTCTCCAATTTCATGAGAAAATCAACAAGATTAACAAAAAATTTCTGCAATTGTGGAGTTGAGAAAAGATAAAATCATCAAGAACGATCAAATTTAGAGATGCGGAATTCGAATAGATAACTAAATTAAGCAACAAATTAAACCTAATAGAAAGGTTGAACAGGAAATTATTCGAATTCTCCAACAAGAAAGAAGAAAAAGCATCGGAATCGAACGATTCGAAGACGAGGAAAGAAAAGGAAAAGAAACTAACCTCGCTGAAGAAAGAATTGAAGTCCTTGAAGGATGAATTGCGAATTTCTTCGAACGCGAAAATAACACGAATTCTAAATTATGCAGACCGTACCCCTTTATATAGGGCCTTTCTGGCCCATACGGTATTGCGGCGGATGGCCACGATTTGCCGTCCACTGTGCTTCTTTAATGATGAATCCAATGGTCAGAATGTGCTTATTCAATGTCATTGTCAGGACAAATGAACGGTTAAGATTTATTTTTTTAGACGCACAGCGGATCGTGGACATGACGTGTAGGATTTCCATTGGTTACATGGATCTCAAATTTGGAAGTGCTGATGAAATCTATTTTTAGAAAAGTGCAATGGAAAATCGGTAATTTAGATATTTTAATTTAACTATAATTATCAATTATTTTTTAATTCGTAAATACACTTATTAATGAAGAGTAAATTTTTACTTTTTTAACTTAATGGAAAGTCGAATATTTAAATTCATGTCCCAATTTAAAATTAGGAAAATTGATACATGATTTATATTAATTTAATTAAACGTATTTAAATAGGTTTGTGTTTTCATTGCAATAGTAAATATAGTCGTGGTCAAAACTACATAAAGTTCTTCGTGTTGAGAAGAAGAGTTTATCCTACTAATGTTATATTTACAGCATGGGAAGTTCTGAATTCTTTGAAAACTCAACCATGAAATAATCTATGATTTTTTCAGATCTCATTTTTATATTAAATCTTATATATAACAACGCCAGTATGGTTTTTTTCAATTTAAATTTATGTAATTTTTTTTTTTTCAATGTATAAAAATAAATCAAATTTTAAAAGTTGACATAAAATTAGATGAAAGGCAAATGAGAATTTTGTATACAAGAATCGTGAGAATAAATTCAATAGCTGTAATGCTTCATGTTAATTGCATTAAATTACTATATAACTCGAAAAAAAAATATGCTTATCAACTCCCCTTGACCGACATCGACTTTTACCCCCCCCCCCCCCCCCCCCCCCCCCCCCCCTTCCTTGATCCTACTAATGTTATATTTCAGCTGGAAAGTTCTGAATTCTTTTGAAAACTCACCACAAAATTTGAAATAATCTATGATTTTTTGATTTCTTTTTTTTTTAAATTTTTTTATATAACAACGCCCAGTGTGGTTTTTTCATTTAATTTTTAATTTTTTTTTAATTATAAAATAAATATTCAAAAGTTGACATAATTAGATAAAGGCAAGATTGTATAAAGAATCGTGAGAATAAATTCAATAGCTGTAATGCTTCATGTTAATTGCATTAAATTACTATATAACTCGAAAAAAAAATATGCTTATCAACTCCCCCCTCTGACTGAGGATTCATTGGAAATTTTGATGCCCCTGGTGCTTCCACAGCTTCTTCCTTCCTACCCTGCAAAAGTATTGTCCCTCAACCATATGGCTTCTGTATACCACTGCCAGTGCCAACTATCAAAGCTCAGATTATACACACTCCGCGTTCCTGCCCGAAAGGCATCGAAGTGTATAGCTGGTTTACTGAAACGATAATAAAGCCAGTAAACCTTGTTAGCTGCCTATAGATGTTGCAAGGGGTGTGTTCAACTATCTGAGAATGGAAGTCATGTTCCCATTAGAAGATTCGCTCCGACATAAACAATCCGGCAATGGATTGACGTAAAAAGCTTCTTCTGAGCGGAACCTGTCCATGCCTTTGGTTCCTGAAATGGGACCTTTCCTCTTCCTCGCCGAGCCTTGCCTGAGCAAACAGGTTGCAGACGAAAGCCAAATAAGATCAACTTGAATTTTAGATAACTTGTTGGTTGGATATTTTTCATTTGTTTTTAGTTTATCAAAGACCGCTTAGAAGATGACTAAAAGAGACTTTGTTAGCGCTTTTGATATTAGTGTTTTTAAATAAATAATTTAAATAAAAAAAACTCTAACCAATATATTTTGAGGGGAAAAAAAACTAATTAATTGTTTCTTCTAAAAGCACATTAAATGTTCAGATTATTTTCCAACTTTCAAAAACACTGTAGAATACATAGTTAAGCAGTATGAAAATCAATGAAGTCCCTTTTGTGGTTAAAAACAATGTCAGGAAAACAAATTAAAAAACAGTCTAAAGTTCTTCCCCACATTGGAATATATCCTACTATCAAATAACTGAATTACGTATAATAAACATATCTAGCATAACCAGAAAAATTACCTTCTCCTGTGCATCTCAATAATTCGGTTGGCCAAATTTTTCCCGTCTTTAATTGATCCCTGATCAAGTTTGTCAAACAAACGAACAAGTGCTTTCCTGATTGACAATGACAATATGGAACAAACAGTTCAATGAATACATTTTCCGGGACAATAAAGTAGAAATTCATTAAACAATGCTTCTAAAAGGAAACTTGGGTATCTAAACTGTACTTCCAAAGATATTCTTGCCTGTCGGGAGATATTGTTTTTCTATGTCCAAGAAAACGACGATGACCTTCAACTGCCCTAGCCATATTTCCAGAGTATGAAGGAATAAAAACGTCACTATCAACAGACACAATGTAATCAAGGGCAGCCATTTGAGATGCATGATTCACAAAAGGTTCAAGTTCCTCAACAGATGCTAATTTTTCCTGTGAATATCAGATAAAAAGGAATAAGCTAACACTATACATATGAGATTAAGCATCATCACCCAAGAAACATTCACAAAAAAGGAAAATAAAAAGGAGTGTGAGAGAGGAGTCATTAAAAACCCCATGGTGTACATATAAGCTGTTACACTGCATTTGGTAATGGGCACTACTCATTGATCTATCTTTGTTAAAGGAAGAAAATTAAGTTGCTGACATCCTAAAACAGCTCAATATGTATTCATACCTTGCTCATCAGTAAGGGATAGCGTGCTTGAAGATCAGACATATGAGAATCACCGCCGTAAATCTCTCCAGCTGCAATATATATAGGAGTTTTTGACGGGTAGCCAAGCGCACTTAGAAATATTCCAACCTCCTTTGGAGTTAATGGGCAAAACCCTTTGGATCTTTGTTCTAGAGGATCAATCTCCTTTACCTTCCAGTAAGAAGTATTTTCTCTGGAAGTATTTGTCCAACACCGCCACCCACCAAAAAAAATATAAAAAAAACAAAAGGAAAAGAAAAAAAGATGAATTAGGCATCAAGTCATCACATCACCACAGTGATATGAATAAACTAAACACAATAAGATCACAGCAGGGTCTTATACCTGGTCATCCTTAGCTCATCAGCTTCGGCAGGAGATAAATCATGTGTGCACCCACTAAATGCAAGCATGTCCTTTTCGTATCGTAAATGCAGAGCAATATAAGGACCATGGGACCTCATCCGATCCACCAATAACTACAACATAACAAGCATACAACTAATCATAATCACTAAAGAGGATATATCCACTCCTGAAATAAAATCAGAATAGTAAAGGATATTACTTTCCCCATGTCTTCAATTTTAGGTGCAAAACGAAGAGCTTCATAACATGCACGACAACGGAGCCTCTGTATATCCGAAGGTAGATTATTGTTTGCTAACCGAGAATCAGACTTTGCAGCTCGAATAACCTAATTAAAATTCAACATTATTACATGAAGCAAAGTAAAGGGGGAATTGTATTGACGAGCATCCACTGAGATAGAATTACCTGATATTCTTCCCAAAGGCTAGCTATCTCCTCATTGTAATAATCCATACCAGACCAGCTTCTAAAATGCTTAACAGTTTTGGTAGCAGTAGCCAATTCTTTAGGCAGCTTTTTTATCACTTTTACGTCGTTAGCAAGAGCATTGATAAAATGATCTTCATCAAAAACATCTGAGAAGTTGCTGGTAATCAACCAAATAAAATGAACTCCATCATGAGTTGGGTAAAACGACACACAGGAAGGGAGGTAATATGTGTTTAATAAAAAAACGAGAGAGAGAGAGAGGGAGAGAGACCTAGTGTCCTGCCAAAATGATCGTTTATCAAGTTCTGGAATTACTAGGGTAGCATTTATCATACGAGCTACAGCCACCATGTCACATATCTGCAATTCAAATATGCAAACGGTATTTAAAGACCACACCTTCCGCTGAATAAAATTTATATGCAAGCTAATTTAGCTATGAGACATTGGAATTTAGTAAGCTTATATGTGAAAACTGGGGCATTAATGTGAATTGAGGACTACATTACACACAAATTTTGAAGGCATCATCGCATTGACAAAGATTTCCGTACGGTAGCTTTAGAAATCATATAACTTAAATCGAGGGCTAGATTCTGAATGTCATAGAAACCCTTCTCAAAGCACTAATGTTTTTTTACTGCAGATTGGGCCATTTTCTACATGATCAACAAAGATGATTTGACTGTATAACCAAAATCCTACAGATGTCACTAGTTTTTTTAAAATGTTACTTCCATCAAGGTATGCTAGGGATTCCAGTTGAGAGTACTGGCATATGCGCTATCTTATCCTTTAAAAAAAATTACTCTAGCAAAAAAATCATTGAACTCAACTCATAACAATGTACTTCAATAGAAAATTTTATTATAGAAACAAAAAAAAAGCTCAAATACTGACCCCGGCACGCATCTGATTGAGCCCCCCATTAGTATAAACTAGAAGGTAACCTCGAGATTCGCCAGGAGCTGCAAAAATCGAAAGGAATTTAGAGTTAAAAAAAGTACAACAAACCATCGATTCGAAACAAAATGAAATCGGAAAAAGAAAAAAAAAACAATCTTACATGTATAATTAGAACTAGGCTCCACACAGGGTACAAAGTCACGATTGGATGGAGGTTTCCACAGCTTGTCGAAACCCGAAACCAAGGTACTAGCACTGCCCAACTGTCAAGTCTAAAGGAGTGAAAAACATGAAAGGTGCATAACATTCTTATCAATAACGAAACTAAATTGAGGATATACTTATCATCATCACTCAATAATTAAACAACGTGTAACAAAGATAGAAAAATAATAACTTTTTAATAGCTTCCAGAAATACCCTTTTCGAGTTTTTCATACTACAATCAAATAAATAAAAAAGAGGGGATCCTGGAAATAAAAAGGAAGAAAGGGAAAACCTTGCGAGAAGAAATAGGAGCTTTGGAGAAATGGGGAGGAAGGAGCTCTCTTGTCCAGCTTTGCTCCATGCTTAACCTCTGGTATTTAAATTCATGTTGCTACATTAACAATCAAGAAATACCATATTATTTCAATATTTTTTTTTTTTTAAAAATGGAAAAGACTGAATCAGAAATTGAACTGAAAGAAAAAGAGATAAAAAGGGAAAGGGGGTTACCGAGGGAAGCTTGAGGAGAGAATCAGAGAAATCAGGGAAAAAGTGAAGATGAAAAGAAAGCAAAGCAAGTAGAGCTATTAAGCATATGGCGCATGTTAGCACCTTCCTCATCACCGCCACGGCTTTCCTACGCCGTTTCTGCATCTCTCTCTCTCTAAAGAAAAGAACTGAAAGAAAGAAAGAAATGAATGAAGGGATCGGGGTTTGGGTTTTGAATTTGGGGTGGGTTCTCTTCCCTTCCCTTTCCTTCCCTTCTTTTCTTCAGGTACAGTATTACGCCGCAGAATGCCTTTTCTTGTTCCTTCCCTTCCGCGTAAGGAGACTCTCTCTCCCTCTCGTCCCACCTTTTTTGTTTTTCAATTGAGATTGAGATGGATGGGACTCATATTTTGTTATTAATTTTCTCAATTTACGTTTTTGCCCCTTAATGGTGCCTACCCTTTTTTATTTTTTATTTCAATTTAATAACATATGGTGAAGTGGTGAAGTGACTTGGTCTTGATTTTTATTTTTTGTCAAATCAATAAAAATTTCGTTGATTATTTATTAAAAAAATAACATATTATAAAAATAGTTCAATTGATTAGTTATTAATCTTCTCATAGTCAGGGTAGAGCTATAAATATTTTTTAAGAGGGTTAAAAATCATATAAACATGTTTTTAAGAAATCGAGGGGGTAAAATAGATTTAATATACTAAAAAATATCATTTTACATAAAAATGATATAGAATTTACATTAAAAAATCATTTTAAATTTTTTGCCCCCTCTAATCCATATATGCTCATAGCTCATAAGGTCGAAGATTTAGTAGTCCAGTCTGATGTAATATAAAAAAATAATTTAATTATCAACAACTAATTCTAATGAGCTTAATTAAGTAAATTGAAACAATAATATGGTTTTTCTTTTCATTAACTAGCCTCCCTTAAATCTCTTCATATTTAATGGATTTGTTGCAACTATATATATGCAAGATTAAGCAGATATGGGTCAATATAGCTACTACAGTTAAATGTATGGGAAAGAAGTGGTCATAAAGCAATGACTTTAATTATCAATTCAATAATTTTATACTAATTTTAGATTAAAATAATAAAAACAGACTAATTCAAGCATAAAAAACATTTTATTGTATCCGACTCTTTGAATTTGTGCATCCATCTCATTAAGAGTTGGGTGTGTAGTGCTAATTTTGTTGCAAATTGATGCCTATTCTATTAATTAATTAATTAGCTATTGATTTATAGCTCTAATAAGAGATATGTTTGGAAATCTAGTGGAAAATGCATTATTCTTTCTTAAAATAAAATGTTGTTAATTACTCAAACTGCCCCTTTACCTCTAAATGGTAAGAAATCGGACAAAAAGTCATATATAGGATTAACAAACGCACTTTGTTATAGCTAATTAAAGGGTAATAATTTGGATTTATAGGTCTATAAATGAAAAAGGTAATATTTGATTTTAAATATTTTATGATTTTGCATCAATATAATTTTGCCCTCTATGGGCGTTCTCTGCTAAGAAAAAAATAATATTTATGATAATTTTTTTAAAATAACAGACTAAAATTATTGAATAAAAGTGTTATAATATGATTCATCATTCATTCAATAATAAAACATTATCAGTCTAATTCAATATGACTTTTCATTTATTCATCCTTAGATCTTAGATTAAAATCAATACATCATAATTTTCAATAGGATGTACGATTGAGTTAATTTTTTTTTTCTTCTTATGCATAAAAATTGAATTGTCCTACCTAAATTTTGTAGGGGAAAAAATATATCATTTTCAATGAGTGCATTTCATAAAAATCTGAATGGGTTCATCTCCTAAAATTTCGAGTATATTGGGTCCCAACTATTTATGTGGGGTTAAAAGGCTTGATTCCAAAATTGCGGAGAAATTGTACTCCAAATAACAACGTGGGGAGTGGAGAGTTATGGAGCTCTGAATTCGAGTCTCAATCTTATTCTTTGAATCAGCCTCCATTCGAGGAGGGTTATGGGCCGTATGTATTAGGATTACGATGGAATGTTTGGTAAGTTGAGTTATTAACTTGTGTTTGAGAAACTTGGATTCTTTGTAATTTATATTTTGATGCGTTGGATATGAATTTAAGAAATTTGAGTTTATGTAGTTTGTATGGTAGATGAGTTTCAAAATGAGTTTTATGTTGTTTATTTTTGTAGAGGTTTAACAAATCCTCAATTTTTCTATTTAAAATCTATGGTTTAAAAAGTCAAACCGGATAACTAAAGGGTCTTTGGTGCATGGGAATAGAATGAGATGTCTGGAAATGCAATGTCTGGGAATGGAAAGTCTGTGTTTGGTATGTAGGAATGAGGATATAAAAAGTGGTTTGATTTTTTATTTAATTAACTTATTATATTTTTAAAAAATTAAAATAATGATGTAAAAATAAATTAAAATTTACAATAATATTTTAATTAAAAAATCACTTCATAAAAAATATAAAAATAATTTTTTTAATTTAAAAATAAATAATTAAAATTAAAAGGCACTAAATTAAATATTTAATATTTATTTATAGCGGGTTTAAGATACCAATACAAATAGTAACTGTGGGATTGACAAGCCTGAGAATGTGATTTTCAAACCCTCAACCAAACCAGTAAGTCTTTTGATATGGGTTAGGTTAATGAATCTCACCCCACCCTTTCTAATAAACATCTCAAAATCTTTTGAGCTTTATATTTTGGACTTACAATCTGAATGGTTTTTTTTATCCTATATGGAGCTGGAAGGGGTGTTTATTAAATCAATCATTCTTAATAAATACAATTTTTATTTTATAATTTGAATACATTTTACACTAAGTTTAAATTTAATATATTTATTTCGCTAATCTAAATACATACTCAACAAACATTAAATTTAATAAATCCGATCAAAATCACATTCCATGAAATTTATGATACAAATAGGAGATATAATCCTTTATTATAAATCTATGGTCTTCTTCAATTTCAATTGATGTGGGACTTTATTCGTATCTCAAACAAAATAGCATGTGCCACAACAATATCATCTACGGTGAATAATCAAATTATATATATTTCATAATTAATCAAAGTACCCCTTTAATTATAAGGTCCACACACATAAAGATCCATATTCCAAACATGATTAGTTGTCCAAATCATCCAACTCATCTTAAAAACCAGTGTAGGAATTCTAAGGACGTGTTTGCCAGTATTGTAATTTATTTATTTATTTATTTATTTTTATTTTTTTGATAAAGTATTATAATTTAATTGAAAGAAAATGGAATTGACAAATCCAGCCCTCGTGAACGTCACCATCTTCCGCTCTGCTCGTCAGAGTCGAAACCGCTAACCATTAATTACTATGTCACATATTGTGGACTGTGAAAAGGCAAAAAGCTGCTACAGAGGTTATTTATCTTATCAATCATAGAATTTTAATTAAAAAAAAAAAACTATAATAAACAAAGAAAACGGTAAGCGCAAGTAATATTATTAAATTTATATTTTTTATATAGCGTGATTCAAATTTATAATATATATATATATATATGAACACCGACAAGCTTTATACTTTCAAAATAAAGTATTGATAACCATTTATAAAATTATTACATTGAAAAAAGATATTTGAATCTTTAATCATATGGAAGGATGATTAATAATAATAACCGACTCATTTTTTTATGTTCAAATTAATTTGGATTTTTATATATATCTTTTTTTTTTGAACAGTTTTTTTATATATATCTTTAATATATAAAAAGAGACGTTTAAAAAATATTTTTGAACTATTATACTCTTTTCAAAATCTTAAAATTATTATATATATCCTTTTCAAAATTTAAATTACTAAACATGTCATTATATATTTATATTTCACTTTATATTAAATGATCATTTATATTTCTAAAATTATTATACCCAAAAAAAATCTATTGTACCATTTTTAAAAAGAATAATAGTTTATTTATTAAAAAAACGTGAATATTTTATTTTAAAATGCATGTGAATTGAAATTATATTTTTAAGTGAATAAACTAAAATTATATATAAAAAATTAATAATATTTAATAAATCTATAAAATACATATTCGCTCTTATGCAAAATAAAAAAAAATACATATACACCATTATTGAATTATAATTAAAACTATAAATAAATAAATTGATTAAAACATAAGAAATGTAGATATTTAGAAAAAATGCTTATTAACTTGATTTGGCATTATAATTTTAAAATAAAAATATTTAAAAAATAAATAAAGTTGGAAATTAAATAATAAATCACATATAATCTTGATAATCATGGGCATCCATCTCAAAACCAATTGGTTATGAGAGGAGTAAACCATGTATCTTATAAACCTTGTAAGTCCCCTTCATCTTTTTTATGTGAAATTCTCAACATACCCCCTCAAGATGGTGCCTCTTTTGGGCTCACCATTCTCATGACCGCGGCAACAGCTCAGCAGAAAATCTCTATATAAATCATTGAAATAGTGAACTATATAATAATTTAAATTTTAAATAGAGCTTGAAAAATAAATTTTAAAATAAAAAGAAATTAACAATTTTTAATTCAAAAGTAGGCATGAAATTGTTCTAACATAAATAATTTATAAAAAGGTTTATGAAACATAGAAAAATAAAATATTAAAATATCTTAAACTCTCAAATAATAATAGAAATAATATCACGTGCTAGTAATATTACACGGGGGATTGAACCAATTTCTTTGAAAATGAAAATACATTGGTTATGTATTGTTTGACCATTAACAACGATCATAAATTTAATATTGGAATTTTTAATGTATAATTTGTAAAAGATGAAATATTGAGGTGGAATAGTTGGAAATCCGTGATCAACAAAAAAATGCAGCAATGATAATGATGATACGGCTTGTTTGGTTGGTCAGTTTTCATCATAATTATTTGAATAGAAAAGAATAAAATCATAGTGCGTCCTTGTCCCTTTTATCTGTCTAGTAATTTCACTCATTACTGGAAAAACCGACCGGGTCTGTCCTCATCAATCTTAAGTTTCGTTTTTTTTTTTCAAACATAAAATTTAAAATCTCCTATATAGATTAAATATAAAAATAAAAAATTGTAATTAAAAAGATCTTATATTCATTTTCCTGTAAATCGGAACGATTCAATAAAATAAATTACTAATCTAACTCATTAATTTAAGAAAGTCTTCAATTAATAATTTTTATTTTTTAGTATTAAAGATTAGGATTGAAGGGATTTGAATTTACACTTTATTTAAATGGCAATCAGGAATTTTCTACTATTAAATATGTTGGTCAAGCACTCTAAGATTTGTAAGTAGAATTTAATCAATTAATCAAATGTCACAAAATAATTTAATACCACAACATCATTTTTTTAAATAAATAAATAAATTCTGATTCCATTGTCAGATATTAATATGACCTGAAAAGTTGTAGTGGGTGGAAGATACATTAACTAATATAAAGAGAAGGCAAAGCATTACTTTTTCAATATTTAAAAAATGCTTTAGATAAAGTCTTGAAATTTTATAATTAAAGGCTGAAAATCACGTGATTAGAATATTTCATCTTTATTATTTTTCCTTTACAATATAATTTTATATATTTTTTTGAAAAGATAAGGAGTTATTTCTTTCTATAATACGTGTTATATAGGTAAAGCATCAGACCTCAGTATTGCTACGTGGCAAAATTGGGTTGGTTGATTCAGCTACTAATCCCAATAAATTGATGTAATAATTATGCTAAACAGGCAATGGGAAACGCAAAAAAGACAATCCATGTGGAAAAGGGAATGACCACTTTGTGTACGTGGCGAAAGATCGCTGCTCTGTTATAATGATCATCATAAAAGACATGTGGGACCCAGTTTCTCAGACACTCTTCCATTGAAATATAAACCAGAAAATGATCTGAACATATGCATATTTTTATGGGATAAATGCATTATACAATATTTTTTTTTTTTACTGTTAAATCATATTTCTATATTTTCTTTGATTGTTTTAAAAATACTCATAAACTTTAGTAAAATTGTAAATCACATCATTCAATCGATTAGTTTTAACTAAATTAATATACATTTATATTCTACATATGTCATATATTATGATTTCATGAAATATAACAAAAAAAAAAATGAACAGATGTGAAGAATTTTAAAATAAACTTTTATGTTAATAAAATGTAAAATTTATAAATCACACTCCAGTGTTTAAAATTTTCAAATTTTTAATGGTTTTAGATTACGTGGTATGTGTATAATATAGATGTGTCTATATTTCGTTAAAACTAATCCATAGAAGGGTGTGATTTACAATTTTCCTAAAATGTTGGGGTATTTTAAAACTAAAAAAAAGTGCAGGGGTATAATTTAACAATAACCCATAGTGCAGGGTATGATTTAACAATTTCGTTTTGAAATATTTGAGAATCACCTGATACCTCGAGGCTGGTACAGTATAATTCTCAATTCTTGGTTTAGGTCCAATTTACAAACCAACCAATTAAGAATTATAAGATTTACTAGTATTAGAAAGTGCATCTTTGATGCAACATATTAAACACTTTCTCGTTATTCTACTAATACTTGTACTTGCTCTACTATTCTGTCTAAGTTGAGTTGAGAAAAAACCATAGAGCATAGAAAAAAAAATATGTTGATTTAGATTGGGTATATCGTATATATTAAAATTTTAACCTATTAAAGATGTTGGAAAAAAAAAGATAAGACTATTCTATTTCAACAATAGATCCACACACAAATTCCATAACTTTGAGACTACTATCCCGATCAAGATTTCATACCAAGTGAAGTTATGCTTAGGGTGTAGCAAGCAATCCCTTACACTAGTTAAGTTTGATTGTTGATTTTTTATTTTAAACAATGGTTTTTCTAGCTAGGTAGTCATAATAGAATACTAGAGATGTATTGGTTGCATTAATTATATTGGGTGGTTAGAACATGTTGTCAATCATCTTGACTAGACAAAGTTTATATTTTGATTAAAAAAATCAATTTCAAATATGTTTATATTTACAATTCATATGTTTTTTTAGTCCTGGTCGATGACGTGAGTTCAAGAGAGATTATACTAAATGTGTGAGCCTCAATTTTTTCTCTAGAGAAAGAGATAATTGGAAAGATATATTCTCAGTAAGTGATTTTACTACTATACTAAAGATATTAGGTACGTGAATCTAATTTTAATTAATTATCTGTAAAAATATATGTACTATTGATTCAAAATTTAAATATTGGGCTATGATCAATTGTTTTGATTTCATATTAAATTTGAAAATTTAAATTATTGAACTGTGTTAAATTTAAGTTTTTTTTAATATGTTATCAATCTTATCGATCATAAAAAGATTGGCTAACTTTTTTTTATTACTTTAATCTGAATAATGTATTTTAGAGATTTATGGTAGCTAAAAAACGATGCCAAATTTTGATTGACAATATTTCTAGGGTCAAATCGCCCTTTCAATTAATTTGGTTCATACATCAAATCATGTAATAATTCACAATTTTTCTATTTGTCAGTACCCAGTTACAGTAAGTGGAGGCCCTTAAAAAAGGGTGGCAAAAGCTAAAATCATGACATTTGGCTCTTGCGGCTCGAGTCGCTGAATTTGTAAAGCTCACCTAACAAAAAGTACTCATTAAATTTAATAAAAGCAAATTGGACCACATTGATTCTAAAAGTACTCATTTTCTTTACTCTGGGGCGTTTGTTTGAAGGTTTTGAAATGAGATTTGAATGTGGGAATGAGTTTGTGATGTCATTTTCATGTTTGTTTCACTCTTTTTTTACTTAGGTTTGGCATCACATTCCCAAGTTACTATTGAATTGACATTTTTATTCTAACACACTCACATTATTTCCACTATTCATTCTCATTCTCATACAATCCAAACACATTTTTCACAAACTAAGACATCACAAAACCACACTTTTCTTTCCCATATATCCATTTCCCAAACCCCCAACCAAACACCCCCTTAAAGAAAATGGAACTAGCGCCCTTCGTCGGCCTCGGAAAGGGTCTCTTCTTCTCATTTACTTAATAATATAATAATATCACTCCTTAAGTGCGTTGGGTTTATACTTCATAGGTTCAGACAAGTAGTTGAGAATTACACTGATCTATCTTATCTGGTGCTTGTCTTCAAAATTTGAAATTCATTATGATATTGATGGGTTTCTCGACCCGAATTAACAAATTCATTCATTTTCATAATTTTAATATATTTTACAACAAATTTATAATTTTTATTTACTTGGCGGTTGACATGAGTAAAATTAAAATTAAGAAACTAAATTATACAAACAATTTTTTTTAATAATAAAAAACTTCTAATTAGCATCCATTAATCTTTTAGTTGACTTTTTGCATCATATTCTTTAGTTCAACCCATTAATGACTTTAAAATAAATTACTATGAACAGTGCTGTTTAAAAATTATTACTATTATTTTAAGGGGGATTGAACGATCTTCTCTATATAATTCGATATTGATTTCTTCATCTTTATAGTACAAAAAACTCAATTTTGATTTATTTTTATTATAAATAAACGGTTAAACTTGAAACACCATCTGTAAGCCCACAATTGAAGTCCACACAGAGGATAATTGAACCGTTAGCCCAATCACACAATATGGGCCAAAAAAATATAACGGACCTTTTTTTTCTCTCCATGTATCCATGAGTACTCATATATGAGAATCACATAAATATAGTCAGATATTGTGTGAGGTTACCATATTAAAGTTTTTCAGTTTATCCATTAACATTTTTAAAAGTCTGAGTTTTTCCTTATGCAAAAAAGTCTACCTATGATTAATATATAACTTTGTATATCTTTTATGTGAACTATAGAGATGGTAACACTTACACCTTTGAACTTTAATTTAAGTAACTGATCTCTTAAACTTTATAAATTATTATAATTGAACCCATAGAAATTTAACTTGACAAATTAACCCCTTAAATTGTTAAATTATACCCTAAAAAATCACCCTAGAGATGGGTATTACATCATTAATGTCAACGGAAGCGGGGAAGGATGAGATTCGAAAAGAAATTCTTGTCTCCACCACCACAAGAGTTTTGAAATTGGGGTCAAGGACGCGGTTAAGTGTGGGATAAGGCTCTCAAATACTAACTCTGATAGAGATCTAATAAAAATAATCAATAAATTAACAATTTAAAGGGATAGTTTGATAAATTAAAGTTTAATGGGTCTAATTCTAACACTTTGTAAAATTTAGGGGTTCAATTGTTCAAATTGAGAATTTAAGGTACCAGTATTGTAATTTTTACTATCTTTTTTTATACAATATAGTAGTAAGAGTTTAAGAGTTAGAATACATATTTTTAACACTGAGCTATACCTCTTACCTATGGATTTATATACATAAAACTTATGATATATAAACATAATTTAAAAATAAACATTATTAATAAACCCATAAATTTTAAAAGGGTAGTACTCTAGAAAACTATGACTCAAATTTGTAAAACAATTATCTAGATTATGTCAACCTAAATATAGTTTACCTAATTAGATATCAATATTTTTTTTATAAAATTAAAAATTCAAATATTTCATCCCCAATTTGATGTAATATAAAAATAAAAATAAAAACATCTATGAATTCTATTATATTTTAAGGAGAAAAGAAAAAGGAAAAATACAATAGTTTTTTTTTGGGTAAATTTGGGATTGATAGAGAGACCAAGTCAAATGATTGGGTGAGTTATGAATTGAATACTGGATGGTCAAAAAAACCGGTGAACAAAAAAATCGAACCGAACCTAGATCCAAGAGAGTATAGCTGTAGCAAGGCTGTCAGCGCAAGAATATTTTCTACCAAAATTTATTTCAAACGACAAATCGAAAACGGTCGATACGACAGTAAACTTCTACTGTACAATAGAAAAAAATTCCAATCCAGTACGGACACAATCAAGATAAAAGTACTATAGCCAAATAATATATATTTTTAATTATGGCAATTGAATGGGGGCATTTTTGTAAAACCACCAATGGCATTTGTAGGTTAGGCTGTACTGAATTACGAGGAAATTGTATGCTCTTTATTTATGTAATTAATTCCACCAAAAAGAACTTTTGTATGACTTTATTTTACTTATACTAGTTTCTCTTTCTATTTAGAAAAATGGCCCATTGAAGTTTCCAAGAATTTGGATTTGGATCTCCACTCACCTGTTAGATTTTTTTTTTTAAATTGAGAAAAGACTCGAAGTTTCGAGCTTAGAAAAAAATATCAGTATTTAATCAGTTGAATTATGTTTAAATTAGTTTTATAGTGATATTATTAAATATCTAACTCTGTAATAATCAACACGAACATACCTTAATGAGAATCATTTGAAATCTGGGAATAGGTATCTAGATTACCGTGTTTAGTTTATGATAATCCAAATATGCCCGAGTTTAAAATTTAACTCAGACATCTCTAGATGCCCATACAAGCTAAAAATAATTCATTTCAAATCCCATCAAAATAGGTGGGTTTGAAAACAAAACTATTTGCGATTTGAAAAAATACAATTTTTTTTTCTAAATATCTCTTATTTTATTTATTTAGTTAGTATTATATTTTGTACCTAATATTTTTTTCAATAATTATGTATAATATGATCATTTAAATTAAATTTATATATAAATAATATTAATTTAGGTTATAAAGTAAAATTAAAAATCTTGATTAATGTTTAAACTAAATACTACAAAATAATATATCAATTCAAATCTTAATATCTTAATATATTACAAAATACAACAGGTATACAAAATGTTATGTAAATTAATAATATATAAAATAAATTAATTTAAATTCTCATTAAAATTAATATATCTTTAATGATATTTAAACTAAAAATGGTGAATAATATACTAACAAAACTATAACACATCACTATATTAATATTTTATAAATAAAATTAGCTTACAGAAAACCGATAGTTAAATTAATATGAAATAGTATAAAGTAATTTAAGTACATGTCTATGTTATATTAATTGATTATTTTTAATTGAAGGGTAATATTAAAAAATTCTATATATATAGTACACTCATATGACAGATTATGTCAAATAAATGTGAAAATCTAATTATTTCTAGAAATTCTCATAAAATTTCATTAAATCTTTCTTAATAAAGAAACATATCAATCTTGATTCCCAGACATCACAATACCCCGCATCTAGATTACCTAGATATCTAAAGATGCCGGATAGGATTCCCTATAAGTGAACGGCCCCTAAGTGGTTTAGACACTTACTCTCATCCCATGAGGTCGAAGATTCGAGTCTCTCATCCCAATTTGATATACTATATATAAAAATTAAACTTTATAATGTAGAATTATGAGTTGGTTGGATATTAAAATATAAATTATAGGAGTTGAGATAAATTGAAATCGACCAAAATTTTAATAAACCGAGTCCATTTGACTGGTTTGGTAAAAAAAAACGTTAGTTAATTCGATTTATATATTGGAATTTTTTTTTTTTGACAAAATTTATATATTGGAATTGAAAGTACCTAAACCGGTTTGATCAATATATAATATTTTAATCTAAGAAGGGCTATAATATTAATTAGGGAAAAAATCAATCTACACCCCTGAACTTTACATGGTGTGTCAATTTAAACCCTAAACTTTCAATTGAATCAATTTACACCCTGAACTTTAATAAATGAATCAATTTACACCCATTATTAATAAACTTACTATTATTTTTGAAATTTTTTAATTAGACATAGGCGTTTTTATATCGAAATAAAGTTAATTTTTTGAAAATTAATTTTAAGTTTATGTTAAATATTTTATGGTTAAATTTGACCGTTTTGTTGTCGGGTTTGAACATTTTTGTACCATTTAAATTGGTAACTAGGATTTGAATTTTTTCATAGTTGAGGTTGGGCGTTTTTATGATGAGGTCATTGACGTTTTGTTATTTTTATCTTTCGGTGATTTGGTAATTGAATTTTGATTAATTTTATAGTTTTAATATTATGTGGGTTTAAATTGATTCACTCAAAAAAGTTCAGGGTGTAAATTGATTCAATTGAAAGTTTAGGGTTTAAATTGACACAACATGTAAAGTTCAAGGGTGTAGATTGATTTTTTCCCTATTAATTAAATAAACAAATCTTATAACCAAAAAAATATCTTCGATTGATTGTAAATCTTATTGATAACAACAATAATAATTACATAGCCAAACTCAATCACTTTAATGCACGTAACCTTTATTTATTTTTTGTTTGGTTAAAAGAAAGGTGGACCGAATTTTCACACTAATTTGAAATTTCTATGCATATTTGAGGAATAAAACAAATGACATAAAATTGGATTACCACATACCATATTGGCTAAAAATATAATATGGTTCAATTATTTTATAATAGGATGATGGTAAATTTAGTAAATTTTTCTGTGATAATTATTAAAATATCATGATTTAATATGTTTACAAATAGTTTTAAGTGATAACATATTTATAAATATTGTATCAAAATCTGTTACCTCCATAATAATTGAATCATTATTTTGAAAAAATTATTTCACTAGTATATCAATATTTTACCATTGGACAATTGTTAAGAGTTTTTAATTAAAATTAAGATGTTATATTATATCTAAAAGATATTAATTTCGATGAATTAGAAATTTTAAAAATTAATTTATCTATCTTACCTTTTTCTCAAAATAATTATACATCTTATCTAAAAAATAAAAAATAAAACATATTCATTTGTAACATCGCAGTTTACGAAACATACGTAGTCTTGTCTATACAAAACTCATTAACTATGTTAATGAGGTTAAAAAAAAAAAGACCAGATAGTAATTTTTTTTTGGGTTAAATATATGATTGAGAGTTTTTTAATTTACGCCCTATATTTTTAATTTAAAAATTCTCACCCTACACTTTGATAAGCCATTAAATGATAAGTTTGCCATCCAATTTAAAAGCAACCCATTTATTTAATATTTTTTTTAGGATAAAATGCAAATAGCACCCTTATGGTTTCGGTTAAAATCATGAAAAATCCCTGTAGTTTAAAAATGACAAATCACACCCTCGTATTTCCAAATTATATCAATATGACCCCTCCCTTCAATGCTGTAAATTTTCTTTTAGCCATAACTTTTTCATTTGAACTTCGATTTTGATGATTCAAGATGTTTTGGAATCCTCATTCTGGGCTCTACTTTATGGTCACTTGAAAACTTCTAAATCATCAGTAAGCAATGGGGTTAACTACTGTAATCATACCAAATACTTTGATGGTAATAAAACTCTTTTATTTTTTGAAATTTTGAATTTTTGACATAACCATAACGTAGAGCCCGAAAAGAGGATTCCAAAACATCTTGAATCATCAAAATCGAAGTTCAAACGAAGAAGTTATGGCTAAAAGAAATTTACAGCCTTGGAATAGAGGGGTCTTATTGGCATAATTTGGAAGTACAGGGGTGTGATTTACCATTTTTAAACTACAGGGACTTTTCATGATTTTGACCGAAACCACGGGTGTTATTTGCGGTTTACCCTTTTTTTTTATTCAGAATATATCATATATGTCTTTTTCTTCCATCCACGACTCATGAAGAGAGAAATAATTACAAGATCCATGGAAATCTCCTAAAACTTAACGACAATCTGTTTTATGTTCACCACGAAACTGACTGCAATTAAGGAGATTGAACAAAGACTTACTTGTTTGCGATTTCAGGCGAAGATTCAAAACCACGAACGAAGGAAAAAGATGTTGTATCAATTTGCTTATTGGAGATGGTTGGAAAATGCCTTTCTGTTCATTATATTTATTGTATCAGGATGTTCCAATCAATTAGTTCAAAAAATGGCTTTAAAATTGCTCATATGTTCATTAACTGGATTTCTAGATTGCTTTGAATAAATTGATACAACAGATTGGTTTTCCGATCGCCTGAAATCGCAAAGATCTTTTAAATTTTGGAGTTTTTTGTTCCATGATTTTCGTTCAGAGATCTTCCGGTTCGCAGCTTCATTCCTCACAAATAAGCTCTTCGTCTCTGGTTTCATTTGCCTGTTGCCTCGGGGTGATAATGGCGTGAAAGAGACGTTTGAGAAATTAAAAAAAAATGAAGATCGATTTAGTTAGTTTAACCAAGGATTAATGGTATATGAACTATATTCAAAGGAATATTAAAAGAAAAAAAAATTATTAAATAAATAGGTTGTTGTTAAATTGGATGGAAACTTAATATTTGATGGCTTATGAAAATGTTGGGGTGAAAATTTTCAAATTAAAAGTGTAGGAGTGAGAATTTTCAAATTAGAAGTGTAGGGGTGTAAATTAAAAAACCCTCAAAGTACAAAGCTCATTCATGCATTTAACCATTTTTTTTCTTTTTAACTTTGGCTTGTTTTAATTGGCACTTGACAATATTGACTGACATAGAATATACGATAATTTTTAATTGTCATATCATGAATCTATCACATTTATTATAATATTATCGAATAGAAATTGAGTTGAAAAATGTTATTGAAACAGTTTAAACAATAAATACTAAATTAGAAAATGATATCGAAAGGCACATCTCAATGTTTTTTTTCCCTGACATATGTTAAATATGGAAAATTAAGCACATAGAAAGAAACCATTGGTCGAGTGATGACTTTTTGTTTTTGAATATTAAGAAATCGTATAATATACAACTCTTTGGTTGGAGACTAAAATATAGCTAGGATTGAGTTGCCAAGTCATTCCACCATATCCTTGCTGTTTTCTTCAACAATTTTTATTTGTATGAAATAATCACTCATTGCTCAAGCTCTAAATACTAAATATTCTCTTCTTGTAAAAAAATAATCAAATATTTTTTTTAAAATATTACATTAACTGGTCGGGTTAGAACTAGACTTGTTTAATCTTGTTTTATAATTTCTTTCCCAAAATTATTCAAATCGTCTCTAAAGTTTGTGAATATGTAAAATATACATTCGATCAATTAATATATCAAATTGTCAACTAAGAATTAAACCAGTGACATATATTTATATTATATGAGTGGTTTGATCTTTCATCCCTTAAATTATAGAGAAAAAAAATAGTTTAAAAAGAATTGATACAGATCACACATATTAACGATAAGTTAATTAAAGAAATCAATTCCGATGAAATTTAAGAGAAACATGTGATTTGTAGATTTCAAAATAAGTTTAAAAAACTATTTATAAATTATAAGAATTTAATTTACAAAACAATAAAACTTTGCAATTATCTCTCTTACTAGATCTATCAATATAAACTATTGAGAGAGAAAAAAAACATTATGAATATATTTCTATATTTGGCAAAGCTACCTGCTAGAAATGGTGGTTTGATCTCTTGTAGAGGTTGAACATCTTAAAGTTTCTTCCACGATCTCTTTCCCTCTTCGATTCATAAGCAACTTAGACCAAAACCCATCAGCTAATTTCTTCATTTTGATATCATCATCTTCTCCCTCATGATCTTTTCCTCTAAATCTCAAAGCTAAAGATGTACTTGAAGTCAAGAAATTAGTCCTCGATCTTCTTCTCTTAAACAACGACGACATCGACATCGACATCGAGCTCTTTCGACGTAGGTACGGTGAAGAACAGGAAGAAGAATCCGAAGAAGAAGAATAATAATAAGACGATAAAGAAGACGAATCCGAAGAAGAATATTGTATTGTAGCCGAGGGAATTCTAGTTGTTGTAGTAGAGAAACCAATATGGGGCAATTGAGTGAGTTTTTCTCTTAAACAAAGGGAGCAAACGCCGGGAGATTGCTTGTGTTTAGGATGCTTCTTGCAATTAGTATCATTTTTATTGCTTCTTTTTCCCATTGAAAAATGAGGTTTTGGTAGTTTGTTAGTGATCAAGTTTTCCATGATTTGATCATTTTAAATCTTCAAAGCTTGAAGCTTTTTTTTTTTTTAAGTTGAATGAGTGTTATTTATAAATATTATTATATAAAGAAAGAAAGAAAGAGGAAAAGGTGGAAAGTGGAATGGGGGTTGCATTTTCGAGGATATTTCGTAGGCAACTTCTTTCAAAATGGCTCTTTTGACGGGTTGTGTTATGTGTGTAGACAAGTAGGCCGCGAGAGAGACTAAAAAAGATACAGCTGTCTGTGATTTGGGGAAGGTTTTTGGATGGGCTCCCCTTTCGAATTTTATCCGGTTTTAAATAAAAAGTGAGGAATAACCTCTACTTATTAGATAATGTTGGGATATTTGGCTAGGTTTGGGATGATTATAGTGGTTTATAATTTACACCCGAAAAATATTTCTATCGGTATGAGATCTTTTACGTATAATTAAAAAATAAATAATTTTATATCAGTGTGGAGATTGTAGCGTTGTCTCCAACAAATAAATATGTTAACTTATTTTTTTAACATTATATCAAACAGATTTAGGGGGGTTTCAAATCTATGATTCATTTAAGAGAACTTAGTTGAGTTAAGAAAATGTTTAGAAGATTTTAAAAAATTATATATATTTATAAATCACACTAAAATTAGCTATAAAAATTACTTTCAAAACAAGAGCATAAATTTTTTTTTTTTTGGTCACGATATGCGTGGGGTTGAAGAATGTGGAAAAAAAGAGAAGGATTTTTTTAGTATTCCCTTTTTTCTTTTCTTTTTATTTGAAGATTATTCTTTTGCAATTTTTTGCTTGGGCGGCGAAAGAAATTAATAAGCATACGCTTAGTCATGGAAGAGAAAGAAAACACAACATTAAATATATGAATTAGAAATCTCTCTGAAAATGAAGTCGTTGAGAGCACATCTACACTTTATGATAAAAAAAAAAGTTTAATAGCAAAAATGTCGGTTGGATTAATTTTTAAAAACAAAATATAGATTTAAGAGTAAAAATAATACCAATTTCAAACCATATTGATTTTAGGTTAGATATCAAAGCCCCTATTTTAAAGATATTGTTAGGTGATACAAAGACCTTCTAACCTTTGATATCCAAATAAACATTCTTCAACTTTGCCTAAAATATTTGGCTTTTTTTTCTCATTAATTAGGAGATAAGGTTTCCTAGGGATATTAATAACAAAAAATGGAAAGAAAAAAAAGAGCAAAATTTGTGGCTTTTGTTACAAGAGCACATGTTAGGTTTATAAGTAAATGATAAATATGCGCAACAAAAATAGTTGGTAGTATTTCCTGTAACACCTATAAATCACATTTAAGTTTAGGTTTGTAGTAGTAGACTATTTCCTTTTAAAGGTGGGGAGTTGAGCTTTATCTTTAAATAGGTCTGAATTATTGATTAATTAATTTTACAAGTGATATTTATAAACGTTCGGGTGAGATTATATGCACCTCAACTAATCTCACGAGACAATTATATTACCCTACAAACCATTGACAGAAAACTCATAAGATAATATCTTAAATAGATAGTCATATTTTAACCCTACTGACCACAAGTTCCAAAAGATTAAAATTATATAACATCAGATAATCAAATCATATTGAATATGATTTGTGTGCATACCTTACTTAATCCAATCATATAGGGTTGATAAGAAAGTTTAAAAAGAAAGGTAAGTCAACCTCAACCCTTGGTTCATACAATGAAGTGGTTGAGCTCTTGATAAAATGACCTAATCCACGTGTGTTGTCTCTTGTTCGAACACGTGTCAGTTGGCAAACTTGTGCTAAATATTTGACAAAGTAAATCACCATATAAGCTCCCCATAAGACAGCTTTAGTTGAATAGTTGCTTTCAATTAAACATTTCAATCATTTTTTAAACTTTGCCAAAGAGGAGAATATGCTGTTGTTTTTGCTTCAGTGACCGAAAAATATGAATAGTGAAGTAGCCTTTGTTTTATTAATTAATTTCTTTCAAAAAAAAAAAAAAGACTTGACATTTGTTTGACTTTGAGATGTAGCTTTAGTATTATTCTCTTATAACAATATTTATAAAAAAAGAGAATCTTATAACGATACTTGACTAATCAATTTAAGGTATAAAATTTTAAGCTAGAGAAATTTGAGAGCCAGTCTATAATGTATAGTTATAAAAGTATCGTAAATATAATCTATATATTTTTTAAATAATAAACATATCATATTTAAAATAAATAAAAAATCATTAACAACAAATGTCTTTTGATAATGGCAATCAATTTATTTTTTACTTACTAAGTTAATTGTTGATTTTAATAATCAGTTTTTAACTTAATAATTATAGTAGTGGCTGCTAGTGACATTAATTTTTAACATATTTATAACAATTTATTAAAATGTTATTTATTTTTTTATAATATTTTATCTCAATGTATATTTAAAAATTTAAATGTTAAATTAAAAATGAAGTACAATAGAAAGTAATATTAAAAAGGGAGAGTCAGCTGGAAATCGGTAGGAAACAACTAGTTTTGGTCTGCAAATCTGAGACTATGAGTTTATTATAACGCGGAAAACAAGTTCCTTCCATTTTTTTTTTACATCACTCCCATTTTGTGGATCTGATTCCTTCCACCCTGTTCTAGATTTTTAGTCCAGTTCACTAGATTACAGAGAAGTTTTTTTTTTTTAGAGCAAGAGAACCAATTGTTTTCTTTCCCTTCTCAATTTTTTTTTGGGAAGTGTATAAGATCTTATATAATTTAATGAAAATATTGAAAGTAATGATATATTTTAATTAAAAAAAAAAACAATTATAATACAAACTGCTAGTAATTCTCTATTCGGGAAGAGAAAATTCAATATTAAAGACAATAAAACATCTTAAAATAAAACAATTTACAACGGTTCAAAAAATATTGTGAAGGTGAACAATTATAGAGTTACGGGATCACCATGCATCACTTGAAAATCGTGAAAAATAGTAACTGATCAAACATAGTTTCAAACAGAAACTTAGAGTCAGTCAATAAAAAGCATACCTTATTTTTTTCCATAAAAACGAAGGTTTAAACCTCCCCCAATTTTATTTAAAATCGGTCAACATTTAAAATGGATATCATTATTTCACAACAAAATTCTCTTTCATTGAGAATTGTAGGCCAAGTTTCAACAAAAATTGAAAAACTTAAAATATGCATAAAGCAAATCGGTTGGATTTTTTTTTAAAAATTTGTCTAAAATAGCATAATTCTGATACTAATTGCTAAAATGTCAGATTTTCTTAAAAATTACTCAAATAACATAATTATAATTATAATTCATTAAATTATTGAATTATTTTTCATGGGTATTTAATGAGTTTGTATGTTTTTTTTTTTTTCTTTTTTAAGTGCAAATTCAATAATTTATCAAGCTTATTATTTTCAATGAATTTGTTAGTTCTTTTCTTTTAGTTTTTTTAGTTCAATAAATTATTAAATTATAATTCATTAAATTATTGAACTATAATTATACTATTATAGTAATTTTTGAAAAGTTATAACATTCTATTAATTAGTAGGTAAAAATAAGATATTTCAATCCTTACCCCCATTTATTTCTTTATATAGGTAGTTCGACCCCACTTCAAAACCTCCTCCCCTTTTATTGATTAGAGAAAAGAAAAACGTAGCAACACAAAATCAAAAGCAACACGGTTCACCAAAATGAAAATGGGATAGCAAGATAAAGATATAAAAGTATCTTCATTACCAATTAAGTTAAGAAGCCGTGATTACAGGTAGCTAAATGAACAAGGGTCGAAATAGTCAAATTGGCATATTTTTCTTTCGGTCTCGCACGATGGCTCGTGCTTTCAACTTGCTCTAGCAACTGGGCTGTGCTATGCCTACAGTAGCGTCCTTACCTCACATCCATTTTGAACACAATTTCTCTTTTGATTGAGGAAAAAAAAAAAAAAAAAGGCTAAACAAAACTAATACCGTATTGGACAGCGAAGAGAGGTCCCAAATATTCTATATGCCCTTTCCTCATTTGGCTGATTCAGTTGACTCTGCAGTCTTTACTTCTATCGGGCATTGAGACACATATGCTTTCAACTGCCAAAAAAAACAAAAAAAGAGAGTTTAAAGCCACATCCATACCATTCATACAATACTATCAATTAAGTGCTCACTCAAGATTTCACATTTAACTTAAGCACTACGGATACCTCACGGGTTCAAATGGGTTGGTTTGACACCAAGTTAGGGTCCGTTTGAAATAACTTTTGAAAGTGTTTTTTTAATGGTTATCAAAAACACTTCCAAAAACTATCCCAAACAGACACTTGGGCAATTATCTCGTGAGAGATTAATAAATGTGTGCAAGCTAACCCGAAAAGTTATTAAAAAAAGTTCACATTTAACTAACACCCTCAGCATGCCTCCCATGTTGCAAATAGTCTAAATTGCAGAAAGGCCTTTCAGCACACGAGGAGACTATTTTTTTAAACAATGTCTTCCATGAAAAATGAGAGGTTTAAAAAAAGAAGAAGAAAAAGACATTGAGCAAAGGTTTTAACGAGACATATCACAAAATTGAAAGCCGGAAATGGATAAAAAGATGACATTTCCTCATCTTGGATAATTACCAGTCACACAAGTAGTTATTGCAGAGGTAAACTAGAAGTAGAACACATTCAATCTTTTGCATGTAATCAAAGTTTGACTTTTCAGCTCTAAACCTTTGAAGTGAACAACTACATGTTGAACTCTCGTTCGAACTGAAAAAACTAATCCCAATCATTAATAAAATCAACCCTCGTGCAATTTGAATGAAATCATATCGCAACTAAAAGTTCAAGCTCACCTATTCAGGACATCCATTTTAAATGGCCAACTTAAAAAACTGTCCTTGATTAGTCTCTCTTTCTTTTAATAAAGTTCTTAAATAGCATAACAAGACGATGAAGAAAGTTTACAAGACGATGAAGAAAGTTTAATCTGAATTCATTTTTTTGATAAGAGTTTAACCTAAATTCATAACTACTTAAGTTAAATATTTAGAACCACACAAGACTGCACCTTTAACAGCTTTGCTTTCTGATATCATTCTGCTTCAAGGTTGTGCGATAGAGAGGAAGAAAGAGAGCAACATATCCAATCATTTCAACAAGCATTCCCCATTTTCCCTCTCAGTAATCTCCCACCCAAAAGCACCATAAAAAATCATACACATGCGAAAAAGATAATCTATAAGTGTTGAACTACACCATGAATTTGAAGCACTGCGCAAGCGGCCTTAAAAAAGCATTCACATAAGAAGACAATACAGATACCTTGAAATCAGTCAAATCAGGAACTACATAGTTTGGTAGTTTCTCCGGAACCACGACATAACCACCTGCAAGAAATTGATTTAATACATTACAATTTTCTCTTTTGGATAAGAAACAGATTCATTCACTCAAACACAGATTACAAAACGGAGGGGGATAAGAATCTTCCAAAGAAAAAGCCAATGGAGATATTAAAAAAAAAAAACCTCTACTATTGACTTGATTAAAAAGAAGAGTAATTAGTTAGAGTCTAGAGAAGCCAATCCAAGACCCACAAATAGCACCAAAATCGATATCTTTCCTAACCCTCCTTTTTTCTAAAAAAACATGTTGATTTACCGCTATAAACGATGCCCTAAGGAAACAGTTCTCACTTCACTGTTATTGTCCACAAATCCCTCTGGGATTGTGGCTTACAAATCATGTAACTCTCCTTCAAACCCTTTGTAATTCTAGTTTCTTTTTGTAAGCCACAATCCCAAAGGGTTTGAATGAGAATTACATGATTTGTAGAAGGGAAGGGAAGGGAGGGGAAAAGTTGACAGTTCAGTTTTTCAACTCATTCGTACTTTGTCATAACAATTTATGGGAAACTAAGAAAAGAGTACCTAATGCTTACTGGAAAGATACTACACTACAGTCTATAAACTAGTTATAGATTATGTAGCTTGACAATTCAGATTCAGCACCTTCAACATTCCTCACATCTAACTTTGACAATATAATGATTTAATTGATTTCTAATTTTCCCCCTTACAAAGCCACTAAATACAAGTTAAACAGGGAAAAAAAAGTTGAGGTAAGAAAAACCGAGCAACTCCAACATCAAGTAACACATCAAACATAAGGGGCAAGAAGATTTCCATAGGTCCAATCAAATCATTGAGACATTAAAATTTAGAGAAAAGAGTTAATTTATTACATTTGTCCCGAGCAACCATATATCATTCCTTATGGTCGATTTTAATTGCGAAACTATGTGTAACACATCATTCAATTGCATGATTTAATCGAAATCTACAAACGTAACAAAAAATGGGTATTTTAAATTTTGAAAATACAAAATTCACCAATTATTATACTTTAAAGTCAACTAATTAACTACAATTTTAAATACGTCACCAAGACAAACTTCTTTATCCTACCAAATTGAATAGTGTGCATACCTTTGCGTGTATGAAAACCAGTTGGCTTGCAGTTTTTCCCCTTATAGTAATCACGTGGAGCCCGTTTAGATGAAAGAATGTCAAGTGAAGATGTACGTTTTCTGCGCATCATCCTTCCAAGACCTAATATGAGTCCCAGCGGCATTTTTCCCTCTTTGAATGGTCGACCAACCTGACATTCATTCAAGATAATTTAATAATTCAACTTTTTTTTAGATAAGAAACTATTTCATTGATGATATAAAATATACAAAAAGAGACAACCCCGGGTTACAAAAAACACTACCAATTATGTGCAATATAGGAGAAGGGGAATAATTACAGAAGTTCTTATCTAAGAAGCTCCATAGGTAAGCATGTCTAACAATTAAATCCCATACTATAGGAGCCTTGCTTGTTTTTTCCTCTATTTTTCAACTTAAAATGCTGAAAAGGCTCTTAGGAAAAAAAACTATGATTAAACATGTCAAATTCAATGTTTGCAGAAAATCTCATGGGCATAAACTATGGCATGAGCAAAAGAATAGCTCTTCATCATCCAAACATGGTTGGGTAAAAATAAAATTCACGACACATTTTTCTATATCGATATTTATTTTTCAATAACGCAGATATTTTACACAGTTCACCAAAATGCAAAATTACTCATGTGACTAAAATAGGTCTAATCAAATTATACAGAACTACACCTAAATTGAACTTATAAAACCCTGTTTCTCTTCAACTATTAGAAGTTGAGGCAAAAGATGCAGAATAACATTATTCAGAATCGTATTCGACCACGTTTGAAGACAAATCAAAAGACAACAATTGACGGAAACTAATACCGGAAATCTCGAAATGGCTCGTCTGAAGGAACTATTTAACAGATATTCATCGAAAACCTATAATTGTCTAGAATACAACTATTTTACTCAAATTTATGATGTTGAATGTGTGACATAAAATTTATCATGAATTTCAAATCTTCATCCGGAAGAATAAATAGCGAAAAGAATTTGTTATAATACTAAATTCGTTCATTTCGGGGGGAAAAAGAAAGTAAAAGTGAGTATTTGAGAGAGCAAAGAACTTACGGAAGAAGATTTGGTGTGAGGTTGAAGAAGAGCGGCTACCGGAGAGATCGAAGGTCACGGTGGCGAATGAGCACAGCAACCGCCGGAGATTTAGAGGGTTTAGCAGCAGTCGAGTCAGAGTCAGAGTCGAGACCCCACGGTTTAACGATTAGACCACTTGTTTTAACTTTTCTTGAGTTGGGCTTTAGCCCAAGTATATAGAATGAAGCCCATTTCAATTTTTTTTTTAATTAAATGAAAAATTATTGAAAGGGCTATTTTTAAGGGTCTTTATCGATTTTATTTTTTTTACCTTTCCTTAATGTTTCACGAATAGATTTGATTTAATTAAAAGAAAAATTATCACAGATACCCCAAAATCAAATGGGGTTTTCAAAACTACCCTAATTAAAATTTTAGTTTCTTTTTTACCCTTATTTGACAGTTTTCTATTATAGTTACATCCATTAATTAACAGTCAATAACCAACTTTAGAGTAGTTTGAAACTTCTAATAATTTGAGAGTATTTTTTTATATCTTAAGTTGTTAAAGGGGTAGTTATGAAAATTACCCTAGTTAAAACGTGTTGTGATGAAAGTATAATTTTAAAAATCAAGAAATTATCTCAAATTAGGGAAATTAAGGTGTTAGGTTTAAATTTTATTTTAATTGTTGGATTTTTTTATTGGTATTGAGTAATTTTTATTTAAAAGGAATTTTTTATGGTTAGGTTGTATGTATTTTGTTTTTTTCAATTCATTTGTGATTTATTGATTGTTAAAGTTTGAGTTTTAATTTGAGGAAATCATAATTTTAAAGTTAAAATTGGCTAATTGAGTTATGTAGAAAGTGCAGTAATCTTTTTATATCACTAGTCTTTTACCACGTGCGTCGCACGTGATATTTTTTTAAACATAGAAATATTTAAAAGATTAAAATATTTTTTATTTGATTTTTCTATGGTTTATAAATCTTTTTCGAAATGATTTTATTAACATATTATTATGTTCTATTTAATATTTAAATTATTGTATTGTTTACTAATTTACATAATTATATGCCTTTTTTATATAAGGCGATTTTTTTAACATCTTTTATTTTTAAAATTTATACTACCAAATAAAAATAAATTGTTTGTTCTATATACATATGTTAGTTAATTTTTGCATTTATGGGTTATTTATTTCTAATTTTAATTAAAATTTAAGAAATTATATATTTTTTTCTCTAAGATTTTTAAACTTTTAAATATTTTTAATTAAAAAAATTTAAATTTATTTAAATATTATAAAATATTATACCATTACTAATTCAATAAATTATATTTAGTTGTAGTTGTTTTTTTTAATCTTAACTGTTTTTTTTAAATAATTTAAGTTTTTTTTAATATTTTTTAAAAATAAAGCACCGTCAACTTTATTAAATCATTTAATACTTGAATACTTGAATATAATTTATTTTTCATAAATTGGTGATAAATCTACACAATAAATTCATTTTAATATCACATTCATTTTCATATGTTGTACTTGTTTTTTCAATTATTTTATAATTGATGTTGTGAAAACAATAAAAAAACCAAGGAATTTATTAAATAAAATTGACAATTTCTTATTCAATGAAGAGAAATATTTTATTTATAAAAAAAGAGAAATATTTTATTAAAAATATAAAGAATTAATTACACCTATATCCTGATTAAATCATCTATTTTCAAATATGCTGGTTGTTATGTTTATATTTCCGCTTTTAACCAAAACACACGGATTGGTGGTTCAACCGTAGAGATTTTTTCAACGCTTACATTTTTACCCCTGTTGATCCTGCCTTTGGTTTCCATACGTTTTCATTATTATTTTTCATTTCCATGATTTATGGGATTTATATCATGTCCGTCCTATCAATCATTTATTATTTCATATATTCAATTTATTATTTACCATATCTAAATATTTTATATTCCATAATTATTTTTACGTAATCCCATTTGATTTTATGATTCTTTTCTTTCTCTTCTCCGAAATCATTTCTTTCTCTTCGATTCGCTTTTAATTTCTTTTTCATTCCATTCCGTTATGAGTTCATTTCTTTTTTTATGGGATTTAGTTTTCCTTGTTCTACGAATTCATCTTTTTTTTTATTACGCTACGATTTCATTTCTTTTTCTTTCCATTCCCATATGAGTTCTACTTTTTTTGATCCGTTATATGAGGGTTATTGGGATGAATCTCATAATTACGAGGATTATGATTTAAAGACAATGATTATTTTGAAGGGAACCAATTTACCGCCCTCGGTTAACAAAGTTAAACGAAAAGTTCCGCTTAACCGAGATTCTAATTGTCTCACGATGGAAGGGAATTGTTGTTGTGGCTCGTGTTGTTGTCCAATCGATGATGAAAGCAAAGAAGGTACTTTTAGGTAAATGTTTATTTTTGTTCAACATTTTTTTATTTTCTATTTAAATATCTATATAAAGTTTGACTCTCTTTTTCTATCTTGAATTTTGCGCCCCTCGACCCCCATCTCCGAATGAATTGTTTTTCTCTTTCGTTTTTACTTTCAGCTTTTTCTATTTTTTTCAATCTTGCTAGTGATTTTTCTTGCGGATGAGCTCGGATCCGGGGTTCCGTATATATTTGATGATTTTTTATCCAAATTTGAAGGATTTTATTAAAATATTTATTTTTGTTCAACATTTATTTTAATTCTATATTTACATATCTTTTAAAAATTGTTATCTTTTTTTCCATCTTCAATTTTGAGTACACATCAATAAATGTTTATTAAAAGTAAGCAGTTTATAAAAATTTTCGGTGAACTCACTTTCTCTCGTATTTTTGTCGAATTAGTTACTTTTAATTAAATGTTTAACTTTTATCTCTGGTATTTTGTAAGTAGACGAACAACAAAGACATTCGAATATTTCTAGAAAAAGAAGTCATGTTTGAAGATTTTTATTTTATTTTTTGTCATAGTTTAAGTTTTGTTTTGTTTAGATTTGATTTTTCTATTAATTTTGTAAAATTTAATGGATTTTTATAAATTTCCTTAAATTTTACATAAATTAAGGAGAAATTAAATTGGGGGTATGTTCTGCCTTTTCACATGTAATTTAATTTGGCTCAGGGCTTTTTGGGTAGTTTTGATATATATATAAAAGATACGGTTTTCTTGAAATTTCTATTTATTAAATGATTATTACTGAAATTAACCCAAATATAAATAGTCATTTAATAGATAGTGGAGTATAAATAATAATGGCATTTTTAGTAATTTGAAGGATTTAAAAGGGTATATATAATGAGATGTTAGTAATTTTAAGATTTTAAAAGGGGTATAATAGTCCAAAAAAGTTTCTTAAACATCACCACTTTTATATATTAAGGATTTTTTCCATTCATTATTTCTATTTATTAATGATTAAATTTATCATTATTTTTTTAGAACGATTAAATTCAATATTTAAAATAATTAGAATTTGTAGTTTTGCTATACTTAGGTAATGACCCTTACTTTAATTGCTCTTAAAAGTTTGGAATTATGAAAATGTACTAACGATCCTTACTTTAATTGCTCTTCAAAGTTTGGAATTATGAAAATAAATAAATACACATCCATAAAGAAAAAAGACAAACACAAATTAGAAATTACACAAACAAGAATTTCTCAAAAGGCACTGCCTCCACCCTGACCGCCGCCGCAAACGGAGGAATTGACATCTCAATACACAATCCACAAGCTCAAAGCGGCGGCGCAACGGCAAAACACCGCCGACAAGACCGAGACGCCTCCACTCGCCGCTGATTTCTCCAACGGAGCCTTTGACGTCGGAGAGTTCACCGATGGCGTGTCGGTGTCTTTTGGACCGTCGTTCGATGGTGATGCCGGGGGAGTAATTCCGTCACCGCCCGTTGCCGGAGGTGGGGTGGTCGTGGATGGTGGTGCCCCGGTATCGGCGGCCGTGACGGCGAGTTTCATGCCGTTTCCACAGTGACCAAATGCACCACAAATAAAGTAGTGAGTCCCAGGCTTCTTGAGAGTGATGGTGGTGGCGCCAGAGCTGTCGGTTGTGATTGAGTTTCCGGCGGTGCATGACTTATAGTCACTTTGACTCACTTCATCCACTGTGTGCCCACCGCCGTAATTGAACACTGCCCCATTCAAATAATTTTGTAAATTTTTTTTACTTTTGAATATGATTTTAATTATGTTAAAAAATGTTAGTAATCATTTTTTAAAAATATAGAAAGGAGAAATATTTTATTAACTATATTTATAAATCTAATATATTTTTTAATGTGTGACTAATGATAATCATTGGAGGTTAAAACTTTAAAGGATAAAAAACTTGATTACCAAACTAACTGGGTTCAACCAAATGTAACAGACAGATATTTTATATTTTTTTGACAATTTACTGTACTCCATTAGTTTGGTGTAGTCAAGTAATTTTTTTTTTTTTGTAAGATGTTATATTATATTGGGGAAGGGGACTCAAACCCGCTCCCTTAAATGAAAAATAAGAAGATGAAATGGTCGGTAAACAAGTTTAAGTTTAAAAGAAAAAAAAAATCTTTATTAAACAAAGCCTAAACCATAATATTAGTTTAAGAATTCTATTCCTAGTTCTTTCTTAATAGTTTCTTATAAGTACCTGTATCTTTTTCTCAAGTCAAAGTGAAAATATGATAACAAATGAGCTAAAAGTATATATAATAGACTCACCAAGGCTGTCACCAACGGCAAAGGTCTTGCCAGAAGTCCAGGTGGTATAATCAACACCGGTCAACCAGCCGCCCGTATCGCCTACAGTGTAAACTGTGGCCAAGCTTGGCACAGCAGACATACACATGACTAATACTAAGCTGAGGATTATAGCAGAGGAGAAGGCCATTGTATGATTAGAGAATGGGATTGAATTGAAGTAGTAGAATGGGGAGCTTACTTATATATAAAAGAGAAGTAGAAATGGTAGGAATTGGAGTGGGTAAAACATGGTCCACTTTTCTTCAATCATAGAACAAAAGCCTAATTTTTTTCTTCCTAGAGAAACAGGGTGTATTTTGCCATTCCCAAACATTTATTATATACTTGGCTAAAAGGCTTTTCTTTTATACAATATTTATGAACCTACAATCTTCAAAGTTGAAGGAGTAACTCACCACTGAATTAGTAGTGTTTTTGCCCTATTTAAGGAAATACCATCAATTTAGAAGATCATTGTATTTTTCTATATAACGATTTAGTTTTTTTTATTTAATTATATTTTTTAAAAAGTAACAATTAAGTCAAAAAATAAAATAAAAACTAATGAAAATTCGAAATAGATAGTAGTCTATGAATAAAAATTCAAATTTAAATACAGTTTAATTATATACCACGAATTGATTATAAAATATATAACTAAAACTTTATTTAAAGTATAACAATTTTTTTTCCCAATTCATTCAAATAATTAAAAGGTTTTTATTTGAAAATGTCATGATTTTTTAATTAAAAAAAGAAAAGAAAAGAAAAGGTCATGATTTAGATAGAAATGATCATGCTAATCTCAAAAAAATAATGGACATGCTATAGGTATGATTGAGTCTTATTCGATACAGCCTAAAAGTTTTTGGTAATTATTACATAATAATCAATGACTTTAATTTACACAAATAGCTTATTAAGGAAAAGAAAATTACAATAACTCAGAATTAGACTTTGTTAGGAATTAGACCTTAATTATACAAACAAAAGATTTAAAAAAAAAAAAGTGTGGTTTTCACCAAATGGGGTAGAAAAGAAAAATACAGTGTGTGAGTTGAGTCCTAATGAAGCAGTTGGGTCACTACCAAATTCCTAACTCAACAATCACCTCTTAACTACCTAAACATGGTGGGAAACTGGGATTAGTTAAAAAAACAGTGGGTTTCTTTCGGCTTCTGTTTCTGGCCAACCACCCTAGAGTTGGCTACTCCTTTTGGTCTGCCATCACCAACTTCTTTTCCTTTCCTTATCTGGACTTCCAAAAAAAAAACTAGAGGTCGGATTGCGATATAATAAAGAAAGAATAATAATCTCCTCGCCATGATGAGAAACTCATCCTTACTTTTACGTGTGTCATGTATCTATTGGATCAAATATATAGTAGATGGACTATTTTTATCAACTATATGACATTTATTCGGTTACAAGTATGAAATACTGTTTCCACTACCAAAACTTTGCTATATCTTTAGAAGAGATCATACAAAATACACAAATCATGAAAAATGAACATATCTATGTAATATCTTTAAGAACTCAAAATGGAAACACAATTGTGTGGAATAAGAAAAAGGTCAGACTATTTTCAAACTTGTTTTATGGCAATACATGTGATTTCCCACCAGAATGTTGACCAGTTTCTTCATGGCAGAGCCTCAGTAAAGTTTTTTTCTTTTAATCTATAATGTCGTTTTCATCAGCCAATACTTGTACCTAAATGACCCTATTAGTATTATATTATCTATTTTGGACTTAAAAATGTGTGATTTAATTTTACCCAAAAGACCTAATACTAATAGAAATAAACTCATTAAAATCCCATATTTTAATTGATGTCAGTTTTCGTTCGAACAAAAAAAATCTCTATATAATGTAATCCATTTCTTCAAATAGATTTGTTTTTGAAAAAAAAAAACAAATCTTCAAAGCCAAGAGTCACAATAAGTCTGATATAATATTTCCATTATCTAAACATTATCTGCTGCATTTTTGAAGAGATGGTACAAAACACATGAATCAAGAAAAATGAACATATCTATATCCTCAAGATCTCCAAATGGTAACAAAATTGTGGGAAATTGAGAAAAAAAAAGTTGACTGTTTTCAAAATTCTTTCACGATCCTTTATGGCAGTGCAGGTTGATTTCCCACAGTAACGTTTTAATCTCTTCATCTATTGTGCCGTTTTCATCATCCAATACTTGTACCTAAATATTTCATATATATATATATTATGATCATCAGCAATCTAGCCTAAAAAAAAAAGGAGAAATACCAAATGCAAGAAAAGAACATCAGATCCTGTTTCTCACCTCCTCTTCAGCTCTTTTTAAGGTTGATTCGAAGCCGTTTCTTATCTCTTTCGAGTGACTGTATTTCAGCTGTTAATGATAGCGTTTTCTGAATTGTAGGACTTAAGCTACAAATGTAATAAATAGATCATAGTTAAGCCTTAAGAAAGATCAACTAATCAAATATCAAGAATGCTATGTGTATGTATGTGACAGACAGATAACTGACATTTTACCTGAACGATGATTACTTTCGATGATTAACATCAATCGTATTAAATTACGTTGAAATTCAGTATATTTACAAATACTTGATAAGCAATCAATACTATATTTACAAAAACGTAAAAAAAAATTAAAAATAAACTTACCACTCCCACAAGTCCAGCAGTTTCTTACAAGACTCGTGTCTAATGTTAGATTTTAAAAATGAACGACCGGACACTGCTTCACTCTTGTGAATTAATTCGACTAAAACCGACTCGAGTAAATCCTCCTCCACAGTTGTCTCATCAGAAGATGAATCAGTCTGCATATAAACAGAAATCAATTTTTGAACAAACAGAAAAAGAATGGACAAACATAATTATAAAAGTTACCTTTCCCATCTGGAATTCACGCTTGAGAAATTGCAATTCCGCAGATAAAGTCTTAACCTTTTCTTCCAACGGACTAACACGAAAACCTGCTTTCTTGGCTTCCTCAACAGCCTGGTTCCCAAATGTGGCCAAAGCTATACGATTAGAACTATACAAAGAATACTCTTCTGACCACTTCTTGCATTTGTCTGAAAGAGACGCACACTCCTCTACCAATACTTCATTTAACTTTGCAAACGTCTTGATAGCTTTCGCGTTCTTTGCCGCTTCGGCCTTAAAACACCAAAAAAAGATCATATCATTACAATTATCAGAGTCAGAATCAACAAAAACAGGAGGGGGCAAAAAAAAAAAAAAAACCTTTGCTTTATCAATTTCAAGAGCCTTTTTAGAAATTTCAGACTCCAAGAACTCACATTGTTCTTGAAATCTCTTCCGCGTGGCTTCGGAAGCGATAAGATTCTTCTCCAATGTGGCTGCTGATACGGGGAGGCCCAGATGTCGGTTTATCGTTTCTTTGATATAATCGTCGAGTTCTGGAGGAAGATCCATACATTGGATCAAGAAATGTACGGAATTCCTAAATGAAGTAAAGAAATTCTGGGTTGGGTTAGATCGGTGACTGAAGATTGATTGATCGCGGTCTATTGCTTTGATTTTCCTTTTCAATTTGAGAGCGGAACATTACGGCGCGAAACTCTGTTTTGTATTTAACGGTTTTTTTTATATAATATTAATATCAATATTTTTTCCCCTTTCTTTTAAGGTTTTGAAATTTGTATAAAAGAACTCATTTATTAAAGTCCAAAATAATATAATACCTATAATTTAATAAATTATCGACATTTAATAGTCTTTATTTTAATTTCTTTTTGCGCTGGATATAAGAATTTGTAAAAAACTAAAACCTTATATTATTGTGAATTTAATTTTTGATGATTTATTTCAATTCAATAATTTAAAATAATATAAGGTTTAGGGTCCATTTTACGCTAGCTTTATCGTATAGTCTATTAATAATTGAATGTCCTTTTTAATTTATCAAATAAATAATACTTCAAATCTCTAATATATAATAGACTGAATATTTTAGAAACCTTTTTTTTAAAAATATAGTATAATATTTAGATACCTTTTAATTAAGTTTTCAATATTTAATTAAATATATATAAACTTTATTTTATTATAATTTACTATTTTGCGTGCATTCCACGTGTTATAATCTAATAAATTTAAAAAGCTGGACAAAATACTTTTAAAAAAAGTTCGTGCAAAATTTGAAGTGAAGTCGAGGAACTTATATTTCCCATTTCCCCCAAAATAATTCGGGGATGTTGTTCATCTAACCTCATCTCAACTCAAGCATTGATTTGCCTTGCTGAAACCATGATTTGTCAAGTTGAAAAATACGGATAATTTGATTTTTCAGACCGGAAAATACACAAATTTTAACATTCGTGAGCTTGTGGATGAATTTATTGTTTTTTTTTAATTATACTCACTATTATAAATACCACATCTATTTATTTAATAATTATATAGAGGGCAGTGACAAATTAATCTAACATATTTTTCTAAATTTTTTTATAAATATAATATTTTTAAAATTATATCAATTTATTAAACTTATCAATTAATGATTATTATAATTATTGTCAACTAGTATATAAATTAATTATCAAATTATGCAAATCATTAACTATTTCATAAAATAATTATCATTTATCATAATTAATCCATCTATCACAACTAAGTGACCGACTTGTTATTTTTCTTAAATTATACTCTAATTGTTTAAAAACCTTATGCTACCCACAAAATTCTCGATTAAGAAAAACTCTAAAAGTCAAAATTACCGACCCCTGATATGTACTATAGGGTAATTTTCATAACCACCCTCAACTAATAACCCATTAAATTTCTCCCATATATATCAACCATTTCAAAAGTACCCTTAAATTAATAACTACTTAATCACTTCGGTTATTATATATCAACAATTATGTGAGAACAAAAAAGATGATAGGCATATAATTTAAAAGTTTTTAAGGCATAAGGCAATTTTGAAAACCACTACCCCAGGTTGTGATAATTTGCCTATATTATACCATTGCCATTACTATAAATATTTTCACTAAAAAATTGGTAATAAAATAATGGGAGTGAGAAAAAAGGTCAGACTATATATTCAAAATTTGTTATTACATTTACACATCTTTACATTCATGTTGGCCACATTCTTTATGGAAAAGCCTCCAGTAATCAGACCTAAAAATTTCATAAAATAAGATTTTTATATAATTTATAAAAAGAAAAAAGGGAAAAAAAATCATTAATTTCACCTCTGCTTCAGCTCTTTGAAGTTTGATTTTAAGACGTTTAATATCTCTCTCAAGCACCTTCATTTCAGCAACTAATGATAGCGCTTGCTTAATTGGAGTCGTTAAGCTAAGGAAAAAAATAATAATAGATCATATTCAAAGCCCTTAAGAAAGATGAACAAACCAAATATGAATAATGCTTGTTTGACTGTCCCGTAAAATTAGTTGTAGTGTGCGTAAAATTTACCCGAGGATATTTGAACAAAAAGACAGAGAAGTGATTAAAAAAAAAACACTTACCAGCCCCAAAAGTCTAGCAATCTTCGACATGAATCATTCCTAATATTTGCTTCCAAAAATGCACGACCAGACATTGTTTTACTCTTATCAATTAGTTCGGCTAAAACATGCTCGAGTAAATCCTTCATAAATGCGTCTCCAGAAGATGAATCAATCTGAAATAGAAACATACAAATAATAAGATCAACATATCAATAACGCGATTCTACGGAATTTCAAACCGCGAATAGGTAGAGACTTCTACAGATCATAGATATCATAATTAATTAATACACGGGTCTTACTAATATGTTTAAAAAAAAAAAAGAATTGTGTTGTTACCTCAAATTGAGGGTTGTTCTTGAACAATTGAAGATCGTCAGATAATTTCTTGACATTTTCTTCCAACTGAAGAACCCGAGTTTCGACTACTTTAATGAATCGAAAAAACTTAATTGCGAATTGTTTTAAGGATTCACGATGAGCACCATACGCAGAAGAAAATTGTTCCCATTTCTTACAATCGGCCTCATGAACCGGACGCTCCAAAGACAGTTCTCGATTTGTTTCTTTAAATTTGTTCAAAGCTTCTTCATTCATTTTGGCTTCTGCCTAACAAATAAACCCAACCAAAAAAAAAAAGATCAATCTTTTTTTACATTTATAAGAAATCAAATCAACAAAAAAAAGAAAAGAAAAAAAGAACTAACCCTCGCACAATTAATAGAAAGGTCCATTGTTTTTAATTTAGACTTCAAGAAAAGGCATAGTTCGCGAAATCGTTGCGCCTCGGTTTCGGACGCGATAAGCTTTGATTCCAAAGATTGGTTGATTTCTTGGGGGATATTCATTTAAAAAAAGAATAGCAAGAAAATGAGAGCGAGATTTGAATTTTTCGTTCAAGGAATGAACTGCGAGAAAATTGTATAAAGATTTCGGCTTTGATTTGTGGCTGAAACTTGCTGTCGAGATTTGCAGGTTTTTTAAATTTGAGAGGGAAACGTTAGGGCACGAAATCTAGAGGGTCAGAAGATATAATCCTGTTACGCCTAATTTTATTTCAAAGGTTTTAGACTAATTTGAACACTTTTTAATTTTTCTAATGTTTACTTTTTTTTTTTTTCCATCCAATTTGAGAGAACACTGATATCTAATGAATTTAATCATTAATGATATTGAGGTGCTACTTATCGTTAGTAATTTATGCTTAGTATATATATATGATAAAAAAATTTCAAGGGACCATTTGGTGGGTAGATTAGGGGTGTTATCAGTTCGGTTTCTACCGGTTCTCAAGAACGGAACCGAACCTGTAAGAAGAAATGGGGAAAATGGGAACCGGAATCGGATAAGAACCGAACCGGTATTACCGGTCCCATTCCAATTCTTCATATCGGTCCTGGTTCCTTATCGGGTCCTACCGCAAGCGATAGTCATAATTTTTTTAAAAATGAATTATTTACCGGTACCGTAATGATTTGGGTCCTTGTCGGGTCCTACAACAATGTCTTCAAAGTTCAAATTAATTGACAATGAAATCCTAATTTCATTTATAATCAAATTATCACAAATGAAATCAATAGAAACTCAAAGAATCCATTCTAAAATTCATATATATATAATTTATTTATTTTTAAATTAAAACCTTATCGGTTTGATTACGGATTTCTTACCAGTTCTTTGTAAGAAACCGGAAACGAATCGGTTTTATTATCGGTTCCTAAAACAAAAACCTATCGGTTCCAGTTCTGCCGATTCTGCTTGCAGCCCTAGGTGAGATTAGAATCGGATTCAATTACCAAATCACCGAAAGATAAAAATAACAAAATGTCTATGACCTCATCATAAAAATGCTCAACCTCAACTATGAAAAAACTCAAATCCTAGTTATCAATTTAAACGGAATAAAAATATTCAAACCCGACACCAAAACGGTCAAATTTAACTATAAAAAATCTTTAACATAAACTTAAAGTTAATTTTCAAAAAATTAACTTTATTTCGATATAAAAACGACTATGTCTAATTAAAAAAATTCAAAAATAATAGTAAATTTATTAACAATGGGTGTAAATTGATTCATTTATTAAAGTTTAGGGTGTAAATTGATTCAATTGAAAGTTTAGGGTTTAAATTGACACACCATGTAAGGTTCAGGGGTGTAAATTGATTTTTTCCTTAAATTTAAAAAGCTGACGAAATACTTCAAAACAAAGGTTCGTGCAAGATTGGAGTGACGTCGAGGAACTTATATTTCCCATTTTTTCCCCAAAATAATTAGAGAATATTGTTCATCTAACCTGATTTAAACTCAAACATTTATTTGCCTCATTGAAACCATGAATTTGTCAAGCTGAAAAATACGGATAATGTTTGTTGATGAGTTTATTACTATTTTTTAATTATATCTGCTATTATAAATACCACAGCTATATATTTAATAATTAACAGAGGGCAGTTACAAATTATCTAACATATTTTTCTAAATTTTTTTTAAAATTATATCAAGGATTAATGCATGGATGACCCCTGCACTTTGAGAGTTTTTCAATTTACACTCTACACTTATAATTTGAAAAATTTCACCCTTACACTCTCACAAGCCATCAAAAGTTAAGTTTTCCATCCAAATTAACAGAAACAAAGTTTTAAATATTTTTTATATATTTTTTTTCAATATAATCTAACCCATGGTTAGATTTAAACCAACCAAAAACTAAAAATTCAACCATTACGTTCATTTGAACGGTCTTCTCCACAAGGTTTAGGCTGCATCCAGAAGCTTGCAAAATCATCTTCATCCTCACTAACGTTGGCGAATCCAGAAACTTGCAAATTACGAGAACTTCAACGAGCAACCTAAAGGCGACTTTACAAATCAAAACCCAAATACCATCAAATTCAAAACCTGATACCACAAATATAATGAAATTGTGAACATTCAAAAACCCTATCAATTCATTCTAAAACATTTAAAAACTATCCAAAATTCTACCATAATTTAGTACTTTGAAATTACATCACATAAACATCCTCTACAAATTACATAATCATAACCCAAAAATTAATTCAAGTCATCACGTTCCTCGACTCCAAACGTGGACATCCATTGCCTCTGCTCAAAATTTGAATATTCAATTGATCGATATCGATAGATATGAAATACTCAAACTGTGACGGAGCAGGTTCGAACCGATTCAGCCAAACCATTGTTGAAATCGCGGTTGAAACGGCTTTTTGATCTCGTTTCCGAGCGTTATGAGAATTTCTACGGTAGAAAAATCGATTACTGGAGAATCAGTTTAGTCTGTTCGTAAAGTGGAGCGATTGAGTTTGAATCTAGCTCGGTTTGTTTGGATAAAATGGAGCAGAATTCCATGAAGGTTTTGGAGTTCTAAAGTTTCTTCCTTTGTTTTAAATTTCTGGAATGTTGTATCCCATAAACCTCATCCCGTGGAGAAGAAAAGAAAGGTCCAAATGAAAGAAAATGTAAAAATGAACTTTGACTTTTTTGTTGGGTTATTTCTAACCATAGGTCAGAGTATATTGAATAAAAATTATTAAAAAAAATTTGTTGTTGTTAATTTGGATGGAAAAGTTAACATTTGATGGTTTATGAGAGTGCAAGGGTGAAAATTTTCAAATTAGGAGTGTACGAGTGTAAATTGAAAACCCCTCAAAATGTAGAGGTCATTTATGCGTTTAACCCTTATATCAAATTATTAAACTTATCAATTATCAAATTATGTAAATCATTAACTATTCCGTAAAAGAATTATCATCTATCATAATTAATCCATCTATCACAACTAAGTGACGGACTTGTTTTTTTTGTTTCCTTAAAAAATACATTAATTATTTAAAAACTTTATGCTAACCACAAAATTTCCCGATAAAGAGAAACCTTTAAAGTCAAGATTAACGGAAAGTTTTACTATGAGTAATTTTCATAACTGCCCTCAACTAATAACCCATTATCAAATTTTCCCCATGTATATCAACCATTTCAAAAGTAGCCTTAAATCAATAACTTCCTATCACTTCAGTTATTATATATCAACAATAACATCAGAACAAAAAAGATGAAAAGGTTTTAAGGCATAAGGCAATTTTGAAAACCACTATAAAAAGGGGTAGTACTGTGATAATTTGCCTATATTATACCATTGCCATTACTATAAATATTTCCTACTAAAAAAATTGTTAATAAAATCATGGGAGTGAGAAAAAGGTCAGACTATATATTCAAAATTTGTTTATTACATTTACCCATCTTTTACATTCTTTCAAAGCACTCCAAAATGTTGGCCAGATTATTTATGGGAAAAGCCTCCAGTAATCAGACCTAAAAATTTCATAAAATAAGATTACATGAAATAAGATTTTTATATAATTTATAAACAGAAAAAAAAAATCCATATTTCACCTCTGCTTCAGCTCTTTGAAGTTTGATTTTAAGACGTTTAATATCTCTCTCAAGCACCTTTATTTCAGCAACTGATGATAGCGCTTGCTTAATTGGAGTCGTTAGGCTAATAAAAAAAATATGAAGAATGTTTGTGTGACTATCCCGTAAGATTAGTTAAAGTGTGTGTAAATTTTACCCGGACATTTACGGATATATAAACAAAAAGACAGAGAGAAGTGATTAAAAAAAACTTACCAGCCCCAAAAGTCTAGCAATCTTCGACATGAATGATGCCTAATATTTGCTTCCAAAAATGTACGACCAGACATTGTTTTACTCTTATCAATTAGTTCGGCTAAAATACACTCAAGTAAATCCTTCATAAATGTGTCTCCAGAAGATGAATCAATCTGCAGAGAAACATACAAATAATAATACGTGATTGTACGGAATTTCGAACCGCGGATAAGAGATACTTCTTACTAATCATTTATATGATAATTAATTAATACATGGGTCTTACTAATATGTTTAATAAAAAAAAGAATTGTGTTGTTACCTCAAATTGAGGGTTGTTCTTGAACAGTTCTTGACATTTTCTTCCAACCGAAGAACACGAGTTTCGACTTCTTTAATGAATCAAACAAACTGGATTGCAGATTTGTTTAAGGATTCACGACGAGCACCATACGTAGAAGAAAACTTTTCCCATTTCTTACAATCGGCTACGTGAACCGGACGCTCCAGAGAGAGTTCTCGATTTGTTTCTTTAAATTTTTGCAAAGCTTCTTCATTCATTTTGGCTTCTGCCTAACAAATAAACCCCACACAAACAGGGGAAAAAAATCAATCTTTTTTACATTTATATGAAATCAAATCAACCAAAAAAAAAGAACTAACCCTTGCACGATTAATTGAAAGGTCCATTGTTTTTAATTTAGACTTCAAGAAAAGGCATTGTTTGCGAAATCGTTGCGCCTCGGTTTCGGACGCGATAAGCTTTGATTCCAAAGATTGGTTGATTTCTTGGGGGAGATTCATTTTTTTTTTTTTGGGAAAAAATAGCAAGAAAATGAGAGTGCGATTGAAATTGAAATTGAAAATTTTCGTTCAAGGAATGAACTGGGAGAGAATTGTGTAAAGATCGAATTTCGGCTTTGATTTGTGGCTGAAACTTGCTGTCGAGATTTGCAGGTTTTTTAAATTTGAGAGGGAAACGTCAGAAGATATAAAATGAGGGCAAATGGGGTTTTATATATATTACCTAATCTAATTACGAATCGACGATTGGGAGTTTCCTGTTACGCGTTATTTTATTTTAAAGTAAACGCAATCAATTAAGAGTAATTTGAACACTTTTTAATTTTTCTAATTTTTTAATATATATAATAGATTTTAGATTTTTTTCCCCTTATTTGAGAGAACATCTGATGTCTAATGAATTAATGATATTGAATTTGAGGTGGGTTTTCAACCCTTTTAAATTTACTACTTATGGTTAGTAATTCAGGCTTAGTGTATATATATATGATAAAAAATTTCAAATCGAACTCTTGAGAATCACAAACTTATAGCTATTATTTAGGATTGATATTTTAAACTCATTTGCATGTGTGTAATCGTTTCCAAATCCTCTCGATTCGACCGAAGGCAAATTCTTTAACAGATTAATTTCTTGCAAAATTAGTAATTTCTAAGGAATCTTCGAAGTTGTGGAGATCCCCTTTTCCTCCTTGGCTTCTGGCGAAGGCTTCTTCTGGCTTTGTTATCTAATTACCCGTGCTTGGGTATTTGTTGCTATATATATATATATATATATAATAAGCTAATTAAATTACACTTTACAATCTTATTCTTTTATATAAAGTATAGGTTTTTTTATTCCCAACCATCACAATCTCTGGCCTCACATTCTCATTCTATTACACCAAACAACCACTAATCGGTTGTATTTCGATAATATTCAATAAAAAAAAGGGTTATCTATATTAATAGCCACATAAGTCTTTCCAATAAAGCTTTGCATCCACCATCAGAAAAATAAAGCAATCTAGCCATCTGGAGAGAAAATAAAGTGAGAGAAAATACTAAATTAACCTTGCACAATTTTAGATGCTGATTTAAGAGAAAATTGGGCTGATTTAATTGACACAATAATCAAGATTCATGCAAAAAAAATTCATTTCTCTCTCTTTTTAATTTCCCAAAATATCTCTTATCTCTCCATCTCCTCTTTTCTCTATTTTTTCTCTCCCACGTTTCAGTCTCCAAAGCCAAGAAAATCAAGCCAAATCTCCAAGAAATTTAATCAAAACAATTTAGAAAAAAATCTAGAAGATCAAGAACGATGATTCAAAAACGTTGAAAGATTTCAGAACCCTTCAAGCAAACGTAAGTATATCTACTTTTAGGGCTATATATAATTTTTCACTTTAATCATTTCTCAGATCTACTAAATCTCTCTTTGCATTTCAATTTTTAAAAAACAGAAAACGATGAAAAACAAATATCAATGATGGATGATTATGAAAATGTTGAAGAGCGTGAAGAGAAGATGAACAAGAAACGTTAGCCACGATGGATGATGAAGAAAACAAACTAGGAAAAAAGTTTGAACGTGAAACCCATACATTTTTCTAATTTCGAACTGAATATGTCACATATGTAAAAATTACAGTATATATAACGTATATTAAATATTTCTTAAAATTAGGGAATGGAGAAGAAGACCTAATATTAATTGAAATCGATACATATAATTTTAATTTATGTTGTATATGCAGTGCAGTATGTACGGTATATATATGTATACTGAATATTTCTTAAAATTAGGGAACGAGAATGAAGACCTAATATTAATATAATTCGATATGTATAATTTTAATCTACGTTGTATATGCAGTATGTAAGGTGTACATAATGTATACTAAACATTTCTTAAAATTAGAGAATGAGGAAGAAAGCCTAATATTAATGAAAATCGATACATATAATTTTAATCTATGTTATATATGCAGTATGTGTTAAAAATATATACAATTGATACGATAATTGTTTACATATTGAATAGGGGATGAAGCTTATGCAACCTAGAGAAACTAAAGGAAAAGACAACAACTAATGAAGATGAGCCATCACACCTTCTTAAATATATGCACGTATGCATTTAAATTACAAAATCAAATTTAATTAATGACTAGAGTGTAGGGGCCGTAGGCTCCGAATAAAATGCTTGATTTTTTTTGACAACAATAAAATGGTTGATTTGTTTTTCATCAAATTTTGTTGGTAAATTCTTATATCAATTTTCAAATTTACTTAATAGTTAATTCTTTGTCACATTACAAAAAAATAAAAAAACAAACTTTATACAATAAGAAAAATTTGTCCATTACAAGAGAGATGCATGGAATCAAAATCAATATACCTTAATGTTTACTATAGGCCCGGTTAGGGGTGAAAGAAAAATCACCGACCCCGCTTCCCCGCCCCGACCCCGCTAAACCAGCTTTGTAAATGGGGCAGGGGCGGGGGAGGTAGGGGGGAAAAAAATCCCCCGTTTACTAAACGGGGCGGGGGCGGGGCCATGTGTAATGGCCCCGCGGGGCCCCGCCCCGCCCAGTTTAAGAAGCTAAAAAAAAAAAAACTATATGTATACTTTTAGTCACCCACCCAGCAAAACATGAAGAAAGCCCAGCCCACTTGAATTTCCTTTTTTCTGTTCTTTTTTTCTTTTCTTTTCTTTTTCTCCTACCCTATCTCATCACTCTCAGCCTCTCTCTCTCTGACCCTCACTCATCGCTCCATCTCTCTCTATCTATCTATCAGTTACCTTGCTGCTTTCATCGCCAAGCCTCCATCACCATCACCACCGCCACGCCGCCACCGCCTATCCTCCACTGCCACGCCGTCACCGCTAAGCCTACACGCCGTCGCCGCCAAGACTACACCGCCACGCCGCCATCCCCCTCCCCCTTTCCAGTCTCTGTCTCTCTATATCTCTCTATCTTCTTGTTTTTTTTTAAATGACCTCGCCCCGCCCCTGTCCCCGCCTCATAAACGGGGCGGGGACAGGGGCGGGGGAATGGGTTAACAGGGGCAGGGGCGGGGTGTGTTTTTATCCCTTAAACGGGGCGGGGGATAAACAGGGGACCCCGCCCCCGCCCCATTTACACCCCTAGGCCCGGTTTACTTAGTGGGAATGAGAATGAGAAAAAATCGGAATGAAAATCAAAATCAATAGAATGGGAATAAGATTTATTTGATTAAGTTTACTAAAAAAAATGGAATCGGAATTGGAATGAAAATAATTATCATTGATGTTTTACAAGAGTTTTGGAATGAAAATGGAATATTAATTCATGTGGGACCCACAAAAAGTAGAGAGAAGATAAAATTAATAAAATATAAAAGTTGGTGGGATCCACAAAATAAGGAATGGAATGTGATTGATGAAATTGTAGGAGGGAATGAAATTGATTGAAAATTAGGAATGAGATTGTCAAATTGTGTCACTACAAAAAAACTGCCAATTTGCGACCAGAAAATTGCGACCAAATGGTCGTTTTTCACCTAAAATGCGACCAAAATGCACCAAACAAGTGGTTGCTAAAAAGTACGGGTCGGATTTCAATTCGGCGATCGCATGGTCACAAAAATCACCATATGGTCGTAAAAATTTTGGTAGCAAAAAAGTCAAACTGAAAATGCGACCAAATGGTCGCATTAAAAGGACCATATGGTCGCATTTTATCTTCAATAAGTGACCATTTGGTCCCAAAAAAAGTGACCAAATGGTCGTAAATTTTGTGACCAAATGGTCACTTATTGGCTCGGTGAAAATACGACCGGATGGTCGCTAAAAGCGACCATCCGGGGTGAATTTATGTGAAAGATAAGTTGACCACTTGGTCACAAAAAAGTGACCAAATGGTCGCATTTTATGCACCAAATGGTCACTTTTAGTCTCGATTAAAATGCGACCGGATGGTTCGCTAAAAGTGACCATCCGGTCGCATTTAAGATTTTTTTTTAAATTTAAATTTTAATAATTAGTTAATTAATTATTAATTAATTATTAATTAATTATTAATTATTTATTAATTATTAATTATTTATTAATTATTAATTAATTATTAATTTTTAATTATTTATTAATTATTAATTACTAATTATTTATTTAATTAATATTAAAATTTCATAAAAAAAAATTGGAATTCAAATAAAAAAATATATATCAAATATTAAAAAATGTTTTATACAATCGAAAGAATCCCAAAAACCTAGGGCGGGGGAGCCCCCCGATGAAGGCGGCCGCCGCCAGAGATCAACCCGAACCCCCAAGGCGTCGACTTCGTGCCGTATGCTCGGCCTCGACTCCTCCCCCGTATTCGTCCCTCAATAGTAGCGACTCGAGCAACGAAGTCCTCACGCATAGCCTCCATGTCCGCGCAACTGCTCACCCGGGGAAAGGCGGAGCTAGTGCTCGCTCGCCCGCCCCCCCCCGCGCCCACCCCGCCATAAAGGCGTCGCCCCCCCCCCCACCCCCCCCCCCCCCCCCCCCGACCCCTCCCACCCCTCCAAGAACGCCTATCCGGCTCTCCGAGCCGCTTCATCCTGCCGGCAACCGCCGAGTCAGGACTCCGTGAAACGTTCCTAAACATTTAAAATTGGGAAAATAAAATGGTTAATATATAATGTATGAAAAATTTTAAAGAAAGAATTATGAAAAATTTTAAAGAAAGAATAATAATTGAAAAAATATTAAATACCCGAACTTTTCGCCTTTATCGTCGATTTAACGCCCCGCCCGTCCTTCTTCGTGTGAAGAACCCTCCCCCCCCCCCGCCGGACGCGCACCCCCCCCGTCCGCCTTCGCTTCCTAAAAAATCAAATAGTGAAGAATAAAACATAATAAATTAATTAGTAATTGAAAAAAAAACCTAAAGAAAAACGAGGAAAAGAAAAAAGCATACCAATCGCGATGGTGCTCGTCGTGGGTCCGCGCCCGTGTGTGTGTTTTCCCCGATTCTTCCCCCGCTGCCGCCCCCCATTCGCTTTGACCCCCGCCCTTGCCCCGAGTGAGCTGATCAAGCCTCCGCCGCGTGGTCCTCCCCGGCTCATCCACACGGGGCCGCCCCCCCCCCTTTCTTGCCCTTCGCGCCGGAACATGTAGGTCCTTGAATCGATCCCCGGACGTGATGCCCCATGGGGAACAATTACCGTCGGTGATATCGGGATCGATAACGAAACTTGCCCCGCCCCAAAAAATTGAAATAAAAAATTGTTAAAGTAATAAATTTATTTCTATAAATTTCAAAATTAATTAAATATGAAAATAAATTATGTTTTTACCTTCCAACTCTACCCGTACATCCGACGCCCCCTTCTCCCCCCCGCCCGTCCATCCCCCGCCCCCGAAGGTCGCTCGTATGCGCGGCAGTCTTGAAAGCGACGCTTTTAAACCCCCCCGTTACAACTGCAAAATCACAAAAAATTATTGTCTATATATTAAAACTATTAGTTAAAAAGAATAGAAAACTTTTAGGGAAATAGTAAACAAAATTACTTACGATCCCCTTCAATCGACGGAACCCCCCCCACACACCCACCCACACCAAAACCCCCCCCGGTTCAATGCTGGCACCGGGACGCGACCCAGGACGCATACCCGATGCTAAGCCCCAGGCGTGGCAAGGGGAGTCTCCCCAGTGGTGTCGAAGACTCCGGCCCGGGGACTCTTATCCCAACCCCACACAACCCCCCCCCCACCCCCTTCGTGAATCGAAGAGCTTCCCCCCCCCCCCCCCCCCCCCCCCCCAACGCCCCGATGGCGTCCCCGGAGAACCCTCGTCACCCGCATCGCCTGCCTCGACCGGGAGGACGCCCCCCGCCCGTCATAATCCTACAACCAAAATACGTAAGTAAAATATTGATTAGTTTATTTAATTAATTAATTAATTAATGAAATAATGTAAATTAAACTAACATAAATTTAAGTAAATAATTTAAAATAAACTAATCAAATTAATTTGAATAAAAGTAAATTAAAATTAGATTAATTTAACTAAAAGTAATTCAATTAAACTTAAGATTAATTAAGTAAAACTAAAATAAACTAATCATTTAATTTGAAATAAAGTAAAGTAAAATTAGATTAATTGAACTAAAATTAATTGAATTAAACTAAAATTCAATTAATTTTAGTTTCAATTAATCTAATTTTTACTTTTACTTTTAATTCAAATTAATTGATTAGTTAATTTTAGTTTTTAATTAATTAATCTTATGTTTAATTGAATTAATTTTAGTTCAATTAATCTAATTTATATTTACTTTTAATTCAAATGAATTGATTAGTTATAACTAATTAATTCAATTAAACTTAAGATTAATTCAATTAAACTAAAATTAATTCAATTAAACTTAAGATTAATTAATTAAAACTAAAATTAATTCATTTTTAGTTTTAATTAATTAATCTTAAGTTTAATTGAATTAATTTTTAGTTCAATGAAGCTAATTTTTAATTTACTTTAATTCAAAGTAATTGATTAGTTAATTTTAGTTTTAATTAATTAATCTTAAGTTTAATTGAATTAATTTTTAGTTCAATTAAGCTAATTTATATTTACTTTCATTCCAAGTAATTGATTAGTTAATTTTAGTTTTAATTAATTAATCTTAAGTTTAATTGAATTAATTTTTAGTTCAATTAACCTAATTTTAATTTACTTTAATTCAAATTAATTGATTAGTTCATTTTAGTTTTTAATTAATTAATCTTAAGTTTAATTGAATTAATTTTTAGTTCAATGAACCTAATTTTTAATTTACTTTAATTCAAAGTAATTGATTAGTTCATTTTAGTTTTAATTAATTAATCTTAAGTTGAATTGAATTAATTTTTAGTTCAATGAACCTAATTTTTAATTTACTTTAATTCAAAGTAATTGATTAGTTAATTTTAGTTTTTAATTAATTAATCTTAAGTTCAATTGAATTAATTTTTAGTTCAATTAACCTAATTTTAATTTACTTTAATTCAAATTAATTGATTAGTTCATTTTAGTTTTAATTAATTAATCTTAAGTTGAATTGAATTAATTTTTAGTTCAATGAACCTAATTTTTAATTTACTTTTAATTCAAAGTAATTGATTAGTTAATTTTAGTTTTTAATTAATTAATCTTAAGTTTAATTGAATTAATTTTTAGTTCAATTAACCTAATTTTTAATTTACTTTAATTCAAATTAATTGATTAGTTCATTTTAGTTTTTAATTAATTAATCTTAAGTTTAATTGAATTAATTTTTAGTTCAATGAACCTAATTTTAATTTACTTTAATTCAAAGTAATTGATTAGTTAATTTTAGTTTTAATTAATTAATCTTAAGTTTAATTGAATTAATTTTTAGTTCAATTAACCTAATTTTAATTTACTTTTAATTCAAATTAATTGATTAGTTCATTTTAGTTTTAATTAATTAATCTTAAGTTGAATTGAATTAATTTTTAGTTCAATGAACCTAATTTTAATTTACTTTAATTCAAAGTAATTGATTAGTTAATTTTAGTTTTTAATTAATTAATCTTAAGTTTAATTGAATTAATTTTTAGTTCAATTAACCTAATTTTTAATTTACTTTTAATTCAAATTAATTGATTAGTTCATTTTAGTTTTAATTAATTAATCTTAAGTTTAATTGAATTAATTAATCTTAAGTTGAATTGAATTAATTTTTAGTTCAATTAACCTAATTATACTTTACTTTAATCAAATGTAACTAAAATTAAGTAATTAAACAATTTTTTATTTAATAATTAAACTAAACTATTTGAATTAATTACCCTACTTTAAATTAATTGATTTAATCAAAGTAATCTAAATTACATTAATTAAACTAAAATTAACTAATCAATTATAGTGTAATTATAAATTAATTTAGTTTAATTTTTATTAAATTAAAGTAAACTATCTTAAATAAACTAAATAAGTAATTAAACTAAATTAGATTAAGTAATTAAATTAATTACTACTTAAATTGAATTAAAGTAAACTAAGTTAGATTAATTAAACCATTAGATTAATTAAACTAAAATTACTTAAAGTAATAAAATTAAAGTAAACTAATTAATTAGTTAATGTAAACTAAACTAATTAAATTAAACTACATAAACTAAAACTCAACTAATTAAAGTAAACTATCTTAAAAACTAAAACTAAGTAAACTAAGTAAACTCTAAATTCATAAACTAAACTTTAGTTTTGTTACGAAAACTAACCTCGTGTAATCGAAACCGGGATTGGTGGTTGAGGATTTTCGGTTTAGAGGAAGAACGGAACGGGAATGGGAAGAAATAACGGGGAATGGATAGGGAAAGAGACAAACGAACAAAAAGAGAGGAAGAAAAAGAGCGGCAAGAGAGAAAAGAAGAAAAGAAAGAAGGCGGAAACGGGAAAAGGGAAAAAGAAACGGGGAAAAGAAAGGAATGAAATTTAAATCATATTCCCCGACTTTTCCCCCCCCGCAAATATGATTTAATGACGAAATGAAGAAACATGCGAAGTGGAGAAAATGCGACCATATGGTCGCATTTTCGATACTTATGCGACCAAATGGTCGCATTTACAAATATAAATGCTACCATTTGGTCGCATTTATATAAAAGGCGACCAACTGGTCGCCCGGTTGCCATTACCAAGGCCGTTGTCTTGCCTCCGCGTCCCCGTCACCATGTGCGACCATGGTCGCAATTATGAGATTCACCGCCAATAATTGCGACCATATGGTCGCATTACTTAAATTAACGCCATAAATTTCATGAAAATTTAAAGTTATCGCCATAATTGCGACCATATGGTCGCAATTCCAATTGTATTTTTTAAAAAATATTATTATCTTTTGCTGAAATGCGACCATTTGGTCGCTTCCTCCCAAAACCCTAAACCCTAAACCTAAACCTAAACCTAAACCCTAAATCCTAAACCCTAAACCCTAAACTCAAACCCTAAATCCTAAAATGCGACCAAATGGCCATTTCCTTCTAAATTACTACGACGAGGTCACCTTTTTTGTAAAATTGCGACCACCTGGTCACAAATATTAATATTTATATATCTTTTTTTTATATTGGGTTACTTTCCGATATTTACATATGACTGGAACTCTTGTTTCCATGTTGTTATATTCATTGATTAGTTTAATTATTAAATAAAAATTGTTTAATTACGTAATTTTAGTTACATTTTGATTAAAGTAAACTACAATTAGGTTAATTGAACTAAAATTAATTCAATTAAACTTAATGCATTTCTCTATATCTAATTTTAGTTTAATGAATCTAATGGTTTTATTAATCTAACTTAGTTTACTTTTAATTCAATTTAAATAGTAATTAATTTAATTACTTAATCTAATTTAGTTTAATTACTTATTTAGTTTATTTAAGATAGTTTACTTTAATTTAATAAATGTAATTTAGAATTGATTAGTTAATTTTTAGTTTAATTAATGTAATTTAGATTACTTTAATTAAATCAATTAGTTTAAAGTAGGGTAATTAATTCAAATAGTTTAGTTTAATTATTAAATAAAAATTGTTTAATTACGTAATTTTAGTTACATTTGATTAAAGTAAACTACAATTAGGTTAATTGAACTAAAATTAATTCAATTAAACTTAATGCATTTCTCTATATCTAATTTTAGTTTAATGAATCTAATGGTTTTATTAATCTAACTTAGTTTACTTTAATTCAATTTAAATAGTAATTAATTTAATTACTTAATCTAATTTAGTTTAATTACTTATTTAGTTTATTTAAGATAGTTTACTTTAATTTAATAAATGTAATTTAGAATTGATTAGTTAATTTTAGTTTTAATTAATGTAATTTAGATTACTTTAATTAAATCAATTAGTTTAAAGTAGGGTAATTAATTCAAATAGTTTAGTTTAATTATTAAATAAAAATTGTTTAATTACGTAATTTTAGTTACATTTGATTAAAGTAAACTACAATTAGGTTAATTGAACTAAAATTAATTCAATTAAACTTAATGCATTTCTCTATATCTAATTTTAGTTTAATGAATCTAATGGTTTTATTAATCTAACTTAGTTTACTTTAATTCAATTTAAATAGTAATTAATTTAATTACTTAATCTAATTTAGTTTAATTACTTATTTAGTTTATTTAAGATAGTTTACTTTAATTTAATAAATGTAATTTAGAATTGATTAGTTAATTTTAGTTTAATTAATGTAATTTAGATTACTTTTAATTAAATCAATTAGTTTAAAGTAGGGTAATTAATTCAAATAGTTTAGTTTAATTATTAAATAAAAATTGTTTAATTACGTAATTTTAGTTACATTTGATTAAAGTAAACTACAATTAGGTTAATTGAACTAAAATTAATTCAATTAAACTTAATGCATTTCTCTATATCTAATTTTAGTTTAATGAATCTAATGGTTTTATTAATCTAACTTAGTTTACTTTTAATTCAATTTAAATAGTAATTAATTTAATTACTTAATCTAATTTAGTTTAATTACTTATTTAGTTTATTTAAGATAGTTTACTTTTAATTTAATAAATGTAATTTAGAATTGATTAGTTAATTTTAGTTTTAATTAATGTAATTTAGATTACTTTTAATTAAATCAATTAGTTTAAAGTAGGGTAATTAATTCAAATAGTTTAGTTTAATTATTAAATAAAAATTGTTTAATTACGTAATTTTAGTTACATTTGATTAAAGTAAACTACAATTAGGTTAATTGAACTAAAATTAATTCAATTAAACTTAATGCATTTCTCTATATCTAATTTTTAGTTTAATGAATCTAATGGTTTTATTAATCTAACTTAGTTTACTTTTAATTCAATTTAAATAGTAATTAATTTAATTACTTAATCTAATTTAGTTTAATTACTTATTTAGTTTTATTTAAGATAGTTTACTTTTAATTTAATAAATGTAATTTAGAATTGATTAGTTAATTTTAGTTTAATTAATGTAATTTAGATTACTTTAATTAAATCAATTAGTTTAAAGTAGGGTAATTAATTCAAATAGTTTAGTTTAATTATTAAATAAAAATTGTTTAATTACGTAATTTTAGTTACATTTGATTAAAGTAAACTACAATTAGGTTAATTGAACTAAAATTAATTCAATTAAACTTAATGCATTTCTCTATATCTAATTTTTAGTTTAATGAATCTAATGGTTTTATTAATCTAACTTAGTTTACTTTTAATTCAATTTAAATAGTAATTAATTTAATTACTTAATCTAATTTAGTTTAATTACTTATTTAGTTTATTTAAGATAGTTTACTTTAATTTAATAAATGTAATTTAGAATTGATTAGTTAATTTTAGTTTTAATTAATGTAATTTAGATTACTTTAATTAAATCAATTAGTTTAAAGTAGGGTAATTAATTCAAATAGTTTAGTTTAATTATTAAATAAAAATTGTTTAATTACGTAATTTTAGTTACATTTGATTAAAGTAAACTACAATTAGGTTAATTGAACTAAAATTAATTCAATTAAACTTAATGCATTTCTCTATATCTAATTTTAGTTTAATGAATCTAATGGTTTTATTAATCTAACTTAGTTTACTTTTAATTCAATTTAAATAGTAATTAATTTAATTACTTAATCTAATTTAGTTTAATTACTTATTTAGTTTTATTTAAGATAGTTTACTTTAATTTAATAAATGTAATTTAGAATTGATTAGTTAATTTTTAGTTTAATTAATGTAATTTAGATTACTTTAATTAAATCAATTAATTTAAAGTAGGGTAATTAATTCAAATAGTTTAGCTTAATTATTAAATAAAAATTGTTTAATTACTTAATTTTAGTTACATTTGATTAAAGTAAAGTATAATTAGGTTAATTGAACTAAAATTAATTCAATTCAACTTAAGATTAATTAATTAAAACTAAAATGAACTAATCAATTAATTTGAATTAAAGTAAATTAAAATTAGGTTAATTGAACTAAAATTAATTCAATTAAACTTAAGATTAATTAATTAATAAAACTAAAATTAATGATCAATTACTTGGAATTAAAGTAAATATAAATTAGCTTAATTGAACTAAAAATTAATTCAATTAAACTTAAGATTAATTAATTAAAACTAAAATTAACTAATCAATTACTTGGAATTAAAGTAAATATAAATTAGCTTAATTGAACTAAAAATTAATTCAATTAAACTTAAGATTAATTAATTAAAACTAAAATAAACTAATCAATTACTTTGAATTAAAGTAAATTAAAATTAGATTAATTGAAACTAAGATTAATTGAATTTTTAGTTTAATTCAATTAATATTAGTTCAATTAATCTAATTTTTACTTTACTTTATTTCAAACTAAATGATTAGTTTATTTTAGTTTTTACTTAATTTTAGTTTAATTAATGTAATTTAGATTACTTTAATTAAATCAATTAATTTAAAGTAGGGTAATTCATTCAAATAGTTTAACTTCAATTATCGTAAGTAGTTTAAATTAAATGAGTTACACTAATTTAATTAATTAATTTTAGTTTAATTATTAAATAAAAATTGTTTAATTACTTAATTTTAGTTACATTTGATTAAAGTAAAAGTACAATTAGGTTAATTGAACTAAAATTAATTCAATTAAACAAAATTGCGACCGGATGGTCACTTTCAATCGTGACCACTTGGTAGCTTTTTCCCTCCAAAATTACCGCCATTTTTTGCTACCAAGACATATTTTAGTCACCAAAATTGCGACCAGGTGGTCACTTTTAATCGTGACCACTTAGCCTTTTCCCCCTCCAATTTTAAGCTACCACTCTCCCAAAAAAGGTCACAAAGTGCGACGGATTGGTCACTTTCAATCGCGACCACGCAGCCTTTTTTCCCTTCAAAATTACGCGCCATTTTTTGCTACCAAGACATATTTTAGTCACCAAAATTGCGACCTGGGTGGTCACTTTCAATCGTGACCACTTGGTAGCCTTTTTCCCTCCAAAATACGCGCCCGTTTTTTGCTACCAAGGCATATTTTAGTCACAAAAATGCGACGGATGGTCGTTTTTTAAGGTGACCAATGGTCGCCTTCCCGCTGCGCCATAATTTCGCGCCATTTTTTATGACTATTTCTACTTGGTCAAACGAGGAAAAATGTGACCAGGATGGTCACTTAAAGTCAACCTTCAAATAAAGTGACCAACTGGTCACTTTAAAGCTACCACTTTTTTTTGGTCGCAAATTTTTGGTCGCATTTTGGCAGTTTTTTTGTAGTGTGTGAATCTCATATTCTCATTCTCATTCAAAATTTTAGATAAACAAAAATAATTGGAATGAAATAATCTCATTCTCATTCCTTCAAAATAAACATGGCCTAAGAATAAACAAGGAAACCATATTAAGATTTTTTTTTTAACAATACACAAATGCTAATTAAGATCCTTTTATTTTACTAATTTTTTTTTAAATAAAAATCACATAAGTCAGGATCAGTTCTTAAATGCTTTTGACAAATGACACGTATAATTTCTCCATCAGTTCGTCTTTGTTTGAATATTATATTTTGAGATTTCCATCCTTACTTTCCTTTTGAATTTCTTCTATTTTTCAATTTCCTTTTAACCCCGTTTAGTTTGGAGTAATCTTAAATTCCTTTATAAGAACATCTAATTTCATTGATTGTCTGAGGTTTATTTAAAAATATAATGGTAATCTAACATTCATGGCATCCATATTTTCCTAGATTTGAGGGTATTCGAATACTTTTGAATTCAGGTGCTTTCTATGATTCCCACGAGAAAGTGTACTCACGTTTTCATTCATTCTTCATAATTATGTGGTTTCTCTAATTTCCTATTTGTATTATTAATTAATCCTCTCTCTTTTTATATAATAGGTTTGATCAAAATCATTCTCAACAAGTTAGTTTTTTTTTTTTTTTTTTTTTGGCTGTTCATTTTGCTACATTTGATAAAGATTTTTTCCACTTAGTTTTAATTTTATGACATTTTGATTTATTCTCCATATATCTGATAGACCCATATTCATTTGAGATAATCCTTATTATTTTTTAAATTATAAGTTTTTTTTTTTCATTTTCTTCGTGATTGAATTTATCTTTATTTATAGATTTGTGGATAAATTCTGAAACATATTTTGTAAATGAATTATTGTGTGAAGTTTTATTAATTCAAATTGTCAGGCATCCGCATATTATTATTAAGTTAAACAAACACGTTAATCTAAAATTCCCAGTAATCAAATACTCTAACATTAGATTATCAAATATTAGATTATTGGTGTTATCTTAAATTATAACGAACCAAACGGGGCTTATGGTTTACTTTTCCTATCATCATTTTCCTTTGATTCTTCTTCTATTTTCCTATTTCCTTGATCAGCTTCTTCCAATCTTTCACCATTTTCTGGATCAGCTTTTTCTTTAAGGAATGATTCCGCCTCATTTTCCATTTCCTCAACCTTCAAAATTTATGTTAAAAAATTAGGAAAAAAAAACACTCACCATTAAGAAAGTGTTGAAAAGTCAAATATATCGCAGGCTAACGCGCATATAGAATAGTTTGATTTTAAATATGTTGAAAATTCAAAGGGCGTTCTTAGTTCATACTATAGATTTGATTGGGGCTTCCCTAACTCTAGCTAAATCACGTGTTGAATTTTCTCACTTTCAATTATTTGTCTTAAGAGATCCAAAATATGGTCGCTGGTTAAAGGACAAAAGGGTTAAATGAGATTAGAAACTAAACCAAACAAAATTATTGAAATAAAAATATATACCATATATATAATTGGTGTTGGGAGAACAAAACTTAAAAAAAAAAAAAGGGTAAAATACTCATTTGATCCCTGAGTTTTGGAGCTCGTGTCTATTTGGTTTCTACGTTTCATTTGTGTCTAAGTAGTCCCTGAGTTTTGGATATTGTGTCTATTTGGTCAATGTGTTTCAATTTGTGTCTATTTTGTCTATGAGTTTTAAATATTATGTCTATTTGGTCCCTAGATTATTAGAAACAAGTTTAATTTTTTCTTAATTTGTTAACTCATTAACATAATATCGACTTAACGGTGACGTAAAATGTTTAATTGATCAAAATACTAACATGAGATTAATAATTATGTCAAATTTTAGGCCTAGATTGATGAAAGATTTATTCCTATCTTAGTATTTTGACCAATTAAACATATTATGTCAGCATTAAGTCAATAATATGATAAGAAATTAATGAATATTTTAAATTAAGCACCAATTAAACTTATTTATAATAGTTCTTGAAATTTTAGGGACCAAATAGACACAATATACAAAACTCAATGACTACTTAGACATAAATTGGAAATGCAGGGACTAAATAGATACGACATCCAAAACTCAGGGACCACTTAGACACAAATTGAAAACGCAGGGACCAAATAGATACGACCTCCAAAACTCAGGGATTAAAGGGTATTTTACCCCAAAAAAAAAAAAATGGCCGGTTTAAAATAATTCTTAGGACGGCTTAAAAATGTTTTCAGGTTAAAAAATGATTATCTCACGGACTAAATAGTAAAATAGAAGTTGTAAGGGAAGAAAAATGAACCTTGTCAATAAAATCTCCTGTGATATCAGCATCCTCAGCAACCCTTTTAGCTACATTTTCTACATACAATGCAGCTTTTTGGAGTCCCCCGCCTTCTGGAAGACGATCGGCGACCTCTTCCGCCACCTTCTCGACTCCCTCCGCCACCGACTCTACAACTTCTGCAACGTCTTCCACTACATCTACCGCTTTATCTATGGTCTCTGTCAAATTATTGATTTCAAAATCTCACTTTAGGTTTTTTTTTTTATAATAAATAATCTAATTTAAATAATCAAAGCCGTAACCGTACCCTTAAATTTGAGGAAAGGCAACCATTTGTTTTTCGAAAGTGTGAGAATTACAGATATTACCATCCCAAGGATCCATAATGTCCTGCAAAAGACTTGTCATTATATAAAAGACTTGTCATTATAATTGAAACATATTATTGAAATTATTATACCAAGAAGAAGGATCATCAGTAGGAAGAAGAGAGGAAGCTCCAAGGGGATCGCCTGAACTATAAACTGTCGTAACACGACGACTTCTTCTTCTCGCTTTCATTTTCATGTCGAGAAACGGTGAGCTTGGATTTCCGGCCATAAGGAGGAGATTAAGCTTCGATCCATGTCGCCGAGAATGGTTCCAAGAATCATGGTAGCTCAAAGATTTGGAAGATGATAATATTGAAATGGTAGACATATTTCTCACAAAAAATATGAATACTGGATAAAACTTTCATAGGGTAGCTATCTTACATTTATTTTATATTCACAAATGTTAATTATTACATAAAAAAATAGATTAAAATTTTGAAAAAAACAATTACAAGTAAGAGGTAGGTAGGGATATGGCTAAATTATTTGAAAATTATGACAGTATTATTAAGAGATATTTTTAAATCATATTGTTTTCGTCTCTCAATGAATTTCCATTTTCAATCAATTCCAATGGTAAGATTTTTTAGAAACAAAGTTCTGTCACGACAGGCAAGGCAGGCCCTAACCATGTGTAGCCAGGGCCCCCAATTCTTAAAAAAAAAAAGAAAAGAAAAATAAAAAACTAAGAATTTTGTACAAAGTCACTTGAAAACCATTTTTTGTTTTATATATAATATTTTATGATATTTTTACTTATTTTTAAGTATAATACCTATAATTTTAGTTGTGTGCCTCTGGTTTTCTTTTTCTTAATATAAAAACAACTATAAACTAGGCCCATTATTAGAATTGTAATTTTCTATTAGTTATCTACTTTTTGAAGTTTGTATTAATATGAATCCAATGGTTTTTTAATATAAAAATAAATAAATTTATTATTGATGAAGAGATAAAATTCTAAATTTCATAATAGTTATTATTATTGTAATTATATATGTGCACGTGTCACATGTAACGAGCTCCTGAACTTAAATTTTGGATTTGGCACACTTATTGAAGTATATTACTTTACTTTAATTTTTTTAAATTATTTCAAAAACTATAATTTCATTTCTTTATATCATTTTAATTGTTTTTTTTATTAGTTCCTTCTTTTTATATTTTTTTAGAACTCAATTTTACCATTATAAAATTAAAGTTCTCGTGTTCTAACAATTTATAATAAATATAAATTTATAGCAACAATATTTTTACACATGTATATAAAAAAGGGTTTTTTTTTTTAATTTTATTTTAAAGATTAAGAATTTAAATTAAGAATTAATATTTATAAAAAAATGGTATGTAAAAAGGAGTTTTAAAAGTTGAAATTGTTGAAATATCAATTTGCGGTCAAGTATGTCCCAAAAGAGACTCAACGGCCTTGATATCAATTGAGAGTGAAACTTTAGATGACATTGATTTAAAAATTTTAGTTGATAATTTTACATTTAAATATTCAAGAAGAACATCACATTTTAAAAGAAATTTTGAATTATATTATTTCTTTTAATATTCTTTTTTTATTGAAGTTAATAATGTTATATTTTTTTTATCTTCTTTAAATTTATTATATATTTAAAATTATATAATAGGATCCAAAATCTTATTTTCGCACCGAACCCCTATTATAATAGGACCAACCCTTACGACAAGTTTTATTTGTTACATGCATGGTTGTATGTAACGAGATTAGATTAATTCGAGGAAATCTAGACCTCCATTGATGAGTTTTTGAGGAACTTAAAACCTCCCAAAGAACATACGTTGTATTTGTCGGATAAATAACTGATGTTCTCTCCTCTCTTTCATTTACACATTTAAATACAAACACATAATAATAACCCCACTACACAATAATCTCTAAAACTAGGTAACCCACTAACCCATAAAATCCATCAAGATAGAAACCTCCTAACAACTAACCTTGACTAAATCTAAATTCAAAATATAAATAATTAATAAAAATAGGAACGTAACATTATCAAGGGGCATTTGCAAATCTAACAATTTTTTTTATTAATATTTGTAAAAATATCAGCTTTAAAAAATATTTATAAAAATAGCAAATTTTGATATGATGTATCAGTGATAAACATTGATTACATATTTTTACACTAAGTTTTATCAATGATACACACATTAATCACTGTTCATCACTTATTAACATAGTAAAAATTGCTATATTTGCAAATATTTTTTAGAGTTCATATTTTTACAAATATTGCATCAAAATTTGCCACCCAATGAAATTTCCCCATTATCGATCACAAAAGTGAAACATTAATCTTTAGCGGTTAAGTTGATTATTATTATTATTATTTTAAAAAAACCTAAATCTTTATAATAAAATATTTTCTCAAATACTAAAAAAAATGGAACCATTTTTTGCCTTTTGGTGGGCCGACTTTAAGGGTCCATTTAGTATAACATCTCATAAAAATGTTTTGAGTTAAACATTTTAAAATAGATACTAATTAAATGTTTTATCTAGAAACACTTGAATGAAGTATTTTAAGTGAAATACTTATTTATAAATATTTTTGGAAGAATCATAAATCAAGTATTTTCTCCAAAAACACTTTTTAGTATACTCAAGTGTTTTTAGATAAAACACTTGATGAATATTTATTCTAAAAAATTTCATTCAAAAATATTTTTAGGGGAAGTTATACCAAACGGACCCTAATTAAATTGGGCGGCCTAGAGGTGCTTATGGATGATCAGCCGACGTGAAAATGAAATGGGAGATTTTTTTTTTTGAAAAAACCTAAAAAGAGATTACAAAACCTAGTAAATTAATATAAAATATCATAAGAATAATAATTAAAAAAATAAATATTACAGATCACATCAATTATTGATTATTATCAAATAATTTTTAGATTATTCACTGAATTATAAAATATATAGTTATCGTATTTTGATTTAAATTTACAATTGTTGTTTTAAAAAAAAAAACAATATATTTAGAAAATTGTGCAGCGCACGAAAAAATCTGAAAATGATAAGGATTGCCTCTCTATTTTAAGCCACAAAATAAAATAAAAAAACGTGCAAAATGTGCTACCTTTAAAGTCGTTAATATCCTTATTTTCAAAAACATAAAAACAATAAATAAAAAAGATACCAAATATTCTCTAATATTTTAAAATACTAGTCTATTAACACGTGTGATGCACGTGAAATGGTAAGTTTTACAATATTTTTTTTAGGGTAAAATACAAAAGACACCCCTGTGGTTTTGGTCAAATGTAAACACACCCCCTGAAGTTTAAAAATGAATTTTTATACCCCTATAGTTTTTTTTTTTTTTTTACCCCTATAGTTTTAAAATTGTGTAAATTGACCCATCCCCTCTACGTCGTTGATTTTCTTTTAATCATAACTTTTTCATTTGAACTTTGATTTGAATGATTCAAAATGTTATGGAATCCTCATTTCAAGTTCTACGTTGTAGTCACAAAAAATTTCTAAATCATCAGTATATAAAAGTGTTTACGACTTCAACCCGATTGTCGCTACGTAAACGCGACGTGGAAAAATAAAAAGGGAGTCGCCACTAATCATTAGATTTCTAAATTAGGTGTGATTAGTCACCTATTCAATAACTAAGGATGGTCTACTAACTTTCGATAATGGGTTCGGGAGTTCGTTCACACATAGGGAAGGTATTAGCACCCTATTATGTTCGTTTTAAAATGATTGTTGTTTTTTTTATTTTATTTGGTGTATTATTTAAGAAAGCCTTTATCTATAAAACAAAATTATTATTTTTTGGTTATTTTTAAATGTCTCATGTTTTATTAATCAATACTTTAGTAATAAGGCATGATTAAATAAGTATGAGTGGCGTAAAGCCATTAGGAAAAATATTGTCGGGAATTTTAACTCAGCATTCCGAGAAAAAATTCCTTACCTCAAGAATATTTAGGAGCATGGTATTCCAACGCCCCATATTCCGTCGTCGGAGTTTTCGAAAACGATTTGTTGGTTTGTTTTTTTTTGTTTAAATTTTAAAAATGAATTTTTTAATTAATTATGAATTTTTTATCTTTGTTATTAAAATTATCTTTTAGCTCAAAATTAGGTTTAGGGTAAGTTTCACTTTTGGCCCTTAGGTTTTAAATAGAAAAATTTTATTTGACAAATCTTTCATTTATGGTATAAATGGGCAATTATTATCCTAATAAATTTCAATTAATGTTTAAAATTTCATTGTTAATTTTTATGATTTGGAAAATTACCTAATTAGTATCCTAATTAATTCCAAATCTTATATTTTTATTTAAATTGTTAAGTTTTATGTTTTGGAAAATTAGTATCCTAATTAGTTCCAATTACTATATTTAAATTGTTAATTTTTATGCTTTGAAAAATTAGTATCCTAATTAATTCCAATTACTATATTTTAATTTTTAATTTTTATGCTTTGGAAAATTAGTATCCTAATTAATTCCAATTACTATATTTAAATTTTTAATTTTTATGGTTTGGAAAATTAGTATCCTAATTAATTCCAGTTTTTATTCTTTATTTATTTTTTTATTTTTAATTTTCGATTTCATTCCTTACCTACTAACCTATTCAAATAACATAAATATTTTATACAAGGAAAGTAAAATAATAAAATTAGATTTACCTAATATCAAACATATCAATTAAAGTAATTCAATTCCATTATGACCAAAAATCAATCAAATATGACAAGTTAATTAAAATGGCTAAAAAACAAATACTGTAAAATTTTAACGTGAAACATGTTATTTCGATCAATCAAATATATATATATATAAGAATAATAATCTAAATACAAAACATCAGTAAAACCAAACTAAAGTTAATATGATAATAATCCAAAATAGATAAAATGTGGTAATCAAATGTAATTCAGACCAAGTCAAAGCAAGCATGACACTTTTCTATTTGTTTATTCTAGAATAGTCTTAACTATATATGACTATATAATAATGCATTATATTATTAATTTTAAAAAAAAATCCATCATTGATATACTAAAAGAATAAAACTTGGCTGCTTAAAAATAAGCAGCCAAGGATGCTTAAATGCATCAAAATTATGACAAGTGGAAGCTAGAGGAGGAAAAAATTAAAAAAAAAAAAAAAATTTCTGCACACTTGGCAGAATTTTGTTGCTTTTAAGCATCCTTGGCTGCTTATTTTTAAGCATCCTTGGCTGCTTATTTTTAAGCAGCCAAGTTTTATTCCAAGTTTTATTCATATTAAAATTGGAACAACATGACTAATAGAAAAGCAGAACAAACAAATTAACTAAGTACATATACAAACAAATATCTTTGAATAGACTTACAATTTTTTTGAAGTTTGCAGACAGCTTTTGACCATGAATAGCATGTCAGGCGTGAGATATGAAGAAGAATAGTAATATTATTTGGACGGATTGGAATTTTGGTTGAGTATATGGGATTGGTTTGATGAATGGATAGAAAAAATTGGGTGGAATTACAATGACAAGGAAGAAAAAAATAAAATCACGAGAGGAATGGAGGCTTTGCCGTGAAAGAGATGGGTTTCTTTTTGTGTGTGTTTTAGGGTTGAAGGGGGTCCTTTTTATAGCTAAATGGGGATAAAAATTAGGAAAGTAATAAATGAGAATAAAATAAAATAAAATCAATTTTTTAATTCACCCCCAAATCATGCAAAAATTTTATTTTAATTTATTTGACAACTCATAAAACATAATTTCTCATTCATCTTTTCCATGTTTAAATTGATTCTCATTTAAAACTTATTTTTCAAATCTTTTTATTTCTAAACAAAATTAATTCAAATAAAATTAAACAAATTTGGCACATTATTATTTTTATTCTCACTAATAAAAACACTAAAAATAATGCAATCATATTTACTCTAAAAATCTATTTACTAAATTTAAATAAACATAAATCAAATTATTATTATTTTTTCACAATTAAAATAACATCGGACGAAAATAGGTGTCTACACCAATCAAATTTTTTGATGATGATAACTATTTTATACACTGATTATTTCTAAGTTTTTAATTGACTACAATATAGAGCTCGAAACGATGATTCTGTAACATCTTAAATCATTGGGTAAAGTACCTCTTTGGTCCCTGAGTTTTAGGTGTTGTGTCTACTTGGTCCCTAAGTTATTGAAAACGAGTCTATATGGTCCCTCTGTTAAGTTTTTCATCCATTTATCTAACAGAAAAGCTGACTGTATAATTTTAGTATTATATTTATCATATTTAATGTGATGTGGCAAAAATTAATAATCCAACGATGCTTACGTGGTAAAATAAATATTTCTCGTTTTTTTTATTACTTCGGTGTCATTTTAATGACTAAACAAAAAAAATTATGTATTTACTTAAACAAAATTTAACCATATCCAAAATTAAATGTTCATAGTTCATCTTCAACCTTTCATTCTTCATCACCCATATTTATTCCTTATCAATTAACAAAACTAAAAAGATTCAGCATGAAGGTGGATCTCTAAACGAAATCACATGAACCAAATCTATTTAAACAAAAAAAATTTACAAATCTAATCGTGAAATGAACGAGATTTTTATAAGCCTACTTGAAACAAATCTAAAAAAGATTTCTTCCTGTTTGAATCCCTTTAACAACTCTGAAATCCCTACAGATCTGAAACAGGTAATTTGATGCACAAATAGATCTTGAATCGCAGGGGCTAAAGACGAACTGATTTGAAACGAAGTAGGTAAATCTAGAACATAGTAGGTGGGGATGAACAGATCTGGAATTGACAAAGGAACAAGTATGCGAGAAGCCCTAAGATTCATTAATCTGATGAAGAAATCCTTTGATTCATGAATATGAAAAAGAAACTCTTTAATTTGTAGATCTGATACGAAGAATCCCTGTGATTCGCAGATGAACGATTCGAAAAAGGAGAGAGCTCTTGTTCGTAGATCTAGAATGAACCCTCCGATTTTAGAAGAAGATATGGTTTGTTGAAGAAGATGAACCGTATGATTTGAAGAAAAATTATCTAATTTGTCCTTTTTTTTTTTAAATAGATGATTTGTTGAAATACGAAAGAAATGGATCAGTGGAGGAAGATGAATAAAGAAATCTGGAGAAGTTCTAATTTTATTATAAATTAAATTTGGTGTTTAGTATTTGGTTGGTTATTTTAGATTTGTTGTATTTAATTTTGGTTTTTTTAATTTCTTTAGATAATAATTTGGGTTACACAATTGACATGGCCACATATGCAATTAAATAATATTAATTTTTGCCACATCACATTAAATATGATAAATATAATACTAAAATTATACAATCAGCTTTTCTGTTAGAGTAATGGATGGAAAACTTAATGGAGGACCATATATAGACCCGTTTTCAATAACTCAGGGACCAAGTAGACACAAAATGGAAACGTAGGGACCAAGTAGACACAACACCCAAAACTCAGGGACCAAAAAGGTACTTTACCCTAAATCATTCAAATCACAGTTCAAACGAAAAAGTTATGACTAAAATAAAATTAACGGCGTAGAGGGAAGGGGTCAATTTGCACAATTTTAAAACTATAAGGGTATAAATATTCATTTTCAAACTTCAGGGGGTATGTTTGTTTTTGGTCAAAACCACAGGGGTGCCTTTTACATTTTGCCCTTATTTTTATTAAAATAACCACTAAATTTCAAGGTATTGTATATTCTTCTTTAGAAGATGTTCACGATATTTTTTATCTCACCCTAGAAAGAGTGAGATAATCCCACGGCAAGCATTGTAGCTTTTAATGTAAAGAGAGAATTCTTTGCTTACTTTCCCCTAAATATATTTCAATATAAGTTTAAACTCTCTATAAAAATAAAAAGATATTTTGTATGTGTGGTATTCAATAAACTAATTATTTTATATTGGGTAAATATTAATATTATAGCAAATTTTTAGAATTTTATGTGATATTTAAAATTATGTAAGTGCTTTAAAATTAGTTGGTAGTAATTTTTAGTTTGTTGATTATTTTGTGAATCAATAATTAAATTATTGTAAAAATATGTAGATCAATGTTAATGACGGAATCAACTAATCAAAATTTACTAATTATATAGAAATATTTTTAATAGTTGATATTTTTATAAATATTAAAAAATAAAATTTGAAACTATCATCATCTGGTTGATCATCCCTTGATAGATATATAATTAAATTATAAAAAATGGTCAATGAAAGATCTAAATTACAATTTAAATTATTGTTTAGATCTTCAATGAATCCACTAATAAGCCTAACTTAGAAAAGGAGAGGAGGGCCGGAAGAGTTTTGGGTTGATAAATTAAATTAAAATGGCAGAGAGAGAAAAAGAAAACCTTAGCGAGTGAAAGACCACCACAGAGCTATAGACATATAGAGTCATAGACCACAGGCAGGGGCGGAGCCACCCTTTGGCTTAGGGGGGCAGTTGCCCCTCCTCAATTTTTAAAAAACAAAATTTTATATGTTAAAATTGAATTTTGTTAAGTAAAAAATTGAAAATTTAATATAATTTATCTAATTTGCCCCCCCTTTATTTCCTAATATTAGCTTTATATAATTTTTGCCCCCCATAAATTTTTAAAAAATAAAAAAATAGAGGTAAAATTTGAAAATTTTACTATCACTTATCTATTTTGCCTCCCCTTATTTTTAAAAATTAACTCTATGTATTTTTTGCCCCCCTTAAAAAAAATTCTGGCTCCGCCCTTGACCACAGGTAGTGAATTTCCTCTTCTCTTGCTTTGTTTGTATGGTCACAGCTCGTACAATTATCATTATCAGCAGATAATCACATGACTCATTTCTCCATCTTTTATATAAGGATAAGGAAAGAGCTGCCATCAATATTTTATTTCCATTAGATATCTTTCCTTCTCTTCTATATATGCACATAACCTTTATTTTGGATCATGAAATGAGACTTGTAAATCTTGAACATACAATATTGCTGCTTTTCAACTTCAATTCAATATTTGAGAAGTGGAAGAGAAATGTTTATAAAAACATCAAATGAAGTGTTTGGCTCAAAAATAGATGAAAGATTTGTATAAAGGCTAAAAATGTAAATAAAAGATTTTCCACACGAAAAGAGAACAGATCCCTTGAATGTCCAAATTTATCTATAAAAGCTCATCTCTCTATACATTTCACCAAAACAGAAGCATTGTTTTTCAGCCATCACATTCTCATTCTATTGCACCAAACAACCCCTAATCGGTTGTATTTCAATATTATTCAATAAAAAAAATTACATTTTCTTAAATATATATATCCATTTAAATCACAAAATCAAATTTAATTAGTAACTAGAGTGTAGGGATTTGAACTTTTATTCTCGGTTCCCAATAAAATGGTTTATTTGTTTTTCAGTAAATTCTGTTGGTCAATTCTTTTATCATTTTTTAAAAATAAGTATTTACTTTAATAGTTAATTCTTTGTCACACTAAAGAAAATACAAACTTTATAAAATAAGAAAAATTTGTCTATTACAAGAGAGATGCACCTGATTCAAAATCAATATACCTTAATGTCTACTAAAAGAATAAACAATGAAACCATATTAAGATTTTTTTTAAAACAATACACAAATGCTAATTAAGATCCTTTTATTTTCCTAATTTTTATTTTAATAAAAATCGCATAAGTTAGGATCAGTTCTTAAATGCTTTTGACAGATGAAACATATAATTTCTTCATCACTTCTTCTTTGTTTGAATATTCTATTATGAGATCTCATCCTTACTTTCCTTTTGAATTTCTTCTATTTTCCATTTTCTTTATGGTTTACTTTTCTGATCATCATTTTCCTTTGATTCTTCTTCTATTTTCCTTTTTTCTTGATCAGCTTCTTCAAACCTTTCATCATTTTCTGGATCAACTTTTTCTTTAAAGAATGATACCACCTCATTTTCCATTTCCTCAACCTTCAAAATTGATGTTAAAAAATTAGGGAAAAAAAAACACTCACCATTAAGAAAGTGTTGAAAAGTCAAATCTAGCTAAGGCTAATCCGCATTTAGAATAGTTTGATTTTAAATATGTTGAAAATTTAAAAGGTTGACTAACTGTTTATTTATTAGTTCTAGTTCATAATATAGATTATACCGAACCAATCAAAATTCGTTTTTTAAAATGACATCTCTTTTTTTTTTTTTTTTTTGAATTAAAAATGATATCTCTTTTATATAAAATGAAATTAATTCATGCATTTGTCTCTTCTCAAGATATTTCACCGATCGATTCTTTTAAGTTTTGTCTGTTTTTCAACATTAAGTCTTCCAAGTATTACTTTTCATAAAATAAAATATGTCAATTACAATTTTAATTTAATGTAAAAAAAAATAAGTAATTAAAATTTCAAAACATTATTTTCACCTTTTTTTTAAAATAAAAATTCTAAGGCTCATATAACAAAAACTAAATGCCAACCGAGATATTATAAATTTTAGACTTAGAACAATTAAATGGAGTCTAAAACATCTATTAACTTATCTCGTAAACACGTTGAGTCTCTATTCCAATTATTAAATATGACATTATGAATTGAATAAATTAGTTAATAAACACGGTAGGGATTGATGAATATAAATTTAAATATTTTTTTAAATTGATATTATATTAAATTAGGGGAGAGAAGACTCGAAACTCCAAGTAAAATATCGATACCTAAAATTAATTAAGTTATGATCAGGCTGGTCTAATGACAAATATTAAAGGTAATATCACCTCAAAAATGAAAATGGTCAAAATTGTACCAAAGAAATTATGCATCAATGATATTTATGAAGACGTCGTAGAAATTATTGCGTCTACCTCACCTATTCTACTACTTTTAGTTGATTTGGGCTTCCCTAACTCTAGCTAAATCACGTGTTGAATTTTCTCACTTTTAAAAATTTGTCTTTCTTTTAGGTGCAACAATAACTTGAGAGAGCCAAAATATGATCACTGGTAATTAAAGGACAAAGGGTTAAATGAAATTAAAAACTAACCAAACAAACAAAATTAGTCAAAATTGTTGAAATAAAAATGCATGTATACCATATATATATAAATGGTGTTGGGAGACAAAACTCATTAAAAAAAAATAAATAAGATCCGTTTGGAATAACTTTTGGTATAGCTTAAAAAATATTTTGTAAAGAAACAAAAATGAACCTTGTCAATAACATCTTCTGTGATATCAGCATCCTCAGCAACCCTTCTAGCTACATTTTCTACATACAATGCAGCTTTTTGGAGTCTCCCGCCTTCTGGAAGATGATCGACGACCTCTTCCGCTACCTTCTCGACTTCCTCCGCCACCGTCTCTACAACTTCTGCAACATCTTCCACTACATCTACCACTTTATCTACGGTCTCTGTCAAATCATCATGCATTCAAAATCTCAGTTTAGATACATAATTATTGTTGTTTTAAATAGAGAGAAATTTAAATAATGGCGTTGAAAGACTTAAATGTGAGGAAACAAAGCCGTACGCTTAAATGTGAGGAAAGGCGGCCATTTGTTTTTACAAAATGGGAGAATTGCAGATATTAGCATCCCAAGGATCCATAATTTCCTGAAAAGACTTCTCTCAATTATCATTCAATTAGATTAAATAATGGAACATAATTGAAACTTATTATTGAAATTATACCAAGAAGAATGATCAGGAGGAGGAGGAGGGGAAGCTCCAAGTGGATCACCGGAACTATAAATTGTCGTAACACGGCGACTTCTTCTCGCTTTCATTTTTATGTCGAGAAACGGTGAGCTCGGACTTCCGAACGTAAGGAGAAGACCGAGATTAAGCTTCGATCCATGTCGCCGAGAATGGGTCCAAGAACCATGGTAGCTCGAAGATTTGGAAGATGATAATATTGAAATGGTAGACATTTCTCGGAAAAAAATAGGAATACTTGACGTGAATAAGTTGAATATAAAGCAATATATATAGAGCCGGAGATGACTAACTTTAAGGAATCAACCTTGTAATTTCATCGATTTAATTGGCACTTTATTAAATATCTTTGTTTAAAAGTCAATCCAAGCTAATCCCTTTTGTTTTTGCCGCCAAACACAACTCGTGCCATATTTGTAATAGCAATATATCTTTTCTAAATTACTATACTAAAGCTAAAAGGATTGTTAAAAAAAAAAAACTGTACTAATTAATCATGTCATAGATCTTTCTAATTTTTTTTGTTATTTTTCATGAAATTATAATACATGATATACGTAGAATATAAATATAATTCATTAAAACTAATCGGTTGAAGGGTGTGATTTGTAATTTTACTAAAGTGTGGGTATTTTATGACAAAAAATAGTGCAAGGGTATGATTTAACAATAACTCAAAGTGTTGGGGTGTATTTTACATTTATCTCTATTATATATATATATATATATATATATATATATATATATATGCTTGGAAAACTTATGAAATAATTAAAGGTTATAATGATTTCATTTTCAATTTTTCTAAAAATAAAAAATAGTTTATTAACTAACAATTGACTAGTCAAAATTGGAACGCAGGAATAATAAATGGGCAATTCATAATTTCAGACGTGTAGGATTTAAATTCTATTATTATGATATGATATGGCCCATTTAACACAGGTTAAAAAATAATATTAAAAAATATTTTTAAAGTGGTAATTTTGATTATAAATTTGTGAATATTGATTTCTATATTTATAATCATTTATAATTATTTTTAAATCATATTGTTTTTGTCTCTCAATGAATTTGCATTTTCAATCAATTCCAATGGTAAGATTTATCAGATTTTTTAAAAACAAAGTTCTAAATTCCATAGGCTTTATCCGTTACATGTATAAATCCAGACCCCCATTGATGAGTTTTCGAGGAACTCAAAATGAGAACATATTGTTGACTTTCCAAGCCAATTAATCTTATTTCTAATTTTGATGATAACAAACGCGTTTTTGTTACTAATCAATTTTCTGTGTTTTGATAGTCCATTGTGTAGAGAAAATTATAACGAGTCCAACGCAATTGGAATCAACTAAATCGGACGTCAAACGAGCAAGATATTAATTTTAGAAGATTGGAATTAAATTAATTATTTCATCCGGATCGTATATGGCGAGTTCATCTTACTTATTATGCGCTCAGTTTTCCATCCGTCAGATCTGTTAGTAGTTGAGATGGAAGGCCCAGGTTGATTCATAATTATGAATTAAAGAAAAAGGAAAATATCATAATTATTCTCAGCCGTTTGATCGTTCAAAGTCTTCATCCTACGGTGTAGAAAAATCAAAGCAGAAATTAAATGAAAAATAAAAAGAAAATCAGAAACGACTTTTATCCGTACGATCGCACTATCGCCCTCATCCAACGGCTTCCTTTCGTCCACGTCGCCCCAAGCTTTGCGGCGGCGCCCGACGCGCCGACGTCGTCTCGCGCCGTGGGCCCATTTTCTTTTTCTCGGCCCACCTAACGCTTGACACGTGTCGAGTGTCTTCCCAATGCGGTGATTACTTTTTCTATGCTGCGATGAAGAGCCCTTTTTGCCCCTGGTCTTTTGGTCAATGCCTCTATATCCTTGACCGACCTTTTATCATCTCCTGACCGAATTTCAAATTTCTCTCTCAACGGTCATCCGCCCAATTTGCCCCTTTGCCTGGATATTTTTATTAATAATATTATTATTATTAATTTCAAATCGATTTGTCTCAACCAATTACGCTTTGACACGTGGACTTCTCATTGACTTTTTCGGAAGCATTTACTACACTATATTGGTTGATTACTCTTAGCCCCGTGATTTAAATTTAAATGAAGACTTCAAAGGATAGAAACGTCATTTCTTGATCTTCTTCATCAGCTCATTTCTGGAAAAATGCAGCACCGAAAATGGCTTCCCTCAACCTCCAATTTGTCATCAATGAAGCCTCTTCTTTCCTCCATTCACACAATTGAAGTCAAAAATATTTATGAAAGTGGATGAACGGTAATATTTTTTTTACCTATAAAAGGAGCTCGAAATGGCAGAGATGGAAAGACACACCAACAAAAACTGAAGCTTCTTCTCATTGCTAAATCAGAAAGTTTTTTTTTATCTCATTGTGAGTATTTTCGTGAGCCAAAATTTGTGTAATTCTAGCCATTCTTGAGGGCTAACTTGTTGAGATTATTATCTCTTATTGTGAGCATAATTCTTGTAATATCTATCCTTTGTGAGGATTTACCATTGTAAAAGGTTTAATTCTTAAACCTTAGTAAAAAGAGAGATAGATAACGGTTGTCCTTGCTCCGTGGAAAGGGTCATTGTTCGGGTTTGATCTTGATCCCGCTAAAAGGATTGGGTTGCACTTGCTCCCGCAAAAAGTGAATACAAATTCCCGAGAGGCGCTCGGGGAGTGGACTAGGCCGCATTTTTGGCCGAACCACTATAAATTTTGGTGTCATTTTCTCTAACCCTTACTCCTTAATTTTTGCTTTACATATTTATTCTCATATTTTATCAAAGCAAAAGTAAATAGTTAGAAATTATTTGTGATACAACATTTTCTATTATCATATCATATTTTCTCACTTTGCTAAAAAGAATTCTAAGTATAAAATTCATTCATATAAATTGATCTTAAAAACTCCAATTATTTTGTTAATCTAAATCTTTAAATTGATTGAAAAAGTTTTATAATTTTTTAAAAACCCTATTCACCCCCTCTAGGGTTGCCTTAGATCCTAACAAATATGTTCTGTTTGTCTGATAAACAATTGGCATCCTTCTCTCTTTCAATTTTACACATTTAAATACAAAATACATATTAATAACTCCACTCACAATAAATCCCTAAAACTAAATAACCCACTAACCCATAAAATCCAAAAGGATTTAAACCTCCTAGTAACTAACCTTCACTAAATCTAAATTCAAAATATAAATAATTAATAAAAATAGGAACGTAACATTATCAATCGAAAAAGTGAAACATTAATCTTTAGCTGTTAAGTTGATCAAAAAAATTATATTTTTTTAAAAACCTAAATCTTTATAATCAAATATTTTCCCGAATACTAAATATATGGAACCGTTTCTTGCCTTTTGGTGGGCCGACTAATTAAACTGGGCCTAGAGGGGCTTGTGGACATGCAGCCGACGTGAAAATGAAAAGGGAGATTTTCAATAAAAGAAAAAAAAAACTAAAAACGGATTACAAATCTAGTAAATTAATATAAAATATAAAAAAAAAAAATTTAAAAATATAAATATTACAGAGCACACCTATTAGTGATTATTATCAAATAATTTTTAGATCATGCACTGAATTATATAATTAATAGTTATCGTATAAATAGTATCATCAATCGAAATAAATTGAGAATCGACTCATTTTTAAATTTTATGTTGATTTAAATTTACAATTTTTTTTTAAAAAACCAAATATTTAGAAAATTGTGCAGCGCACCATAAAAATCTGAAAATGATTAGGATTGCCTCTCTATTTTAAGCCAACAAAATAAAAATCTAAAAAACGGGGTGAAATTGGTTCGGTTTTCTAATCAAATTGATGAAATCGATCCGGTTCATTTTAAAGAAATGAGAACTGAACCGGTCCAAAGAGGCTAATTGGTCCGGTTCGGTTTCCGGTTTTATGAAATTAGTAAGAGGGGCTTAGAGTGGCTGGATTGGGCCGGATTGGGCTGGGCCAAACTGAGATAGGCTTAGCCCATTTTAAATTTAAATATATATAATAATCAAAACATCGCAAAATGCCTTAGGCTGAATTCGAATCAAGGTCTTGGAAAGAGGAAAGCAAGGAAGCCAACCGACTCGTCCACCTGTGCTATGTTTGACATTCTACAAATTATTATATAAATATATATATAGATCCCAGTTTCCGGTTTAAACCAAACCAATCTTTTTAAAACCGAAAACCAAACCAATCTTTTTAAAACCGAAAACCAAACAATTTTTCCGGTTTATTTAATGAGAAAATCGAAACGGCTTGATTTGATTCGGTTTTCCAGTTTAAATTTTCACCCCTAAAAAACGTGTTACCTTAAAAACCGTTAATTTCCTCATTTTCAAAAACATAAAATAATAAATAAAAAAGATACCAAATGTTCCCTATAATTTTCTCTTATATTTTTAAATATTACATTAAAATAAGTGAGAAGACTTAAATCGACCTCACCATAAGAGAAAAAATCTGTTGAATGCCCAAACTTATCTATAAAAACTCATCTGACTATACATTTCAGGAAACAGAAGCATTGATTCCATATCAATTTCCATACTGTAGCATTATTCAAGCAAAGTTAGGTAAGATTAGACCCTTAAATTAAGGGCCCACAAAGTTTAATAATGTTACATAAAAACCCCTGGCAGATTTGGGGTATACTTCAACGCGATAGAATTATTACGATCCACTTTTATGACTAATTTAGTAATTGTCTATACTAATTTAATAATAATAAAAATAATAATATATTATAGTCATAAACACATTTAAATCCACCTAATTTAAGATGTCTTTTTGCAATCTCGATCTCGACTCGCTACCATGTATTACTCCAAGCTGATTAGATATATGGAATATTTTCTCACATAACAATAAAAAGGATATGCTATTTTTTAGTCTTTTAATTCATTTATGGACCAGCCCGAATATTACTTAATTGATTGGATATTAATGTTCCCTCCTATGGTTCTAAACATCTCCTCTCTCTATTTCATGTAATATCTAGAAAAATTAATCAATTTACATTTACTAAGACTTCATTCATTTATATTATCTTTTAATTAGAGATTCACATTTTCATCACACATATTAACAAAAAAAAAAAAATTATAATTATAACAAAGAATTTTCCTGCTTATGTTAATGTAAATGATTTTTTAAATAAAAAAATTGATTCAATACTTGTTTTAGACAATACCCCTATTGAAACAAAATTATAAAAAGAAATAGTATACAATCAACCAATATATATGGGTATATATTGAGCTTACATTAATGTAAGACCGCCACATCATTTTTATTAAAGCTTTCATATAAGTGTTACAATTTTAGATACTTTTGGGTATTATTTTATAATCTAAACATAATTTGAAATAAATAATTATTCATTCTTAATAATCGTGTATCAAATATTAAGTCTCAACTTATTATTCACACCAACAAATGTGCGACTCACAAGATATTGTATTAACAAGCAAGACATCGACTCAAAAGTATGCTAAAAATAATTTTTTTTATCAAAAAATAAAATAGAAATATTCAACACAAACAGAAAAGCCAATAGCCACAAAAATGACCATAATAAATGTTTATACCCAACCATATATTTTTTTAAAACAAATTAGTAACTCAATCATCATATACTGTTAAAAAAAATCCCTTCTTATTTTTAATGGAAATCCGAATCACCTAGGCATTTTATTTACATAAATTATCTTAAATAGCAGATTTTAGATATGTATTTATCAAAATGTCACTACTTTTAATTATTTATTTAAACAACAGTTCACTAATTTAATAAAAGAAAAATTACATAAGCCAACATGAGCATAGTTCAACTGGTTTGACATATACTCTCTTCCCCTTGAAGTCGAAGGTTCGAGTCCCCCCACCCTCCTCACTTTGATGTAACCTCAAAAAAAAATTACAACACTTACATTCTTAAACTTTTAATTTGAGCAATCCCCCTGAACTATACAAAGTGTTAAAATTTGACCCAAAAAAATTTATTTGATCAAACTATTCCCTTAAAATTAGTAATTTACTAATAATTATTATATAATCCCTATACGGTCGTGTCCTCGAAAGTTCACGTCTCATCCCGATCTCGTCCATGACCCTGAATGCAAAACCTTTTCGAGGGTCGGGAATGAGAATTATTCTCGGATGTCACCTTTCCCTACCTCATTGACCTTAAAGATGTATTCTTTGTCACTACGATGATTTTTAGGGTCTAATTTTAAAACCTAACGAAATAATTTGAAAAATTAAATTTTGTTGGGTTCAATTTTAACACTTTACAAAATTCAAGGGCTCAATTGTTCAAATTGAAAGTTTAAGGATGTAAATATTATAACTCTTATAGTTCAGGGGTGGTTTGTGCAATTTTCCCTATAATGAATTAGAAAAAATATGCTATTTTGTTCAAATGGTGTATAACCAATTTAGTAAATTAGAGTTTTGCTTACTAAAAATTTTTTTATTATTTTATATATTGCATCAAATTAGGAGAGGAGAGTATCGAATCTTCGACTTCATAAAAAAGAAGTAGGTGCCTGACCAGTTGAGTCATGCTTGAGTTGACGTTTCTAGAAACTCATTTAGATGATAATTATTAAATCCAAAATAAAAATAATAAATGTTAAATATTAAAGAATTAATTACACTAATAACCAGGTTTAATTAACCTAATTACAATAATGCTGGAGGTTATGATATTATTTTATTTTTACCCAAAAAACACCATTTATGGTGATGATCTAGTGATTTTCGATTTTATTTTTTACCATCTTACCCTTTTATCTCTCCTGATAACCATATCTTATTAATTATATATAATTTAAATTTAAAATTTATTTAATTATTTATTTTTGAATTTAAATCATTCTACCTTGATTTTAGGAATTTTTATTTAATGAAAAAAAGTTTAACCTAAATATCTCTCATCTTCTTATTCTTCCTCCTCCTTCGTCCTATTCTTCCTCCTTCTTCGTCGACTTACGTTGAAATCAACGGCGTAGAAGTTTCTAACCGTTTGATGGCTATTTGGTAGAAGAAATGATCGAGGGATTGGAAATCAGTCTTGGCCTACTAGCATGATGCCATATCTTTAATCAAGGGTAATGGAGAAAGAAAAGTATTATGATTTTGAATAAAGAGAAATAATTTGTTGAATTGAATTCAAAAATTGAGATATGTTTGATTGCTTCTCATGGCTATGATTTTTGGTCGCTTCCTAATCGTTTCCAACGTCGGAGCACGCCTGTCGTGTCGCCGCCGAGATCTGGGTAACAATATCATCGTTAGATCTGGTTAGAATGAGGGTTAGAGTTTGAATGTGGGATTCGATTTGTAGAACAAGGTTCTTTAAATCAAATGTTTATTTTTATTCAATATTTATTTTAATTTTCTATTTACATATCTTTAGAATTTTTTTACCTCTTTTCATCTTCAATTTTGGCCTTCTATCAATTTTAAGTACACATCAATAAATGTATACTAAAAGTAAACGGTTTATAAAAAAAATTTACCTTTCAAGTTTCCAGCAAACTCGCTTTATCTGTATTTTGTAGAACAAGTTACTTTTAATCAAATGTTTATTTTTATTCAATATTTATTTTAAATTTCTATTTTTCAAAACTGTTACATCTTTTCATCTTCAACTTTGTGCCTGTATCAATTTTAACATATAAATTAGTGTTTACTAAAAGTAAACGATTTATAAAAAAATTTACTTTTCAATTCTCGGCGAACTGGCTTTCTCTGTATTTTCTAGAACAAGTTTATTTTAATCAAATGTTTATTTTTATTCAATATTTATTTTAAATTTATATTAACATTTTTTTCTATTTAAATTTATATTTACCCAATTTTTCTCTATATTTTGTAGGATGACGAAGAAGTGCTTGGAAGAAGAAGTCTAAAGATTTTTATATTATTTTTTGTTTAGATTTATTTTTTCCATTAATTTTACAAAATTTAAAAGATTTTATAATTTTCCTTAAATCTTGCATAAATTAAGGAAAAATTAAATCGAGTATGTTTTGTCTTTTCACAATGTAATTTAATTTGGCCGGTGGCGGTTTTGGATAGTTTTGATATATATATATATATATAAGATATAGTTTTTTTTTAAATTTCTATTTATTAAATGGTTATTACTAAAATTAACCCAATATTAAAAGTAAATCCGTTGAGTAGTTTAATAATTTAATAATTCTAAAAAATATTACAATATCAATATTAAAACTTATTGAAACTAATAGGTAGTAGGTGAAAAAACATAGATTCACCAACACGACAAAACCACCTTAACCCCTTGGTGTGTTTTTTTTAATCGCTTAACCCTTGTGTGTTTAAGATTGATCGATACATTTTTTTTATGTCTTAAATAAAATCACAGATTAAATTTCCTTCATCCATCTCCCCTTTCCCTCTGTCTTCTTTTCTTCATTAATGGAGATCAAAAACAGAAAACTTTTCCCAACCGGTTCAGAACCAAACCAAACCACCGATTGTTCAGATTTCTGTTACCCATCTTGCCCTTACGATTGCTATTCCTTCCCAGATTACTACTTTCCTCCGCCGCCGCCGCTTTCGACCGCTAATCTCAGCCATCCATTTTCCCCATTAATCATCATCCTAATCTCGTTATTCGTCAGCTTATTCATTCTTCTGAGTTATTATATCCTCATCGTAAAATTATCCTGTGTTGGGTGGTGTAGTAATTCCCGTGGCCGTGGACCCTCAAGTTCTCAATCAGACGGTGGAGATGAAGAGTTTATCGATGAAAACAGAATCGATCATCCGATTTGGTTGATCAGCACCGTTGGATTAAACCAATCGGTGATAAATTCAATAACGATATGTAAGTATAAAAAGGGAGAAGGATTGATAGAAGGGAGTGAATGTTCGGTTTGTTTAAGTGAATTTGAAGAAGAGGAAATGCTGAGACTTTTGCCTAAATGTAGCCACGCTTTTCATATTCATTGTGTTGATACTTGGCTTATGTCTCATACTAATTGCCCCCTCTGTCGTTCTCATATTGTGATTAACGATTTTAATTTGGTTTCTGGGAATCGAGAAGATGCTGATTTGAGGATTAATCAAGAAACCCAGATGGGGAATCATGAGATTAGTGGGGAATTAGTGGACGAAAATCAAGTTGTTGAAAATGAAGAGGAAATCAAGGAGGGTGTTGAATCTGTTGATTCTAATGGACAGAATCAGGTTTTATCTTTGGGAAATCAAGAACAGTCCTTGATCATGGTTTCTACGTCTGGTAATTTGGAAAGATGATGATGAGAAAAGTGAGAGACTTCTTTTGCCGCCTGAGATTTTTATCAGTTCATTAACGGAGTTTTTTTTTTTTTTTTGTATATAGTATTACAATCTTTGCTATTGGGAAAAAAATAAAGTAAATTCATGAAGTTTCAATAATTAATTGCATAATGTTAAAAAAAAAAAAAAAATCAATTAATGGCATGTTATTTGTGTGTGCTTCTCTATCAAATTATTTGATTTGATCAGTTTTCTTTCACAACTCCACATGAATGATTATATAGGCTGGGGATACGTTTTTCAACTGCGTCCTATGATGGAAGCTATTCGTACTTCCTTTAGATAGATAGAGCCTTATGCTTCTAATATCGAGCTAGAATGACTGCTACCGGGGAATTTACGAACAAATATGAACACCCCTCACCTTCTTAAAAAAGCGATTTTAAGTGGAGATAAGATTCGAACTTGCAGTCTTCAAGTTATAGACCTAATGAGTCAACCAATTCCTCTACCCCGCTTCTTCCTCTTATCTTTCTTTCACTATTCCTACCCTCGAGGTTGTTTGGTCGAGATAGAATCAGCTAGGCATCAAGAATTTTGAGATCTCATTTATGAACTTGAACATAACTCAACTGTTTAGTTATTATTCTCTTTCATGAGATCGGAAATTTGAGTCTCCGACTCTCCACTCTCCAGTTTAATCTAACATCTAATAAAGGAAAAAAAAACTAATTAATGATTGATGTTTTTTTTTTCCCTCCAGTGAATGGCTGGGTAAATTTTGTTGAAAGATTTTACATTTGAGCTAGACTCGGTACCAAACTTTGACAAAAAAAATTCAGGTTTTTCCCTTTCTTAAGCTTTGTTGATGTCTTGTCAATTTAAAAAAATCAAACAAACTTAGTTGGCCTGTCATAAATAAATACATATGGATGCTTATATGAGAACAAATAAAATACTATATTTTTATCTGATTACTAATATAAATTAAAAACTAGATATATGGCCCGGGGTAGTAGTAATAGATGGTTATTAATAAACGCCTTTTTTTTCATCAAATTTATGATATATTCCGACTTTAAACTTTGAGAATGATCGTTTTAAGGTCTAAAATTATAAATATAACAAGTCCAATTCCTTGAATTGAAAAAATAGTATTTTTATTAACATTTGTATGGTCAATCTACGGACATTTATTAAACTATTATTCTCTTAACATACAATCCAAGAAATATTGTGCATTCAAAATTACCCCAAAAAAAATTAAGGTTTAATAAATTGATGGGCTCTCTAACAAAATCTAAGAGTAGGCCCAAAAAGTGGTCATGTAAAATCAGTTTCGGACTTTAGTCGTCATGGCAAGAGGCCCAGCCCAACGTAGCCTTTACCCTCAACAGTATTCCACCCCCTTGGTCCGACGCCAAGCTAAGATTTTATTTTATTTTTATTGCAAAACTAGCACACACACACACACACAAAATTACAATATTTTCAAACATAGTAATATTTTTTTAAATAATTATAAATTTAATAATTTTTTTTATATAATACTTAAAAAATATGTTATTTATTAATACATCAATAAATATCTAAATCATTCATCAACTATGTAAATCAATGGTTATCACGTTAAAAGATAAAATATATCACAGTCAAACAGTTAATTATCATGATCAATCAATGGTTAATTTGATTTTTAAAAAATATCATATTTGAAATATTTAAAACAAACTTGAACATAACTCAAGTAGTCAGACACCTTCTCCGTTACCTCAAGGTAAAGGTTCGAGTTTCCCCTCCTCCAATTTAACGTAATATCTTAAAAAAAACCTGAGAATAAATAGAAAAGATTAAATTTATTTTAATTCAACCATCCAAACATATGATCTAATATGAGCCGTAATTTAATATCGTTCCTTAAAAAATTGGTTTGTGTGTGTGTGTTTTTAAAATTGTGAGAGAGGAAAAATTAATTACTTTGAGATCAAAGTTCAGAGAAAAAGAGTATTGGAAGGGATTGATGGATGGAGGGAGAATGAGAGGGGGTGTGTGAAGCTTTATAACTTTGTGTCTTCTCAGGTGGGTAATGATAATGCTTTTGGTGGGCATAAATCCTAAAAAAAACAAAATGATGAGATATTGAAAGGAATATTTGTACTGATTATGGATGGGTTTTTCCATTTTGGGTTGGGACCCATATCTTATTTTTTTACCCTTTCTTCAATTTTACAATCATTATTTATCTGTCTCTTCATCTCATCATTTCATTCATGAAATATTCATAAAACTTTTCTGAACCCTCTGCAACCCCAACACACTACACACATATATGCTTCCCTTCCCTAACTCACCCATTTCTTGGTTCCCCCTCCCCAACCTAAACCCACCCACTTTCTTATCCTCCTTTCTCAATAGGTCGTATTTTGTGTCTATTTTGATAGGACGATAATTACTTTGGGATGTTTAGTAGGAGAAATCGTTAAATTCGAGTCTGTGTAATTTGAGATAGTGAAATTTGAATTTATGTAATCTATGTCTGGATGTGTTTGAGTTATGAGTTTTCGAAACTTGAATTTATGTAGTTTGTATTTAATAAATGAGTTTCAGTATAAGTTTTAATGTTTATTAAATTCTTTACCATACCATCTTCATTTAGCTTAACCCACTTTTTGCTATTTAAATCTCTCCAGTTTAAGAAAATAAAACTTAGGGTAATTTAATATATTTCAATTTAAACTAGTTTATAAGTTTCAGTATGAGTTTATGTTATCTCATTTTATTCTTCAAACTGAGATATAATATTAGGCCTCATACAATCATATAACTAGAATTTTATCCTTCACTAATTAACTCGTGACTATCTCCGATTCTAATTAATATGATTTATTCACACTCACACTCTTAACAATTTCAATTATAGACCAAGATTGGTGTGGTTTTTTGAAACAAAAATGTATACACATAGAGGTGAAACCTGAAAAGCTTTGACTTCCACACTGTGAAATAGGTGTCGTGTGTTGAAGGGAAAAGGAGGGGTTGTCTTTCTTATCAAAGAGGACGGCAACAGGCACAGCTGTGGTTTTTCTTTTTTTAGGAGAACAAAATCTAAGAGATCTCATATTGTGGCCATGTCCATGTGATTCTTTTCAACTTCAAGTAATCAATATTAATGATGAAGAATATTCTAGAAATACATAGTGAGTCTTAACTCTCATCATTTTATACATATATTTCACCTCTTTTTTAGGGGGGTTTATAATATATATTATCAATCTTAAATTTTCCCATTTTTTTAATATAATGATCAATAAACATGTGTTAATATACTAGCTATTTCTAAGTCAAGACTCCTATTCTTTACTCATTTTTTTTTTCATAAATAAAAAAATTATTGAATGTGGACGCCGCTATATGACATGTGAATGTCTTCATCAATAATTTCTTGAAATATATGTTGCTTATTTGTAACACCCAATTGAACCAGTAAAATACCATTAGTAACCATTAAATTAACAAAATATAATTGGTTTAAATCATGACTTGTTTATAAATTAATGTTGTGAAAAATACAAATATTTTTTTAAAAATATTTATAAAAGAAAAATTCTATTTTTCGTTTTTATTTTTAAAATAAAGATTTCAATATATTAAAAATGATCGTGAAACATGCCAGCTCAAAAGAACAAAAGTTAAAGAATATATTTTTTTTTTATAGAGAAAATAAGTTTTATCATACGCAGAATAAAAAATGGTATATCTTAAAATTAATATGAAAATTGTTGAAGAGATACATAATTTTCCTTCAAGAAATAATCAAATCCGTGGGTCTTAGCCATATATCTATGCTAAAAACGAAATTAATTCGTAGTTAATTTCCCATTTAAAGATAAATAATAAATATAAATAAATATTGAAGAGGAAACACGACAGGTTGTTTGGAAGATGGTAGAGTGGAGCCAAGGGGTCTGTTTGGCTGTGGAGTCCAAGGAAAGGAAGGCAGTCAAACTTTTGGAATATTAATAATTATTTCTTACATGTTGCAAGATTGTCGGGTCGGGTCCGTCTCTTCTTCACTAAATCAATTTTTATCAATAAACGACAGGAATGTGTATATATATAAATATATATTTAATAATTTTTTTTTGCCACTAATCATTTCAAAATTGACATAATCCCCCCTTTCCGAAAAAACAATTTCTTTTATAATCAAAGAGGTAATCTACTTATTCCTTTGGAAATCAATTCGATTGATTTCTTGGTTTTATATGGCTCTAATTAACATCAATTTTCAATAGAATTTGATTGTCTTGAAATAATGGGATAACTTGTAATTATTAAAATTATAATTTTTTTACCAGATTTTGATGTATAATATTTATAAATATATCATTGTTTAAAAAAATTTATAAATATAATAATTTTTACTGCGTTAATCGGTGATTAATGTGTGAAGTGAACTAGTGATTCAATTATTATAAAAATATGTAATTCAATACTAATTATTGATTATCTAATTTAAAATTGATTAGATTTACAAATATTTTCAAACCATCATATTTTTATAAATATTTAAGAAAAAATTACTAGATTTAAAAGTCATCCCTTAAAATTATCAAGCACGTGATATCTATATAAAAAAATCCATTATTTTAATTAGAGGGAAAAACAAGCCACCAAAAATAGTAGGGGGCATTTGCAATTTCTTTTAGTAATATTTTTAAAAATAAGCACTCTAATTTTTTTTTTAATATAACAAATTTTTATCAAGTGAATTAATAATAAACATTGAAATACATATAATTAAATATTAAATGCCGTATTAAAATTATATCATTATTAATCTTTTTATAGTATATACTTTTTACATGAAAAACTAAATTAATCAAATGAATATAGTTATGAATTAGTGCGCTTTACAGAGGAGTTCATTTCCATAGAGATTCATTTTGTTCATTTCTTTTTAACTATTTTAAAGCACAAGTTTCTTCTTTCCAAGGAAAAAGCAAGTCAATGATTTCGAATCAATCATATAAATAAGGAAAAAAAAAAAATCTCCCAAAACTTTTGGGGGAAGGATAAAATATAATTATAAGATTAAGTAAAAGTTTATGTTGGATTTAATAACATTAAGTAAAATATCTTTTAATTTTTATTAACATTACTTTAATGCCTCCCAAAAGCTTCATATACTAAAACAAAATCAATGGCAACACGTGATTCCAGCAAACAGAAAAAAGTAATATAACGCATCGAAAAGGAGCCAACACTATGTGCTTTATATGGAAAATTGTTTGGACACCAAGAAAATGAAGTAGAAAAAAAAAGGCAAAGGGAAATTTATGAAAATTACATTCTAAAAAGAAAAACAGATTAATCCCTTTGAGAAACGTTTCTGTTTTTGGTTTTTTGAATATGTCAGCTGAAGGCTGCAGCTTCCTCTTGAATTGCAAGCAGGATTTGATTCACAGCTGCTGCTATTTCATCCACTGTATTCAATTGGCATCCTTCCTCAACCTATTATCCCAATTTCAAATCACAGCATTATTTTTTTTAACTTTAAAAAAAAAATGAAAATCGATTTGAATCTTATCATTTTCAAACCACTTGAATCGTTTTTCAAATAAAAATATATTACCTTAATGCTTACAGAGTAAAGGACCATTTGATCTAAAGTAGTGACATTGAGATGAAGAATGCTGAGTCTCAAGCTTTGGAATCCAGCAACCATCTTCAGCAGCTGCCGCGGCCGTTTCTTCGACAGTATTTTAAGGTTAGCATGGCTATCAACCATGGTCACTTCTATATCTCCAGCCGCCCAATGGTTCTGCGCGGTCGGCCCCGACTCACTCCCCGGGTTTTTGCACTGAGTTTCCTGAGTTGAATACTGTGGGAATGAGAAGAATTGAGCAAAAGGCGAAAGCCGACCGCCATTTTCAAGCGGCGGTTGTGGCGTTGTCTCCTCCTTATGAGCCTTGATGAATTGCAATTGCTGCTCAAGCTCCTTGACAAAGTTTATGGCACCACCAATAATTGAAGCTTGGTCGCCCTATTACAATGTGCAAATAATTTTTAAATACCGTGAATATCCGAATCAGTTTACGCGTTAAAATAGTGAACCGATAATTAAGCTACAAAATTGACAATGCATGTGCCAATGGCGCTGACCCAATTATTGATCATGCAATTTTGTGTCGTGTAAATGAAGTAATTGAACAGTATTAGAGAGAAGAAAAAAATGTTGCTTTTTTTTTTTTGGATTCAGAGACTTTTTTTGAGTACCTTATGTTCTGTCATTATCATTATAACCTATCTTTGTTTTTATCTGTTTAGAAGAAAGGGAAAGTGATAGAAAACTGACCCTTTGAACGTAAGAAGAAGGCATGAGTGACCGGAGGACGGCGAGGTATTCGTTCATCTGTTTCCGGCGGTTGCGTTCGACGGCGATATGGGTCATTCTTTGATTCTCAATTTCCTCTTTGTTTTTCGTGTTCCGAGTTCGTCGTCGCTTTCGTCTTCCGGTAGTCGGTGGCGGATGTGGCGGTGGCGGTTCCACCGGAGGGTAGAAAACCCCAGGAAGTGGCTGATCAATTGAACATTCCTCTGGTGAAGCTTCCCAATTTAAGGCCAATTTCTTCTCCAAATGATTATCTTCTTCTTGGAAACCATAGTCAAAATTCCAAGCAGCTCCTCCTCCTCCAAAAGAACAAAAATCCTTAAAAACATAACCAAATGTGTCTTGTGGGAAAACCACAGTTTCTAATGCCATAGCTTTAAAAAAAAAAAAAAAAGAACTCTGATTTTCTTTCAATTACGTCTCTGTTTCTTAAGAAAAGGAAAAAAAAAGAGTCTTTTTTAAATGACCCAAATGAAAGAAAAAAGGAGATGAGAGAGCATGTATTTATATGGAAGGTTGAAACAAACAACCAAAAGACCAATCAAACTTAATTTTTTATTTTTACTTTTTTTTTTGGTCTAAATAAAAGGTTAAATACTTTATAAAGAAAAAATGATCCAATAAACCATTAGAACAGCAAAAATGCACGTGAGATTGCATTGTAAACCAGTATTCACATAGCTGCAACAGAGCGAGAAGGGAATCTCTTGCACTATTTGCTAGAAATACTATATTCTGATCTCGTTTTGGTTTTTGGTTTCTTAATTAAACTAGAGGAAACAAGCTCTTAGGAATACCTTTACATTAATCCAAGTTGGTCAACAAGGGTATTAAAAACAAGGAACATATACTTAGTACTCACTGATAAATAATGATTTTTATACTCATCATTCTACGTGTCATTTTTTTATTAGATAAAATATACTAATGATAATAAATATATGAGTTTTTTTTTTAAATAAATGCATGAGTTCTACTAGCGTTTTATCCAATAAAAAAGTGACACGGGGACGGTAAATACGAACGCATCCACAAAACGGATGTGAACTTAAGACAATGTGAAGCGGTGTGGACAAGAAAGGTTAGCTGTGGAACTCATAACGTGATTTACTCACTCGTAATTATTATTCAAATTAATTATATATATATATATATATATCACATTATGTGATTTATCTAATTTATAAATCGTATCTATATAGCTTAAAAACAATTTTAAACATCTATGCAACTTGGAAAAATTGTAAATAACATCAATATGTAAGTTTGATTTAACAGATAAGTGCAATTTGTGGAATGTCACTTTTAACAAAGTGTAGGGAACAACGGGCTTCCACGATGTTTGTATTGATATTATATTGTTCACTTTGAATTTAGGCATGTATGTGTTTTGCTTTTGGTATCACCAAAAAACTTCATAGTAATTGAGATGCCACAAACTCCTTATATACTCCATGATTATCTCTTGATTTAACCAAGGTAAATCTTTTTTGCTCCCAACAGAAAGTGTAAATCTACAATTTACACACATTTGTTAAAAGTTTTCTAATTATTTAATGGAATTGAAACATGTGAAAGACATAAAATGAGCACTTGTCTCAAATTTATTACTAATGAACATAATGTTTGATTTATGGCAATAGAGTGTGACTTATAATTATTTTTTATTATTATAATTAAATTTTTAATTATGAATAATAGACTAATATTAAATAAATTCTCAACAAAATAGTCATTTATATTAGATTAGGGTGGATAATTTATTTAATATGAATTAATCAGATATATATATATATTCTTCTTCCTGGGTTGGATCTTTCCCCCAATGGATTAGCTCGTTTTGTGAGAGCTTGTAGGTCGTTTTGTTTCTTTTCTTTTGTTTGAGTTTTTGTCGTTAAAAAAAAATGAAATTATAGTAATAAGTAGATGTGATTGACAAACCAAATAAATTTTAATCAGAGGGGCATTGTCAACAGGAGCATAACTCAACTGGTTAGATATATATTCTCTTCCCTTGAAGTCGAAGGTTCGAGTCCCCCCACTTTGATGTAATCTCAAAAAAAAAATCAGAGGGGGACATTGAAGTGGTTCATCACACGATGTGGAGAACCGACCATTCTCCTGTAGTCCTGTAGTTTTGTGTGTTAGGATGGTGATTTCCTTTCACATTTGCTCAAGACTATTTGATAAAATTTAATTTTTATTATAGCCTTCGTTGCTCTCCAATTGACGGGAATAATAATTTGTTTTTTTTCTTTTTTATAAAATTAATCATGGATTCAAAACATTTCCCAAACTAGATCATGAACTATTGGGTGGATTTGAACTCTTTAAAGGTATGTTTTTAGATATTTATATTAAATTTAGAAGAAAGACTGATTCGACATTGTAGAAATGAATAACAGACGTTCAATCTATTGAACTATATTCGAGTTGGCAAAAATTTAAATTCTTACCAGAGTATATCCCTATAAATTCTGAATATTACCTTAAGGTCCTTTTGGCTTTCCTACAAGAATATTCTTGACCTCCTCAAGTGCCTCACATGACACTTATAAGTTTGTCTATTTGTAACATAGGCTTCTCATTCCTACTATCACTCCCATCCATATAATTGTGGTTTTTTTTTCACGGTCTTTTTGTTGCCATGCTTCAATTGGTGATTAATTCCGTACACATTTGATTAACCACTTGAATTATTGGTATAACATCCACGTATCCTCAAAATATTAAGGTCAATCATTCCTTAAAATAACCATTGAATTTTTTCTTTAGATGGTAGGGAATTGAGACTCAAAAGGGAATGAGGTCAAAATTCAGAAGAAATGTATGTCCTTGTCTTCAAAAGATTGATGATTAAATAAGGTTAAGAGTCTTTAATGTTTTTATTAAGTTCTCTCTATGGTTTTCCTACATTAGATATTTGTAATTTGAAAGGCAAAATTTCAGATTGTGAAGTTATCTTTGGATTCATCTTAGATTTGGTGTAATTGCTACCCTAATAGTAATAATTAAACGGTATTGTACCATTTGAGATCCGTGTTTATCTTTCATTTTTTATAATCATTTAGTAGTCATTTTTATCTATCTTTTTATATACATTATGGAGACCTCATTTACTTCACGGGAATGAGAATGAGAAAAAGATTTCATTGATTTTGTTTACTAAAAAAAAATTGAAACCGGAACAAAAAAAATTATTATTGATATTGTTTACCAATATTTGGAATGAGAATCAAGAATATTGATGTGATTGTGGGACCCGAAAAAATGGGGAGAAAAAAAAGGTAGTGAGAATGAGATTGTATAAGAGAATGAGATTGCTTAAAAACTGAGAGGGGTAGTTCTCAAATTATATGAGTCACTCAATTTCATTTTCATTCCAAATTTTAGGTAAATAATGATAATAAAAGTGGAATAAATCATTATCATCCTTTCATTTACATGAAGTAAATATGGACTGATTTTTTTTTTTTTAATTATCTTGAAAAGCAGTTAACTTAATGAAAATTGAGGGCTTGAACCTTCTTTTAATATAATTGCTATCCATCACCACCTCATACCTTCAGCATAATATAGTTTTCCCCCCTTCTTTGTTGCCTTAAATTTGATAGGATGAAATCCCCTTTTGATTCTCATTTTCTCTGCAATATAAAAAAACATCATTAAATTATTATAATAGGGGGAAATCCATTTTTTACCCCCAATACTATCATTAAACTTCAAACTCAACAAATTTTAAATTGATCCATTTAATTATAATTTTTTAAATACAAATTTTGAATTGATAATAAACGGATAATTTAAATGAAAATTTTAAATTGATCCATTTAATTATAATTTTTTGGCAATTTTCTTTGAATTTATTATTATTATTATTATTTTTAAATTTGTGTTGAGATGTGACAATGTAATTCATTAGTTTCATTTGGTAATAATGTGGTCGGATACACATGGACGATCCATAGAGAAAGAGAGAGAGATGACGAAAAGCTTTGGTTGGGGGGTGAGATTACCCAGAGATTCAGACATGGAAGATCTTAAAAATAAAAAATAAAAATCACAGAAAAAGAGATATATAATTTAGAAAGAGAAAAAAAAACAAAGAGAGAGAGAGAGGTCTGGATATGGAGTCAGAGGAAACCATGTGACCTTACAAAATAAGGGCCACTCTTGTAATCATCTACCTTCAAGACCATAGTATATATGTTTCTGGCACCCCTTTCCCAACACCGAATTTACTGTTTTTTTGTTTTTTTTAATAGGTCATTTTTTTTTTCAAATTAAAATAATAATAAACAAATTTGAGATGCTTTTCCTCGAAATAAAAACTTTATAATATATATATTAATCCTTATATCAATCAATAAGACATTCCTCAAATAGTATGTGTTTCGTTCTTTCTTTTCCCCTCTTCTTGGGTTCTTCCATGGAATCTTATTCATGTTTATTCACTCTCACTATTCCTCTATTTTTTTAATTGTTCTTTCCCCTCTTTCTGTTTATGTAAATGTACCTTTGAATTTTTTTGTTATTTATTTATTTTCTTTTACAACCCTTTATTTTTAAAATAATGTAAAAGTTAGTGAGTTTGTGATAATTTTTTTAAGACAAGTGTTTAAGGACTAAAACAACGCTTTTGTTATATTTTTTTTTTTAATTAAGAGAGCTATAAGTGTTTTTTTTTTTAAATTATAAATATTTCAAAATTAAGTGATTTTGAAAACTTGAAAAATACATTTAATTCTCATAAATAAATAAAATCTGATGTGTATTATAGGTAAGGAAATGCATTTTTAATTAGTCACATATCAACTCATAAATTCATTATTTTTAGTGTGATGTTCTCATGCCTTATTTTATATTCTTTCTACCTTAAGTCTTATATTTTATTAGCGAAAACACTACATCGTATTCATTTGTATTATTATAACAAAGTATTACATTGTTTATATAGAAAATCTAATCTAGATATATAAGTTAAACAAATTAATTAAGTAAATGAAAACAATCACTCAGATAAATAAGATAAAATACAAATCACCATAATTCTAGTCTAATATATGTTAATGATCCCACATCGAAAAGATGAAGGGACTTAACAACATTTATAAAGTCTAAGGGCACTCATCTCATTATACAACCCATGAGTGGTGAATCCAAAAGAGACACTATATCTTGAAGGGACATGTTGAGAATCTCACATCAGAAAGATTATGGAAACTCACAAGGTTTATAAGATACATGGGGCACTCCTCTTATTACATATTGGTTCTGAGATGGATAGACATGATTATCAAGATGGTATCAGAGCCCAACAAATTCAAACGGGCATTCGATCAAAATTGAGATCCGACCCAAGAATGGTGAACCCAAAAAAGGCACTATCTTGAGGGGGCATGTTGAGAATCTCACATCGAAAAGATGATGGGAACTCACAAAATTTATAAGATACATGAGCTAATCCTCTGATTACCAATTGGTTTTGAGATGAATGCCCATGATTATCAAGAATATATTCTAACATCTTTTATGTAAAAAATTATACTATCTATTAGTTCTACTTTTAAATTTTCAACAGACATTAATATTGGGTATAAAACTAAAACATGTAATTTTGATTCCAATCTCTGCGTTATTTTTATATCAATTTCATTAAAAAAAAAAAAAACATTTCACATAATTTTACATTTAACTTGTGAGCACATGATAACGCTCTCTCATAAGCCTTGTCCTACCTTTTTCTTCTATACTCCGTTTGATTAAGCCAATAAATTCGATTGAATGGAAAAAAATTTTCCAACCAAACAAAAAAAAAAAATAAAAAAATATTATTTTTTTTTTTTTTTTCCCCCTTTTTTTTTTTTTTTTCCTAGAATTATCCCAACTTTTTAACCCGTTTTCCATTACCATTAAAATATTATGAGCCACATTTTTATTATCCAACTACAAACTCAATTTATATATTAAATAAGAGTGTCATATGAGTTTTATGCTAAAACATTAAAACAAAAGTAGAGTCGAATCGAAAATAAGCAGGAAAGAAAAATAAAAACCCAACTGGCATTCCTTTGAATGTATCACCAAAAAATTTAGTTTATTAGATTCGAAGACCAATCTTTTGCTTAAAATAGGACGGCAACATGTTAAATATTATTATTATTTAAATCAATCATTTTCTTCCTGATTGGAGATTTCCTTAACTATTTTGGAAGTATTTTCTATATTTAATTACTTCTCTATTTAATTAAAGAAACTATATATTTAATAACGGATGAGAATCGAGGCAACTGTTTGGAGTATGGTATAGTACTGGTACGTCATGATTTCTTAAATTTCCTTTTTGTTTTCTCCTGAAATTTTCTTATGTCTATGAATTATTTTGGACCATACCTGTCGTACTATATACTTAAATATTAATAATGTAACCTCATTTGATTAATGCCACCGTATTTTCTGTTTCTATAAAAACTCAGTAATTTCATTGTCAATTTTGTTTCGACATTAAATTGCTTACATGACACGTCACTGGAAAAAAAAAACTTAAATACTTAAAAGAAATGAGGTGACGTTTGATAAATTTTTTTATATTTTTTTTTTATAAATTTAACTGGTTAATTATACTATACGTCTCTTTAATTTGTTTTTTTTGTCACTTTTTGAATTTTTTATAATTTTTTTTTGTGTGAAAACTTCTTTTGATTTTAAAATTGTGGCTGTTTTTTTTAAACTATTCTTTTACCACGTGCGACACGTGATATTTTTTCTAACATTGAAATTTTTATGTTAATTTTTATGTTAGAAATTTCTAACATAAAAATTAAACTTTATTGTTCTATTTATTTTAAATTATCGTATAGTTCTTTACTAATTTACATAATTATATGCCTTTTTTATATAAGACAATTTTTTTAACATCTTTTTTTTAAAATTTATACTACCAAATAAAAAATAAATTGTTTGTTCTATATGCATAGTTAGTTAATTTTTGCATTTATAGATTATTTATTTCTAATTTTAATTAAAATTTAGAAATTATATATTTTTTTCTCTTTGATTTTAAACTTTTAAATATTTTTAATTAAAAAAATTTAAATATTATAAAACATTATATGATCACTAATTCAATAAATTACATTTTGTTGTAGTTGTTTTTTTTATCTTAACTGCTTTTTTAACCAATTTAAGTTTTTTTAATATTTTTTCAATTAAAGCCCCGCTCCCCCCCCCTTTTTAAATCATTTAATATTTGAATCTTAAATATAATTTATTTTTCATAAATTGGTGATAAATCTAAACAATAAATTCTTTTAATATCACCCCATCCTTTTCATATGTCGTACTTGTTTTTAAATTATTTTATAATGTGATGTTGTAAAAACAATAAAAAAACAGAGAAATTTAAAAAAAAAAAAAATTTAATAAAATTGACCAATTTCTTATTCAATGAAGAGAAATATTTTATTTATAAAAAGAGAATATTTTATTAAAAATATAAATAGTCATTTAATAGATAGTGGAGTATAAATAATAATGGCTTTTTGTTTTGAAGGTTTTAAAAGGATATTTAATGACATGTTTTTTAAGATTTTAAAGGGGTATAGTAGTCAAAAAGTTCTAACTCCCACTTTTTTTTTTAAATGTATTGAAAATATATATTACAAACCAAATAAATCATGTAAGTAAATTTAATTTCTTTTAATTTAAAAAAAAATCAAACCAGACTTTAACGAGTCATTTATCATTTTTTGTACGTCTATCTTGAAAATAGATTTGGACATCTTAAAACAACTATTGAAAGAAAAAAAACGCGTAAATTCAATCAAGATATGGAAGCAAATTAGATCAAATAGACTTTTTTTTTTAGATATTACATCAAATTAGGGGAGAGAGGACTCGAACCTTCGACCTCAAAAGGAAGGAAGTAGGTGCCTAACCGATTGATATATGCTCTCGTTGGCGATCAAATAGACTTAAACGTTTGATTAAAGAAAATTAACAAAATATCCATTAATATTTTATAACAACATGAAATTGAGTAAGACCAATCAAGTTCTTAAAATAAATAAATAAAACAACCTAAAATTTGACTTCTAAATTAAGGATTTTGTCTGGATTGTGGTACGGCTGCCTGCACCTAAAGCTAGAAGTTTTTTATTATTCTTATTATTATTTTTTTAGATTTGAACAACTCATCAGTCTCAATGTCTAATTAGTAGTTAATGTTAAAATTAGAAATTAATCATATTCGGTTCAACTGTAAATTAAGAAATTAGTACAAAAGCAATGCATGTGCCTTGAGCGGAAAGTTCGCATATGCAATACCCTAATCTCTGCATGTGGAATGGGAACGACGTACAAGTCGGTTTATATATTTCTGATTTTTATTTCAGGAAAAAAAAACCCCAAATTTCTGGAGTTATTTTGAGGTGCTGATTCATTTGGAGATTTAGAATTATTTAATTTTAATTAGGTAAACTAAAACCGTGTTATTTTGAAAGTAGGCTTATTGACTATTGGATAAACGACGACTTATTGAGACCTCAAATTCTGGGACCCCGTTTTTTTGTTTTTCAAAATTATTTCAATTCTTGATAAATTTTGTGGAGTATTTATCTAATAAACTATAAAAATCAAATTAAACCGTAAAAAGAGTATTAGTAGAATTATATAACTCTACTTATTCATAATTAAGAGGGTTTGAAATCCAAACAAATATAACCAAACATAATTAAATTTTATATTCAAAATCAATCGAGATCCTTGATGAGAATTTTGAATTCCATCATATACCCCATTGCCTTATAAACTTTACAATATTGACGTTTTACTATTAGTAATTAATTTAAGGGACCATGGTAAATCTAGCAAAATTTTCTACAATTTTTTTAATAAAAAAGTGATAGTTTAAAAATAATTATAAATATGGTAAATTTTGAATTAGTAAATCAATGACTAACATTGGATTATATATTTTTACAAAAAGTGAATCATTGACACACATTAATCATTGTTTTTTAGATATTATATTATCAAATTTTAAGATGAGAGACTCGAACATTTGACCTTATAGGAAGGGAGAAATTGCCTAACCACTAGGTATACTCGTGTTGGCCACATTGGTAATTGATTAACGCGGTAAAAATTGCTAAATCAAGAATTTGGAGACATCTTTGGAAGTATTGCTAATTCTAAATATTACTCTCTAATTAATTTTCTGCAGTTTTTGTAGCTAAGCCTAAATTAGGAGAGAGTTAGGGATGGAAAAATTCTCTGGTGGTCCCACCCCTATAAGGGCAAGGAATCCCCGTTTTATAAGGGTTAGGGGGGAAATTTCCCCCTATTTATTTTAGGGTACGGGGATGGTCCCTATAGGGGCGAGGAATCCCCGTTTTATAAGGGTTAGGGGGAAATTTCCCGATTTATTTTAGGATGAATATTTTTTACCATATATTTTAATAATATTTTATGTATTTTGTTTATTTTTATCTTTATTTATTGAAAAAATTATATATATATCTATATAAATGGTTATATTAATTATAAAATGTTTAGTATTATGTTTTCTTTTTGTCTTAAAATGAATATTTTAAATATATATTTCATTTTTCTATTTCTCTTTAAATAAGAATTAAAATATAAAGCAAAGAATATTTCCTGCGGGGAATCAACCTCGAATTTTTTGATTAGATGATAGGGTATAGGGTATGAGGATTCAAAATCCACGCGAGTTAGGAGATGAGAAAGGCATTCTCAACCCCGCCCCGCTCCATTGTCATCCCTAGAAGGAATGAGTCATTTATAATATATATGTCTTAATAATATGAAATAAAGGGTTGAAATTTGTTAGCGGAAATGATACATTGTATTGAATTATGTAAATATGTAACTGTATTGCATGATTTATATAAAAAATAATAACCTAGATAAATAAGGTTAAAAAGCTAAGCAAGAAAACATGAACCAATTACGAAAGTAAATATGATAAACATAAATCATCATAATTCTAATCTAATATATTCTAACAAAATTATTTCTAATAATTTGTGCATCATAAATTGATAAAAAAAAAAACAAATAGAGAATATTAATAAATTGGCTTCAACTTAGCTCGATTTGGCTTTGTCGTCAGTTTTAGGGTTGCCGATGGTTTAATTCTAGGGTTTACCAAATTCAAACCCATTTACTAGTTATCCCTTCGAATATTGAAGAATAACCTAAAGATTCCCATTTTAGCTTTGAAACTTAAAAACTTAGCCTTATCTAGTTTTCTGTTTATTAAAAATTAAGTTTATTCAGCTTTTTTTTTTTTTTCCCATTTTTTAATTGTTTTTGATGTGGTAAAAACTTGCTTCCACATCCGTCTTAGAAAGGAAACTCATACTTACTTTTTTTAAGTGGTCTATTTCTATTTGATGTAAAAATTGATGAACATATTTATTCGGGAAATTTTATTGGGTAGCAGAATTTTCTTCAAAAATATTTGCAGATATAGCAGTTTTTTTAAAACTCTCATTCAACCGAATTAAAGAAATTAGTGATAATTTGGAGGTAATCAATGATTAAACGCATGAAATATCATTTGATATAGTGAATTAGTAAAATCAGTGATTACCTATGCGCGGAATCAGTGATAACTTAAACTGAAATTAATCATTACCTACACGAACTAGTGGCAATTTTGTAATATTTTAGGCGTGAATTTGAGTTTTTTTTGTTATTTTTGCAAATAACTTTTTGGACGGCTATTTTTGTAAATATTGAACTTTTTTCAGCCATATTTGTGCAAGAGCCCCTATTTATTAAAAAATCAATATGATATGCTATATATTGACTAATAGAAATAAAAGAAAGGTAGGAGTTCTTACAAACTAGCGGATCCTTCAAATATTTAAATAAAACTTCATATATATGTTTAAAAAATATAATAAGAAACAAATAAATTATTAATAAACTCTTATATTCATCAAGTGCTATTTCAAAATCAATTGACAATAAAATGAGTAACTCAAAATCTTATTAGATCTCTCCATCCTTTTAATGTGAGATTTTTAACATACTCTTCAAAATGATGATTTTGTTTCTCATAATTCTTAGACCTAATTTTTTTAAGGACCCAAGCCATCAATATCATCAACCCCCTTGTTTTTTTTAGGAACTCCATAAAATTTATCTCAAGAGTTGATTGGAAAAAAAAAGAAGATAGGGATGGAGGGAGACACCTATTTGACATCATGGCTATTCCTCTATAGTGCAAATGGAGTCTTGAGGATAAAGATTGAGACAGAGAATCCATGCAAATTTTAGAAGTTAATAATTCAATAGGGAATATTTTATATACATAAAAGAGGAAACTGTTCAATTTTATGTGTCAAATTATGAAAAAAGATAATCAATTGTACCCTTTATATTTAAATCCATGCTATTGAGGAAACCAATTTCTATGCTCTAAAAGATGTTTGTCTTTTTCTCAAATGCCATAAGGGCAACATGATTTGAAGATATAATTTTTTAAAACCCCCTTCGTAACCAGATTCCTTTCTCTTTTTCCTCCCCATAAAACTTTTTTTTTTGTCCTTTAAAAGTTTGTTTTGTTGTCTAATAAAGGGGGAATAATGTACCAAGTACGACTTAGGAAAAATAAAGTATGTCACTTAAATCTATAAATTATCAAAAAATTCTTTATTATTATCTAAAATTTCCAATGTCAAAGTAACTTAAATGATGTGTTATATATTGATATAAAGTTACAAGGTTTGTATAATCGATATGAAGTACATTTTGGAACTTGATAGATTACTAATATTTTATTATGATTTTGTATGATTATTAGATATCTTCAACCAAGGTTTTGATGTGTTTTTCTTTTATATATATATATATATACATATAAAATCAACATGAAACTCAATCATGCAAGTTATTAATAAATGAGAGGGAAGCAAAAATATAATGATATTGATCAATACCTTTATAGATTATATATTATACAAAATGAGTTCAAAATTTTCAAAAATATTAGTAAAAGTAATTTATCTATATTTTACATCATTGAGATTTGAATGCATATTTTCTTAAGACTCGTTTACTCTTAAAAAAAAAAAAAACTAATGACAACAAAAACAGAATAAAATCAATCAAAATAGAAAATACATTCATTTAACGTTGTTTACTTCTAATTATTCGAAATTGAAATCATATTCATTTTCAATTAAGTGATGGATTGAACTTAAAAAAATAAAATAATTTTCACATGAGAATGGTACGAAACAATATATATCATTCCCTACATTACGTCTCAGGATTGCGATGACACTAAGAATCTCTTTTTGGTTCTCGTATGCATGTTTCTGCCATTCCATTTCTTCTTTTATTTTCTTTTCTCTTTTTTCCTTTTCATATAAAAAGGGCAAAAAGGAAAAAAGAAAAATAATAATAATTGAGAGAGAATTGTATTGTAATTTGTACGAAATAATGGATCTATGAAATGTTTTTTTTTGTTTTTTGTTTTTAAATTTTCCGACACTCTGAATCGTCCGATTCAAATAGACAATTAACAAGTTGGCGATAACAACCGTACACGTGTTTTCAAGCCACGTCTTGTGGCCGCACCCACCAACCAACGCTACCGTACTGCCACATATGCAATCTAACAAAACCTACCACTTTTTACTGATTTTTTTCCGCATGCTTTATTGTATTTTACTCTTCCTTTTTTCTCAACTTTTATACTCTCAATATTATTTTGGGTCCTCTTATAAAATTAGGTATTATATACTTGAAAATTTTAAAAATGTTGTTTTAATTAACTAGAAATATAAAATTATAGTAAATAGATTATATGGTTCTTAAAGTATATATCAATTTTTAATTTGGTTTATATCAGTTTTTTAGGTATTACATCAAATTAAAGTAAATGACACTCAAACATTCGGTTTCATGGCAGGGGGATGTGGCTTAGATTGACAATTCAGTTTGTATTAATTAATTTTTCATTTCACTTAGAAAAAATAAAAATAAAAAATATTTATGAATATGATTATGTATAATATATTTTAGAATTTTATTTAATTAAAATATCATGAATCTTTTTATAATGATAATCGTGTTGTAAATAGATATTTGATTGAAAATATGAATGGAATTAAAATTAAAAAAATATATATATATAAATATTGAGAAATAATGTATGGTTGATAGACCTAATATTAAAGATTATATATATTGAGTTCAGGTAATTTTCATAACTACTTTTTTAACAATTGAAGATATTAAAAATACCCTCAAAGTATTAGAAATTTCAAAACTACCCTAACATTGCTTATTGGCTCCTAATTAATTGATATAACTATAATAGAAAATTTTCAAATAAGGGTAAAAAAGAAACTAAATTTTTAATTAGGGTTAGTTTGGAAAACCTTATTTGATTTTAAGGTATTTGTGATAATTTTTAAACGAGTTCAATACCCAAACCCGACACAATGGGCCAAATATTGGGCCGGATCATCTAGGAAACAATGAGCCAAACTCGAAAAAACTAGAATGGATCGGCCTGGTATTGTTGGTGGGTTTTTTATAAATGCCCTTTATGGTTTTTAAAACTACTATAAATTTTTTTTTATGTATTCTTGTTAAGATTTAAATAATAAAACTTGTTAGTTAATGGTATTTTGAAAGCCTGGTATTAGGGTTGACACAAAAAGGGTAGTTATGCAAATATTTTAAAAAGGTTTTACAAGTTATTGGGCCCATACCATCCCAAAAAAGGCATTAGCAAGTTGGGCCACAAAAAGTTTGAACTTAATATGATAAACGGCCCAGACCAATATTCTCTCTGGCAAATGTTTCTTTTTGGGTAATTATTATAACTACCCCTTTTATAATTGAAGTTATCAAAAGTACCCTAATGTTATTAGACTTTTCAAAACTACCCTAAAATTAACAACTATGTATAATTGATTGATGAGATACTACCACTAACTATGTAAAAACTACCAATCAAAGGTAGAAAATAAACTAATTTTTTTATTAAGGTAGTTTTGAAAACCACAATTAAGGGGTATTTATGATAATATTTCTTCCTTGTATAAATTATTTTAACTATGAAATTTCTGTTTATATCAATTATATTTAAAATTAAAATATATATTTCCAATCGATCAACTCATTATAGAATTTTTTGTGGTAACATATAATTAATTGTGATAAATTAACTCTCTAGTTCATTTTTTCTTCGTTAAATTAAATACTTAGTTTGATATTTATTTATTGACATTGTTAATAACATGAGTGACAAATATTTTAAATATGTGAAATTTGTAAGTTACTGTATATTCTTATTTTAATAGCAGCAAAAATTAAAATCCGAAGGTGAATTCATGCCTTTTAAAGAAATTGTTTTTTTACACATATATTGAAATTTAAAAATATTCAATTTTTTTATGTTATGTTATACTTAACTAAATTCTATTGTTTCAAATTGCTTTCTCACTAAAAAAAAATCTCCAAAGTCCTAATATTAAAAGATCATTATACTCAACGAAATGATTTTGCAAGAAAAATGAGCTTTTGATTAAATGTTATATACTCAAATATCTTAGTTATTCAACAAACCACGGATTAATTATATTTTTTAAATAGTAATTATTTTTTCATATAGTCCAGAAAAATTATTGTTTATATAATTTACAATTGCGTAGTCAACATAATGTATGGTGACGTTCTTATGGTTTACCTAATCAAAACTAATATAAACTTTTTAATCTCTTATTCGTAAATTATAACCTAATCTACAAGAATTAATCATACGTCACACTACTTTTATCCCTTTTATTCAAATTTTGTATTTTTCACTTAAAATAAATTATCCAATGCTCGTGAGTCGGGAACTATATAGTCTATATTTATATGATAGTTAAATTAACTAATTCTTCCCAAACTATAATTTTACCATACAATATTTAGAGAAGATGATTCAAAAATATAGTAGAGGAAATATAAACATCTTTACATTTTGGTTGGCCATCTAAATTTATTGTTGAGATATACTACGTGGAGAAGTCATGGATTCAAAACACGAACATATAATAATAAAAGAAATATAATATACTTTCCATTTCAACATTAAGTTTTTTTTTTTTCAATTATCGTTAAGGAGCTGATCTCAAATGGGTTATATTCGAATTATTATTTCATTAGATAAAATTTCAAGTCATTTTTTTCAATAGTTTTTATGCCTTTACCAGAAGGGTTATACATATTACAACCATATTCATTATTTAATTTCGAATAGAGTATTAATCATACATTTCACATCCTATTAAAGAAAAACATTTCACATCATAAATTACACGAAAAATACGAAAACTCTTTCAAACAAAAAATAAAATAAAATCATGTAGCCTTGAAAGTATATTATAAAAAAATAGCAAAGCTAATCATATTCCACCCAATGTAAAGTGAAATAAGTTTTAAATATGTGCTCATCTTAGATTTTAATTAGTTTATTGACACTGATTTATAACAAATTTTAAAAAACTTTGGCCTAACTTAAAACATAACATTATTTTAATTGCAATTATAGTACTTGATTGTCTACATTATTGTTCTTATTGAAAAGAAACCTTGATTTTTGAAAATTCCAAGTGCTAAGAAGAGATAGGGATTGTTTGGACAAAAGAAAAAGAAAACCGTTTTGTGAGATCTGAATCTGAAATTCCAAATTTTCTTCATTATTGATCTTGTCATTTTCTTCCTATTTAATTGACCAAACTATACCATATCAATATTGTTTGGTGATGGGGCTAAGACACACGTGGAATGGATCTCAATTGATGGGCCCGGCCTTGTAGGGGAAGCCCAATACTTACCCCAAAGGTCAATACTGATCAACACTAAATCAGAATCTCGTACAATTGACCCCTCACCCACTCATCTTCGACTTCAAATGTGTGTTTTTATTTTTAAATTGTAAAAAACATTGAGTATATAATATAAAAAGTTTTTTTTTTTAAATATACTATTTTAAAAAAGATTATCTGTTACAATATTTTTATAATTTTTTTTTTTAGATTATTCATTCCATGGTATGGATTGTTATAGTTGAACTAATTAGTGTCTCCAGTGGTTTTTTTTAAATAATAAATTAGTTATTGGAATTAATTTAATCCACTCCTTTCTTATTTTTAATATATAGTACACTATTCTTATCAACATCTAAATATTTTATAATCATATTAGTCAGTAAGAAAACGTGTCACATCAATTTTTTCATTAGATGAATTTGAAATTAATCAAAATATAAGATATTAAATTAGATTAAAAATAAAGATAAAATTAGAAATCATAATAAATATTATAGATGAAATGTGTATATACTTAAAAAAAAAAAAGAGGTACATATGTATATTCTAATTAAGAAGCTTGGCCGGCCAAACATCCCATTTTTGCAGACTTTCAATTTTTTATATATATAAATAATTTTGAGAGTTTCAAAATCGAACACACGTTGTCAGCATTTTCGTATTTATTTATGAATTCAATTAAATGGAAATGCCGCCATTGACTTGGATCTTTCTCTCTTCCATACAGTCAAACTTTTAATACCAGACCAGAAGAGAAGAGAAGACTCAAGCTGAGAGTCTCTCCCTTTCCTTGCTTTCCATTTTTTCCTTTTCTTTTTATTTCCGAAACTCAAACATTATCAGTTTAATGAATAATTGAATTCTATGTTTTTTTTTAAGAGAAGATGAGACAGAAAAAAACCCAAACTTTCCTCACTTTCAATGACGATGGAGTTTTCATATGCTGCTTTTTCGTCATCACTTTCTTCCTCTTCCTCAACTTCTCCGCCGCCCAACCAGCCGGAATGGTGCCAAACCCACCGGGTTTATACCCTTTCAAACAAACAATCAGCAAACGAATGGCCATCGTTTTAACCATCCTCGTCTGCTTCTTCATTTTCCTCGCCATCATCTCCATCTACGCCCGTCAATGCGCCGATCCACGTCTCTCCAGCCGCCTCCCTATCTCCGCCGCCTCACACGACGGTCACGACCACCGATCTCGCCGTGCAACGCGTGGACTCGACGAGGCCGTTATCGCAACATTCCCCACCTTTGTTTACTCTAACGTAAAGGGTGTTAAGATCGGCAAAGGCTCTCTCGAATGCGCCGTCTGTCTATCGGAATTCGACGAAGACGACGATGAAACAACGCTGAGATTGTTACCCAAATGCAGCCATGTTTTTCACTCCAATTGTATCGATGTTTGGTTGGTTTCTCATTCTACGTGTCCGGTTTGTCGCGCTAGTTTAGTCCCGAAACCCGGTGATATTTCTTTCGCGGCTTTGTTGGATTCGGATTCGGGTTTGGATGCTACCGGATCCGAAAACGAAACCCGGTCGGAAAATGTCAATCAGGTTCATGTTCAGGGTGATGGGTTAGATGAAATCCGTCCGGTTCGGGCGAGATCGACCGGGTGGAGATTGAGAGGTATATTTCCAAGGTCACATTCGACCGGTCATTCGATAATTCAAGTGGAAGGAAGTGAGGAGAGGTATACGTTAAGATTACCGGAGGAGGTACGAAATGAATTGATGAATTCAAATTTAAATAGAGCGAGGAGTTGCGTGGCATTGCCGAGGATACAGAGTGCGAGACAAGGGTATAGAACGAGGAGTGGGAAGAATATATTCACGACTTGTCGGAGTGTACGGTCGGATCGGAGGATGTTTTTGGGGAATGGAGATTGTGGGGATCGATCGTTTACTCGGCTGCGGGATGATAATAATGATGGTCAAAGTCCGTAATCCTGGCGTTGAATTGGCCTATATTTTTTTATCAGGTTTTATTTAAGGTCAATTTTTTATTGGGAAGGAAGGGGTGATGGATCCTATTTGATTGATGCAAATTAAACTTTGGTGGACTTGACATTTAGTACGGGATCCAAATTAAACTTTGGTGGACTTGACTATAGATATGTAATAAATATATAGGTTTATTAGTATGTTTGATCTGATAAAAATTAGATACGTGAAAGTTAGGAAGTGTTTCGATTAGTGGATCGGTTAGTGTTTTTCTTTGTACATACGGTGTGATGGCCAAGGTTTTGTTTTGATTTGTGATGTGTATATGTATATGTATATTTTGTGGGGGAGAGAGAGGGATTGTATAATATATGGAACACAAAAGTAATTTATGTATAGGTTTCAATTGAAAGTGATTTTCACTTCAGCTGTAAGATCAGAGTGATATTTTCCAATCACAAAAGATTATTGTCACAATCACTACGGTACTAAAGTTTAAAACAAAATCAATTTCAAAAATTGTCCGTTTGCTAGTGCATTGGGATGGGATTGGTATCATATGTTTTTTTTTTTTTTTTCCCAATTTAAACGGAAATACGTTTTATTGGGCCGGGCCGGATTGGGGGATTCGCTCATATGAAATCTTAATGAAAGGATGATCAAATTTATTAAACTATTTCAAAAAGGGTAATTTTCACAAATACCCTAATTTAAAAACTCATTATCATTATTAACCCCATGATTGCTATCATTTCAATTTACCCTAATTTTAAAATTTATAATTTCTACTTAATGCTTTTCATTTATACCCTTCTAACATAGTATGAAGAGGTGGTTTTGACTTCCAAATAAATAGGACCTTTTTTAACAATTGTAATCACATCTAAATTATCTAACCATATTTCTCTTAAAAAAATCCTAGAAAGTAGAAACTCTATTATGTTTGCAAGGAAGCAACACCTTCTCTTTTCGTCTTCTTTATTTTCTTCTCATTTCTTCTCAATATTCCATTTTATATTCATGAAGGATATTCTCCTTCTTTCACACCTACGGTCGAAATTGGGTTGCCCATCTTAAAATTTGGTGAAATTGGTTTAGTGTCGTGGTGCAATTCCTCCCATCGCATTTATTAGTTTAATATATTTTTGTTTACTTAAAAACACCCTCTTGTAATCACTTCTAAATCTCTACTATGTGTTTAGTTTTACTATTTTTTATTATTCTTTTTTATAAATAGTTTTGTGAAATTGTCACTCCGTCTCTTGTTATGGATCTACATCATCATCCCTATCAATGTATTAGAAAATATATATCATCTATGTAAAAATTACGATAATATAATTATCTTACCGCATCCCACTTTTAGGATATACATAACATTTTTTGATAAAAAAGTTATATCACTTATATAAATTTTATAGTAGTCTCACCTATAAACCTTTCTAAAAACCAATGGATCTCTCAAATAAAATATCTTTAACTCAAGATTTATTATCATCTTTCAATCTTGAGGAAATTTTTATATCTACTACTTTAAACTACACAACCGATATCATTTTTACCTCTCACAAAATGATGAGTTTCAAAATAAATGCACTACATTGATACTGCTACATCACCCCCCCCCCCCCCCCCCCCCCCCCCCCCATTAATATCAAAGCTAAACTGTATCTATAAACTCAATTTCCTTATACAAATTCTATATAATGATATTACTTTTAAATCTACATTACCAAAAAATTCAAATATAAATACTATTTTCTTAAAAATTAGATATAAATATATAATTTTAAATTTAATTTTCACCCCCCTTGATAAATTAAAACCGTCTTTAAAAATACTTGAAAAAATAGTTTTTTAAATAGACCGCTAGCTAATTATTTAAAAAAGAATTAAAAAAACCCCCACACCCCCTTATATATATTATATATATATATATATATATATATATATATATATATATATATATATATATATATACACACAAAATAATAATAATAATAATAAGTAAAAAGAAGGAAATCGGATCGTGATAATAGGGAGAGAATATAGCCACTTTATTTATCCCACCCACCCCCCCCGCTACATTTTTTTCAACATTTAAAAAACCAAAATCGGTCAATAACTAAATATCATGAACTGTTTCTAGGGACTTTTTGGGTTATTAAAATTTTAATGGTGCTAATCGTTTTGTGGGAGCATTAAGATACTTTTGAATTGTCAGGGTTTTTTACCTTTTGGGGTCATTTCAAAAACACTTTTTTTTATTTCAGAAAATTGTAAAACCCACTCCTTGAATTATAAGGGTTGTAATATTTATACCTTTAAATTTTTAATTTAAATAACTGACCATATAAACTTTATAAATTATTAAAATTAAACCGATAAAAATTTAATTTGATAAAATACCTCTCTTAAATTATTAATTTATTAATTATTTTTTTATTTATAAAATCTCTAGTGCAGCCAGATCTTTAAAGGCTCTTAACAAAACTCAGGCCCGACTCTAACGTGGTGCCAGCGGTATGACGGCACCGGGCCCCCAAATCATGGGGACCCAAATTATGATTAAAGCATTTATATTATATATAAAAAATGACAATTTTATACTACAAGGCAGCCTATGGTATTTTGGTTGAAGTTCTACCATGCCACTCATCACTTGGGTCATGTTGGGTTTCGAATCCCCCATCTGTCCCCTCTCTAATTTTATATTATTTTGTATTGATAATATATATGAGGTGTTTTATTGTTATTTATTTAAAATTTAATATGAATTAAATTTATAATATAGACTATAAATTACAGTTTTTTTTCGACTTTTTATTTCTGAATTGTATGAATTTTATTAAAATCTGTTCAAATCTACATTTTACAAACAAAATACCCTGGATATATACAAATAACCTATCCCCATAGTAATCAGATCTCATGGAGTATTAAAGAAAATAAATGTAATGGACAAGCATTTTTATCTATTAGAGAGTAATGGTGATAGGTTTTGCAAGAGATAAAATTACAGAAACTATCTACTCAAAATCAATTGCAGAAACGAATCGATAGAAGAAAATTGTAGAAAAAAGGTATATAATAGGTTTCAGGAAGAAGATAAGGGCAGTTTTGGGCTTTTCAGAATACTATTCAACTTATCTAATATGGACTATTTCTATTACGCTATTTGGGTAATTTATGAAAGGAAAATACTGATTTCCGTAGGTGTTTTCTTTCTATTGGTTAAAATAAATTAATGGGTCTCATATAGTTAATAAAAAATAATATATTTATTATCATTTTTTTGTTTCATCCAATGGAAGAGAGCACGTAGGGCTCCTCCTCACCGTAAGTATCTTCCTTTATGAAAAGGCCAGTTTCTTTTAGTGGGTATAAAAAAAACCTCTCTAGATACCCATTTCATGAAGGAAATAACTTGGCTGCTGCACCGGCCCAATACGATGCAGCCAAGTGGGATAAAAACAATTTATTTTAAATACATTTGGCTACATTTTATTGGGCCCGTGCCGCCTCCCTTTGATGAATTGGAAAGTGGACACATTAAAAAATTTCCACCATAATTGAAGTTTTTTTTTCCTTTCAAAGAGTTTATTATTATATTGATTAGTTCATTAAATTTATGATTTTCGGTCGGTATCATTCTTGAAAATTCGTAAGTTTTTTCTATAAAAATAATATTTTAAAAATATCCCAAAATCATAATATAATATTATAACAAATATGAGGATAGAATAAAATTTAAAAGTTGAGTCAAGATGAGACAAATTTCCTAATTTAATTATAATTAAGCTATATATATACACACGCTTTAAAAACGCTTTAAACCTTAAAATATTTATAGTTTACCTTGCCTCATTTAATCCAATTATTCTTCAAATTGTTTAAACCAAACCCTCATGATGATGCCATCTATAGTGACATCTTCCGCGTAGGGCTTAATTTTCAAATCTGAATTCGTAATGTGAAAAGGAATTGAAATATCAATTATGAAAATTTCTTCATACTTTCATATTGAGATGGACCCCCCTTACCATATAATATTAGTTACCGAGTTTTAATCTTCCCTAAATTGTCTTTGAAAGTCTATGAGATTCTTGAGCTTCTTCATCATCGTATTAATTATTTGTTTTAACCCTCTAATTCTTTGGGAGTTTTTATGAGCTTATATATGGTTAAAAAAATATTATAAATTATTTATGGGTAGACGATTTAAATAATTTTTTAAAATTAGTCTCAACTGTCACATCTGAAATCATCTTCTAAATAATCGATTTCTCAGTTCTAATTATTTTGATATGAACGATTTCTACTTCGGAAAATTTAGTGTTTGCTATAAGAAATTTGATTATATAGTAGACGAGACCAGATCGTCAATTGTGTAAATAATTTCGCATCTTGAAAATTTTTAATTTTTGGCGAGATAGAATGCAGCAAAAATACATGAAATTGTCTACTAAGACAATTTTGGTGTAAAAGTACTACAATATTTTTTAGAATCTCTTCTAATTGTTATATTCTTTAAAAAATTTATTTAAATTTAAAATATTAAAAAAAGTCCTAATTCTTCATTCGATAATTAAAAAAAGTGGTTTTTGAGAGAGTTATAAATCATTACCCATTATTTAGTTTCTATTCATCGAACAAAATAAAAATAAAGACTTTCGTTTCGAAAAAGTATTGGCCACTAATCTTGGCTTTTTCCAATTCTCCCATCATTAGAAAAACAAATAAACATATAAAAAAATTAGGAATTAAATCAATTCCAACGCCTTTTTTACTTTCATACAATTAATTTTTTTTTTAAAAACAAAAATAGTCAAACTCGCACATTCTTTTATATTCCCTAAGCCTCATTATTTCTCTCCCATCTCTCTCAATTTTAGAATACGATGAAGAAACTCAAGAATCTCATGAACTCTCTCAAAGACAAAGCCTCCATCGCCAAAGCCACCTTTTTCTCCATCCACAGTTATTCTTCCTCTATAAGACTCGCCGTCATCCACGCCACCACTCACGACGCCGCAAACCCACCATCGGAAACCCGAATCGCCGCCGTCTTGGCCATAGGAAATGACTTTCCATCAACTGCATGCGCCTGCATTGAAACCCTCATGGACCGTCTTCATAAAACGTCAAACGCCGCAGTTGCCATGAAATCTCTTTTCACTTTACATTTTATCTTAATTAAAGGTTCTTTCAATCTCAGGGATCAGGCTTCCTTCTACCCTTATCACGGCGGCCGGAACTTTCTTAACTTGTCAACGTTTCGGGACGTATCGGACTCGGCCGAGATGAGGGATTTTTCGTCTTGGGTTAGATGGTACGGTGGCGTTGTGGAACAAAACATTATGGTTTCGAGAAAACTAGGTCATTGTTTATCTTTTCGATCAAGAAACGGAGAAAAAGAAAGAAAGATTTCGGGGTTTTCGACCGCCGAGTTAGATGTTCTTGTCGATTTTGCCGAGCGGGTTTCGGAATTTCCCGAGTCGTTACATCTTCAAAAGAACGACTTGGTTTACGAGGTAGTGAGATTGGTGATGGAGAATTATAGGTTGGTTCAACGCGAGATTTTGATAAGAGTGAAAAAGATAGGAGAGATAATAGAGAGTTTGAGTCTGGATGAGTTGACTCAGTTAAATCGAACCATAACGCGGTACGAGGATTGCAGAAGAAGATTATCGTCTTTGTTTGTGAATAGAGGAAATAACGAAGATTTATGGGATTTGATAAAAGAAACTAAGAAAAAACTTAACGAGGAGAAGAAGGAGATGAAGATGAAGATGATGGTGATTAGAGTTGACCCGGTCCAGCCGGCTCGGTTCTGGAATCCATTTCTTGAACCGGGACAGTTGCTTTGGATCGCGTCAGGTGATGAACCAATGGGCCCGAGTCTGCTTCCTCTGACCGTTTCAACGGTAGGATAGGGTTTGAAAAGAGAAAAAAGACAAGGAAAAAAAAAAGTTATTATTTTGGTGGGGTTTCTGATCTATTGTGAAATTTTTAAAGTGGGTTTTCAAAGAGGTTTTTATTATTTGCTCTGTTTAATTCTTAAAAATCATGTGTATAAATCATTGCTATATCCTTTTCATCCCGTAAATAATGATTTTTGCTTTTTCTTTTCATCTTGATCTTATCTTTTTTCTTCTAATCATATCTTTCTTACGTAGGATGCTTCAATAGACTTATTTTAGTTTTATAATGTTTGAAAGAAGAAAATTTTAAATTTCAAACATATAAAATTGAACGTCCTTGTCTCTTTTTTTTGGTTTTTTTTAATGAATAAAGGAGCTGGTCATAATAGGATCAATTATGTTATTTATTTTATTTCTAAATTATATCATTTATCCTCTATTTTATCATTTATGTCAATTTAGTCCTTTTTTAAGAGTTATATTTTGATCATTAAATCATATTAATAATTCTGATAATTAATAATAAATAGTGGATAATTTTATTTTTATTAAAAAATCTGAAGCCATTTATGTGTAGGTACAACTTTTTTTATAATTCATTAATCAAGAAGTCAATGTATTCTAATAAAAAAAATGTGAAAACTCCATCAAGTTGATAAATTGAAAGGTTCAAAATACATTTGTAAAATAAATATAACTAAGGAAAATAATCTCTCTCTATGGGATATCAGAAAGTAATTATGTGAAATTTAATAGTCCTTTTGAGAGGAAATCTCGCTCGAAAGCAAAAAAAACATCATTAAAGCAAAAGAAATCACAAAAATTTCAAGGATAATGATTGTTGGTTATAATCAAAGATTGTGATAAGTAATTTCTGCCATTTATTTAAACATATTACATCAAATTAAAGGAGATGGAAACTCGAACAATCAATTTAACTATTTTCATATTAATGGTAATTTTTAGCAATTATTAATTAATTTGAGTAAATGACCCTTGAATTCCATTTGATTTCGGTCGTCCCCGGAAGATTTGAGTACCAAATCCATTTTCTATATTCATTTAAAAAAATAATGTAATGACGATATCCTATTAAGAAATTCCAATAAATATACACTTTATTATAAGTAGTTTAAAAAATAATAAATTGTTTTTAAATATTATAAAAATGGTATTTCTCAGACTTAGATTCCACCATTTTCATTTGAGATTGGTGGATCCTAGTTTAGATATGTCATTTTTTAAAAATTTTCAAAACTTAAACTATTTTTAAAATTAGTCGTCTTAAGAAAAAAAAACAAAATTTACCTCAACAAGATAAAATATTCACAAAATATAGATTACATATAAAAAAAATAGTATTTAACAAAATTATATTTTCAAAATAGAAAACAGGAAAGAAAGTCATGATCAAACACCTCACAAGATTAGCCGCATATGATCAATTTTTGTTATGTTATTGTTGGTAGCATAATTAAAAACGTTCTTACTATGTTTCTAAAGTTTCTTATTGTCAATTTCATCGATTCTGATATTTAAGGACGACTTGAGCATATTTCTAATTTAAATAATCAAACATTAATGCTCATTCCTATTTAGTTTGATGTTCGGGACTGTCTTTCTCTCCTCCCTCCCTCTATTTGAATTGAATATGTTTTTTTATTTATTATTTTTTCATATATATATATATATATATATATATATATATTTATTTTTACATAAGTACATATATTTTTCTCATATACATATTGTTGAGTTGATGTTAAAAGAAGGTTGTTGTAGCAGTGCTGTAGCATAGCTAGGTTGCTATGAGTTTTACTTTGTTAGTTAGTTAGTTCCCTCTGTTATAAATACACTTGTAATTAGTTCATTCCTAACTACTTCAATAATACACATTTCTTCTTCTCTCTCTTCTTGTTATTACAAATTGGTATCAGAGCCGAAGGAAGGAGATCAAGCTGGAGATCGCGATCGAAGAAAAGAATATTCAAGAAAACTCAAGATCCAGAAGTTTTCAAGCAATAGCTCCAGAATCCATTTCTCAGATTGAAAATACCCAAAATCCCTCAAGAAACTCAGGTTAGAAGTTTCACAAAGAACCTCTCATTCAAATAAGCCATTCCAGATTTGAAGAGAATGTCAATGAAGTTTGAAATTGAGAGATACGATGTGAAAGGGGATTTTGGTTTGTGGAAGATAAAGATGAGAGCTCTCATGGTCCAGAACAAATCCATAAAGGCACTTGATCCTACCACGATTCCAACCACTATGACAGCAGACAAGAAGCAAGAGTTGAATGAGTTAGCCCACAGTACCATTGTCTTGCATCTTGCAGACAATGTATTGAGACAAGTTGCAGCAGAGCAAGATCCAGTGCAACTATGGGAGAAACTGGATAAGATGTACATGAAGAAGGCCCTTCCAAACAAGATATTTCTGAAAGAAAAATTGTTTGCTTTCAAACCAGATCCCTCGAAGAACTTGGAAGAGAATCTTGATGCCTTCTCAAAGATTACACTTGATCTTTCTTATATAGGAGAAAAGGTGGAACCAGAAACTCAAGCTATCATACTGCTGAATTCATTGCCAGATTCATACAATGATGTCAGAAGTGCAATCAAATACGCCAGAGATGATCTTAATCTGGATTTTGTAATGAATGCACTAAGAACAAAGAATCTTGAGATGAAACCATTGAAGAACCCTGATGAAGCCCTTTATGTTAAGGGAAGATTTGAGAAGAGCAGCCACCAGAACCAAAACTGGAGGAAGGATCATCAGCAAAAGAAAGATCTGGGTTGGAACTCAAAGGGAAGAGAAAGAGGAAGAAAAGAGACAAGAAAGTGTTTCACTTGCAACAAGTTTGGCCATCTAAGTAAGAATTGTTGGGAGAATACAAGAATCAAGAATGAAAGAAATGGAGCAAATGTTACTGATAATGCAAATGTAACAGAAGATCAATGTCCAGAGATGCTCTCAATATCAGAAGATGAAACAAATGAAGAGTGGGTTCTTGATTCGGGCTGCACGTATCATATGACTTCAAATAGAAATTATTTCCTAGAATTTGAACCTTATAATGGAAGGAAGGTGAGAATGGGCAACAATAGCTTATCTGAAGTGACTGGGATTGGCAAGGTAGTATTGAAACTTCAAGACAACTCAGAGAAGATCCTGACTGAAGTAAGATATGTACCAGATCTTGCAAGAAACTTGATTTCTCTAAGTTTTCTAGACAAGAAGGGGTTTGAATTTCATTCAAAGAATGGAACTCTTAGAGTGTCCAAAGATGGAGACACTAAATTGATAGGCATCAGGACAAATGGTCTGTATATCCTGCAAGGAAGTGCTCATATGGCAAAGGCTAATGTAGTCATAAAACAACAAGAACCATCTATGGATCTATGGCACAAGAGACTTGGTCATGTTTCTGAGCAATGATTAATTGAATTGCATAAACAGAAACTTCTGGGAAATTTAGTGATCAGTGAGCTTCAGACATGTGAACATTGCATAGTTGGGAAAATGACAAGAACCAAATTTCCTCCAGCCATTCACTGTACCAAGAAGAAACTTGGTTATGCCCACTCTGATATATGGGGACCAGCACCTGTTGACACTCATGGAGGAGGGAAATATTTCCTAACTTGTTAGGAATGGTGTCCTAGAACTTGTAATTATTTAATAATAATAATTTATTAAGAATAAATTAAATAAATAAACATAAGTTCTTTATATCATCTAGATTGATTAAATTAAAGATATTAGGAATATATGGAAATATATAAATATCAAACATTCAAATAGTAAACCCTAAGTTACTTCTTATGAAATCACGACTTAGTATGTGAGTCATACGAGAGGATTAAAGTCGAGATGAGTAACTTAAAAGTGTCTACGAAATGGATAACGTTTGAAACCTTATCCTGGTAACACCGTTGATAGCTTCGCATTTTGTTTATGGACAAATGATCTAATCTCGATCATTCAGGGGAGACATGAAATGGAAGTATCATATGCAATGTTGATTGTATAAGATAGGACCACGATGTTCGATCAAATTTCTCATTAGTCATCGTTTACAGAAATGATCGAATATCAAACTAAGTTTATCAACCGTGATAGATCTCAACCCGAGTGAAATGCGGACTCTATTCGTGGAGTTATGTTCTTTGATTCACATGGTTGAGAAGCGATCCGTAAGAACGCTCAATACACTCCCGTTTTGGGAACATGACTAGATAAGTAATGGGAACTCATTTTCACGAGATGGAATTCATAACTTTCCTATAAATTAACAGTATCGGTGCGATACCTAAATATTTTAGAACTTTAGGAAACTCCTCGATGCTCTGATTCGAGACATGAACAAGTGGCGCCACGACTTCTATTGATCACGATATATTATCTCTAGTTCGACTAAAGATAATGTTCATTGGAGAATCACGGGAACACAAGGATAAAGCGGTAATTACAGGGGCAAAACGGTAAATTTATCCGCCTGTAATTATGAGGGTTCCACGTGAAGGATATATCAGGATATAAATAAAGATAAACTAAATGGACATAACTCATCAGTAGTGAGGGGAGTTCTATGAATCTATAGTGGAATTATTCATAGTTAGATAATAGTAATTAACCGATATGAGTTAATCAATTAATTGACTAATTATTAAGCCCATGATCTATAGGTCCATCGGTCCCTATGCTAGCCCAAATATCGTAGTCGGAAATCAAGTAGAAGAAATGAAAATTTTTAAGTAAAGTGAATTACTTAAAATAGGCAATATTAATTGTTTAAATATTGAGTATTTTAAACGGTAATTAATATAAACATTATTAATTGTTTAAATAATGAGTTTATTTAAACATGAAATTAATAATGAAATATTATTAATTAGATATTATTAATTATTTAAATATTGAGTATATTTAAATGGTAATTAATAATTTGAAATTAATTAACAATTATTAATTGTTTAAATAATAAATTTTATTTGAACGGAATTAATAATTAATAATTAATTAATTAATAATAAAATGTTATCAATAAAATTATTAATTAAATAATGAGTTTATTTAATGGAAATTAATAATTAAAATATTTATTATTAATTATTTAAATAATGAAAATTATTTAAATGGAAATTAATAATTAAATATAATTTGATAATATTTAGTCGGAGAAAATATTAATATTATTAATTGTTTAAATAAAATATTTTATTTAAATGGTAATTAATAAATAAATTAATTAAGTTGGACTTATTAATTTAAGAGAGAGTTTGCCCAATTGGATTAATGAACCCAATTGAAATTGGCCCAAAATAATTAATTAAATAAATTTGATTTATTAATTATTTATTATTAATTTTGGCCTTCATAGATAATTTGTAGGAGATAATTATTTGAATTATATCCTATAATAATTATATAGATTTATTTACCCAAGATAAATAAAATAAAGAAAAGAAAATAATCTCCTATTTATCTATGGCATTTTGAAATTGCAAGATAAAGGAAAGAGATAATCTTTTTTCTTTTTGTATTTATCTCTATAGATTAATCCTAATGTGATTAGGATTCCTATTTTTCTATAAATAGGAGGGTTGGTCATTCATAAATCACACAATTAAAATTCCTTGAAATTCTAATTCTCTCTTCCTTCTCCCTCCCCTTAGCCGATTTTCCCTAGTCCATGGGAAGAAAATATTTTTCTTCTTCCCAATTTCTTCTAAAGTTCGATCCCACAATCGGATTTCGTTTGATCGATCGGGATATAGCGTGAAGATCCGGTGTTCTTGAGGATTTGATGTTTGAAAGAACCTCCAACCGATTCTCCATTTATTACTCAATGTAAGTTTTGATTTTAATTTTCGAAATTTAAAGCATGAATCTACATGTTTTTTCTCAAATTGCATGATATTAATAGATCCTAAATTAAGTGTTAATTTGTGTTACTAAATAAATTCCGCTAATTTAGTAAATCATCCCTTCATAACTGTCATTGATGATTTCACAAGGAAGGTATGGATTTTTATACTGAAGCAAAAGGCTGAGGCTTTCTCAAAGTTCAAGGATTGGTTAGCCTTGGTACAAAACCAGTCAGAATGCAAGCTAAAAGTGTTAAGAACTGACAATGGATTGGAATTTCTTAGCAATGAATTCAATCAATTTTGTAATAGTCATGGCATCAAGAGACATCTCACTGTGAGACATACTCCTCAACAGAATGGGCTTGCTGAACGCATGAACAGGACAGTACTTGAAAGAGTTAGAAGTATGTTGTCTTATGCAGGTCTTCCAAAATCCTTTTGGGGTGAGGCTGCTGCAACTGTTGTGTATTTGATTAATAGGTGTCCAACTGTTGCTTTAAATTTCAAGACTCCTGAGGAAGCATGGACAGGGCAGCCACCAAAATTGGAAAATCTAAAGATCTTTGGATGTGCTGCTTTTGCACATATCAAACAAGGGAAGCTGGATTCAAGGGCATTGAGATGTATCATGATAGGTTATCCAGAAAATGTTAAAGGGTATAAGATGTGGTGTCTTAAGAAGGACAATACCAAGGTTGTCATCAGTAGAGATGTGCTATTTGATGAGAAAATGATGCCTTATAAAGATGACAGTACAGGAAGCACTAGTGTTGCAGCAGTTCAATCAGACAATATCATCATGCCCTTATCGAAGAAGAAGAAGAAGAAGATCCCGAGGAGGTGGATGTTCTTATTGTTACTGGAAGTTCTATTGAAGAATACAACCTTACAAGAGATAGATCAAGAAGGACAGCAGTTCCATCAAGTAAGTATCCATCTGAAGATTATGTTTCTTTTGCCCTTACAGCTGCATTAGAACCCTTGGAACCAGAACCTCTTACCTATCAAGAGGCTATTGAGAGCACTGACAGAAAGCTGTGGATTGAAGCTATGCAAGATGAAATGCTATCTCTAAGTAAGAACAAGACTTGGATTCTTACAAATAAACCTTTAGAACAGAAGGTGGTTGATTGTAAATGGATCTTCAAGATAAAGCAAGGTCCAAATGGTGTACATGATAAGAAGTTCAAAGCCAGGCTGGTTGCTAGAGGCTTTACTCAAGAGTATGGAGTTGACTATACAGAAGTCTTCAGTCCAGTGGTGAGTCACACTTCCATTCGAGTATTAATGTCATTGATAGCTTGTTTTGATCTTGAATTAGAACAAATGGATGTCAAGACTGCTTTTGTACATGGGGAGCTCGAGGAGGAGATATATATGAGTCAGCCACTTGGGTTTGTGGAAAAAGGGCATGAAGATCAAGTGTGTTTGTTAAAGAAATCCTTGTATGGTTTAAAACAGTCTCCAAGACAGTGGTACAAGAGGTTTGATGCATTTGTATGTTCAAAGGGGTTTGTTAGGTGTTCATATGACTGTTGTGTATATTTTAGAAAGGTAACCTCTTCCTGTTTCTTGTATTTACTGATCTATGTTGATGATATCTTGCGCTTGCTTCGCTCAAATAAGAAGTTAATTGTTGAATTCAAGATGGAACTTAGTACTGAGTTTGACATGAAAGACCTTGGCCCTGCAAAGAAGATTTTGGGCATTGAAATTCAGAGAGACAGGTCTAAAAGACAGCTGTTCTTGTGTCAGACAGAGATTACCTTAAGAGAGTTTTGAAAAGATTTCATATGGATCAGTGTAAATCTGTTAGAGTGCCTTTATCCTCTAATTTTAAATTGTCTTTGAATCAGTCTCCAAGCACAGAAGCAGAGAAGATTGAGATGTGTGGAGTTCCTTATTCAGCTGTTGTTGGTAGTGTAATGTATAGTATGATATGCACTCGTCATGATTTGGCTTATGCTCTTAGCTTGTCTAGCAAATTTATGTCAAATCCAGGGAAAGCTCATTGGTGTGCTGTTAAACATATGCTAAGATATATACAAGGAACATTGTGCTGTGGACTGGTTTATGGAGGAGCTAGTGGCAGTGAAGGACCTAGAATTGAAGGCTTTGTAGATGCAGACTATGCTGCCAGATCTTGATAAAAGAAGATCTAGAACTGGTTATGTTTTCAAGCTACATGGAAACACTGTGAGTTGGAAGTCTTCTTTGCAAAGTATTGTTGCTTTGAGCTCAACTGAATCTGAATATGTTGCTCTAGCTGATGCAACTAAGGAAGCTTTGTGGATGAAAGGATTGGTTAGTGAAATTACTGGAAATGTATATAGTGTAACTATAAATTGTGATAGCCAAAGTGCTATACATTTGTCCAAGAACCAAGTGCATCATGAAAGAACAAAACATATAGATATTAAGCTTCATTTTGTGAGAGAGATCTTTGCCAAAGATCTGTTTGAACTGAACAAAGTTGATACACGTGAGAATGCAGCTGACATGCTTACCAAGTCTGTTCCATTACAGAAGCTAATTGTTTGTTGTAATCTGTTGAAGTTGATAGCTAAAGGAGCTTGAAGAGTTTATTGCTGGAAATTAGAGTTTCTGTTTTTTCATTTTGTTGTTTGTTGTATAACTGCTGTATTGATGATAAATTTAACATCAAGGAGGAGTTTTGTTGAGTTGATGTTAAAAGAAGGTTGTTGTAGCAGTGCTGTAGCATAGCTAGGTTGCTATGAGTTTTACTTTGTTAGTTACTTAGTTCCCTCTGTTATAAATACACTTGTAATTAGTTCATTCCTAACTACTTCAATAATACACATTTCTTCTCTCTCTCTTCTTGTTATTACACATATTCTAAATATTAATTATTTATAAAGGGAGATATGTTAATTCTCTAGTCGATTTTCTGGCGAACCTTGTTATTTCTGGGGTTTCTCTGAGATGTGGAGAAATCTTTTATCCTTTTTGACTGATTGGGAAAGCTAGAGATTCTTTCACTTTGTAATTGTCCTTCGTGGGCTTCTTTGTAAAAAATAAAATAAAATTATTATTGAAATTTTAATCAAGAAATATAATTGTGTGCTTCTCCATTTGACTCTCTTCGATAAAAAAAAAAAAAGAATAGATAATATCTAATTAAAAAACGTGAGTTGATCTAAATCCATAAAATATTAGTTACAATTTAGAAAGAAAAAAAAAGTCATTTAGTTAACTAACCATCTGTTTGGATCCAAGAAAGCATGAGAAATGATTTTAAATTCCGTGATTTGAAATAGCAGAAATAAATTTAAATTCTTAATTAAGTTTGGAATCAGTAGGATTTCAAATGAATTTAATTTTCATTTTGTGTTTGGATGTTTGTAGGAAATGAAAAGAAAATAACAATATTACTAATTTAACCTTTTTGTTTATAAATAGTTAATAAGTATTTAATGGAAGAAAGGTTAAATAAATAATTTATATTAAAATCCTTCAAAATCTTATAAAATCCTACCATTTTGGCAAGGTAATTTTTTTTCGTAAAAATTGAATTAATATTTTTAATGGAAAGAATTGATTTCAATTCCTTTTTGATTTGAAATATTACCAAATAAAAGGGAAACAAACACAGTGGGGATGATTTAATCTGTCAATCGGATTGACACATGGCACTATTTTTATTTTTATTTTTATTTTTATTTTTGGCCTTTTTCAACAAAATTTTGAAAGTCTTGGGCTTCCAATCCCAAATACAACTATTAAGACCCAACTAAAAGGCCAATGAAGTTTAAAGCAAGTTGAAGCAGCCCAAGTCCAATAGAAAGGATTTCCTCCTTGCTAGTAACTACTTGGAAAGAGTTGATTGATTCCCAAGGATTTTTTTTTTTTTTTGCCCTTCTCGATAAATTATAAAAAATGAAAGAGAATCATATTTTGTTTAGGTAAGTTTTTCTTTTCTTCTAATATTACATTACATCCAAATAGAGGGGAAATTTGAACCTACCAATCTATAACTATATAAAAATAAAAATTGATATCGCTAATCAATTGAATTGGTTTAGGTTGGTAATTATTTGAATGTATTTAATATGAAGTTTTTATTTTAAATAATTTTTTTAATTATTGATGTATACAATATTGAGATCATGTTCAATTTTTTTCTTCTAAAAAAAATTCCTGATAAAGTTTTATTTCATGACTATTATAAACTATTAATTAACGAACTAGCTAACATGAGCATAACTCAATTGCACATACTCTCTTTTCTTGAAATCAAGGGTTCGAGTTCCCTTCTCCCCTTTGATGTAATATCTTAAAATAAAAATTAAAACATCATGAACTAAATTATTTTTCAAAAAGACGAGTCTAAAAGTAAAAGAAATGAAGCACATATCATTGGGGGGGAAAAAAGCTAGGTTAGGAACTTGTCGTTAACATCATCTTGAAGTGGGACTGACCACTTTTGTACATGCTTTTGTGCTTTCTCGGCCTGGAATTGAATAAAATAAATGGTATAATATATCAATCTTTTTTACATTAGTATAATAACGTATAATTTCCTTCATGAAAAAAAAAGCGTATAATTTCCTAATATCATAATAATAATAATAATAATATAATATTTCTTTTACCTCCTTTTCCCAGTCTGTTCTAATTGTGATGATTAATAATATTATTGTTTGAAGTGCGGTTCCACCAAATATCATCCCAACCCATATACCCTGATATAATAATTTAATTATATTAAAAGCAAAATAACAACACTAAATTAGTCGAAAATCCTTAAATCGGAAAACGAAAAAGGTTATCAAACGAAACTTAAATAAATCAAACTTTTTAAAATTAAAATTATGATTTAAATATACCAGTACTCCAGAGTGGAAAACCCATCCCATAATAAAGCCAAGCGGAAGACCAACAATATAATAGCAGCCAAGATTTACGTATGCCACCCAAACCTGCCACCCTGATCCAACTGCTACTCCTGCAAACACCCAACTAATACACCACTAAGTAATTAATTTTTATATATTTCTTTTATTTCGGATTGAACTGTGACATTTACATTAAATAAATTCTCCTAAGTTGGATGGATGAATCGTAATGAGACGTTTACAATATAATTGATCAAATTTATAATCTTTTAATATATATTATTATATTATGACGATCATACTGAATAATTTATGAAACAATTAACCTGAAAGCACGGGTTGGACACTGTTGAAGAGAATGGTGATTGCGAGGAGGTAAGAGAGTGTATCGACAGCTTCCACCACGGTGGAGCTGGTGGTGAAGATGTAGGCGATCTTATCGTGAAAAACCATTATGAGAACACCGATCAAAACTCCGATCACCGTCGAATACGCCACCGATACAACCGTTGCGAACTTGGCTGCTTTCCCGTTACCGGATCCCAGCTCATTTGCTACTCTTACACTGTTCATATATCATATCAGATTGTATTTCACACGTTTAGGTCAAATTAAACTTTTCCCCATCCCCATATAATTGTTTTATAATCATAATTAGCTAACTTTTAATTTAATGGAGGAAAAAGGCAAAAAAGTGAATTGAAAAATGTACCCAACTCCAGCAAAAAACGCCAAAGGAATCATCATCTCCCATCCATTGATGCTCATGCTGCACAAGTTAAAATAATCGCAAAATAGTTATCATATTGTCTATTTAAAATGTACATTAATTCTTCAATTAATTATCATTACCATACCGAATATAAGTTTTTAAATTCTAGGCTTTTTAATCTAAATTAAACTAATTTATACTTTTCAAAACCGTGAACCAAACCCCGAGATAGAAAAATAATAAAGTAGAATCACTTCATACCACACAGATAATGCGTCTACAGCAATTGTGGCATCCTTTAGGTTTCCTGTCATCAACACGAGTATCCGATAGTACCAATTCTCTAAGCTGTTGTATACCAAATTAGTGACGATTTAAAAAAAAAAAAAAGGGTTAACATAATTAGTAATCTTTCATGAATATTTAAATAAAATAAAGGATTCAATTATATATGAATCAGAAAAATGCTTAGTTTGCTTGATTCTAAGCGGCCAAGACTACTTAGGATAGTGGGAAAATACCACGAGCGTGAAAATTGTAAATTATTTTTTTTCTTTTAAAATTCTTATCCACAAAACATTTTCTCATTAGCTATAAGTAACCTTGACTGCTTAGAATTAAATAGCTAGATATTGTTTGGGTTTTTACTACAAAATTATTAGGTGTTATTGTCACATATCAAATAGAAATCGAAATTGGGAGATGCAATTTGAGCTCATGAATGTAACAAAATTATTTTTTTATTTTTCCCATTTTGAGCCAAAATTATTTAATGAATTGTCCATTCAAAATTTATTAGATACACATTTTTAATAAAAGAGAAAAAAACAATAACATACATTTATTAGTTAAAATAGACGGAAATCACATAGTGACGAGAGTCACATTAAATAATTTCTCGAACACCCGAGTGCCAAAACTTTTAATAACAAATTAGAGAATGAATTACCAGAGCATGATGCCAGAAGCAGCGGAGAGTTTGAAAAAATCCCAGAGGCCATGAAAAGCTTGCATGGAGAATCCAGTCCAGGTTAAAGGACACCAACCACCAACAACGTAGAAATATAATCCAAAAACCATAACCCACCATGAAATATCAAGAGCAATGGCTGCCCCTACCACTCCAAATTCCCATATGTATATCAATACCCAACTTGAAATAATATTAACCCCTAATGCCACTAAAGAAACCCATGCAATCACTGGGGTTTTTAGTTGACACTGTAAGAATCTCTGCAATGGAAACTGAAATGCAAAGCTGAAATGAAGAGGTATTAGCCACAACGCCACTACTCCCGACTCCGTCGCAACGTCGTCGGCTTGACCGAGGAATTTCAGAATCGGAGTGGTGAAAATGTAGAAAGGAATTAGCAAGAAACAACACAGAAAAAGCAGTATCCATGACCTCTGCAAGTATATTCCCAACATGTGATATCTCTTTCCTCCATACGCCTGCCCACATAGTGTCTCTAATGCACTTGCCATTCCTAACTTCAAGTTTCAAACCATAGAGAAAACAAAAGTTTTTAGTTTCCACTCTATTCATTTTTGTCCATGGGTTCGATCAAAGTCTCATATCAACTTATTATTAAGGATTTATGCTGAATAGATATTATACTCCTATCATTGTCAATTAGCTTTAAGATCGAATTCATAAAATATTAATTTGCATAGTATCACAACATATTACAAGTTCAAACCACCATCCAACATAAAAAATGTGAGCAAGAAAGATTCTGGGTATTTTAAGGATCCACACATCAAAGCAAGGACATATAACAAGATTTATAAGATTATTACTCATCTTAAATATAAATTTAGTCCTCTTCGATAATTATTTTGTTTTTTTTTTTTTTTTAAAAGAGAGTTATTTGATAACCAATTTAGTTTTTCAGTTTTGAAAAATGTTTAAAAAAATATAAATAAAAAAAAGTTTTATGATTTTATTTTGTAACTATCTTTTTTCTATTTAAAAAAAAAAAACAAAAAACAAAAATATTATCAAAAACATGCATGTTTGATTCTCTATTTTTCAAAAAAAAAAAAAAAACTAACCAAACTAAAAAACCAAAAACATAAAACAAATATGATTATCTTAAACATTTGTATTGAGATTGATATAAATGCATATACATACCAAGAGGCCAAAATTGAAACCAACAATAACAGTATTGGCAATAGATATGGAAGCAAGCGGAACATCACCAAGATGACCGGCGAAAGATTGAGTGATGATGTTCATAGAGAAGGCAGCCACACGACTGAATATAGAAGGGCCAACAATAAGCCATAGCTTCTGAGTTTCCAACCATAATTTGGACATGAAATCGTCTCTAAAGCTACGTCGTTGTCGATCTTCATCTCCGCCTCCGACTTCGGCTATTGTCGAGATAAGCAGTGGCTGGTTTAGATTGACGTAATCAGCTGTCTTGATAACACTCGCCATGAAGCAAACTTACTAATGGGTTCAATTTTAGTACTTGAGCCTAATGATGCCAAACTTTCTCTCCTCCACTTTTCAATAACATGATGATAAAGATTTATGAGGCTATAATTTTGTTTTTTGGGAAACGAAATCTGTATTGGTGTTTTTTTAATAATCACGAGTTTTCTATCTCAACACCAAGTAATAATGAACTGAGTTATCTTTAGACTTTATAAATATTATTAGGTCCTTTCATTTTTTTGATATGAGATCCTTAACCTGTTTTATCTGTGTTAACTTAATTATAATGTCAATTTGTTTAAAAAATAAAAATGTAATAAAATTTAGGGCTATTATCACATATAGCTAATATCGAGTCTCTGTTTTAAAAAAAACCACAAAGATGAAAAAATATCAAAATTACCCAGCACATAATTAACCCACAATTTTTTTACGAAAATTTGATTATAATTGATATATTATTTTTGTAAATTTACATTACTGATATAAATTTAATACTGAAATTTACATTATTGATAAATTATTGTTGTAAAATTACATTAATGATATATTAAATTAATAGAATATCTAAAAATGGGTAAATATGATATAAATATAAAAGTGTGGCTACCACGTATAATTTTCCTAAAATTTATTTTCTCAAGCTTTAACTTTTTTTTTTTTCCTTTTTAAAAATCTAAAACCGGTTTTTTAGTTTTCAGTAATTAAAAGGACAAATAAAACGATATTAGGTAGAATGAGGACCCTGGTCTTTATTGCTTATAAATTGTAATGTACTTTTTCTGGTTTTAAATAAAATATGTGGTCTCACACCCACCAGGCATTGGTCCATATAGATAAAATGCATGTGAAGTGGTTAACATCAGAAGGTTCCAAACAGGGGCGGAGCTACATAGGGAAAGGGGGGGCACGTGCCCCCCCTCGATTTTTAGAAAACATAAATATATATATATGGTTTAAATTAAAATTAATTAGGGCCCCTTAATGAATAAATATATAGAAAAACGAGTTATCATCTGCAACATGACAATTACGTAGGGCGTTGGCAAATGCGCGGGATGGTGTACTTGACATCCCACGTTCGAATCCTAGAAGGGGCATGTTCATTTTTTTGCACTTTATATATATATATATTCATTTAATTTATAAATTAGATAATAAAAAAAACCCTTTTAATTTTATACAAATAAACTAGTTAAATATATTTAATATCTCTAATTTCAAGATTTTGAAATCATAATATAATTAAATATATTTTTTATATTATAAATATTATTTCTAATAGTTTTTTTCATTATTTATTTTTCATCTATCAATATAATTATTGATTGAAATATAATGATTTTGAACATAAAAAATTTAAAATAGATTGAAATTCATTAATATTTACTCAACTTCATTTTCAAAAAATTAAATACCACTAATGAATACATTGATTTTATTTTCATAGTTATTAATGTTATAATCAATAATTATATAATTGCACGTTAAGGGTGTTTTTGAAGTTTTGTTTATGTTGGTTTTATTAAAATCGACACTAAACTAATTTAAAGTGTGGCACGTAAGTAGTTCAAATTATAAAATTTATATTGGTTTTAGTGAGTTTCGATTCAATTTCAATCGGTTTTGGAATTTTAAGTTGCTGTTTAATTACGTGCCCCCCCTCGAGTTAAGTCCTGGCTCCGCCACTGGTTCCAAACAAATCCACACCGATCATTTTGACAATTCACATGTAGTTAAAAGGGATGTTTGAGACACGTACGAGAATGAAATTGTGTAATATGAAAATGTTATGTTATTGAATAAGTATTGATTGAGAATGAGAATGACTGAAAAATGTGATGGGGTGTGTTTAGAATGTATAAAAATAAAATTCAACAGTGAAAACGGTCTTAGTGTCTAAGAATGAAAATTAAGAGATGTGATTATCAATATTAAATTAGATACCAATTATGATAATATTTAAAAATGATAATACTCGAGTACTCACATGTTGCACCATGCAGTTTGTTGGTATAATTTTTCTTTTTTTCAAATTGTTGGCGTTCTAACCACTTTTCCGTCCTTGTTTTAAAAAGTAATCATATTTTTAGAATATTTCGAATCTACCCAAGTATTGGCACAATTTATGTGAAGTAGAGTAAGGAAACCTAATAAATTTTACATTTTTATTCATATTATTATATTATTTTTTAATAATTCAATAAATGATTTTACTTATTTCATAATCTAAATAAATTTTTTTCAAAAAAATATACTTCCAGATTTATTAGATTAAATCTATTTAATTATATATAAGGATGTTTATAAAACGAAAAAAAAAAACGTATAGAACGATACCGGCCGATTGGTGATTTGATTTAATTTACCTATTTAAAACCTTTTTTTTTATCCAATTCGTTTAATTTGATTAAAAAAAACAAATAAATCGATCAAAACCAAAATCGTTATTTTTTAATTAGTTTTTTTTTTTTTTAAAGTTTTGTAGATTTTAAAGTAATTTAATTTGTGAATTAATTTTATATTTTAATTTAGAGATTTCGTTTAATTTTAGAATAATTTTGATGATAAATTAGTTGATATGAATTTATTTTATTTTATTTTCTGAGAGTACTACAACAACCCCACTAGCAGCAGCTGGGACTTCAAATTAAATAAGGAAATTTGTTTAGCTACACATATTTGATTGGTTGTATACTTGTATACCATTTTTTAATTAAAAAATAATACATTTAATTACGGGAGGAGATACTTAAACATTCAACCTTATGAAATATAAATATATTCAGGCCATAAATATTTATTAGAGAGGCAATAATTAATGAACAAAAAATTTTAAAAACACTAATAAAGATCAATATTTAAATTATACAAGATAAAATTTACTAAACAGAAAATGTGTTTAATAATGTATCAATACTATCAAATATGTCTCTTTTAATGAACGTGATCAAACTTTCAGGCAATAAAAAATACCACAGTTAAATAAAAAGTGAGAGAAAGAAATATTATACAAAATAAGATAATTGCTAAAATATTTTAGAAATTTTAATGATTTAAGATCACGTATTAAAATGTCTATTCAAGTAACGATTTTAATTAAAGAAAATTATCGACCCATCTTTTCTACAATCAACGCAATAAATTTAAACTTTTGTTCTAGATGAAATCTCTATTTTTTTAAAAACAATGTATAATTTCGTTGAGTTGATTAAAAGTAGCATAGTTTTTCAAATCTTATTGAAACCATCATATTTTTTTTGAACTATTTTAAGAATATATAATATTAACTTTTAAAAAAACCCTTCCTATTGAATTTGTGTTGGAATTTTATATATAATATAATATATATAAAATATTGTTTGAAAGTAATGTGATTAAAAAACTACATTAATATTTAGTTTCGTTTAAAATTTTATATATAATTAATATATATAATGTGAATTGACACATATACTTTTCAAGAAATGGAATTCGACTAAAAGTCAAATTATTCTTGTAGGATTCGATGCTTTAGGGTTATACAACTAAAACAAAAAGTTGTCACGCAAACCGAGGCCAATAAGAAAAGCTGAAGCATTCGATTCTTATCAGAATTTTGGTGGCTTCTTTTTACAGGAGAGTCGTTACGTTTTTTGTTTTTATATGTTTGTGTCCGTTGGCATTTACATTTCGTTTTTCACCATTTACTAATGAATTAATTTTGAGTTTAATGACTGAATTTATTCAGTTTTTCGTTGAGTTGCAAATTGAACTTCTTTTGTATAGTTTAGTATCCCAAAATCAGATGATAATATTTGATATTTGTTTGAGATATATTATATATGATTAAATCTACCTTTATCCATTGGCTTAAGCTTTTGGTTCAATTGGTGATTTAACATATTCAATATGGTATAGGTCCTGAGATCAAACCTCCATTATGTCAATTGCTCTAATTTCCTCCCATTTAAATATTCCACATATTTGGGTCTTGTGCAAATATCCAAGCCCACATGTGAGGGGGAGTGTTGAGATATATTATATATGATTAAATCTACCTTTACCCATTGGCTTAAGCTTTTGGTTCAATTGGTGATTTAACATATTTAATAATATTCTCTTTTGTATTCTTCATTTCTTTCCATAAAATTTCTTGACTCTTTTCTCTATAAAATTTTAGAGAGTTATTCTAGAGGGGTTCGGTCTGGTTTGTTAGATTTTGATTGTTGAACTAACGAAATGTTTCATTGAATCCCGCCGAGTCGAGTTGCATGCCATTGAACTGCAAACAATTCAAGCGGGAGAATATCGATTTCAAGACAACGCCTTTGACTGTTCTTTGAAAATTTACGCTTGTAAAGTTGTCCCTCAGTATTTCATTCAATATTTATTGTTATTATTTTCTTGTTGGGTTCGTTAGATTTTGATTGTTGAACTAACGAAATGTTTCATTGAATCCCGCCGAGCCGAGTTGCCATTGAACTGTGAACAATTCGAGCGGGACAATATCGATTTCAGGACAACGGCTTGACCATTCTTTGAAAATTTACGTTTGTAAAGTTGTCCCTCAGTATTTCGTTCAATATTTATTGTTATTATTAATATACATAGTTGTGCTAGAGGAGTTCTGTTGGGTTTGTTAGATTTTGATTGTTGAACTAACGAAATACTTCATCGAATCTTCGAGCTGAGTTGTCATTAAACTGCAAACAATTCAAGCTGGAGAATATCGATTTTAGGACAACAGTTTGACCGTGCTTTAAATATTTACGTTTGTAAAGCTATCCCTCAATATTAGTTCAATATTTATTGCTATTATTAATCTGTTTTGTTATTGTAAAAAATACCAATATTAATATACATTATTGATGTTTATTCATTTGAGCTCCGGATCCATCAATCCGATGTTTCGAATCTCTATCTCTTACTTATTGTATAAAATATTACTTTAGTATTAAAAAAAATTCAGATCAAAATCAATAAAAATTCAAATAGCAAAATGAAACCATATCCAAACCTAGATATATTTAATAATTAATGTAATGGATATTTTTAATAGATTGATTCACACACACACACACACATATATATATATATATATATATATGGGATTGAACCAGTTCTTTAAGGGTGGAAGTATATATCTTTAATCTTTGTACTATACCTTGATTAGCATCGATAGATTGTATAAAAAATGGCATAATATCCCATTTTTTTAATGTTGTGAGTTAATATCAAGATCTTCAATAGAAATTATGAAATGCATATGAAAATTTGATCATCTCTATTACAGTGGCTGTCTTATTAAAAAAAATTGCTCTTTTTAAAAAAATAATAATTGTGGAACGTTAAATCAAAAAGGGAAACGTTTATTATTATTATTATTTAATTATGCTACTGATTCCTGATATGCATCAATTAAATCGACAAAAGGATAAACCAAAAAATGTTTAGTTTGGTGCAAGGTACTCAATGTCGACGACTTAACCGAAATGTCGCTGGACATTTCGCTAAAACGGAGGTTCGACATCTCATTGGGGGGGTAACCTCGTTCTTCTCCCAAATCGACGGAAAATCGCCAAATATCGCCGGAAGCACTCTTTCCACCGAAATTTCGCCGGGAAGTCGCCCGTGACGTGTCAGGCGCTAGATGCCCAGCTTCAATTCTTCCACCTCTCCCTAGAAATATCGCTCAATGTCGCTAAGTCGTTCGAAATGTCGTCGGAGTCGCTCGAATTTTCGCTGAGTCCTTATGGGTTGGAGATGAAGTACAGAAAAAATCATTTGTGGAGAGAGAGAGATGAAGGGTCTTGGTGAAGAAGATGAACACTCGAAATAAAATATTGGGAAATGGGTGGCACGTGGCAGTAGGTGGCACAGCAGTATTTTATTAATTATAACAAATTATGGGGTGGCAGTAATTTTTGAGTCAATATTTTTGTTTTATTTTATTTTTATTAATTAAACTATTTATCACTTATATAAATATATTCAACTTAATTATTGAATTACATTTATATAATATCTAATTTTTTATATAATAATAAATAAATGAATGAACCTCCCGATTCACGATATACTATTTAAAAAAACAAATATATATTCCATTTCACGATTTAACAACCTTGAATATATCAAATATCTAATTTGAAAAAATCATTTTTCTAAAAAAAAATCATTAAAAAAAACTCAAAAATAATAATAAACATATTTTAATATGATCTTTCAACATATTTTATTGTACTTATCACATTTTACTATGTTTACTATTATTTATAGGAGTATAATTTTATTATATGATAGATTATGACTTGATTAAATTATTGTGAAATTTTCATTCATAAAGTCTAAAAATTAACCTATATTTCCATAGTTTCCGTGATTTTTCCGGTAATGTCCGTCGACATCGATATTTCCGTTAATTTGAAACTCGACATTCCCGTCGACATCGATATTTTACTCCTTGGTTTGGTGAGCTTTCTTCCTAATCATTAACTAGATTAGATGGCGTAATGTTAGGTATTAATATTATATGAACATCTTTTCTACTTCTTTATCACTTTATTAATCACAAAAAGTGACATCGATAGTACACCCCAATTAAGTTTTACCCCGACCCCGCCCCAATTAAGTTTTTACCCCGGCCCCAACCCCACCCATTTAATTGTCGGGGTCGGGGTACCCTGATCACACACGTTTAAAAATTAAGTAAAAGAAAAAAGAAAGGAAAAAAATAAATAAATAAATAAAGTGGACTACTGTCCCATGCGTGGGTGGGGTTTTGGGGGTGGGGGATTTAAAAAAAATAAAAAATTTAATACTAATCGGGGTCGGGGCCTCGACGGGGTCCAATCCCCATCCCGTTTACTAAACGGGGCTATATATGTGACCCGACCCCGACTAAGCATTTAAATGGGGTGGGGCGGGGCGGGTTCGCGGGGTATCGGGGTCGGTGTTCACCCCTACACCCCACCAGCCACCCATGTTCTTCATTCTCTTTAGGATCGAGTTTTATTTCACTCACTCAATATCTCAAAATTGAAAGGTTAAATTATACCGTAAAGTCTTCAATTTTTAATTTGAATTAGATTTCATGTTCCATTTTTTTTGTAATTTTTTTTATTGGTCTCCATTTAATGACATGTAATTTTGACATTGGCTTAAATAACTACATAGCAATTTGTAATTTGATAAATTTTATCTTTCTACAAATCTTCCTTTTCGAGGTTTATACATGAGTTTGATCGCGGGTGATCTAAAAAATATATGTAATCACATTTTTATGTCAATTTTTTTATTTGACACTTTTTTTTATCAACCTAATCAAAATTATTTTTGATTTGACAAGTTTTTTTAGTTCCACATACTTTGTGGAATTAATTTTTATCAAATTAATCAAAATATGAATTTTGCTCAATATTGTGATTGAATTGTTGAACTTTTTTTTAATCCATCATCTATTTTATGGTAACAAAAATTAACTCCACCTTTTTTAATGGAATTTAATTCGTTTAAAATTTAATATAGGAATTTGAATTTAGAAGGACTTTTTTTTTTTAGCAACAAATACCCAAGCACGGGTAATTAGGAGATCAAATCAGAAGACAACTTTGCCAGAAACCAAGAAGGAAAATGGGATCTCCACAAAATCGAAGATTCCTCATAAATTGCTAATTTTGCAAGAAAATCTATAGTTAATTTAGACGAGAGTATGAAATTCTTCTACCAGTTAATTTATCTGAAGGTAAATTTTGTTTTCTACTTAATTTTTATATATAACTCAATTTATTTGATGCGGAAAAAAAATATTTGTTTGAAATAGAATTTGAACCTGGAAGAATTCTAATTTCAAATGGGATTTAAACTTTTAATAGATCTGGCTTTTTGATCAAATGTATTATCCTCTTTTATTAAGATCAAGATAACCACCCTCCTAACATATACTTTCAAATTCTAATGACCTTCATTTTCTTGATTATACACATAAAGTCCTCATGTATATGATTCTCTTCTGTCAGTGTAAAGAAAAAAAAAAAGAAAGAAATCATTACAATACATAAATCACACTTTTGTCATATTCCATCTTGACCATTTAGCTTTAATTGCTTGGATGAGATAAGTTTTTCTTCACATCTTCAGCAAATTAGTGGGTCATGTAATTAATAAAAAAATCATACATTTATTATTTTTATTTTGTTTTATATAGGATAGTCCGGAAGAGTTCCTCTAGACCGGTCCAGAAGTAAGTATGTTCCTTATAATATTAGAACCAAACAATAAAATAACTTACCACTAAACACTTTTTATCAAAGTACTTAGAATAAAAATATATTAGTCAAAATCACTAATTTCACAAACACTCCTAAATAAGCTCTTCCTGTTTTTTTTTTTTTTTATACTTTGAACAAATAGTCGTCATTACTCTCTATTAAAGGATGTGTTCTTTTATTTATTTTCATAAATAGTCTAATTCTTTATGGCCCCTTGCTCAAAATGAAGTATGTTCTATATTTGTAAAGGATGTGTTCTAAAATAATTATTTATTTATTTTCATAAATAGACACAATTCTTTATTTAAAAGATGTGTTATTTGATTTTAATAAGTTTTAAACCCCCCCTTTTTTTTTTTTCCCAAATACTTTTTAAAATCTTATATTTATAACTTTTAAATTCCCTAGCCACTTAATTTCCCATTCTTTTTATTTAAAAGATGTGTTATTTGATTTTTGTAGTAAATAAATACCACTTTTATGACTTTTTAAATAGCCACAAATCTATACTATCTATATAAGGAATTTAAGGAGAGAAACTTTTGAATTCTCACTTTACCTCTCTTAAATCATCACGTATGAAATATAATATTAATTGTTAAAAAAGTCATGTTGATAAAGAAGGTTCAATTATTGAGTTTCTTTTCCAGAACATCAAAGGACAAAATTTTAATGCTGCTGAGTTGTGGAGCCAATTCAAAGACTCAAAAAAAAAAAAAAAAAAATCATAAATACCCCTTAATTAAGTATGGTTTTTAAAACTTTACTAATAAAAAAATTAGTTTTTTTTTTCTACTCTTAATTGGTAGTTTTATATATTTTGTTGTAGTATCTCACCAATAAATTGTAGTCATTTGTTAATTTAGGGTAGTTTTGAAAAGTCTAATGACATTAAGATACTTTTGATAACTTAAATTGTAAAAGGGATAGTTATGAAAATTACCGAAATTATTAAATCAATTTGAAGCCCAATAATTTGAAGCCCAAATAAAGGCCCACCTTAACATCACTTCCTATGTACGCGCATGTCATGGCTTAGCAAAATAAAAATAACAAAATGTGACCTAGGTGGTGATTTTGCATCAGCGTTAAACAACAAAAGAACAAGGTGATTTTTTTCTACGAAATTTCATTGGGTGGCAAATTTTTACGTAATATTTGTAAAAATATCAACTCAAAAAAGTATTTATAAATATAGTAATTTTTACCATGTTTATCAGTGATTTATATATTTATTAGTGATAAACTTAGTGTAAAAATATGTAATTCAATGTTTATCACTGATAAACCCGATCAAAAATTGTTATATTTACAAATATTTTTTTGAGGTTTTATTTTTACAAATATTACTAATAAATTTACTAGATTTTTAAATGCCCCTTTTTTTCTCATGGCCGAAGACGTGTGCCTGAGGCCATCCCCATGGCTACTGAGCGCTGCGGTCAATTGGAGTTTGTTCAACGACCATCTTATTTGGGTTAATTTGAGAGTTTATTCGTATCGAGAGAAGATAGAGAGGGGACAACTCTTTGAGCGACTTTCAAAGGTTATGTAATGGTAACTCTTTTTTATTCGTTTCATTGATGTAATTTTCTAGAGTTGCAAAAGATCAATTGAGAATGTGTATAAATTTCTGGTGTCATTATTTTCTTTTTTTCTATTTTATTTATTCTTTGTCGTAATAATATTCATAGAATTTAACAACTGAAAATGGGAAAAAAAACAAAAATAACCCTTCTATATTGGAAAAATCATATATTTCAATATTCATGGATATAAGACTAACACTCTCTCCCTTCTTCCATCCGGCTGATTGCGAGAAGTTGAATTCTTATACAGATCTTTAATAGGTACGAAATTTTTATTTAGTTAATTTGTTTCCAAGCTCATATCATATGAATTCAAATAGTTTCCTATCCTGTTTTTGTTGAACTATCAATTGGTCGATTTCAATGGCTTCCCTCTAAATATGAGAGAGCATGAACAATATAGAAGGATCACAAATATGAAGAATTAAAAGGGCAAACATTCATCTATTAAAATTGTTTCTCAGAAAGGGTCTTCATAGAAATACATTGATAGGAATTGAATTCTCCAATTTCTGTATATTTTTTGTATTCTATTATTATTATTATTATTAATAACTAATCTTTATGTTTATGTTTTTTCTCTGTTTTTTTGAAATACTATATTTTAAACACGTGCGATGCACGTGAAATTTTAAATGGTAAAGTACTATTTTTACCTCTCTAAGTTATTGTATTATAGTAATGACATTTAAAATCTAGATAATTATTTGGTAAGTGGTATTTTTGTAAAAAAAAACTCATATTAATTTGTATATTAAATATCATATTTATAATAAAATTTAATAATATTAAATCTATTTTTTGTTATCATTTGATTGTTTCTCATTGCATATTTGAATCAAATGTAAGTAATTTCACATCTTCTTATAAACAATAAAAATATATGTAAAAAAAGACAAAAAAGAACAAACAGAATATTAAAAAATGAAATACACTATTGATAAACAAATATCTTTGATTAAAGTTTTATTTGGTATAAATCAAGTATTATGTTAACGTTTTATATATTTGAATATATATAATTAAAAAAAAAAACCCTCTAATTCCGCCTTATACATATATTTCTCACAAATCCTCTTTTCCATTTATCTCATATGTTTCCCTCTTGTTAAAATTGCATTAAATTTGTCTTAAAATTACATAAAGCAACTCTTAATGCTAACGATTTGGGAGTCCAAGTGAAGTGATAATAAAAACTTAAAAGGTTAAAGCTTCCAAAAGACTGAAGATGGAGTGTGTCGTTGTGATGATCATATCTTCAAATGTCACTCAGTTGATGATCAGGTATAAATATTATATCAAATAATTCAAACAATTAAAATTTACAATATGCATTACTAATAACACATATCTAAGTAATTCACTAAATTTAGAATAAAATTAATTTTATTAATCATTCTAAAACAAACAATCATATGAATTTAAGAACAATAACAATTACATGAATTTGAAAAGAGAAAAGACACACATTTGATTTCAACTACAAATTGAAATGAAAAAAGAAAACCAAAGATAATAAAGAATAATACACTCTAGTAAATAAGAAAGAGTAAAAGTATTTATTCACCGCTAAAAAAGAGTATTTACTCACAAATTAGAAGGGACATTCTCTATTCCTCACCCGCTGAAGCCTACCGAGACAACGCACCCTTGACCTTGTCAGTCTCTTCTTCATTTATATTTATAGTAAAGAAAAGGAGTCCAAAAGGCTGTCAAACAAAAGGTTCTAAATAGATTTTTAGGAATACCAATTTTCATACTTAATTAACTAAAAGTACTACATTAATGATAATAACCAAATAATGGTAAATTTTTGTAACCGATGTACACTTTAAAATAATTATATAAATTTTTTTTTCTGTTATTAAACCAATAGTATATGAAAGGTCACGCTATCGTTTTTTCTAATCCATTGATAGAAGCCCAAAATCATAAATGCACTCTAAAATATGCATTAAGAGAAAATATGTTAAAACGGAAAAAATGATAATACTAATAGTATGGGAACAAAAAATAATTGTGAGCAAGACCGTTCCTACAAAAATAAGGGCCCAGTACGATATATAAATTTGGGCCTCGATTATATAATCCCTAATATAAAAAACCATAAAAATATATAAATAAAAAAATTATTTCTATTAAAACACGATATCAATAAAATAATATAATAAAAAAATAGCATAAAATTATCAAACTAGTATAAAAAAAAATATAAAAATTGAACTTTAAGCTTATGTTTGGGATTGAACTCAACTCATAATGGCAGATGACATATAAAGATATTGTAGGGAGAAGGTCAGCCAACACGACTCATAATAAATTTTCATTTAGATATTATTAATACTAAATTTTTAATTCAATATTTGGGACCCCCAAATCTCGGGGGTCCTGTTCGGTCGCACCAGTTGCACCATGCCAACGACGGCCTGATTGTGAGTGAAATAAATTTTAAAAAATTAATAAATAATTAATTGATAATAGTAATTAATTATAGGTAATGACACACTTTGTAAATTTAAGAAATAGTAAAAGGGTATAATAGTCTAAAAATGATTTCTTATCATTCCCACTTTTAATATACTAGGTTTTTCACACGTGCCATGCACGTGGAGCACGTGATTTGTCTTTCAAATTTTATAATAAAAATGTCAATATTATTATGAAGTTATTTTCTCACCTAATATTTTAAAAATTCAAATTTTATAATGAAATGGAAGAAATTAACGTAACTCATATTAAAAAATATCTTTAAGATGAAAAAAACTTAAATTTCATGATTTTATATCATCTTGTTACTCATGGATGATGGATACATGTAGATGACTAAAGATTAATAATGATTTTATATCATCTTGTTACTCATACCTAATATTCATTTCCTTTCCATAACTCTATCCTCAAACATCTAGTTTTTTGTTTTTTAAATTGGTGTGTTAGTTCATCTCCATTTACATGTATATATATAGTAAATTAAAAGTGAAAATTTCAATAAATTTTTAATTCAATTAGTGAGTTACAAAACCTTTCTACTACTAATTTATTTGGGGTATTACAAGATGGAATGCTATGTCCTTTGGTTTTGATGTTTTAAAAAACTAATCACACTAACGTAATTATATATTTAAATTAGAGAGAAAATTGTTTTAGTGTGTGTTTTCCCCTGCTTGACCTAGTCTTAATATAATTTAAAAAAAAAGGAATTAGGAAGGGAAAGGTTTGTTAGAGAATAGTAGACGAAAAGTTATTAAAAATTAATTTGATTGTTGGGGTTTGATTTTAAATTTAATAAGTCTATGAAATTATTTATTTTATAAATATGACCAATAAATTATTACTAAATTAATTTTTGAAATAAGCTCATGATAAAATATATTTGAAATATTTATTGAATGAAGACAATTTTAGTTTATTGTATTTAATTAATTTAATAATAAGAAAGTATATTTAGAAAAATTTAGATAGTATAAAATATGTTTATTGTATTTAATTAATTAGTAATAATATTCAATTATTAATAATAAGAAAGTATATTTAGAAAATTTTAGATGGTATAAAATTTGTTTATTGTATTTAATTAATTTAATAATAAGAAAGTATATTTAGAAAAATTTAGATAGTATAAAATTTTTTTATTGTATTTAATTAATTGGTAAAAAAATGATTATTAATTTCGAATGATGGCATTATAGAAATTTAAATAAATTATAAGGGTAAAAATGAAAATCAAAAGTTTTTCCTCTAAGCCACTTTTTAGTTAGTATAGTAATAGATTAAAGATTAAAGATGTAATATGATATAATATAATATTAGGTATTATAAATATTTATGTATTGAATTAATATGATTACTATGGTCAGAGCAAATTAAAGGAATAGGAAAAAAAGGATTGAAGTAGAAACAATGGAATGATGCTTTTGGTGGCCACGACTGCAGCAGAAACAATGGACTCCCGTAGTAGGAGTGTGATTTAATAATAACTCGAAGTAGAATGATGTATTTTATATTTATCTCTTATATTTCAAACCAACCATATGCATTTTCCATCAAGATCACATAATACCCTTGTTACTTTGTATTGAAAAAAAAGCTAGATATATATTTTATTTTTTTAAAAAGATATAGAGAAAAGGAAATTAAAGAGACCAAATTGAATTAACATTTGAAACGTTTGGGAGAGTTGGAAGACAATCTCTATCTAGAATATATATTTTTTTTTTTGTTAAAAAAGAAAGCTAGCTTTCTGAATTCCTCCACATGCTTGCTTTTTTTTGTAGTCCGTCTCACTCGTTCCCATAATTTATCATGGGTATCGATATACTGCACCTCCCAAGGGAAGTTGACAGATGATCGGAAGAACCTTAAAAAAAAATGTTCTCACTCATATGGTATCATTATCTTGATAATTATGAGGATCCATCTCAAAACCAATTAATAATGAGAGGAGTACCACATGAACAACACTAATCATTTTTTGATGTGGGATTCTCAATACATTAGAACCTTGGTTTGGTTTCCGATTTTACCTAAAACCGGACCATGAACAACGCTAATCATGACAACTTTTTTTAACTTTATTTAAAGACAAAAAAAAAAAAGAGACAGTAAAAAACGCATATGGTTGTAATATAATCAAATAATAGGGGTGTTATTTGCCATTTTCAAACCATTTAGCTAAAACTATATAAGTATTATTTACATTTTTACCCTTTAGATTGTCCCGTAGATCCTAAGTTTATTATCATTCATTTATATCTAGCGAAAGAATCCTTTAGCTCAAACCCAAACTCACCAACTTTGATAGAGAAATTTGCAGCTACATTGTATAACTTTTTTTTTTGATAAATATTATACATTATTGTATAAAACTTACAATTATGAATCTTTATAAAAATAATTTTAATTATAAAATATTTCAAATTATATTATTTACAGATTAATTTTAATAAATAATATTTGGTTCATGTCATAATCATTGATTTACTTAATTTATATTTTCAATTAATAATAAATCATAATAAATATTCTATAATTTTTTTAACTGTTATTTTATATATAATTTTATTTTATAACTTCTATTCCAATTCAAGGATTTTGCTTCAATGACACACGAATTTGGGCACTTTTTTCATTAGCCAGTCACTTTTCATATCATATACATGATCTTATCTTCTTTAACTCATAAGCAAAAAGATAAATTCTTTCTTGTTAGACCTACTTCTCAGTTTAGTCCTGATTAATTTCTTTTAAGAATGTAAATCAAAATTATTTATCAGATTTGATTACTAGCCCACGGAATCACTGTTGTAACAGTTTGAGCATGAAGCAGTAGCAAAAGACAGAATTGTAAATAAACAGTGAGTAAAGAAGAGATCGACACCGAAAATGATTAACGTGAGAAACCTCCAACTAGTAAAAACTCACGGGGCCTCGCCTAGAAAAAGTTCACTAGAATCATTAGTCGTTCAATACAAATATAAATCAAAAAGCACAAAATAAAAAGAACTTTTTCTTTGTTTTTGTCTTTGATTTATCCTTGCAACCACGACGTCAACAATGGATTCGATCACAAGCTCCCCTTGTGACGATTTGATTCAAGAACTTCCTGTTCTTATTCTTATCACCACAAGCTCCCCTTGTGAGAATGACGTCCCGAAACAAGATCTCCTTGTACATAACTTTCACGAGAAACTCTCTTCCGTGATTTGAAGTTGTAGGACTTTTTTTCTCAAGAATCTTTCAACTTGAAGCTTTATTGAATGTAGATGGTTGAAATACTTTGAAGCATACTCATCAAAAAGAATTCTTGCAACGGAATAATACTAATAACATAGGCAAATATCAGTCATCAAAAGCTTAACTAGATACATGATAAACAGCCCAATATATAAGCATTATTTCGAAAACCACTGCTGGTAAGAGACAACAAGAACAAAGTTGTAGACGGGCCAGCCAAGATCCAAACAAATTTGATCAATCAGTCCCTAAATGAATTCAATCAAGTAGCTGGTGATTTTGTACCTTTAATTACATTCCATGCGTGAATTACTTTGAGAGAAAGCGAGCAAAACTTCCCAAAGGAATAGGGAGAGCAATCAGTAACAATAAAAGGAAAGCTTGAAAGATTAAAGAGGAGATTTGGGATTTATTGAAATCTTCCAGCCAATTAATAAGGAAAAAAGATACACATTTTTCTTTTTATTTATGACTAAATAAAATGCCAAAATTGAATATTAGAAAAATTCTTTTTAAAATGATTTTTTCAACATTTCTTGCAAAAGTTTTAGCGTAACTCAAAGGTTTATTCAACTCTATAATTAAATTAAAATGTTGTTTGTCGCTTAATATCCATACTCAACCGCGTTTGGTGTGCCAAAAAATCTCAGCTTATTTTTTTTTTAAATTAATAGATAAAAGTTTTATGTTTAGTTTATTTATTTTTTATAATACTTAACAATTAAGTTGTGTTTGTGCCTGGCGAGAAAAATCTGTGATGAGAAATTATAATTTATACTACTGTATTTTGAGGTTTATGGCAAATTATAAAGGGTGAATTTCACTAATAATCAAAAAAATTATGGATATATCAAATATACCGGATGTTTTTATTAAATATCAATAGTACCCAAAACCGCCACCGGCCAAATTAAATTACATTATGAAAGGACAAACATACCCCTAATTTAATTTCTCCTTAATTTGTATAAAATTTAAGGAAATTTATAAAATCCCTTAAATTTTACAAAATTAATAGAAAAATCAAATCAAAACAAAAATAAAAACTATAACAAAAATAAAATAAAAAATCTTCAAACTTCTAACTTGTTCTTCAACCTTCTGACTTCTTCTTGAAGGAAAATTGAATGTCTTTCTTGTTCGTCATCATAAAAAATACAGAGATAAAAAGTAAACAGTACTTAAAATTGATACCAGACACAAAAATTGATGAAACGGTTTTGAAAACATATGTAAATAGGCTTTTAAGATAAACATTGAATAAAAATAAATATTTTACTAAAAGTAACTTATCTACAAAATACATAGAAAGCGAGTTCAACGAGAATTGAAAGGTAAATTTTTTTATAAACAGTTTACTTTTAGTAAACCTTTATTTAGGAAAATTCGAATGTCCTTCCTATTCGTCCTCCTACAAAATACAGAGATAAAAAGTAAAAACGAAAGAGAAAAACAATTCATTCAGAGATAGAGCGAAGGCACAAAATTGGAGATGAAAAAAAATCAAAGTTTCTATAGATATGTAAATAGAAAATAAAAATAAATGTTGAACAAAAATAAACATTTACTTAAAAGTACCTTTGTTGCTGCTTTCTTTCTCGATTGTACAGCAACACGAGCCATAACAACGATCACCTTCGTCGATTTCTCAGATACAAAGAAGGCCGATTTCGTTTCAAAATTGAAACAATACTATCATACCAAAATGCTATGACCTATACTATATTACAAGATCTAAAACAAAAGAGAGAAAAATAAACTAACAAAAAAGACAAACTTTAAGTTTAAGGTTCAAAGTTAATGGGTGAAACAACATTTCTTGACACTTTGCCATCATGGCCAAATGAAAAGAAAGATCTTCGAATTCTGCTACTACCCTGAATCGAACTAACATCACTACCTCCCCTCTTCTGCATCGCCTTAATCGCCAAATACTATCAAAGGAGAACCCAGCATCCTTACTGCTCTAGGCAATGAAGAGCTAAGGATAGCTAAGGTTGAACAAGAACTCCAAAATTGGAGTATTCCTAAGGTAGACCTAAAGAAAGTCTACTACCACAGCACCTTCAACCTGATGACTAGAGATGTCATCAAAATAATGGATATGAACGTCCCTGTTACTACGGACGCAGAAGCTCTTCATCTTTTCTCAAAGGAGACTATACTCCAGCACAGAAAAGAATTCAAATACATCCATATTGGATTAATCCAAGTTGCAGTCAAACCTCTTTTCCGTCTCGGATTAGATTCTCCAATCCTTATCTCCTTACGAGATGAAAGATTTAAAGAATATACAGACAGTTTGTTGGGGGTCATAGAATCCAACTTAGAAACTGGTCCTGTATATTTGATTGCTTTCCAAATCATTCTCTTTCCCTTTTTGATCCTTACATTTTATCTTCATTAATGTTGAGAATCAACACAAAAGACTTAAAAATGGAAGAAATATCACTCTCTGTAGTGATTATATTTAGGATGTGTTATAAGCTTATGCACACTAACATATCTCCAAAAGCTCTTAAATCTTCTCCGAAAGGTGAGACTATCCTGATTGAAGTCAACACCGAAAAAGCTTCGGTTAGAATCCCTAAAAGGATTCCTTGGGATCAAGTAACCTGGAGAACAAAATGGAGTCTTGAAGGAGCAACGAAGCCTGTTCCTCCAAAGAAGAATTTAGCCAGTATTGTTGAATTTCCTGATGGAAGAGTTGAAATTAACTTTTCAGATGATTCAACCACTACTCCAAAAATAAAGAATTTCATGAATTCAAGACCAAGTACTTCTGAATACAAATCAGAAGCCCCTAAAAGGATTGCAAGATGCAATTCTATGAACGTCAAGTCAGTAGACTTTGACCAAGTTATCCCTGACATCAGATATGAAGAAGGTCAATGATCGTGCTCTCCAACTCAAACTGACATGGAAACACCATCAGTTTTCAACTCAATAAATGTCTTAAAGACACATTTTTCTCCTGACATGGAGAAACTCAAAGCAGAATACCTTTCCAAGGACAACAAATTCTGTAGAGAATCTTTCTTCAATGCTTATAGTTCTGAAGAAAGAGAACAATTCAAATCTAGCTAGAAATAAACAATGCAAGAGCTGGAAGTAGAAATTCCTTTCTTTTGTTGGTTCGCCAGAAGAGAAAAATACAAGAAGAAAGTCAATCATATCAAAAAATCTCAATGGAAGACTAAGAAAGGGATAATATCTTCCTACCATCCACCACTCGAAGAAATCGAGTTTCAATCCACCTATGGTCACGAGATCACAGGGAGTCCCTTCAAACAAATGGATAAAAAAGATATAGTAGATCCTGTCTCTAAAGGGATATCCAACATACAGATTCAGAACAACTATTCAAACAAGTTGCTATCTACCATGGCTCGTCAACTTGACAGAATAGAGGAATCTGTTCACGATAGTAATCTGAAGCAGTCGATAAGCTTCCAAAACGGATTCTATCCTAAAGCTAATCCGACAGTACCTATGTTTCGACCAGCTGAAGTCGAAGTTAAAATGATCCCCAAAAATAAAGAAATGCTAAGAAAAATTGAAGAAATGATGGGAAAGCTCAACATATCTTCAACTACAAAAGCATCTACATCTTCTCAAGTAAATGTGTTAAATGAGCAAGATGAGTTGATAGATCAAATGATCCAAAGAGTACCTTTACTCTCTGAAGAAGTTCAAGGCTTTGAATCAGAAGCCGAGAAAGCAAATCAGATTCAAAGAATATACCGATCAAAGAACCAATCACAAGGCAATACCTGAAATTGGTATAGAAGACCAACTTTTCCAGATCTTCAGTATGAAGAAAAGCCGTTTGTCACGTCAAATTCTTATGATGGGCAATCAATTATCGAATGGAATATTGATGGATTATCTGAATATATGATCCTCAACGTTCTACATGAAATGCTAATTGCAGCCTCTGCTTTCAAGACAAATGGTCATGAAGATCATGATGTTGCAGGAATCCTAACTGCAGGATTCTCAGGACAACTCAAAGGCTGGTGGGACCATTTTCTTTCAGGAGATGAAAAAACGCAAGTCTTAAGTCATGTTACAATGACAACTAAGAACAAAGAAATCAAAGTAGAAGGACAACCTTCAAGGTGGGAAACAAAAGAAGAACCAATCCACGATGCTGTCAATACTCTCCTATATTTGATAGCAAAACACTTTTTGGGAGTTCCTGCAAGTCACCAACAAAGAGCTGAAAGCCATCTCCAGAATCTCCACTGTCCAACTCTTCAGGACTTTCGATGGTACAAAGATACTTTCCTCTCAGAAGTATACATGAGGACAGATTGCAATTCTCCGTTTTGGAAAGAGCGGTTCGTTGCAGGATTACCTAAGTTATTTGCAGAAAGACTTAGGATTTTTCTCAACTATAAATTCCAAAGAAATATCCCATGGGAAACTCTGACCTATGGTGAACTAATAAATTTCGTTGTTTCTGAAGGCATGAAGCTATGCAACGAAGTCAAAATCCAAAACAAGATTTCTCATTCTAAAGGACCTGAGAAACGTGAATTAGGAGCCTTTTGTGAACAATATGGTCTTCCTAAGTTTGAAGCCCTTTCTAGAGTCAAAAGGAGACAAGCAAGGCAATTCACGAAAAGAAATCTTCCAAGTTCCAGTTCAAATAGGAACTACCAAAAAGCTCAATCTGATGAAAAGAAAAGAACAAGCAGGCATTATGATCGCAAAGGAAAACCCTCATCCCCTCGCAATAAAAAGGATGTTCAATGTTACAAGTGCAGAAAATTTGGCCATTACGCCACGGCTTGTAAAATGAAGGCAAGAGTCAACCAACTTGAAATCGAAGAAAAATTCAAGCAAGAATTACTTCAAGTATTCAAAACTGATTCAGAATACTCTGAAGACGAAGACAATTAAGCTTTAGCTTTGGAAAATCAGTTTGACTCAGACTCAGCACAAAGTTCAGATCGCAATTGCGGAAAAATCCTCTGTGATCACAACAATCAAAATTGTATAAACGTTCTCACACAAGACTAAGAGCTCCTTTTTGAGGCAGTTGCCAAGCTAGATGACGAAGCACTCAAAGCCTCCATTTTAAATCGGCTCAAAGAATCCATTAAGTCTAACACATCCAAAAAGAATAAAGATTTTTCTCCTTATTCAATGAAAGTTGTGTATGAAAAATTCAAAGCTCCAAGAGAAACAACAGTCGCTGATCTCTAAAGAGAAGTCAACGAAATTAAAAAGGAGGTGTCTCAACTTCGTGCAGAGACAAACAAAGGATTGGCTCGAGCACACTCTAAGATAGCAATTCTCAAGTATATGAGAAAGAAAGAAGAATCCTCAGATTCCTCAGACACTGAAGAAGCTGAACCTTCTAACAAGAAAGATGACAATACAAACGAAGAAGAGTTCATCAATACAATCACTCAAATCGTACTCCGAGATTACCCTCAGAGTTCATGATCACAAATTCAATGTGATCGCTCTTATTGATTCAGGAGCAGATCAAAATTGCATTCTGGAAGGAATTATTCCGTCAAAATACTTTGAGAAAACTACAGAACATCTCACAGGAGCAAACGGACAGTCTATGAACATCAAACATAAGTTGTCAAAGGTGCATATCTGCAATCAGGGAGTTTGCTTTCAAAATACTTTTCTATTGGTAAAGGATTTGAGTAATCCTTTGATTCTAGGAACTCCTTTCATCACCCAACTATTCCCAATTCAAATAATAAATGAAAAGGGAATTGTCTCGACCGTTGCAGGAAGGGAAATCGTATTCAAATTCTTTAAGCCTCCAAGGTGCTATGAGGTCAATTCGGTCAAGGTTATCCAACGAAAGGAGAAGCAGATCACTTTTCTTAAAGAAGAAATTAGCTTCAAAAGAATTGAAGAAAATCTCAAAAGCCCAATCCTTCAAAAGAAAATCCAAAGTTTTCAATCCAAGATCGAAAAGGAAGTTTGTTCCAATAACCCAAATGCATTTTGGGCCAGAAAACAACATGTTGTTAAACTTCCTTATGTCAAAACTTTCAACGAAGCCCAAATACCAACAAAGGCCAGGCCCATCCAGATGAACAGTGATCTTTTAACTCATTGTAAAAAAGAGATAGATGATCTCCTTCAAAGAAAGCTAATTCGGCCCAGTAAGAGCCTATGGTCATGTGCAGCCTTCTATGTCAATAACGCCGCAGAACAGGAACGAGGCGTGCCAAGATTAGTGATCATCTACAAACCTCTAAATTCTGTTTTAGAATGGATCAGATATCCAATCCCAAACAAACCAGATCTTTTGAAAAGAATCTCAAATGCCAAAGTATTCTCAAAATTTGCCATGAAGTCAGGATTTTGGCAAATTCAGATAGCTGAGCAAGATAAATACAAAACAGCTTTCAATGTCCCTTTTGGACAATATGAATGGAACGTTATGCCATTTGGGCTAAAGAACACTCCATCAGAATTCCAGAAAATCATGAACGACATCCTAAACCTCGTTCAAGAATTTTCTATTGTCTATATCGATGATGTCCTCATATTTTCATCCAACATAGACCAACATTTCAAACACCTCAACAGATTCCTTGAAATCATTAAACTTAATGGTTTAGTCATTTCATTACCCAAGATTAAATTATTCCAGACAAAAGTCCGTTTCCTTGGTTTTGAAATCCATTTGGGATTAATCAAGCCCATTCAAAGATCCATTGAGTTTACTTCTAAATTTCCAGATAGGATTCTGGATAAGACCCGGTTACAGAGATTTCTATGGTGTCTCAATTATGTGTCCGAATTCATAAAGGATCTAAGGCCCATTTGTAAGCCATTTTTTCAAAGATTGAAAAAGCAGCCAGCACCATGGATGGATAAGCACACCGAAGCCGTCAAATCAATAAAAGCATTAGTAAAAAAGATTCCCTGTCTCAGTCTAATCGACGAAAAAGCAGAGCTTATTGTAAAGACAGATGCATCCGACATAGGATATGGAGGAATCCTCAAACAGTGTAGAGATAAGAAAGAATCCGTAGTGCGATTCCACTCTGGCATTTGGAATAGTGCTCAAACAAATTACTCTACAGTAAAGAAGGAAATTCTGGCAATTGTTCTATGTGTGCAAAAATTTCAAGGAGACCTTATCAACAAGTCCTTTACAATCAAGACAGATTCAAAAGCATCTACTTTCGTGCTACAGAAAGATGTAAAGAATCTAGTTTCAAAACAAATCTTTGCCAGGTGGCAAGCTATATTGTCTTGCTTCGACTTCACAATCTTGCCTATAAAAGGAACCAATAACCCCCTTGCAGATTATCTGTCAAGAGAACATCTTTCAACAACACTTCCTTCTTAATGGCTCCCAAAAAGAAAAAATCTCTCGATTCAGCCTCTTCCTCCAAAGGAAAGGCACCTGCTAAACAATCACCCTCTCCCATGAGAGTATATCAATATGCCCTCACTGACGATGAAGGATTTACCCCAGTAATCCGAAATCGTCGAGGAATTCATATAGGACCTTCGGATCCACCGATGCCTTCTGCATCACTTGTTTCAAACCAGGGTTCTTCAAACCCTAAAACTTTTTCTCAAGCGGTAATTCCGTTACCAAGATTTATCCCTCAGCCGGAAATCCAAGGCTACTTCAAAAAGTCCAGACCATACACTGACTACCACCTTGAACCCGAGTTCGAGGCAAAAACCCTTTTGGAAACAGCATCCCGAGTTTTTCCAAAAGAATTTAATTTCCTTCCCTTCAATCTTCAAAAGACAAGGAAATTTTATGAGTTAATCTTGATAGACTCCAAGTCAGCTGAGATTACTCATACTCCCGATAAGCGTGATCCTTCCGTGATCGCCTATTCCAAACTCAAAATTTTCATAATCATAACTCCTTCAAAATGAAATCAGGAGTTATATACTGACAAAAACTTTTCAATCTGATTCAATCCTCAATCCTACAACTATCAAGACTATATCCATGCTTGGACTATAATCCTCTGGTTAAAAAATGCCGACCATTCTTGGTTCGTCCAATTTTGTGGAAATGCCCACAAAACACAATTACCTCTCTGGTTCACAACCTGGTGGACTACATTTAGTTTACTACAAGAGATTCTTCCTGTCCCAATCCAAGAATCCCTCCACTATTTCTCAAATTATATTTGGAAGAACTCTTTTCCTACCTCCCTCAGATTCTCTATCATCTTCCAGATACCATGGATAATCTGTTGGGGCCACAACATCATAACATATGATGGTATCAAATACCTAGTCAAAGACATCTTCATCAAATGGTGGGAAAAATATACTTTCGACCATGCCAGGGTTTTTAAAGTTAAAGAATGGTTCGAAAAGAATGCTCATCAACAAGACCTCTCGTTAGTTCATCAACAAGAGCTCTCAAAAGAAAAAACGGCTTTAATGGCTCAAATGGCTCAGGCAGCCACAAAAGCCGATCTCAACAGAATCATTGTGCAGGCCGCAAGTTCCAAATCAGCAAAAACACCTTCAATAGGTTCCGCGATCTCCCTCGGAGACGACGATGACCCATTTGATCCTTACGAACTTTACAGTCCTTGTAATCCCTACTTGGACCCAAATGCAAATATAATATTTGATTTAGATTATAAAAAAAAAAAAGAACAGAAATAGTCCACATGTTTCATCTTTGCACCGTTCTGCCAGCTTCCGTCCGCCACTCAACAGTCGGGTATTCCAGGCCGCCTACGAGTGTGTAAGACAGTTGGTTAACTTGACAAGTGGTAGTTCCGACGCCATTGGGGACAACAACCGTTGCTAATCACTAATCCGAAAATAATGATAAAGTACCTTTATTAAAGCATCTTTAACAAAGCTACTTTAGAGGGGGAAGAAGACATGCACGCCACCAACTCCACCATTATCATTATTGTATTTTGTCCTTTTGTAATTATTTTTTTTTTTTTTTTTAAAAAAGGGGCAGGGGCGGCCCCCCCCCCCCTCTTTTTGACAACCATTTGACTAATCCCATTTTTTTGTTTGTTCATAAAGTAAAGGTGATTTAGAAAGGTGTTTTAAAGTCATCTTTAATCAAAGCTACTTTAGAGGGGAAATAAAGGATCATCGAGCACGCCACCAAGCTCTCTTCCCTTCTCTTTCTTCTCTTTCCTTTCCTTTCTTGTGGTAAACCTTTTTATGAGATAGATACTCACCTTATTGAAGACATTTCCATATAGAAGAGGTTTTTTATTTATTTATTTATTATGATGTCAGTCATATAGGTCGGCAACTAGCTTTCTGAATTCCTCTAACTAATGCATGCTTTTTTTGGAGTCCCTCTCACTCTTTCCGATGGGAACTTGTCGTATGTAATGGAAGAATCTCGAGGAAAAAAAATCACTTATGTAGTAGGATTATACTTTCATATATGTTTGGGTGAGGTTTTTCATACTTTTATATATTTTTTATTTTAATTATAGATTATAAAAGTTAAGAGAACATATATATTGAATTAATATGAAAGTAGTTAGGGTAAAATACCTCTTTAGTTTCTGGGTTTTAGGAGTCTTGTCTATTTGGTTTATTAGTTTTTATTTTGTGTCTATGTAGTCTCTAGAGTTTTGAAAAACATGTCTAAATGGCTCCTTATGTTAATAGAATTGTTAATTCATTTAAGAGTGTAATCGGGGTCGATGTGAGAATTTTTACCCGTTTAATAAATGGGGCGTGGTTGGGGCGATGGGTTTGATCCAATCGGGGCCCTGACCCTGATTACTACTAGTTTTTTTTTTCTTCAAAACTCATTTACACTCTATTTATTATTCATTTACAATCCAACTTCCATTTCTTTCTCAACCCTTTAGATCCCCAGTAAACCTATCAAACCCAATCAACACCCCCCCCCCCCCCCCTTAGCCGCCCACCCCGGTTTGGGGGGGTTTAAATAAATGGGCGGGGTGTGGACTTTTTTTCTTTAAACGGGTACTCACCCTTTTTTCTTTACCAATTTTTTTTTTTTTTAAAAAAAAAATTATTATATACCACTGTTCTATAATGCAGGGTTATGGAACCACGTGAAATTCTAATTTTTCATTTATTTTTTATTAAATTTATGAATGATACTTGCCTCTAAATTAACTTAGAGGAATTTTTATCTCAATTATTTTTTATTGATTAATTTATATGAAATATTTTTTCTAATATATAAATATGTTGTCTCACTAATTTTTATAATCTTATAGAAATAAATTATATATAAAAAAAAAAAAAAAACTTTGAAAGAAACCTCCAAACAAGTATTATTTTCACGATAAAACCTGTGGATAATTGTTAAATATGGATCCAAATCAACTTAACAATTTGGACTATTATTAAAATAACCCTTAATCCTATTGAAATCTTGTAGAAGTTGGCCAAATATTTTTGACCAAATTTTTTATGTTTGAATGCTGAGGGGGGGGCCCCCCCCCCAAAAGGACTTGCTTGGGGGGGAGGGCCCCCCCAATACCCAAAGAAAAAAAAAAAAAAAAATAATCCCCCCCCCAAAAAAAAAAAAAAAAAATCACCTATGGGAAACCTTTGACGTAGCATTATATTTCTTATATGTTGAAGTGTGGGGTATGTATAGGGGAAAAAAAAAAAAAAAATGGTTGAGGTGATTTTCATAACTTTTATATATTTTTTAGTTTTAAGTTATTGAGATTATAAAAGTTAGAGATGAAACTTTATTATCATTGTAATCTTAATCTCATCATAGTGGAACCCCCAGTAGTTGGGAGAGGGTACATACTTTGGATAAAAATACTCGTGTCGTTTTCTCCTGCCTATTATTTTATTCATGTGTTGCTATTTATCATTCTCGATTTAGGGAGGTTTAGGTAGTTGCAAATCTCTCCATAAATTCCCAACAACTAATTCCACGTGGGGACTTGTGTTAGAGATCGATGGATAGACTAAGGATTTTGATCGAAAATTTTTTGTCTAAATGGTTCCTTTCGTTGTTAATAGAAGCTTTGTTTAGTAAAGTTCAGTCCATTGGGAGAAAAGTAGGTTTTTAAGAGTGGAAGCTATTAGACGGGAAGTCTGAGTTGTGAGAATTTTTACCCGTAATGTGAATAAAGTGGGGTGTGGCAATTGCGCCGCGATGGGTTTGACCCCCCCTCAACAACCATTCTGTGTTTTTTAACGACCCCCCCCCCGACAAGATATCATCTACACCAAATCTATTCCTCCCCCCCCTCCGTGCATATGAAGATGGCTGATGATGAACCATTACATTAGGATCATCCGAATAAATTCAACATTCTCATAACTCCGTTAATTGCTTTGGAGTTTCAAATGATCAATTATATATTGTTTGTTACATGATTTAGTTTCTTCATTACTTCATTTACACTCTAGTTGTTATTATGATGCATTTTACTGAAATTCTGTGGGGGGAAAGTAAGCTTTGTTTTGCATAATATTCTTTCTTTAAAAAAAAGTTACACTGTCCCGGGCTCTTAACAATGGTATCGCTTTGTATTTCAGGTAGAGGAAAAGGCAATCCAATAACAAGTAAAGGTAAAGGTACATGGAACAGGGGATTGAGTGTTCACTACTCGCCACGGGAAGGGGCACAAAAATCGACCTAGAAAATCGAAACAAGATCGGAAAGATAACGGCAACAACTCAGGAGGCTAATATGGTCGCGTATGCTCTTTTGCTCTGTTGATGAGACTTTTAATCTCGATGAGCCGATGATGATGGGTTGTGGATAGTGCCTCTTCTTTTCATATTACTTCAAACAAACAATTGTTCTCATCTTTTACCACTCGTGATTTTGGCTCGATTAAAATTGGGGAACGGAAATATCTCTAAAGCCCTTTTTTTTTAGAAATTTTAGTTTTTTAGGGGTGGGCTATAGTTAGTGGTTGTGTAAATGTCGTATGTTCCTAATTACAAGTTGAATATTATTTCACTGGTCAACTTGATAATCGCTGGTTATCGAAGTGAGTTTAGCAAAGGGGTATGGAAACTCACTAGAGGATCTTTATTGGTGGCAAGAGGCTACAAACGTTCTACTCTGTATGTGACACGTTTGAATGTTGTTAAAGTTAAGGGTGCTACACGTAAAGTGCAAATTTGGAGAGTTGTTGATGTTCCCCTCTTAAAGGTCTTCTTTAATGGAAGCGCTGGAAAATAGCCTCAAGGAAAGGCAAGATAGCGAACCGGTGAAGTTGCTGAGGCCAATAGGGCACTTTTGGCTAGTTTCGAGTCAAAGAGGGTGTAAGCATCGAGAGATGAAATCTCTAATCTAGCAACTTATTCTTCTAATGTCAAACACATGATGAAATATTTCTTTACTAAATTTCGTGTTGAGATGGATGAACAAATTATTAATACACCCATGTTCTATAATGTAGGGTTATGGAACCACGTGAAATTCTAATTTTTCATTTATTTTTTTATTAAATTTATGAATGATACTTGCCTCAAAATTAACTTAGAGGAATTTTTATCTCAATTATTTTTTATTGATTAATTTATATGAAATATTTTTTCTAATATATAAATATGTTGTCTCACTAATTTTTATAATCTTATAGAAATAAATTATATATAAAAATATGAAAGAAACTCCTCCAAACAAGTATTTTCACTAATAAACCTGTGGATAATATGTTTAAATAAAAATATGTTTAGTGGAATGGAAATTACAGACGTTTGAAATTTAGAGGAACTCCTACTTATCCGGTAAAGAAAAGTTTTTTTTTTCTTTTCTTTTAAGAATTGGATAATAATGATTTATCAATGAAATTTGTCGTGTACAATTTGGATTTATCCGGCCAATCCAAAGTTTATTTACTATTCATTTATTTTTGGCGAAAGAATCCTTTCATGATCAGGAATCAGGATGTGCCAAATGGCTCAAATCCATCCGATGAAAGAAATTTCAGCAGCTACATTATTCATTATTGTATGATGTTTACAAATATGCATCTTTATAAAAATAATTATAAATAGATTATTTTTTACATAAATAATATTAAATATAAGATACTTACTATTTACGGGTTAATTTCTTTTTTCTTTTGAGATATTACATGAAATTAGATGAGGAGAGACTTTAACCTTCGACCTCATGTGCCTAACCGCTTGAGCTATTTTCAATTAATAATAATTATTAAATATGTTAAATCACCCATTTACCCAGAAGGGTAAGCCAATAGATAAGGGTAAATTTAATCATATATTTCAACAATAATCTCAATAAATGTTCTATAATTATTTTTTAATTGTTATTCTAGAACTAATTTATATAAAAATTTAGATTTAAATATAATTCTGGTCTCTAATGGTTTGACCATCATTCTATTTGGGTCTCTATTATTTAAAAAGTTTCAAATTGGTTTTTATGGTTTGATAGAAGCTTATTAATAGTCATTTCTGTTAAAGGGGTTTGCAGAAAAATTGTGTGGCTTGTTAGATGATGATGTGTCCTACATGTATTAGGGATGGGGATAACGACGTGAATACTCAAACATTGATTTAGATTTAAAAAAAAATATGGGTGTGTCAGGTCATATCAACTATTATTTACGTTAACATAATAGCTAAAAAATGCTTATATCTAGATTTGATGTAAAGATAGTAATAGTTAAATCGTTTCTCAAACGTAAATAATAGTTAAAGTCTCCCCTACTTTTGTCATGTGTCACCACATAAAGATTAATTTAAAACTTTTTACTTATAAGGACTATATGCCAAATCATAGAACCAATATTATATTTAAACTAAAAACTTATTTCTCACTTCTATTTAATTTCAATGATTTTGACCCTTCATTGACACATTCAACTTGGCAGTCACTTTTCAGACCAAACCATGATATCTTTTTTGACTCATAAGACACAAAAATGTGCAGCCATGTGGATTTTTCAAAATAATAATAATAATAATTTCCCACTTTCGCTGCACCTCATCTTTGCCGCAATTTTGTGCAGCCAAATTTCTTTATTAAAGTAAATCAAAGGTTTTTTCCATTCAAAAATTAAATTAAAATGTTTTTTGCGCTTAATATGCATGCTCAACTGCGTTTGGTGGCATAAATTGATAGATAAAGTTTTTATGCTTGGTTATTTTTCAATAATACTTTAATAAGAAATAGATTAATAAATGAAGTTGTGTTTGTGCCTTTTCCACGAGGATAAATTATAATTTATACTACTATGCTTTTAAGTTTATCGTAAATTATAAAAATAATGGACTTTTTTTTAAGCGAAAGATATTAAACAACAAAAAACTAAATTACAAAACATGTCTTGATTCCAACGTCATGAACCTCCATTTCGGCAGCAAGTTTGCAAGAAGATGCACTAATACTTCCTCGATTTGAATTTTAGATGCACCAAGTCTCCGGTATTTAAACTTTACGGTAATTTATACTCTTCTATTAATTTACAGACCTCTGTCCAATTAATTAATAAAAAAAACTATTTATATTAAAAAAAAAAAACATAAACACGTTCATCCGAGGATGCAAATCTAAAATTAATAGAAATAGACTTTAAGTAGAAAAAATGATTTTGTCGAAGATTTTGGATTTCGAGAAGGAATAAGAGATTTATTTTTTTCTTTTTAAGATGAGATTTGTGAAGGTGATAAAAATAAACATAAATATAAAACACATAAAAAAAAATTAGGAGAAATTTTATTTAACCGGAAAGGTCAAAACTAATACTAAATAATAGAGCAAAAGGTGATAAAGTCCTCAAATCAGTATATATATCAAAGGAATGGGTCATTTATTCGAAGGTATGAAAAAAATCAGTCTCCACCTCCCTTGATTTACATTGAACACGTCCCCACCCCCTCTCCCCCCCCCCCCCAAAATAAAAAAAAAATTAAAAAAAAAAAACCCCCCCCCCCATATAACAAAAAAAAAAAAAAAAAAAAAAAAAAAAAAAAAAAAAAACCAAAACTATTACTAAATAATAGAGCAAAAGGTGATAAAGCCGTCAAAATCATTATATAGGAATGGTTCAATTAGAAGAGATTCAGAAGTCAAAACTATGAAAAAAATCATTCTCCACCTTCCTTTGATTTACAATGAAAACGTCCCCACTTGCTCTCTCTCACTCTCTCAGACCTCCATTTAAAAACACAATCCCTCACCCTCTTCAACCAAACCAAAATAAATCACCATGGATGAAAAATTTAAGGAACAACAGGAAAAACAAATCCGCCATGAAAAACAAAGCCCTCCTCGTTTTTAACGTTATTTTACTCTCCATAGGAAACTGTGGTGGTCCCTTGATTATGCGTCTCTACTTCGTCCATGGTGGAAAACGTGTATGGCTTTCAAGCTGGCTCGAAACCGGCGGTTGGCCCGTTATCCTCATCCCTTTAGCCATCAGTTACTTCCACCGCCGCAGCCACTCCTCCGCCACCAAACTTATCTTCATGAAACCACGCTTATTTATCGCGGCCGCTGTTATCGGTATCATCACCGGTTTCGACGATTATTTATACGCTTACGGTGTCGCTCGACTTCCCGTTTCGACGTCGGCTTTGATTATTGCATGTCAGCTAGCTTTCACAGCGCTGTTTGCGTTTCTGTTAGTGAAGCAAAAGTTTACGTCGTATTCGATAAACGCCGTCGTATTGTTGACGGTGGGAGGAGGAGTTTTGGCTTTGCATACGAGCGGAGATAGGCCAGCGGGGGAATCGAATAAACAGTATATATTAGGGTTTTTGATGACGGTGGCGGCGGCGATTTTGTATGGATTTGTATTGCCATTGATAGAATTTACGTATAAGAAAGCAAAGCAAGAGATTACTTATACTTTGGTGTTGGAAATTCAGTTGGTAATGTCTTTGTTTGCTACCATTTTCTGTACCCTTGGGATGTTGATCAACCATGATTTCCAGGTTGGCTTTTCTTTCAAATCACACTATTTAATTTATAACTTATTTTTAACGAAATCGAGATACTTTTTTCTCAAACTAATGAGCTTTGTTCTGGTTGACAGAATAAATCACGTTTTTTATTCATATGTATATAACATCTACTAATTTTAAAAATAATACAAAGACTGACTACTTTTGAGCGATGAACTTCTCCTTATTTAAGTATTTTCTTTTCTTTTATTGAATTATTAAATATCATAATGGATAAAAATATGAGAGTTTCTATTAGTATATTTCTTTTATATTTAAGATTCTTCTAGGAAGTAGGGAACAAGCAAACCAAATTAGAGTTCAACTTAGTAATCTCCGTAATTCATTTTAGTAGTGGTTTTTTCCTCTATTTTGTCTTTCATTCAATATATAATTTATGCAGTGCATAAGATAAGATATTGTATGTTTGCTTTGAAAAAAAATAGTATAGTTTTTGTCAAATTAGACTCTTGAATAAATTTCACTTTTAAAGAGAGAGCTAGAATTGGTATTAAATTCACGTGATCGTAGATATTTTTTTCAAAGACGGATTCACACTTATAAATAATAATGGTGGGGACTAAAGCTAATATCCAACTATAGTATAAGGTTTATCCTTTTTGCTATCATCAGTCGTGGAGTAGTAGAAACCACATTTTTCAAAAAATATTCCTTAAAAATTCGAGAGTATTGTTGTTGTTTTCAAAGTTATCTTTCATTTAACCTTTGAAAAAAAAAGTTGTCTTTTGGGAAAAAGTCAACAAAAATAGCAATCAAGACCTTCGCACTTTAGTTGATAAACTTTAAAAGTAGTGGCACAAATTTCATATGTGACTTAAAAGTAGCTTTTGCCATTGCCTAGAAAGAAAAGAATAAGTTGTAATAAAATTTAGGTTGTCATATTCTTTCATCATCATCATTTTATTCGTTGTCATAAATATGTCATTTTATCCTCATCCGAGAGAGGAGACTCGAACTTCGACCTTCTAGAGAGCGCACTAGTGCCTAACTAATTGTGATTTTATACGAACAGGTAATCCCAAGGGAAGCAAATGAATTTGGATTCGGAGAAACAAAATACTATGTGATATTAGTATGCAGTGCAATACTTTGGCAATGTTTCTTCCTAGGAGCCATTGGAGTGATCTTCTGCTCTTCATCTCTATTTTCAGGCATATTAATTTCAGTATTATTACCAATCACAGAGATTCTAGCAATTGTTTTTTTCAAGGAAAAGTTTCAAGCAGAAAAGGGAGTCTCTTTGGCTCTAAACCTTTGGGGTTTCGTCTCATACTTTTATGGTGAAATTAAACACAACAAGAAAAAGAAACTAGAGCTTCTTCCCATTACAGAAGGAAATCAAACAACGAATGTCTGAAATCCTTAGCATTTTTTCTTGCTTTCTATTTTATAAAGCCTTATAAAGAGTTTTTGAAGAATTAATATTGGATTACATGGAATTTAGCAACAATTCCTCGAAGGAAAATTCAAAGAGTTAGATTAAGTGAGAGAAGAAATGTATTGGGTTTTTCGGTTTGGTTTCTTTAGTCATTACACTATATAAATCAATCTCTTACGAAATTGACCCCTTTATAATTTATAATAATATGTTTGAAATTTGCTCTCCCATATGTTTTTTTTTTTAGATTACATCAAAGTGGGGTAGGGGGATTCGAACCTTCGACCTCAAAGGGAAGAGCGTATATGTCAAACCAATTGAGTTATGCTCGTGTTGGCATATTACTCACGTATGTAAGGGAGCTATGCTCACATATGTGTTTGGTTATGGTTTGTTCCTTACTTGTAATTTACATAGTTTATGCTAGTCAAATTTATCATAAATTTAAACACTTATTAAATATAACACTTTTCACTGGTTAATCACTAATTAATTTCATGTAAAAAAAACATAATGTGCTTATTGTATATAATTCAATACATTAATTACTAATTGTTCAACTCGAAATTTACTATATTTTTAAATATATTTAAACCATGATATTTTTATAAATATTAAAAAAAAATATTAGATTTACAATCATCCCTATAAATGAAATGTTTACATAAATTATGGCTTATCAAAAACGTTAAGATGCACCAAAACATTATAATTAGATTGACATTAACCATAGCACCCTCAACATATAATATGTGAGTCACATTAAACAATAAAGAATCTTATATTAATTGCAACATATTCGATACATTCCAAGACAAACGTGCTTTCCTATATGGATTCATTGGTCAAAACTTTATTATTTTATAGTTTATCGATAATTTTAATAAATATGTATAAGTAAAATACAAAATATTCTGAGATTTTATTCAACTCGAGATTTTATTTTTCAAAAAGCACTTCTTGATTAGCTCTCGTGTTGAAACTACTAACCATCTAAACTTATCTAATCTAATCGACTAAATGTACCAATCAAGAAAAATTAGATATGAAAGTTTTATATTAAATCACATCATTCATTAATTTTAATAATTTACTTAATACCTTTCTCACCCTTAATCGTTCCAGTCAAACAAATAAAAAAAAAAATATCAATAATGTTTTTTATTTTCCACTAACGTCAAATATAGATGAAGATATTTCTTCGTTAAAATATTATTTTTATATAGAAATTGTCTCAAATAGCATATTTCTTCTTACTAATTACTTAAATATCAAAACTTTTTATAGCATATTTTGTATTACTAATTACTAATTACTTAAATTTCAAAACTTTTTAAAAATTACTCTAATAACATAGTTGAACTACTATTTTGTTATTTTTCATTATTACTTTTAATCATTTTTTTTTTTGACATTTTTAGTTCTATAAACTATTTTCAATAATTTATTGAAATATATTTTGTTATTTTTCAACGAATTTGTCTATTCTTTTACCTTTTTTAGTTCAAACATTTTAGTAATTGGTAGGTAAAAAAATGTTATTTCATTAGTTAACTCTATTTTATAAGCATACAATTATGATGAATAATATAAAATTTAGATAAACCTGGGTAGATTGTTAAAGCATACAATTCAACAAATTAAGAAAAGTGATGAGCTTATGCATCAACAACAAACATATACAATTATGATGAATAATATATCCATATCAACAATTTTATGAAAAATATAAAGAACAACTCTCAAGTACTCGAATAATTAAAATTTAACAAATAAGTTCTTAAATTTTTTTAGAAATAAAAAAAAGGTTAATAATAAAGTGTACAAATTTTAACACTTTTGTTGATACCCAATAGAGATTCTCTATTAAGAAGAAAACCCCTTTTCATAAAATGGGACAACAGAACAAATACAAGTTGAACAGAAGATTAGCCTAAATATTGTACTAAACTAACAATATATAAATATATATATATATCAATAAAATATAATTGCATGCCCCCAAGTGAATAATTTTAAATAATTTGAATTTATGTGAACTTGTAACATACCTATTTACTAATCCATAGCAAAAGAATGGGAAGATCAATGGCTACTGGGCATGAAAAGTTTCCAAATACTTACCAAGAATGTATAAGATTGGATCTGATCTACAGGAAGGCATGAGGTGAAAAGAAAATAGTTTCTTCCGAAAAAATGATCAAAGGATCTTCCATCTTGTAGTCTATGTAAAATCGAGCAGTGTAAGTAACTCAGGCAATCTATATGAATTGGAACACCGTATTCGACACTAAAAAATTGATCTGCAATCATGCATACTGGGAAATCAGTTTCAGAAAACATGAAAATGGACACTACAAGATTGTGAGAAGCATTGCGGGCTAGTTAAAGTAGATAATACTTGCAACAAGATGACTGAGGTTAAAAGTTCTAAATTTATAATCAAAGTATACCAAGCATGATGAGTATAAATAATTTAAATCATTAGACAAGTGTTAGTATGAGTTTTCACGACCAATTTCAAGACCGATAATTGAGTAATTGAAATCTACACCCGACATGTAAAATTGAGAGTAGTCAGTGGGTCTTATGATGCCGGGTTACTGGCACAAAAATTCAGTTGATGTACACAACTATGTTTCCAACAAGCAGTTATTAAAACAGCAAATAGGCAGGAAAAAAGTAGTAGAGCGATTCGAATAATACCTTGAATTTACTGAACTTCAATATATGAATAGGATGGTCTTCCCACTTCAATAACGACTTTGACAAATATCTCCACCAAAACCAATCAGGGACCACATTCATCCCATAGTTTTATTCAGGAACAGTAGGATCAGGATCAGTAGAGAAAATTCAAGCACAAACTTAGGACCTTTAACATGTTCGAGAAATTGTTGCCACCTGAAAGTTCAACCAGTAGAGAGCTGCTGATAAAGCCTGTTTTCCATTTTAAGATCTTCATTACAATCGGAACAGAAAAGCAGGTAAGGGGAACCCATGAACTAGGAAGTCAATTGGTGTTATTTGAGCAAATATTAAATTGCCAATTGAGCATATCATAATTGTGACTTAACTGCAATATAAGCAATCAAGTGATGTAAAAATACCAAGAGATCTGAAGATTGAACATTTTCAGAAAATCCATAATTTAACTCTATAAATATTTGAAAAATATTTTATTCTAATTTTCTAAAAATCTTTGATCTAACCGCTGTTCTTTTTTTTTTTTCATTTTTTGAGAGGCCAAGGAAAACTAGTACTTAAGGGGCTATATATCAAATGTGTACAACCATCCTTTTATCCTTCCCAGTAATAGGTGTATAAAACATTATATTGCTCATTGAAAAAATTTAATTGAAAGGAGAAGCTTTGTGTTACATAAATCATAAAAATAGGAAAAAGCTGACTGAGAAACTTTAAGGTTCCTTGGGATATAATTTCCTAAAACTTCAAAGACATAGGTCAATCATTAGATTACCCAATCCCCTGGTTAGTTTTAAAATCATCTTTATTTAACATCCTTCTTTGTACCCTTTACCCAATGCTTAATGAATCAGACTTAACACAACAGGAAGGGGTGATATGTGGAGCAGAACAAAAATTAAAACATTGGGGAAAATGCAGAATATATAACTGACCAACTTCCTTCATGTGAGTTGTCAAGCCCACTCCTTATTTCTTCTTTAGCAAACTCTTCAATAATAGCACGTTGCCGTTCATTTAGTTCACTAAAAAATCAATGGGAAAAATGTGAATCAGTTGATCTAGAAACCTGGCAGCATACTAGCTCCCTCTATATATATATATATATATATATTATACACAGTACACACACACACAGCATGAATCTGCCACCAAACCCAAATATTTGACATTAATAACTAAAGCTAGTTTTTATTACTTAGAGGTCTCCTTGGAGGACCGGGTCAGGGTATTAATTCCAATTATAAAAATGAAAAAAAAAATGGGTACTTATTCCAGAAGACACTATTTAACACCAACCATTGTAAAGAATAGCAGGACACATCAAAATAAGAATCGCTGAACTAAACATATTGAGGTATGTGATCCCATCAATCAATAAAAGAAAAGTTGATTACTAGTGAAGTGACCGCAGATTATATACATGTCGAGATTACAAAATCTATTAGTCAGGATAACCTTCCCCGGATTCCGTGCAAAGGTCTATAAACCTCAATAATTAACATCATCAGAAGTTGAGTTTTATACTCATCAATAGTTGAGTGAATAATGAAGACTTCTGACATAAAAGCTTCTGGTTAAGAATGTGGACATGATCAAAACTAATAAAATACAAAAAGATTTAAACAATAAAGAGTAGAAAGAAAACTAACGTGGGAAATTTAATACAGAACCGCACGTATTGATCTCCATGATCAACAAAAAACCCATGTTTCGGCAATCCTGAAGCAATTTCACTGTTAGATATTTTGACTATCCTCTTTATTTCATAAATCAAAATAACTATGAAATGAAGGTTTGCATGCCTTTCCCTCTCAGTATCGTAAGTTGTCCTGGCTGAGCCCCTTTTGGTATCTGATTTAAGATGTAAAAGCATTATCAAAAGAGTTTAAATTCCATTCAGACATGTTCAATATTTTTTTCATGAAAAATGAATGTATAAAATAGTATTTCAAATAGCTTGGGATTGAAATTAATGCATTTAGAATCCAATTATAATTGTATAGAAATAAATGGGTATTTGAAGTAGCATTTCCTACTAAGAGTTCCTACTAAAAATAAACTCTCCCCCAGTCCCTCCCTTGCTCCATCAATGCAGAGGACTGAGAAATCGATATGCAGCTATTACATCAGTTCCCTATTCTTTTTCCTGAGTTTTTCCACAGCATATTTGGCTGTGCACGTTAGATATCATAGTGATGCATATTAAATCACCAATAGACACAAAAAACTTAAGGCACGATTAATCTTTTTAAGGTATTCCCAACGCTCCCCTTAACATGGAGGCTTGGTTATTAACAAAGGCCAGCCCAACAGATGAACAAATTATATGAAATGGGTGACAAGATATAGGTTTAAACCCAAGACCTATGCAAACTTAATATTCAACCTGGCCACTTTTTCAGTGAAATATGCACCAATTCAGCTCAGATTCATGAAAATATCATATTCCCCCATACACTCTACTACAAATCACTTTATCCCTTTCTCCATAAACAAATATAATATGAACAGACTTGTAACACTAGTCAGTTAATTGTAGATACAAGGTATTTATTGGAAGGAAAACGACATGATGTAATAAAAAAATGATAAAACAAGAATTTGAAGCATTACATTTATCTGAATCTTGCCCGACAATGTTGGAACCTCAATCTTGCCGCCAAGAATGGCCTGAAAGAGCATATGGATATAAAATTTGAGGAAAATATTATCTAATATGCAAGGCACAAAACAAAACAATCAGTGATTGAATTCGCTATAAAAGATAAAACCTGAAGTCATCAGTCCTAAAATAGATAGCTGATAGCCAAATATAATGATTAGCATTAGAAGAGAATGTACTAATTAGGATTGTAATTGCAGAACCCAAAATAAGAAAAAGGCTTTGCAAGAGCGTAGAGGCAAAAACCTAAGAATCACATTTATCGTTTACAACAAATAATTTTGAAGAGTGAGCGAGAGAAAAGAAGTATGGTTAACTCCATAACATAGAGGTGATGTGGCAGCATAAGGTTAGAAAAGATATCTATTCTATATACATTCAGAAAAACATACGAGAAGTGAGCAAAGATAATTCAATCGAATAAAAAAAACTACCAAAAGTAATGAAAAGCATATCCTCTCATGCAGCCTTCACATGAAAATCCAAATGAGGATTTGAATTTCTCACCTGAGTAAAGCTGATGTTCAGAGTCCACATATATATCAACACCATCTCTTTTAAAGACACGATCTTCAGTAACCTAAAACATTCAATATAAAATTCAGTAATCAGACAAATGGATATGCTCAAACTAATCTAACAAATTTAACAATCATGGCCAAAAACAATATAGATATACTTTCATAGATGACCAACATATTTCCATCACCTTTTGGATGGTTTTGACTGCGAAAATAAGCTAAAGAAAAATATAGGTAGCCTTTATACCTTCAATTTAATAATTAGGTTGCCGGATTGACTTTCTTGCCCACCACTATTACCAGCTTCTGGCACACGGATAGTGTCTCCCGAATCCACCCCTAATGAATTTGGAATTAATATTAAAAAATAATAAACACCAACAAAAAAGATTATTATGGAGTTTCAGTCAGTTATGTTTTGCTAAAAGTTATTCATGTAATAATAGAATTGAAGAATAAACTTCAGACATCCCTGACACCCCATGCTCCTATATCCCTACCTAGTATTCGATCCAAGTTCATTTATCATTGAAGAGAGAACAGTTTACAAATAATTAATTATAACCTCAAACTGCAGTTTGGGACACAATATTCCTGTCTAAATCATTGAATTGTCATTCTCTCCCGTTCAAATTGAATACTCTACACAAGCTTAGTCCATGACGTTCAAATTGAATACTCTACACAAGCTTAGTCCATGAAATTAAAGTCAAAAGGTAAGAAAATTTAATAAAAATGTATTTTGATGAAATTATTTTATTTCCAATTTCTCTTGTTTTTTAATTAAATAAAATACTAAATTTAATTCTAATTCCACAAATAAAATCTAATTTTAGGTTTGCTTAACTAAAGTATTGCAGTTGCTCAAAAGAAGCCCTTAGACCACACATATTTTTTTTTTTTTGCAAAAGAGACCGCACTTTTTTTTTTTTGCATAATAGACCACACATATTTTGTCATGCTTATTTCAGATAAGTTTCAATATCCAACATGATTAGTGAATTAAGTGCTGATTTATGACCAACCAGGAGGTATGGTGACTGTGACCTCCTTAACACCCTCCACAACCCCCAATCCTCTGCATTCCACGCATAATTCCTGAAGCATACACACAACACAAAATAAAAAGAAATGAACAAATAAATTACTGCAGCAGAATTCAGGGGACAGGCTCACCAAACAAAAGCAAATATTCTTGAAATACACACACCTTAATGATTTTACCCGATCCTTTGCAAGTGGTGCATGTTGACGTAAATGGTGGAATAGTAACCTGAGTGCACAAACTACTTAAACTGGAAAGAATATAGCATATTTACATTGCACACTTCCAAATTAACAGGTAGTTTATTACTTGAAGGCACTTACTCTACCTAATCCTCTGCAAGTTGGGCAAATACTTTTCTTTGCATTCACTGGATAACCGCACCCATCTAAAACGAATAAAAAGAATCATAAACATATAAAAGAAAGCAAAATTTCTATATACAAAGGATCATAGCATATTGTAAGTTGTGTGGTCTTCTAATCTCCTTCCAACCAAAAACTGTTCATAAAATTCAGCATTTTTATTTATCAGAGGCTATCTTCAACATGGTTTGCATTAATCAGTGTTCAAAATTGTCTTCATTTCAACCAAAGTTCAATTAATTCCATTAAATTAAAATAAGCATTAAAGCTTCAAGGACTTCTTAAATCTCAAACACAATATGAGTTTTGTAGATGACCAGCATTACTCACCACAAGAATCACAGGGAACAAATGCATCAAAGGACAAATGCTTTGTGCATCCTTTGGAAGCTTCAATAAATGACAATGACAGGTCCACCTACAAAATTTTAAACATACCATATATTTTGCAGCAGAAGTTCTAGAAAACAAGTAAAATAAAACTTGAGAATTATTTTAGAACCTGAATATCTGAGGCAAAACGGTTCGACTCATGTTCAAATATCTGTGAGGCATCAAATTTCTTAAGAATATCCAAATAGATGGATAAGCACAAATAAAGAGTTGAAAACCTGTGTACCTCAGAAAATATTTTTTGGAATGAATCAGAAAAATGAGTTTGATAGGTATAACTGAATCCCTTTGCACCACCACCAGTGCCAAACTCTACATTTTCAGATTCTCCACCATGCCTCTTCAACAACCACATATATAGAGTACAAACAAGTTAGTAACAAAATCAACAGCTATTTGCACTTACCCATACAGTAAACAATAGGACAAAAAAACAGAAGAAGAAAAACAACACAAGCAAGAAGCCGAAGCTATTTCCATTTCTTTGGAAGCACTACCTTGTCATATTCGGCCCTCTTCTCAGAATTTTGCAGAGTCTGAAATCGTCAAAAAGAAAATAAATATAAGGGGTCTAAAAAAAAGCAATTGTGCTACTTAATAGATAGAAAACTCTAGATTAAGGATTAATTCTCCATTGTTGAGTCGAATGAAACAAATTACCATAATAAAGAAGAGCTTTACAAGATTTAAACCAATGAAAGCAACAAACCTCATAAGCTTCTCTTATCTCTTGAAATTTCCTCTTCGCCGAAGGATTGTTCTTATTTGCATCAGGATGGTATTTTTTGGCCAGCTGCACAAAATAATGATTATTAGCCACTCAAACAAGAACAATAAATCTGTTAAAAATAAAGCATAAGAGGTGATTATAATGAAAATGACCACTGAAATTAGCCAATTATACATCAAATAAAACAATAGTAAGAAGCTATACACAGACAAATCCCACCCCCGGCCACAAAAACCCAATTTCATGATTCTACTCACCGCATGATATGCCTTTTTAATTTCATCTCGACTGGAATCTTTTGAAACACCAAGAATTTCATAGCAATCTCGCTCAGCAGAACGACATAATCCTACATACATACAATGATAAAGTCCCGATAAATAAGTTCAAAAGATAATGTACATTTCTAGAATCATATAGCCATCATAACTCCAAATGTAGGAAAAGAGAAAAGCACCTGAAGCATGTATGAAACATCTATTCGCCGGTAATGAAGTTCCAGCAAAATCAGGAGATTTACGAATGGCTAACGAACATGCATTCAATGCTAAAAAAATAATAAAGAAAAGAAAATCATCGGCAAAAGGAAAGAAGTAGCTCAAAAGATTATCAGTGATTCAGAAATAGCAAAAACTCATCAGACGTAATCATTTACCTCGAGCACAAGAAAAGAATTGACGCAACGATGAAACTTTTCCAAGCCAGACTCGTTGATCAGTACGAGACTCAATAGCTATTGATGAAAGCAGTTGCCGCCGGCACTGAACTTGAAGAAGAATCACAAAATTAGACAAATATTGAATTCATAAAAAGCATCAGTAAAGATAAATCGATATCCAAATATACTCACAAATCCTAACCAGCTGAGCCGTCTCATCACAAAATCAACAATCGATTTGAGCAATAATCGGCAAATGAATTCGAGAGAAGAAATAGAAGATGAGAGAAGAAATGAACTAATTTGCCGGTCGCCGGAGAAGAGATGGCTTTGCTTGGGGTTTAAGCCGATTAATTATAGAATACAAGTTTATACTCGGGCGTCTCGTAAGGGGACAAAATCTGGACCGTTAGTTTTCGGGACCTACAAAATGGACGGATCAGATTATACTTTCATTTCCATGCGAGAGTAAATAAGTTGATGCTGCCGCAGCTCGGTTTCTGCGGAGATCGCCGATCGAACGGATTCCGATTATGAGGCTTTGTGTTTTTCCCTCTTTCTCTGTTGCCCTAGGTTTAACCAGCGCTTCTAAATTCATCTTTTGGAAGCCTATATCTTCACTTACTTCTCTAGAATCTTCCAAAACCCTAAATTACGGTGGGGATGATGAAATGAAGAACCAGATGGTGAAGCTCGGATTTCCTCGTGGTTTCGCAACGACTGTGCTTCGAAACGGAAACAATGAGCCTCAGAAGCTCTCAATCGCTAAGCTCCGGCGTGAAATCAAGAAGTTCTACATATCGAAGCGATTTGATCGCGCGTTAGAGGTTTAACGATTAACGGTTTGGAAATTGAAATTGAAATTTTTCACTTCATTTTTTTTTTAATTGAAAAGTGCATAATTTTGTTACATTCAGGTATTGATGAGGATTGAAACTCGAAGTAATTTGCGATTATCAATGGCTGATTATGCTCTGAGATTGGAATTGACAATCAAAGTGCATGATTTACTGGAAGCTGAAGAGTATTTCAACCAATTGCCCAACACAGCCTCACAAAAAGCTTCATGTTTTCCTCTTCTTCATGGCTATGTTAAAGAGAGAAACACTGAGAAAGCTGAAGCTTTCATGGTGAAGCTGAGAGATTTAGGACTTGTTCTAAATCCTCATCTTTACAATGAGATGATGAAGCTCTATTTGGCCACATTTCAATATCAGAAAGTTTTTCTTGTTATAAAGCAAATGAAGCGAAATCAAATACCGAGAAACGTTCTCTCTTATAATCTATGGATGAATGCCTGCAATCAGGTATCTGGGGTTGGTTCAATGGAGTTGGTGTATAAAGAAATGCTCAATGATGAGAATGTTCAAGTGGGATGGAGCACTCTTTGTACTTTGGCTGAAGTTTATATGAAGGCAGGGATTCTTGATAAAGCTTTTGAGGCCTTGAATTATGCAGAGAAAATGCTATCTAAATGTAACAGGCTTGGATATTTCTTCTTAATCACATTATATGCTAATTTGAAAAATAAGGAGGGAGTTCAGAGACTGTGGAAAGCTAGCAAATTTGTAAGTGGCAGAACAACTTGTGCTAATTATATGTGTGTGTTGCTAAGTTTGGTGAAGCTAGGAGACATCGAAGAGGCCGAGAAGATATTCGGGGAATGGGAATCCGATTGTCGTAATTATGACATTAGAGTCTCTAATGTTCTTTTGGGTGCATATGTGAGAAATGGATTGTTAGATAAAGCTGTGTCGTTACATATTCGAACGTTGGAGAGAGGTGGTAATCCCAATTACAAGACATGGGAGATTCTCGTGGAGGGATGGATGAAAACATTGAATGGCCAAAACATGGATAAAGGTATTGATTTCATAGACAGAGATTATGGTTTGTTGAAATATTGTGGTTAAAGTCAGCAGTTTTTGATGTGGTTGATATTGAGCATTATTTTGAGAATCATCATGAGATTTTTGAAGATGATATTTGACATTGAAGGCTGAATAAATATGTATGACATTTTCCTTGCTTATACCTTCAATCGGTTACTAAAATGAATTCGATATCGCAATTTGCAAGGACTGAAGTGGGAAGGAAAACTGTGTGGATCCATCAAATTGAGAAGATTATTATATGAAGAAGCTGTTCATATGCTTTATCCAAGGGTCCCAATCTTGACATCTTGTGGAAATTTCATTGTTTTCAGAAGTGAAGGAAATGATACTGAAGAACATGAAGGTTTTAGTTGTGTCAAAAACGCCCCCAGCAGATCTTTTATGCAACTTTATACATGTGCCATTGATCTGTTATTAAGAAGCATAGTTCAGTGTGGAAAGCCTGCCTTGATATTATTTTCATATTCATAGTGACCGTGGAAGTGTAGTGGCAAGATTTTGTCTAGGCAAGTTCTCATTCATTCACTCAAGGTGAGGTGGATTGAAAGATGAGAAATATATTTTATAAATGAATCTGTGTGAAAACTTGAGAATTGAGCTTATATTTACATTTTCAATCATATGAACACATATTATCAATATAATTTTAGTCAAATTTATATTGTTTATGTGATTTGATGTTTCGACATTCATATGAGTAGACGAATTTCTTATTTTATTTTAGGTGAGATATTCAACAAATTTATAATGTCATGTCACAGAGATACATTCTTTTTTTTATATATATATTACATCAAATTGGGGAGTGGAGACTCGAATCTTTAATCTCATTGGAAGAGATCAATTATCTAATCACTGAAATATACTTAAAAAATTTGGAAAATTAAGTTACCCCCGAAATTGGGGGTGGGGGGCCCCAAAATCTTAAACTAATATTTCTTGCCCCCCCCCCCCAAAAAACCTTTCGACTTCTTGTCATGATGATGTCATCTTTGTGTGAAAACTCCAATTTACCCTCATCTCCACTCTCCTCTCTCCCATCTTCATCTCAACTTCCATTGATTCTCATATTTCAATTTCAACTTTCATTGATTCTTCATATCTAACAACAAAAAGTTACACAACAACTCGAAACCATTGATTCTCATCCAACCATTTCCGGAAATCTTGGAAATCCTTCCAATGGAAATCGAAGGGATTTCCATGGAAATCCTGATTTCCAATGGAAATCGAAGGATTTCCATTTTAGTGGAAATCCTTTGATTTCCATGATTTCCATAGATGGGAAATCGAAGGATTTCCTTCGAAATCCGGAGATCTCCTACCTCCGGAATTTTGGGCAGCAAGGTCTTTCTTTTTTTTCTTTTTTTTTTCTTTTTTTTTTTAGATGTGGTTTATTTAATTTAGATTATATGTGGTTCTATTTTTAATTAGTTAGGTAATTTAGTTTATATGTAGTTTTATTTTAAAATTAGTTAGTTTATATGTAGTTTTATTTTTAAAAAAAATCAAAATTAAATTCGGGGAGGTCATTGAGCCCTTATTGTCTGGACAGTTAACATAATGACTAGAATTTTTTTCTTTTTTTTACAAGTTTTAAGTAATGGTGGGTTTTTTGAGAGTAAGTAAAACTATGGTTTTTTTATTCTTATTCTTATTCTTCCTCTTATTCTTCTTGTTGTTGCTAGTTTTAATGATTTCATTCAGCATTTGGTAGTTAGAGGAGGGAAGAATTAATGGAGTTAAAGTTGATAGATGAGAGAATCAATGGAGATGAAGATCAATGGAAGTTGGAAAGTTGAGGGAAGGGGAAGGTGGACTCTTGGAAAATTGAAAGTTAATTTGATATTAGTATTCCAAAAACATTTATCTGTGGATTTTGGAGGTCAATTTACCCAAATTTCTAGTTATGCTCGTGTTGACATATTAAAGAAATTTAATTGAATTTATTATAAATTTTATAAATAAATAATCCATTTTATTGTCTGGACATAACATAATGACTAGAAATATTTTCAACGTTTTAATAATTTTTTTTTAATAAAAATATACTTTATTCTGTTCCTCATTTGATGTTGCAGATTTAAGATTTCAGCATGTGGTAGTGAGAAAAAGGAGGGAAAAAATATAAGGTGTAGAAAAAAGAAAGGGAAAGGTGGACTCTTTGAAGAAAATGTAAGTAATTACCACGACTGAATTAATTTAAATTTCAAAGTAAAGTAATTAATATATAAATTGAGGTTATTTGCACCCAAAAAGTTACATTATTAAATTTTTAAGTTACATTACATCTTCTATATATATAAAAATGAAATTCAACAAATTCATAATTTTATTTTCATAGTAAATAGGTCAACATACAAGACAACAAATTTATCCCGGCAGCATCGTCTCGATGGGGAGATTTACAAATTTTTCACAAATCATTATTCAATTTCTGCAAATCGCCCAACGATGGCCAGTGAAAGAGGTGAAGAATTCTAAAGGTGAAGCATTCTAAAGTAATTTATGGTGTTCCCTCCCCATAAAAATCCTTTGGATAATAACTAAAGTATTTCAAGTCACATCCAGGCCACATTTGAACAGAGCAGTAGCACTGGTTAACCAAATTCCATCCAACTGTGGGGGCAAATGCTGTGTGAATAAGTTAGTGTCGGTTACATCTCCTTCTCACTTTAGTGATGACAGTGCCGTTTCGACGTTCCGAGATATTCGATCGTGTATCGGTTCCTGCATATAGCCAATCATTTTTTTACTATCAGCTACATTGTTTAGGTATACAATAATAGTCATTGTTTTACTATAATTTCAATTAACTACCTCTGACAATGGCACCTCAAATCTGGAATTTGTTATTGTCTCATACAAGAAAATGTATCTGTTACCATGAAAAAAATATTGAGTCAATAGAAAATCAATAAATAACATAATGAAGCAAGCTTGTTGGAGACTAGATAACAAAATTTACAAGAATAGATGATCAAAAGAAAATTCTCTATAGAGTTGTAAAAATAATTATATGCAACGGTATAAAAGCAATAATGGATAAGGAAGACAATACCTAACATAAACACATAACATCAATGTAGTTTGTTTTTAGCATTATTGTATTCATATAAAAGATCAGTCCTACCAAGGTTAAATGAAATATAAAAAAAACGTACCGCCATGACAGTTCACAGACCAGCTCTTCAGGAGCGCTCGGGAGAACCTGAACATTTACTCATCACATTATGATTGAACGTATCAATAACCATAGGCACTAAAAATAGCAGAAAATCAGTAGTACAATAAACAGCAGATAAGAAGAAAGTTAAGGCTTTACCTTGTCTTCATATGGATTGCAATTGTCTTTGAACCACAACCTCAAGAATTCCTATACAGATGATAAGCTTAGTACACTATGTTATTACATTTGGCAATAAAATAGTTCTGGAAGATGAAAACAAAGAAAATAGGTAAGAGCGTCCTTATGCCTTCAATTATCAAACATGCAGAAAATAATATAACATATATATCATCACGGAAATTGAATGTTACCAAAACCAAAACACACCTTGTCAACATTTTCAGGTTCAAGGCCATTATGAAAGCGTTCTTCATAGGACTGGGCTATCCAATATCTGCTTGAATCAGGTGTATGCACCTTCAATTGCAAGTAGGACAAATGCATCCCTTGCGTTAGTAGCTAAAAATTTGCGAAAGATGTATTAAATAAAAAGAGAAATGAAGTCTAAACAGAAAAGTTAGTTATTGAACCTCATCAATTAAAAGAACAGATCCGTCCTCTCCCTTTCCAAACTCATATTTTGTGTCAACCAATATCACACCGTGTTCCAAAGCAACTCGCTGAAACGTCAAAACTAGTGAATGTTAAGCTTCTTCAGCCACTATAAAAGTTACTATATAAATTAGGAAATGATGTTAAGAGCCAATTAGGTTCTTTATGCAAATCGCCTGAAACAAAATAATTTTCAGCCCTATTTGAAATCACATAGCAACGGTTACTAAGTTGAAAGCAAAAAAGATCAATTCTGATTAACATGTCTCAAGAAGATAGATACAATAGCAACAGTGAGAAGTTACCTGCCCATACTCAAACAAGCTTAATGCCTTCCTACTTGCTTCATCATAATCAGCTTGAGTCATCAGTCCATGTTCAATAATCTGCAATGCCAGTATGTTAATAAGCTAAACAAGATAAATAGAACAAAAAATCTTTAAGCAATTTGGCTGGATCCATTCATTAAATAAAGAGTTGAGTGATAATGTCCATGATGTCAGATTTAAATTTATCCCAACTAGTCAGAGTAGATAAAGTGTTTTAAGGTGATGAGAGTAAAAGAAGTAGCAGAAAAAGGGCATACCTCAGCAGGGGTTACAGGAACATCATGACTAGCCGCCTTGGTGGTAGGTGTGATGATATTTGAAGAAAGTTTTTGATTTTTAACCAAGCCTATGATAGTTAAAGGTTATTACATGGAGCGATCGGCCAAAAAGTAAGGGGCAAGAGGCAACAAGATAGAGAAAACATACCATCTGGAAGAACATTTCCACAATAATTTCGCTGCCCTTTATTATACACCGTCCATAATGATGTATCAGTACTTCCCGTCACAAACCCTCTAACTACATATAAAACACATAGTTAGTAGCTAGGGATGTATTGGTTGGACAATATAAAGAGAACAGAGGCAAATGTCTCCAGTTAACAATTGAGATAATCAAAACTCAATAGGCATATTACATAAAAAAAAAATGGGCTCAACATAAATTCATCAACAAATAAGATGAAGGATAGACATGTCGTGTCACTATAATATCCAATAACATCCCCTCTTAATCACTTAATACATCAACAAGTTATTGCAGAAAAAGTGCATCTAAATCCTTAACCCATGATATCGCCAAATTATCTCTCCCTTTAATAAAATTAAAAAAATTCAAACATAAAAATTAGTTGTGGCATTGCTACTTGGCTCTCCTGTCCTCATCTATAGTCAGCATTTGCTGAACTAGCAAGCCTTACTTGCCATTTCCCTCAGTTTTTCTCTCTTTTTGGTACATTACATGAATGATATAATTATAAAAGATCAACTCAATCCAAATGAAAATAAGCATTCTAGAACCACTTACCTACAAATTCTACAGGAAAAACAGAACACTTCTTTGCAATCGTGACATTTTTATCCGGAACCAACACAACTGCATTAGAAGTAATATGTTGTGTTCTATCAAACCACCATAAGCTGGTCTCATTAAGTACCTGAACATTACATAACCAAACAAATTCAAGTCAAAAGAAATAAAGCTAGTCATCATTGATCCTCACCAAATGATAAAAAAAATCCAAACTGTCTTTACATTCACAAATGAATCCCCCTACCTGTCCCTTAAAAGGTATAGAAGCAAGAACTCTATCAAAAGCACTTTGTCTATCAGTTGTAACCAGAATTAGATAATCCCCATAGTCATAAATATCTCTAACCTGCACAGCCATGAATAAACTACAAAAATCAAAAATCATGTTTTTTTTTCAATCTTTCAGAAGATTTAGCTAATTAGTTAATAACCCAGTAATAAAGAAGAATCAAGCTTCACTAATTAAAAAAAAGGCGGGACCTTTTCAAAAAAATCACCTTGCCCCTGGTTTTGGATTTAATGCCAGGAACGGTTAAGTGAAGATTAGTTTCGGAAAGACAATTGGTAAACGACTTCTCAATAGCTCCATAGACTTCTTCTCTACGGCTCCCTTTTAACAAAGTATCTGATGATGAATTGAGCTTTGGGTCTTGACGATTGGCTAGGCTTGAAATGACTGAAGAAGACGAAGAAGAAATTGCAGAGAGTTTCTTCAATTTTGATTTGAATCTGAAGGAGAATGATGAAGGGAGAGGGGATTTGGCGGCGGTCGGAAGCTCGACAGCGAAGGTTTTAGTGGGGTTGACCCTGGACGCGTACTGAGCCATTTTAATCGGCGGATTATGGTAGTTTGGTCGTCAAATCGGCGAGTTTTATAAGGTCGCGTGGAATTCAAGTGGAAATTATTTTGCTTGCTAATAGGATCCAATCCTTTCGGGTTTTCCAAAGGTGAATAATCCGACCCGGATGTCGGACCTGGGTATTGCTGGATTGGATTGGGTTTTTTTATAACCGACCTAAATATTTGAAATTTTTTTGGTAATTTTCATAACGGTCCTTTTACAAATTCAAGTTATCAAAAATACATTCATGTTATAAAAAGTTTCATGATTACCCTCAAATTAGCAACCGACTTTACTATATCGTGTGAAAAAATTGTCAATTAAGGGTGAAAGAGAAACTAAATTTTTAACTAGGTTAGTTTTGAAAACCATACTCAATTTAATGGTAAATGTGATAATTTTTCAAAACAAGAAAAGGTAGAATACTTTTTTGTCCTTGAGTTTTGAGGCTTGTATTTATTTAGTCCCGGGGTTTTCAATTTGTTTCTATTTGATCCTAGAGTTTTCAATTTGTATGCGTTTCATCCATGAATATTGATACATATAAGGTGTATTTGGTCCTTGAAGTTAATTTTTCAACGATTAGCAAATGAATTTTTTTACACTAATGAATGGAAAAATCAATAGTATGGATTAAATTGACTTGTTTTCTAAATTCGGAGATGAAATAAAAACAAATTGAAAACTCTAAGATCAAATAGACAGAAACGTCAAAACTCATGGACCAGAAAGATACTTTACCAAACCAAAAAAAACTTAAATCATTATCTTTTATATCCTTTAATTTCAAATTAAATTCACATATTAGAGGTAGGTGAAAATTTTAGTACAGCGAGAGTATAAGAAATTATCTCTTACTAACCCTCTTTCTCTCTACTCTTCAACTCCACCAGTTTAGTCATATATAAAACTCATAATATTGAAAAAAAATATGGTGAGTTTCTTAAGCCAATTCCCAAAAGATAATTGACGGTTTATAAAACATATGGTGTGGTTTATTAAGCCTAATCCACCCTACCCTACTACCATATATGTCATAGGAGTTGTTCTGTGTGAGAGTTTGATTACTCTAAGTTTATGTACCATGAGGTTGAAAAAAGTCCGAGTTAGTATAACTTGAGTTTAGGTATATAGCATATTGAATTTAAGTTATGTATCGACAAACTTTATTGAAGATGTTAAGTAAATTCCCATTTTTCTAATCTTTTAAATCAATAAATTTAAGAAAACTTAAACCTAAATATTGAAACAACGTGTGGGTAGGCTAGTCAAACCTAATCCTCCCAAACCAACCTCTTATACCAAAACACCGCAAATTTTCCATAGAAATTGTCGTTTTCCATTACGAGACGTTTAAATGACATTTAAATTTCTTATTTTCCGCGCTTCCGCTGAGAGTACTCGCGGCCAGTCTTTATTGGAGTCAGGTCGTTACAGTTGGTATCAGAGCCTATGTGGTTCCATATACTAGTCGGTTTATGTGTCTGAGACATATAGTAAGTCCTTTTCCAAGTCACGGTTCAAGTTCAACGGTACCAGGTATTCCTAAATTTCCTCTATCTTTATCAATTTGAATTGTTTAGTATTACCTGATTACGTTTTCATTACATTTCCATGCATTGATCTTGTTTGATTTAAGCTTGGTCTATATGAACAATCTTGACTATGTTGCATGTGTTTCATGTTGTTTGCTCCTAATTGATTGTGTTTGAAGGGATTGTGAAATAGTTTCATGATTATACAGATACGGTGACGAGGTAAAGTTAGTTTAACCCTTCAATTGAATTGAAAAGACATGTAAGGAAATTTGCTTGAATGTGATTCATAATCAAAGTAATAATTTGGTGTGAGCATTTGTGAATGATGTAAACTATAAATTAAAGCTTATTTGTTTGGAGAGTATGACTGATTCTAAAGTGAGGGGTATAGCCTTTTGTCGGAAGTGCATCAAGAGTGAAATATGAAATGCAAATGGGTGTAGCAGCATGATTATGTTTGTTTGTTTTAATGTAGTGATGCTTGATTTGTGATGTGATTAAAGTTATCATTTGTCTTCTTTGCGGGGACGCAAAGTCTTAAAAGGAGGGGTAACTGTAATGGCTCGGGTTTTAGAATAATAATTTAGTATATTTATTTTATTTAATTAAATTGCTATATTTCTAGTTTGAATTTAATAAATAGTTGTTTTCAATGGATATTAAAGGTTAAAATGGTTAACTATGGTTGGGTTACACCCTAACCATGATTAAAGTGAAAGTTTGGGTTTGGTTAAAAACTAACTACGGTTAGTTGAGAAAAGGAGGTTTATTAAAAAAAAAAAAACTCAAAAACTCATAATGGACCATTTTACAAAAAGTCAAATAAGCCTTAAGGCATATTTTATCATTTCTCTCTAATCAAACAAATATTTAAGGCATATGTTATCATTTCTCATTAAAGTAAAATTAAAAAGAAAACAACAAAACAAAACAACTCAGCTTTCCTTTTCCCTTCATCTGCTCACGCCGACAGCCATAAGAGGAGGGGGTTTCTTGATTTCTTAGTTAATTCTAAGCAAAATCCTTGACAAAAATTCAATCCCAATTTATAGAAAACCGATTATCTTCTTAATTTCACCTTTTTTCTTGCAAACAAGGGACAAATTATGTTTTTTTTTTCTCTTCTTCTTCGGCCGACGCAGCAGCAAGCAGGGGGGTGATTTTTGGCTAAAAATATGCTTCTCCTTGCTTGAAATCAAATGGGTTGTTGGAGATTCATGTTGGGTAATTGATTCTAGGAAGATTGAGCTATAAATCAACAAGCTTCCATGAAGATTGGTAAGTTTTCTCAAAACCTAGAATTTACAAAGTTGGGGAGAATTGAGAATTCATGATTTTAATTTATGGGTTTTCTTATATAACAAGGATTATGTAAGAAACAAACTTCAATTTCTGAAAATGATTCTTAACTTATATAATTCATAAGTTTAGGTTTATGTTGTTTCAAAATTTAAAGGAAAATAGGAGAACTTTATATAGAAATTGAAGGACTCTTTTAAAAATGAAAACAAAACTCCATGGTGGTTAAAGTTCAAGTTTTGCTAATTTTGTAAATGGAGTATTCAATTGCCTTTTGTAGTTAAAAGCTTTTTAAACTTATTTTATGAAGATTTGAGTCTCAAAATAAAGCTTGGGAATAAAATTGGAACATTATTTTAGATGTCAATTAGCCAAACTTGCTCCTTTGTTTTGTTAATGGAATAGGGCTTTTTGTAGTTATTGGTTACGGGCTGAATTGGAGCCTCAAAATGATGATTAGTTGTTCTTAAAACTTGTATTAAGGGATAACGATCCATGCATCTTTCTTCCTAGAATAATGCTTAAATCATTATTTTTTTTTATATAAATGTTTAATGAATGGAATGAATGTGTTATTGTGTATGTATGTGCTTGGTGTAGGTAAAGAATGAAAGGACTCCAAGATGTGCAAGCTAAACACTTTACATCATAAGGTGGGAATTTCTAAGAACGTAAAGTGTATTTATGTTTGATTTTTGTAATCTGAATTGCTATGTTGTTGGGTGTTTAAGTATGGAAAGAGTGATTTAGATAAGAGGTTGAGTGAAAAGACGTTTAGGAGTTGTGTCTTGACCAAGCTAGTTTGGTCACAGATTTGAGATATGATTTGGATGTTTAGGTTTTGCATCGTTGGAAATAGAACTTAACTCTTTGGAGGGTGGTGTGCAAAGTTAAAAGAGAATAGGTGATAGGTTGCCTTGGTTTATGGAAATGTAAGTTGAAACGAAACCTTATCGGATAGTACACGTGTAATCCCAGAGAGGAGTAGTGGATCCAAAAGTGACGCTTAGACATTTGAGCCATCGAATAAATGTAGGAAGCCTCGAATGGAACTAAAATTTAAAACCTGATTGTTGGCCATTTGAAGATTTCCTGGTTCCTAACCTCGGAATGCTCTTAGACTTCCCTTAGTATTTGTTAATTGTGGTTTTTGGGTGATTATCTACATATTTGATAAATGGAAACAATGCTAGGAAGTTCGACTCATGTGTTAACAAGAACCTTTTAAATTGTCGAAACTGTTATTTTCTCTTTAGCTAGCCTAGAGTTTTTTGGAGCGAATTGAGTTATGGAGTTTAGTTCATTTTCTCACTAAAGTGTATATGATATATAAAGTTAACAATTGAAGATTACATGCTTTGTTTAATGAGGAATGAAAGCCAAGATCAAGCCTTGTCTTAACTAGAAAAAAAAATGAGAATTAGACTTTGACGTAATGGTGTGATGCCCGGTAGTAACGTGGGTTTGAATGAAGAGTAATGAGAGTTTGAGATGAAAATGTGTTGTGAAACCTAGAACCCAATGGGAGTGGGAGTTACGAGAAACAAAATTCGTTGACTTTAATGGAACCGGATAAACCATAAGATAGTTTTGCTAGTCTTAGTTATTGTTTTCTTTTGTTTCTCTACTTCCTGCATAACTCTTTTCGATTTACCTCGTGGTTAAGATTGAGTCACATCCTGGATTGAGTTTTATGTATGTTAATTAAGTGTGTACTTACGACGCACCACAAGAATGATGTTGAAAAAGGCTAGTAATGTGGAGTCTTGAAAGTGTGCAAAGGATTATGTGATTTGAAGTTAAAGCATATTGTTATTGAGTCGTGATGTCTATTTTTACCGGTTAGCAAACATTCCACTGTGCATCCCATTTCATTCATGCATTTTATATTTGTGCTGCCTGGCCGGGGGTAAGCGTAACACGTGTAATGATGAGTGGTTGTTGGAGCGTTACAGACTTGCCGGTTTGGGGTAAAGCTCCCCAGGCGGCATGTTGGATGGCCTGGATGCTGAGGGTGGCTCATGATAGCCTGGAAGAATAAATGAGTTTCGGCCGCTGGTGATTGTTGAGATAGTTGGTGAGAAAGGCGTAGTGAGACGCGGGGAATGTGAAATGGAAATGATGAGATGGAAAGTTGGCCATGAGAAATTGTGATTGTTTATATACATGCATAACAACATTCAAAAGATTGTGAAATGAACTACGGCTCGAATTAATTATGATGGAATGTGAAATGTGCGTGGTGAGACACGGAAATTTGGGAAATGGTGGAAAGTGGCAATGATATGGTTGATGTTTATTTGGCTTAGTTATGAGTTGTAATGATCATATTTGGCTAAACATGCACGTTTATATTCCATAACACATTTCTATGCATTTTAGCCACTACACTCTCATCCTTACTTATGTTAATAGCTAATTCTATGATATTTGAGTTCGAAATTCACTCTGGTAGATGGTTTTCGGAATGTGCGTAAAAGACCCGTGGAGTGAGAGCTAGTGCGAAACGAGTAGCAAGTAATATAGGTTAATTGGACCTTAGGGGCATGAGTTGAGAAGAGCGGGTTTAGAAGGAAACGAGTTGTGGACTTATGATTAATAGCTTATTCTAGCATGTGTGTATAAGACACGTGGTAGTGTAAGCCACTTGTAAAACGTGCCTTTAAATGTTATAGATCGTTTTGGCCTTAAGATTAAGAGCGGGGTTGAAGAGAAATGAGGGGTGAAGAGGTAAGTGGGTAGTCTAGTATCGTTAATGTTCATGGAGTAGTAACGCAAAGTGTAATGAGTCCCGAGATAGGAAGGCACGGGATGAGGATGTGAGACTTCGAGGGGTTTGGTAGGAGAATTATTCGTTTATGGTTAGTCTAAACCAAGAAAGGAGAAGTTTCTAGTTAGTGATCGGGACTACTATAGGGAGTGGATTCTTTAATAAGAAAAGGGAGAAGACCAAGAGACCCGAGTTCTTGGCCTCAATTTATGTTATGAACTTCTATTATAAATTGTTCTACTTTCTTGTTATTATCCAGCCATACGTGCTAAAGGTGCCGCCAATATCACCTTTCAGGTTTGCCGCGATCGAGGACGTGACAGGGAAGATGGTATGCGTTGAAGCTTGGATGTCGAGCTTGGAAGAGGACTAGTGGATTGCATCTCGAGCTCGAGTCGTGTGGATTGCATAAGAAGTGTCTTATGTAATTATTAGTTGAATGTCGTTGTTTATAGTCCTTGTATAAAATTGTTTCAAGTTGTTTCACTTTTGCAACGTTATTCCCGTTTTTCCGCTGGAAAATTGATGTAAACAGGTTTTGGTTTATTCGATTTTTAAATGGACCCACACAAATTTTTCGTAGAAATTGTCGTTTTCCGTTACGAGACGTTTAAATGACATTTAAATTTCTTATTTTCCCCGCTGCCCCCGTGTTGTGACCTAGGCCGGTCTTTATTGGAGTCAGGTCGTTACAGTGTTCGAAGCATTAAAGTTTAGAATTTTCTATATAGTTTTTGTAAATTGTGAATTTTTTATATATTTATTTTTTAGTGATTTCTAATTTTATTATTTAATTTTCTAATTAATTGGTTTTTAGTATGTTTTTTTTTAATTATAAAAACTTGCGACGCTATTCGTCACAAAATGTCAAAACTTGAAAAGCTGACTGTAACGACCCGTTACCAATTAAGATAAAAAAAATGAAATTAATATTATTTTCTCAAATGATATTAATGAGGTTGGATTGATAACTTGGATGTGAACTATCTCGTTTTCTCGTAGGGGCATTTTGGTAATTTCTCAAATCTCAACAGTAAAATCACAAGTTTATTTCCATATTTTTAGATGATGTTGATCGTCTTGCCTTTATTACGGTTCCAACGCACTGACGGATCATCATTCCGGTCCCCGTGAATGAGTTATGATCGTTTTAATGCAGTGGCATTTTCGTAATTAACTGAATTCGGGATTAAACCCTAAAACCTTCTCCTCCTTCCTCCTTTTTCCGAAAATCAGCCTCCACTTCTCCATTTTTCTCCAATTTTCGCCTAAATGTAACCCATGAAGTATTTTGGCCATAACTTCCTCATGTGACCCCGATTGAGCAAGTATGGTCCCCCGATCAGTTTTTCGTCCTTTTTCCATTGAGACTAATTTCACAGCAATCTAAAATCTGTAGAAAAAGTTATGGGGTAAAAACGAATTCGGCCCTATTAAGTTTTATCCAAATTTAATTGGTTTTCGATTGTTTCTTCGTCGTAATAGGTGTATTTTTCGATTGAAAGCATTTGGTGAAAGATTGGTGGAGAATTGAGAAGTTCTTTTTCAATTTAGGGTTCAAGGTTTTGGAACTCTTGGATAAAGAAAAGTGAAATCTTGAAATTGAGAGTTAACTGGGTAGAAATTAGTTAAGAACTAAATATTATCCTGGCTTGTACTTTTCTTTTCCTTTATGAGTTAACCTCTGAAATTTTAAGCATGATATTGGGTGATTAAAGTATGATAAAGAGGTTTATGGGCCTTTTAAAGAAGTTATAATTTGGATTCGATGTGTGTTTAAAATTGGTTTAAAGCATGCTATATTTTGCTTATCGATATCGATTTATTCAGAAACTGAAACTTCATATTTTCTATAATGTTTTTGGGTGTTTTAAGATGTTCTAAGTTGCTGTCCATGAATGCCTTATTGATGAATTAGTGCCCACTAAGCCAACAATTAAGCCTAGGTGGATAGATAATTACTATTTACCCTCTGTTCCTGGATGTTGGAATCTTATTCTCTATGTTTAGGTGCCTTTTGGGAGGCTTATTATAGGCGTTATGCTGCCAAAATTTAGTTAGAATATTAGAGACTTTAAATTGTCCCAAAAGGAGCGAAACTACACTAGTTTAGGCTAGTTTCGTTAATGTTCATAATAGTGTTGGGAGTTGTTGGGAGTGACCCCAAAGTGATTTGTTGGGTGATTTTGGGTCATTTTAGAGTGATTTAAAGGTAAATTTCCAGAATTTATTCTTAGGAAAATTTGGCCTAAAAGGGTGTTTTTGAGAAAAATAAGCTTAAGTTTTTTAGCATCATGGGTAGTGATGTTGTTGGATCATGTTACTTCAAATACCTCGGGTAACGTGATAGTAGGTTCGCTTTAAGCTTGGCCTCAATTAATGTTATGAACTTCTATTAAGTAGATTGTTACGGTTTGCACAATTCTATAGACTTAACGGCAGTGTTCATTCCATCCGTACAATATCAAAAGAATATTTTCTCTTAAGGATTTAAATTGTGAAAAAGTGTGTTTAAATTCCTTGAAGCTTGGAGTCTCTCTTTGTATCAGGACAAAGAGGAGATTAGAGGTATTAGTGAGGATCTTGAATCGAAAAGTTTTAAATTGAGAGAAGAATGTTTAAAATCGTTGTTTATGGTGTTTTCTTTAAATTTCGCGGATTTCGGGACTGTTTGATTTTGATGAGTTAGACTTGTTTTGCTTGGGAGAAAGTGAATTTTCTAGGTGTTGGTGAGGTCGATTTTAAATTAAAGTCTTGAAAAGTCTTCGTGGCATTATTTTATTTTTTAACTCTTTCCTACTCGTTTAAATGACATTTAATGATTTACATTTTTTTTTCAGGTAAATGAAAGAAGTACTTGGTGGTTGATGACTTTAGGCGAGTGGATTGGTTGGAATAGATTTACCCGCGTTCGACCTTTTATTCTATTATTCTTAGATATTTTGGGTTGGATTTGATTTTTAACAATATGTTGCTTTACCATTTTTTTATATGAATTGATTAGTTCATTTACTTTGAAATAGAAATTACATTGATTTTAATTTTTTGGAATAAAGATCGCGTCAATGTTTGAACAAATTTTTCATTGAAATTTTAATGAAAATGAACTAAAGTTTTTAATTGTTTAATTTCTCATTGTTTTGATTTATGATTTCCATGTTTGGGAAAATTTAGATGACGATCTAAAATACTAGTTACGCAGTTCGTCGTAAAAAGTCAAAGTTTAAAAAGTTGACCATCCACTTTTGTGAGGAAGTGCGTCATAGATATCACCAACGCATAAACAATATTGTAACATTTCATTTTAACGATGAATTGCGTCACAAATTTAGTGACAAAACGTTATTCCGTCACTGATTTGCGACTGATTGCGTTGCAAATATTGTCTAAGGACTGCTTTGTTACTGACGCAGGTCTTGTCGCAATAATCGTTGCAAATAGTCTATTTGCGACGAAATCTATATTATTCCGTAGCAAATTTTTCGTTACAAATCGACAGTTTTCTTGTAGTGTTAAATGATTTATTATTATACTAATTACTTATAATAATAACATAATAGTTCGTATTTAAAATGAAATCAAAACGATAACTCCTAAATATTTATAGGGGCAATCACTAAAATAACATATTTTTATACTGAAATGTTAGAATTTTTAAAAATTAATCAAGGGGCATAATTATAGTTAGATTATTTATTAGTTCAATTAAAAAAAAATTAAATACCTATTACTTACAATGTAAAGTGAGTTTTCGAAAAATCAATTAAACCCAAAAAAATCTCAAAAGTCAGAAACACCTCACAGCCTACGTATGCCCAATTTTTTTTGGCACGAGCCAACCTTAGTAGGCGCACGTTCGGAACCTTCCAATTTCAACCAGGTAAAAACCCCTATAAAAAGAACCCAAAAATGTTCTTCCTCCAACTCCAAGCCACAGCATTTTCCGGAATCCAGATATCCGGACCTTCTTTCCCTTTGCCAAAAGCAATTTCTTTACAATCTCGAAAAATGGGAAGTAAAGGAAACAAAATTGAAAGAAAACCCAGATTTCTTTGCCTTCACGGTTTCAGAACCAGTGGAGAAATCCTCAAGAAACAAGTCGGGAAATGGCCGATCTCTGTCCTCGATCAATTCGATTTCGACTTTCTCGACGGCCCTTTTCCTGCTAATGGCAAATCCGATGTGGAAGGAATTTTCGACCCTCCCTATTTTGAGTGGTTCCAATTCGATAAGGTCTGAATCACTTTCTCAATCGTTTCATAACTTCCATCTTTAATTTCTGATTATTCATATTCTTATCTTTTTTAAAATTATTATTGCAGGAATTTTCAAATTATATCAATTTCGATGAGTGTCTTTCATTTATTGAAGATTACATGATCAATCATGGACCTTTCGATGGTCTCCTTGGTTTCTCACAAGTAAATTTTTCTAATTTTTAATTTAATGTTTCTCTATTTGTTTTTTCTTACTCTAACGGAGATATACGCTAATGTTTTTCAGGGGGCAATATTATCGGCGGCGCTTCCGGGTCTTCAAGCGAAGGTACTTAAACCCGTTTTTTTTTTTAATAAATATAGTAGATTTTTAACGTACTCATAATTATTATTGATTACTGTTAATTATTGATTACCGTTACGTTGATAATTGAATGTAGGGTGTGGCAATGACGAAAGTACCGAAGATTAAATTCGTGGTTATTATCGGAGGTGCGAAATTTAAATCGCCGTTAATTGCCGAGAAAGCATATGCGTCATCCATTAGCTGTCCCTCCCTTCATTTTTTAGGTATTTTTTTTTATTTTCATTTTCCACGTTTTTTTTTATTCTTCTCCTCAATCATTAGTGCATTTCTATTCCACTAACCAACATGTGGCTTTCATTCCTGGAATTTTATTGTTATTTTATATCATTTTATAAAAAAGATAAATCTTTGGTTGATTCCCTCACCTCAAAAATTATAATATATATATAATTATAAAAAAAGAAAAAACAAAAACAAAAACTTACTTGATGGGGAAAATGTATGAACGCGCATTTTGACAGTTATTGTTTGCTTATTAAAAAAAGTATGATTTATATTACATGTCTCATGATCTTCATTATATCTCGATTTTATAATAATCTTTAATAATACCCAGCCGTCACCATCATCAATGGGCCGAGTCGACCCTATGGTAATGTTCAACCCGAGTCAAATTGGCCCAACCTTATAAACAAAGACCCATAACTCGATTTATGGGCTTGGCTCGTATGAGCTTGGGTCTAACTCATTGGATCAAGCCAATTTTTAGGCCGCGAGTCGGATGATGATGGCAACCTAATAGGTCATGTTTCGAGGGAATGAATAGTTTGCCAAACTTAATTAATTCAATTCATAATTTTAAAAAATAGTCAATTTTCTGGAAGTGGTTTTATTTTTCTAATATATTTTAGATTAAAATACTTTTTTAATTATTTTAACCTATAAATTCAATATATTTATTTTAGGAAGTGAATTAAAAAATATATTATCCTTAAAAATAAAATTCATAACTTTTACTATTTTTGAAAAATCCTCCATCTTTAATTATTTTTTCCATAAAAATTATTTAAAAAGAAGGTTATTTTTGTAAGCAGGGGAGACAGATTTCTTGAAGCCGTATGGAACAAAATTGCTGGAATCATTTGTTGAACCATTTGTCATTCATCATCCTAAGGGTCATACGATACCCAGAATTGGTAATTATAATTTCATCAAAAAAAAAAAAAAAAATCTCATGCTGATGCTATTATTATTATTATTTATTTTTATTTTTTTCAGATGAAAAGAGTTTGGGGATTATGGAGAATTTCATTGAGAAGATTTCTAAAATGTTGGATCAGGCTGAAGATTAGCTTTAAATTGTATTAGATTATTATGCATTATTTATATTCCCACTCCCAAAAAAAAAATTAAGAGAAAATAAATGGTTTTGTGATTAAACTATATTGAATAAGTGGCATTTATTTTGAAACTTTGCAAATTCAGCCAATTATTGGGGCAGTTGGGATATAGTACAACAATTTAAAAATACACTATTAAATAGCTTTATGGTCCCCTCTCTACTCCACCATGGTCTTAATTATTATGTTACTTGAATCTTAGTGTCCTCTTTCTTTTTATTTTTTATTTTTTTCTTTTTTTTGAAAAGTAAACTTATTTATTAATATATTATCTGAAAATTAAACTTATTTATTAATATATTATTTACTTTAAAATCCATATATTATTTTTTTTAAAAAAATTAGTTTGGGTTTAAGAGTACTTTTAAAAAGTGAAAATTAAAACAAATAAATCTATCTGGAATCTATCATCCATAATCTATAACATCTATAAAAATGAAGAATTGAAGAGAAACATTAAGTTCTCATTTTACCCCTACCTTTTTAATATATTTCATTTGTATCCTTTAATTTAAAATTAAATAAATTTAATTATAAAAAAACAATGGACATCATATATGGTTATGTCTTTTCCATTAAAAGACATGACCACTAAATTTATTTAAATATAAAAAGACAATGAACATCATGTATGATTGTGTCTTCCATCAAAAGACATAATATAAAGAGTCTTAAACATTAGATACTAAATCCTACATTTGCACTATTAAATATGTTAAATCACCAATTGACACAAAAGCTTAAGCTAATGGACAAGGATAAATTTAATCATATATCTCAGCACACCCCTTCACATGTGGAATATAAATGGGGAGAAAATGTTATCACATAGGTTCGAACTTAGAACCTCTTACTCTGATACCATATTAAATATGTTAAATCACCAATTAATCCAAAACTTTATCTAATGGGTAAGGGTAAACTTAATCATATATCTCGACACGCCCTCTCACATGTGGAATATAAATGGGGAGAAAAAGTTATCACACGGATTCAAACTTAGAACCTTATATTTTGACACCATATTAAATATGTTTAATCACCAATTGATGCAAAACTTTATCTAATGGATAAGGGTAAATTTAATTATATATCTCAACACTTATTAATCACAACTTCTTTGTGTAAAATCTCACAACAAATGCTTCAATCATACCTCCTTCTCCCAAATAATTTTAATTTGTTGTCACCCCTATTATAAAATACAATATCTTCATATTACAACAAACTAAATATAAAAAATTAGGGATGCTATATATTTATATTTTTTCTAAACAAACGATTTTTTTTTTTTTAAAAAATCAATCTGAACATAATTAACTAGAAAAGTATTATTACTATCTTTTATAAAAGTGGAAGGTTTAGATCTCTCCAAAATTTGACATGAAAAAAAAAAAAAAACGAAAAATGAAGAATAGGAGAAAAAGGATTCAAAATTCAAATGAGGCCTTTGGCTTTGAGTCTTTGACAGTTTGACCCCATCATTTCCAACCGTTCAAAGATTGGACATATATTTTACATTACCTTTAAATAAATAAATAAAGACAATGAAACGAACTAAACACAAACATTACATAACAAGAAACGAACTAAATCACCGTTGGAAAGGAAAGCAAAACAAATATCACATTTTCCCATTTCTCTCTCTCTGTTTTTTTTTTGTAATAACAATTTCAAGATAATAATTCTCATTTATTTCTTCATAATCAAATGAATCATCCAATCGCCGATCCATCAATTCCCAAACCAACGCTATCCGACGACGTTGCGCCGCCGTCGTCCGACAACTGGACCGCCGTCTCCATGGGCCCCCAAGATCAGCCTCACCAACACGCCGCCGCTTCTGCTCCGATCTCTGAGGAAAAGGGAATGGGAAACGGAAACGGAAACGGAAACGGAAAGGGCAATGGTAATGGAACCACCAATTTGCCGACTGATTCTAATCCCTATGTTTCTTCAACTCCAGTCCCTCCAAATTCTTCTTCTTCCACTAAAAGTGAGTTTTTTTTCCCCTTTCCATTTCTTGAATGTTGATTATTTTATTGAGGATTTGGAATTTAATTTAGTGAAATTTTGTGCTTGATCTATGATTAGATACGATGGATTCTGTGAAAGTGATGCTTGGAAGATGGGGAAAGAGGGCTGCTGAAGCAACGAAGAAGGCTGAGGATCTTGCTGGAAATATGTGGCAGCATTGTAAGCCCTAATTCTCATCACTGTCTATAAATTTTTTGTAATTCTGTTCTTTTTTTTGTTTTAGCCTTTTTTTATTTTCATTGAAATTGATCTTTGGAAGCCTGTGAGAATTCTGGAAATGTTTTTCTATGACTATTTTCTTTTGTTATTGTATATTCTTTGTTGTTTTATGTGAATGTTGTGTTCTTCCATTGAATGAATTGAGTTTTTCTTGATTTTACTTCCATTTATATTTCATTTGAGACTCAATACTTCGGGTTTAGGATAGATAGTGACAGCGAATACAATGACTTCAAATTGTTGTTCATGCTTATTGGAAAAGAGAATGTTTATTTTTTTTATGGTAATGAATTTTTTTAATTTGAATCAGTGAAGACGGGGCCTAGCTTTGCTGATGCTGCTGTGGGGAGAATTGCTCAGGGGACGAAAGTTCTTGCAGAAGGAGGTCATGAGAAGATCTTCCGACAGACTTTTGAGAATGTACCCGAGGAGAAACTTCAGAAGACATATGCTTGCTATTTGTCCACATCAGCTGGTCCAGTGATGGGAACTTTGTATATATCAACAGCTAAACTTGCATTTTGCAGTGACAATCCACTTTCTTACAAAGTGGGTGATCAAACTCAATGGAGCCTTTACAAGGTAAAATTGAATTTTTATGCTTACATTAAACGATGGGAAACTTTCTTTTTTCGCTGTTTGAATTAACTTTTTTATTCTTTCTATATGAATATCTTCTTTTTATGTTTCTATTTTACCACAGGTTTTTTTGAATTGATATTAATTCAAGGTTTAGATATGTGCTTAACATTGAATTTACAATATATATAATGCGTTGGGAAACCAGCAAAAGCTTTTACATACCATTAGTCTACAAACATAGTGTGTAAATGGTGTAACATTTGTGATGGGCTAATGAAGCCTTTAATAGTTTATCTGGGGTGCAGATTTTATCTAAACACATTGTATCTTGGTGGCTACTGGCTGGGGTAAAATGAAGCCAGATTTAAGTCTTTTCTATCTCTCTAATTCCTTGTTGGTAAATGTGTGTGTTCCTTTTCATTTTGAATTCGTCCCAGGTGCTTGAGAACTGCAGCCCTTAAAGAAGAAACAACTATTTTGTTGTGTTTGATTATTATTTCAGTCACATGAATGGTGCTTTTGTGTGAGCGGTTTTAATTTTGTTTTGAATATACTGTGAAGTCAAATAATTATGCTGTTTTGTTTAAGAACATCTTACAGATATTTCCTGCCACCTTCTTTTCTTCTACTGATTCTAACCGAGATTCAGTATGCTTTTTTTGCATTTTATAAAATAATGTATGGTTTTGTCTTCATCTACTTGCTTCATGTGCTATATTTTCAATTCTTTATGTATTTTGGCTTTGGAGGACTGTGAAAGGGATTGCTTAGATAGTCTGTGGGGTATCTAGATTTTGGAGATTTGCATCACTTGGAATACTAGACGGATGTACATAAAGTAGAATATGCTGCATAAGCGTCTTTATAAGATGCTAAATTAATCCTGTTCATTGGGAGCTGCACCATTTTCTATGTTAAACGGCCTCTCTAATACTGTACTTGAATATTTACTTGCTTAGCATATCAAAATGAATTGCATTTATTCTTCATCGTGCTTGAATATTGTTTAGTTTTGTAGATTGTTGAGGATCTGTTTAAAAACTTATTAATATCTTATTTGATATCGCAGGTGGTGATCCCGCTACATCACCTCAAAGCAGTCAACCCATCAACCAGCAAAGCTAAACCATCTGAAAAATTCATACAGGTTATATCTGTCGACAATCATGAATTTTGGTTTATGGGCTTTGTATATTATGATAGTGCCGTGAAAAATCTTCAAGATGCCCTGCAACCCAACAATACATCTCATAGAAACTTGTGAGGCCATGTATCTCTTGGTTCATGAACTTTTATCTCGTCGCCGACATTAAGCATTGAAGAAGCCAAAATTTTGATGTAAATGGTTGACTTTGCATTCTTCTTTCCATAGTTCAATATAGGGAGTCTCTCTAGTATTGCCTTACTGCACTACACCCTCGTTTGATTTCTACTGTGTATGGAATGATGAAGCACAAATCAGAATTTTGAATTTGTTTGAATGTTTGTAGATGGAATCTTTTCTTTTGTTGATTGAAAAGTAAATAGTATTGATTTTTGTACCGAACTCTCTCTTGTTATCTTCCTTTTCTTTGATTACCGTCGATCTTGGTATGGTGCTCGAGGCATTGCCTTTGAGTGATCTCCCTTGGTGAGTGGTGTTTGCACAGCAGAAAATGAGCACCGTGCTATGATTAAGATAGTTATTGATAATTAAGAGTGTAGAGGTTCAAATCCGTCCACATTCCCCCTCCTCTGTAGTGTTTGCACTGATCAAATCACATTCTCCTACAAAGTTTTTTTTAGAATGTGATTTAATCTACTTATTTTAGTGACAATTCAATTGAAAAAGGTCAAATGGGTTTAAAACTGTATGAAAAAGGTAGATTTAAGTTTCAATATTTTTAATTTTGTACTAGCAAAATTAGTGTTTTATATTGAGTTTGATCACTATTTTCAGATCTAGTTACTACTATATCAAGATCCATTAATTCTCAATTCATTATTGTATAGGGCCCCATATTTATTATAAATGCACGTGTCACGAGATGTGTAAATCCAAAAATGAGAGAATAAGATTAACGAACAATACCTAACATTCTCCAATTAAATAATTTGTAGGAATCAAATAGGGCAATCAATTTTTATTTATGACAACACCAAAGTCATATGGATTTGTTTTTGGCTTAATATGTTCTATGTCAATGATTTGAGATTATCAAGCTCAAAGTCAAAATTTTAAATATCAATGTCGAGATCAAAGAAGTTTCCAATGATAATTTTTTCAACAATTAGAAGAAAAATCATTAGTGTGATTAAGTGATTCCTTTTATATAATCATTAAATATATGATCTAAATAAAAATAAATAAAACGTTGATATACATCTCATAATTACGAATGGGTGTATGACCAAAACACAACTTATATTTGATTAAGGCGCCTATCATATCCTTTGAATTCATCACATACTACGATTTTTTGTTCTAATAATCTTCTTGTTGGGGAAGCCATGTGTATCAATGATCAAATTTCCATAAATTGCATGGAAGGTTCATTAGTCATCCATTGAATATGGTACATTTGAGTTAATTTCTTGAAATGACTTCCAAAATATTTATGCTACCAATGACATTTTCCCCCCTTTTTAGTTGAAGCTTATCTTGTAAGAATTGTCTTTTTCTTATTTTAAGGATGTCTTGTTCAAAGAAACTATGGTCTATGTTCATGGAAATGAAGTTAATTGGTTTATTCAAAAGACAAATTGGATATATATATCAAGATTATCCAATCTTAAATCCATCTCAAATCATATCGATGGTTAAGTTTGAAAAGAAAAATGAATTGATTCAATACTTCCTAAAATGACCCTAAATAGATGACGACGTACAACACGTACGGATAATATTTAAGGATAAAATATCCCTATAATATCCCCTTATTGTATTAAAAAAAATCAATATAAATTAAGATAGAACTTGGATGCTTGCAACATGTAAAATGAGGGGGGAAATTCTTTCTTCCTCCTTTTTTTTAATATGTGGTAGCATTCTATTGGTGGGATGCTGCCAACGACAGACGAGGAGGTAGTCAAGTTTTATCCATTAAATTAAAATCGAGAGATTTAAAACTCATCAAATCCTAATGTATTATTGATACGCGTACAGTCACTTTTTATTTTTATTTAATATACCTAACCCTACTTGATGAAAAGAGTGATTATGGACATTGAAAAAAGAATGAATTATAAATTATGAGTCGAGGAAGAAAACTCAGTCTTTTAGAAAGAAAATCTGATTAAAAATTGGTATGGTGAAGGAATCCAACGATCAGGAGATGGTTTTTCAGCTTTTATGATGAAAAGAGATAAGAGGAGGCAAAGGCAAAGGCAAAAGCAAAAGACATTGACAAAAATATATATACAAAATATGTTATCCAGCTGGTATTTGTCAGACTTTCAAACAGCAATAATAAGCATCCTCTATTGCGTTTTTGTTTTTAAGTGAGATCCCACATGTTCTTAAGGAACAACTTTGAAAGAAAAAAAACACAAGATTTTGATATAATTAAGCTTCACATCATTTTCCCGACAGGTTCAATACCTGAACTACAATTTCTTGTTCTTTTACTTTTTGCCACTCACAAAAACACCACAATACCATTCGTTTCCCTTTTGGTTACAGATTCTGCACCATTTCATGTATCTAATATTCTCATCTCGATTCACTTAAACACGGGGCGTTTGACTCACAGGTTTAATCGGATTTGTTAAGTTTTTGTGTAGAATAGTGAGTTGATTAACTTTGAGTTAGCATAAAATATGTTAAAAATGTGACAGACAATGATTTAGTTAAGAAAAACTTAGCATCGGGTGATGCAAAAACTGGTATACAAACATGGGTAGGTTTGTGTAGCCCAAAAACTCGCGATTCTTAGTTCAATTTTCCTTCATAATTATATATTCCACTCAATAATTTGCCATACCTTAAAATGAGTGTACAATTCTATTATTAATAAAAGGGAACTTTAAATAACCCAAATTCCAAAATTAACAGAATCTCACATCTTGTGACAGACACGTTGAATAATTTCTCGATTAAGTTAAACATTACACTTAATCACATAAGAATCAAAGAATGTTTTTTATGAGGTGTTTTTTTGTCTAGCTAAGGGGAATCTAATAAAGATATATATGGTGGTGTACACACAGGAATATATCCATGATTCTTAACGTTGGTGAACAGAAGAATCCAGTGATTTTTACAGTACTTTGTGTAATTAATAAGCTATCTACCAATGACCCCAAATAAAAAAAAAAAAAAAACTTGGATTGAATTATAAGAAAAGTTAAAAAATTTCATGTGAAGAATTAAATAGTAATTGAATAGAATAGGAATGGCTATGAAGAGTTTCTTGTTCAACTTTAGAATTCTCTAGAGAGAGAGAGAAGTCATGAAGGGCGGCAAGATGAAGAAGATGACAGATGTGATAAAATACCAACAAAAAAATTAAAAAAAAAATGCAGCTTTGCATGCTCACCACGTTTTTTCTTTCTTTCAATGATCGATTACATTTTATGAAAAATCACAAATCGTTTTTTTCAATTCACCATTGATAAAACTCAGCTTTAAGCTAAGCTTCCTATGTTACATCGGGAAAATAAAAAGACTTGAAAAGGTCTATAAGATTACGGATTACTCCTCCTTATTATCAATCAGTTTTGAGATGAGACACCGTAAATATTAAAAATGTCTCATATCTCATCCTATAAACTCAAAAAAAAAAAGAAATTAAGTTAACAAAACCCATTAATGGATGGGTGAAGTTCAGTTTTTTAATTGGTAGAGAAATTGATAAAACAAAATACATAAAAAAAAAAAAAGAACCCTAAGCTAAGTTTTGAGACCCAAAATGGCAAATTCTTGAACAATGCACTAAAAAAAAACTAAACAACAACCAAAGCAAAAAAAGAAAGAGAGAAATGGATAAATGAAAAGGGAAAATCCAAATATTTTATGTCTGATTAAAATCCTAATTAATATTAATGGTAATCCTAATGAATGCTAGGGTTTCTTGCCAAGAGTGTGTTTATTATTATGCATCCATACCTTAAGAACTTGTCTTCTAACACCAGTTTCAGCACAGAACTTTTCAACATCACCTTCATCATGCTTCTGAATTGTCCACCCTACTTTCTCTGCAAACCCTAACATCTTCTCCTTTTGTTCTTGACTAAATTTTGTCCTAAATCTCTTCATTTTCATCCCACTTCCACCTCCACCTCCACCACTACTACTCGGGTTTGACGTATCGTCGTCTTCTCTACCTCCCGACACCGCTGGCAAAGCCAACTGCCTCTGCTGACCCGGCGGTCCCGTTAAATAGAGATATCCCGACGATGCCGGTCGATAAGATGAAAATTGATGATGATGGTGGTGATAATAGGGTTGTTGTTGTTGTTGATAGGAATAGCCCTGATCGGAGTTGTTTTCTTTCCGGTGGAAATTACGGTGACAGTTACAAGCGGCGCATTTTAGGGCATCGATACTACCATCTTCTCCAGCCGGCATGAACTCTCCGCAACCGTCTACGGCATGTCCACCGATGCCGATTGCGTGATTCTTCAAGCATTCTCTATACCTAATATAACCACCGCCACCGCCACCGCTACCGCTTTTTCTCGAAGACGGGTTATCGAGGGAATCGAAACCTGGCTGGGTCGTGGGAATATCTTCCATTTCATCATCTTGATCTTCATGGTCATGTTCATGGTCATCATCGAATTCCATTAGGAGAGAGTTTAAAATTAAGCAAAAAAGCTATATGGTAATGGTATCTTGTTTTTCTTCTTATGCATATAATAAACAAAGACAAATTAAATATAAATGCAGTGATTTATATTTAATTTATATTTATTTTATTTTTTAGGAAGAATTTAAAAAAGAGTGAGAAAGAGAGGATAAGAGAGTGAGGAGAGAGTGGCCATCAATTCCCCAGCCAAGCAAGCCTGCAGAAAAAGCAGCTGTCTAATTTTATGCTTACTCTCGAACAACCCCTCTCTTCCCTCACCCACTTGTTTTCTTTTTTAGTTTTAATATTTTGTGTTTATCTTCCCTTTTTTTTATTTCTTATATTTTTATTAAAAAATTTAAACAAAATTAATAATTTATTTATTCGCTTTGTACTTCTTAAACTCACTCTTTTTTTGTTTTTTTTCTTCTTAAGTTAACCTCTAAGTTTTTTTTTAGAATCAGGGTATAATCTATTGATTAAAGTATGTAATTTCATCTTTAAAAGAATGGTTTAATCTTCACCTCAATATTTTATATAAAAAGAAAGTCTTTTTAGACGGAGTCTAAGTTAATTAATTAGATATCATTAATATTCTCTTATCAATCTCGAACTTTTCATAAACTAAATTGATGTGATATCTAAAAATATGATCTTTCAAGGGTCACATAAATGAAATAACATTGTTTTAAAGAGTTTAATAAATTATTTGTTTGGAAAGGAAAAATGCACAACCTTACAAGAGAAGGGTCTAAATTTTTTTTTTTTTTGGAAATAGAAAATTTATTGGTAAAAGGAAGAAAAATGGTTGCAATAGTGATGAAAAATAGTGTCAGCGTTCAGAAAAATTGCAGGAAGAGAGAGAAAGAGGGAAGAAATGGAGGAGTTGATGACGTGATGGTGATGTAAGTATGGAAATTTTGAAGGAAGAAGAAGAAAAAGATAAACCTATCAACGGCTGTTATTTACCTAAAGATGCTTCAAAACAAATAAATAGATATTGCCAAATTAAAAGCCCACTACCCTTAATTTCATAACTATGCTATGCATTGGGAGTAGTTAAAATTACTTCACCGTACTCTTCATCCTCTCTTTTTCCAACTTACATGCGTACAGAACTTTATTTATTTTTTATTTCTTAATTAAATTACATATTTTAATTTTAAAAAAAAACATTTTTTACCCCTAAAATTTATCTTAAACTTAGGGGGCGTTTGGTTTGCGGGAATTGGCCAGGGAATGGGTAATACTCATTCCATTGTTTGCTTCAACCTCTAATATCATTGGCATTGACATTCAATTCTCATCCAAATCTCTCATATACTTAACATTGACGTTCAATTCCCATCATATTCTCATACATCATATTCCTTCTTATAAAAACAATAATCATATTCTCATAAATCCAAAATTTCAACACACTCCAAACACAGACATCATATTCCCAGGCATTTAAATCTCATTCCAGCACACTCCAAACACAGGCATCAAATTCTCATTCATTTTATTCTCAAACTACTTATTCCCAGACATCTAATTCTCAAGCATTCAATTCCGATTCCCGCATACCAAACACCCCCTAAGAGGCGTTTGTTTTCAGGATTGCATGAGATTGAGATACCTAGGGATGAGATGCATGAGGATGAGATGCTTGTGAACGAGATGCCCGGGGACGAAATCATTGTGTTTGTTTTTTTATGGGGATGGGAATAATAAAATTATAATATAAAATAATTTTTCTTTCTCTCTCCTCTCCTCTCTTCCTTTCTTCTCTCGTCTATTACATGCGGTGATGAGAACCCAATGTATTTTGAAGAGGTTTTGGAAGGGGCTATAGAATCCTCATGGGGTTTAGATCCCCTTCCCTATCGGCAAAACAAACATGGAGATGAGGATGAGATCACCATCCCAAACACTACAAATAAACACCCCCTAAATATTTTCAATTTTAATCGAAAACTATAACAGTAGTTGCTAGTTCAACCATACACAACTTTCATAGTTAGTCGCAGTAGATTTCAACAATGTTTTAAAGACGAAAGGACCTAACAATATTTATATAGTCTAAGCATCACTCCTTCATTACCAATTAGTATTAAAATTAAAACTCATACTTATTAAGATGGTATAAAAACTCAATTAGCTCAAACGAGTATGATCTAATTAAAAAATGGGATCTTATTTAAGAATGGTGATCTTAAAAGAGTCACCATTTTAAAAAAGGCATGTTAATGTTAATAAAATTTAAGGGTTGCTCCTCTCATTATCAATTGGTTTTGATATGAAAGCTCATTCTTATTAAGAATCAGCGGCCCTCAATTGATGATCCTTACAAAAGAAAAGAAAATATGAATATATAACTTTGAATCAAACAATTATATGTTTTAAATTAGAATACTAATGGATAAAATTTGCAAATGAATGTCAACATGAGCCTACCTCAAGAGATTAGGAACATATTCTCTTTCCACTATGAGATTGAATATTTAAGTCTCTTTTCTTCTAATTTGATGTTATACATTAAAAAAATGAAGAAGAAAAAATCTTACGAATGAATTTTAATTAAAGAAATTCAAAATATATATATATATGTATAAACAAGAAATCCGATCCCAACATTGGAAGGTGAGACGGTGCCCGAAATTGGGAACTAATAAAAGAGATGTGTCTACAAATGGAAGCACGACAAATTTCAAAAAAATAAAATAAAAAGTCCCAATTTTTAAAAAAATTAATATAAATAATAATAAAAATGTCGGCAATTATGGTCATCATGGGATGGGACTGCCCTAGTTGTCCTTCTTCAACGCTTTACCTTCTATGTGACATTTGATCACCTAACCACCCTTTTATCCCCCTATCATTACTTCCTTATTAAGGTAATTAAAAATCATCTATATTTTCCATTATAATTTAATATATCTACCATTTATCTATTCGCTAGTATCGTCAATTTGATTCTATAATTAAGTTCATCAAGTTAAGTACTTACCTTGTTGAATCACCATATGAAACAAACTAAATAATATTAAGTAAAAATTCTAATAGTTTAGAATCTTTTGCGACTAATTATTTTTATGTTTTCAAACGGTTATATTTAAATAATAACAAGCAATATTTAAATTCGACATAAGCTTCCTCTTTTTGAGTTACATGTAAATTTGTGTTGACAAAAATAATTTAAAATAAAATGTAAGATTTGTTTATTATTTATCATTAACCATGTCAAAATTATCCATGATATTTTGTAAAACGGTGTTCAAAATTATCTCCTTTTTGTCTTGTTTAACAACAAAATTGACTATAATAAAATCTTCTGAATTTGAATTAACTTTTCGATGTCCTATAGATAAGTACATAGTTAAATGAGAAAAATACTTTAGTTAAATCAAACTTTTTGGAATCTTATATTATAGTACAAAACATACTCTGAAAGAAAGAGTTTAAAATTTTTCTAATCTTTTTTTTATTGTAATAAATCATCCGCCAGTTCGGTAAAATTTGTGGAAATCGATAAGAAAACTTACCCATGATCATAAAAAATAAAATACCCCAAAATCCAAATCAATTAATTAGATAAATGAGTTTAATTGAAGCCCCTCTCACGTTTTTTTTAATTTCTTGTTATGAAATTAATTAAAAGATGTTAACAAAAATTGGGTACAGATTGATGGAAAAATACTCTTAAATGGCAGCCAAAAAAATCTTGGTAGGCTTATTGCAACAAAAAAATGGATGAGATTTTAAACATATTTTTTTGGCATCTATTTTGATGACACAATAGCCAAAAGTGCCACCAAATTTTGTCTCTGTCCTCTCTTTTTTTTTAACTTCTTTAACACATGCTTAACTTAACGGTTTTGTGATAAGGAGATTCTTTCATTATGTGCTTAGATATTTTAATATTATTTATAATTCTTATATCTTTCATATAAAAAACCAATCATGGGTTGGCTCAATGGCTAAGAGGTTGTCCTTCCAACCTTGAGGTCATGAGTTCAAATTCATGTGTGGCCACCTACCTAGGATATTATCCTACGAGTTTTCCTACGCCAAGTGTTGTAGGGTCGTGTGGTTGTCCCATGAGATTAGTTGAGGTGCTCGTAAGCTGGCCCGAATACTCACGGATATAAAAAAACAAAAAAATATATATCTTTCATATAAAAAAATAATTATAAGTATTTTATTGATGATATCGATATTGACACCCATAAAAAAATGAATAAATTTTTATATCTTAAACATTAAATAAGAATGGACTTTGAAGATAAAATAATCTCAGAGAAAGTATATTTCCCATTAACATATATACTACATTATTTAAAGACACTTGATTGGTATAATTGAACCATAAAAACACTCATAAAAATATTCTTTTCAAAATTCTCATTAACCATTTGTTTCTTTTTTACTCTTGAAAAACGACCTTTTTATCATATGAGAAATCTGAGTGGATAACTTCATTTTTTTAAAATATTTTTTATAAAGTAAATACAATTAATATTTTATTTTTGAAATGATATATATATATTAATTTTGATAATATAGAAAAGACTTCATTTTTTTACTTCTTGAAATAATCATTAGTTGACCGAAATCTTTTTTTTTTTTTACAAATAATCACAATGATCTAACTTTTTTTTTTATCACATTTATATATTTTTTAGATATTATTTTTATAATATTTTTTTTATCATTTGTGATACGTAAGAGTCATCCCTTTACAAAATCAGTGCATTGTATCAGGAGCTAATTGAAAACCAAAAACTTCCAAAACTTTGTAAAATAGTGTCATAAGTTTAAAATTGACATTAATATCTTATATTTTAAACGGTGTATAGTTTTTACAATGTTATCATTGATATATACTTGGTGATAAGAATATGACATTTATTGCAAAATACAAAAAAACAGTGGACCACGAGATTTATCAACCAAATAGATAAATATTTATTAAACTTTAAATTTTCCTTCATTAAATATTAATTTGAAAATGATATGGAAAAAAAAAAAAAAAACTCTGGAAATAGAAAATACAATAATAAAAATTGATTTAAAAGAAAAATAGAAAAAATGCCTTGAATTATTAATTAAGATTGTGTGAAGGTGTGGTACGAAAACAAGAGCCATGGGCAGGTGCAGTCTGGTCAGGGACTCAGGATGATCATGTGATTGCCTTACACACAAATCATGTCTTTTCTTTGTGTATTTCTTAAGTTACTACTTTCCCATTTTAATCTCTTGTCACCTTGTTGTGGAACTATTCAGGTCTTCTTTTTTCCCTTTTTTTTCTTCCTCTGTTTGTTACACAAATACAGATTCAACCTGGATGGGTCGAGAAATCCCCGTTTTAAATAAAAACGGAGATGAAATGAACTTTTTCATTTTAACTTTAGAAAAAATTAATTCAATCGTTGAACTTGTATGTTTAAGTTGTGATTTAAACAAACAATCTCACTAGAGATATTAAATCGGGTAAAAAGATTTTACATGAACAAATATAGAGTAGTTCATATCACAAATGATTCAACGTCTAAAACAAAAAATAAAAAAAAATTACAATACATAATCATAAGAGAAAGTTTCTCTCACCAAGAACTTATTACAGACATTCTCATTCATGTAAATGCAAAGAGTAAAAATAATGGGGGGGAATATTAACTCTCTTTTTCTTTCAATGTAAGAGCAAATAGTAAAAATAATACCCCATACTAAAATATCTACTATTTATAAAGCTAACAGCTAGTTAAAATATAACTAAATATATTAATCATGTTTGCCAGACTACAATCTCTTCTTAATTGTGTATGAGTTTATAAGATAGCTTATTATAAATGAGTTTTTATCACTTTTATTAGATTTGTTTAGCTTATTGTATTACTTGATTATTTCAATCAGTTTAATACATTAATATATGAGAAATCCTTTCCTATTCTTGTGTGATCAATTTCACCTTTTCTTTTAAATAAATATATTTTGTAAGGTATATATTTATTAATTTACTACTCCCTCGTTTTCCCGTTCTGTTATGTTAAGTTTTCAGATAGATATTTTTTTAATTTTTAATTTAACCGCTTCCGAAATAACAGTAGATTCTTTTTTACTGTCACACTCAGTACTATTTACTGTTTAGTCAGATACGAAGAAAAAAAAGAAAGAGAGAGAAACAGTAAATCCAACGAAGGAAAGAGAGACAGATGGCGACAAGACAAGAGAAAGGAGAGTGGGGGATGTCTGAATCTGAGGTCTGACCTTCATTTCCATTTTCCATGCTTTTTGGCAGCTTTTTTTAAATTAAATTAAATAAAAAACAATAAAATTTCAAACTCTTTTCTTCACACAAGCAAACCAATATCAGATGATTAGCATTTTCACATACTAAATATTGGATAACACTTCCATCATTCCGAATAAGTATGTGATGCATGCTTCCCAATGACATGAATCTTTTTTTTTTTTTTACATGTGTATCTTCTTTTAATTAATATAATTTTTATTAGATATCAAAATCTCAGACAAATTTCTCTCTCTTAATTAATATGATTTACTTTTTTTAAAATTTATCTTTTCATTTTCTTTACTCACTGATCTCATTTGACAAAGAAGAATTTTCTTCCAAATTTGCTTCCAATCTAGATTTGCTTCTTATCAATTGCCTATTCTTACAAATCCATCAAACAACATATATAGTTTTTCTCTTCCATTCTGTAACCTTTTAAAACGTATAAATCATGATCTTTTTAATTTATGGTTTAGATTTTATTTTATTTTATTTAAATATGAATTATAGATTAAAATTAGTATTGTACTATTTTTTTTTTAATTTTCATAATAAAACTACATATATGTGAATTTCATAATAAATAGTATTTAAATTTTCTTATAATTTTTTTTTTCATTTAGGGATATACTCAAAGCATTCTTGAAGAATATACACAAGGCTGTAACGCTGAAGCAGATAGTAATAACATAGATGCATCCTTTCAGGCAAAAAGAAAAAAAAATAGATCTTTTTTATTTTAAATCTTTTGTTAAAATTTTACCTTTAATTTTTCTTTTTTAATGTGTAAGAGGCCAACTTTTACGGAAATTTGTTGCCAAGTTCAACCCAACAAGCAACAGTTATGAATACAAATATTGGTGCATCTATTGATTGGGAGAACAACATGTCTTTCACACAATTACTTAGGTAAATTCACATTATCACTTATGAAATTTTTTTATAAAAAATATATTTTAAAATAATTATTACTTATACTTTATTTCATGTTCTTTGTAAGCGTCTTTGGCATGTGACAACACAACTCTAACAAACAATAATGACTGTGGAAATTTAAAGCATTAATTTTTAACTTATTAGTTTGAAGTATTTTTAGTGGAAGTAATTGAAGAAATTATTCTTATCAAAACAATATATTTTGTTTCATGTTATATTTTGTGAACATTTTTTTAGTACATTTACTATTTAATTACGATTTGTCATTTAGATCTTATGAGATGTTTAATTCAATGTTTAAGGTCTTGCAGATTTTTTATTATTAAAGCAGTACTGTTTGAAGTTGTTGAATGAGATGTTTTATTATGACTGTTTGGAGTTGCAGTTTTTTAACACTGTTTGTAGATCTTATTATTTGGTTCTGACTCTATAGCCAATAGATTCATGAATGAGCAATTTTGATTATTAAATTATACTCAAAATAATTAAATGATTTAGTTCAACTAAATTAGAAAAATAAATTAATATCTAACATTTTTCTAGAACAATTTTTTTTTAAAATTTAAGAGGGGTGATAGATACTTTTGAGAGAAAAAAATCAACTAATATTAAAATTGGCAATTGAGAAATAAAACTAATAAATAAATAAAATAGTCATTTTATATTAAAAAATAACAATTCATTGTTAAAAAAATAGAAGGAAATGAAAATAAACTTTAAAGATAAATCTGTTTGATTTGAAAATATGGAATGGAAGAGAAATTTTGTCAAATAGAATCAGTAAGTAGAGATAAAATGTAAAGGCAACTTTTTAAAAAAAGTAAATACTATTAATTAGGAGAGAGAAATTTGTATGAGATTTTAATATCTAATAAAAAATTCTATTGATTAAAAGAAGATACGCATGTAAAAATAAATAAATATTCATGTCATTGGGAAGCATGTATCACATGCTAAGTGGGTTGGATGAAAGTATCATCCTTAAATATTACTTTGCATTTGAACATATCTAAATCAATCTCATTCTTACAATATCTAAACTCATTCTATCATGTTATTATAAGTCTCATTTTAAATAAACTCAATCTTTTTACATATACTAAACACCCAATTTTTTACTTTGTATAATGCATTTTTTCAATACACTTGCTATCTTATTGCACAACAATTTAAAGAAGATATGCTATTTTTATTTTAAATCACAAAATTGTAAACAATAGCAAGAATATTCAATAATCTTATTATTCTCACACCAATAAATAAATAAAAACCCTGATTTTACTACTTTTAAATTTAGAAAAATAGACCTCCTCAACATATTACAAAAATGATCATTCTCTCTCCTTCTCGTTTTTGGCTTGACCTATACACTCTTTGTTTATCATTTCTTCTGTATCTACAAGTCAATAATTAAAAGATTTTTACAATTTTACCCTTACAGAAAATATATAATAGGATTGTTTTTTCTTGAACCAAATTTCACATAGCCATATGAAAAAATATATATTTCAGTCTACTGTTCAAGTGGTCCGTCTTCAAAAGGCCCACTTCTTATTCCCGTATAATTTGGCCCATTAATACTTGTCTCCACGCTATGCTAAAACTGTTCCACTCAACGCTATTTGGGCTTTCAAAGCCCGCCATTCAGTCGGCCTACTCTTCTAGACGTGCAGCCCCTTCAATGAGGCCCAAATTCAGCCTTCCGGAATATTTTATGAAAAACGGAATTTGTAGTAGCTCTTTTTACATCGTATTTGTGTCATTAAATATTTGTTTTTTTTATTCTTTTTAATTTTTAGATTACATCAAAGTGGGAGGGGGCCCGAACCTTTGACCTCAAAAGAAGGGAGTATATGCCTAACCAGTTGAGTTATGCTTATGTTTGGTTATTGGTTTTTATTTTTACACAAAATAAAATAATTTATAAAATCAGTGATTCCCTATTATGATATTAATAGAGATAATAAATCTGACACAAATAATAAATAAAGAGGCTTAGCAGAATCATGGTCAATATTTATAAAAATAGCAGTTTAAAAACTTATTTATAATATGACTCACTATATTAATTGATATTTCATACATGTAATCAAGTTATTACTCATTTATTTGATTTACATGGATAGGGATTTTTATAAATTACTATATTTATCAATACTTTTTAAAATGTTATATTTATAAATATTGTAGAAAATTTTACTACCCAATAAAATTTCCCTAAAATAAATATACTAAAAATTTGATGGTGACAAAAGTTTAGTTAGTCGATTAAACAGAAAATAATAAATTTGATACTTTTGCCAAACAAACCGATTTGTAATAAATCAGTTGATAATAGTTAAACTGTTTATTTTAATATTATATTATATTAATTAAGAGAATAAGAGATTCAAACTTAAAGCACTTACACCTAATTATTATTATTATTTTTTTTTTGATATAGAATAGAGAGAGGTTTTTTTTAATGAAAATATGCTAATATTTTTAAAATATTACTCCACGGTTTTTAATAAACAACAGTAATTTTATGAAAATCAATGCATCTGTAACCTAACACTCCCAATTACTTAATTATAGGTTGAAGCTCTCTGTCTTTTATATTTTTTTTAACAAGCTGTCTTCTATTTATAATATAATATTTAAATAAAATTATGATAACTAAATCCTAATCAAATCCTTTATAATAAAATTGGAATAATCTTAACTCTCACATCCTTTTATTCTTACTTAAAAAACGCCACTTTATTTTTTAAGATTGTGCCTTTTTATAATTATTAAGTTTATACCATATCATTTTCTTAAGCTAAATTCAGTTTCATTTTTGGTTTTTTCTTTTTAAATCAGTTTGATTTCTTTTAGTTTTACATATAAGAAAAAAACATGTGACTACTATCAATCACTTAACATATTTGATATTTATTGATTTTGTCATCATTTCAACTTATTATTATACTACCAACTTTAAAAAAAGAGTAAGTAAGAATAACAATAAAGCATTAAGGCCACGTACTGTAAAAAGTGCAAAATATTCAAATGATTTTTGTTCCTTTTGTATCATGATAAAAAAAAAAAGGAACTAATTCTAATCAAAACTGCATTTCAAAAATTGAACAAAAATCACTTTATATCATTTCAAATTGAGAGCAAAAAATCAAAATCAATCAAAGATCAAAACTAACTTTGGTTCATTCTCAACTAGACTGATACATTTGAACCAATGGTTTTTCAAGCATCCTCCTCTCCAATTTAGCATCATCATCAATCACTAATTTAGACATTTCAATTTCCGGTAACTTAACCCGCACTCCGAGCTCGACCACCGATCTCGATTTACTTAATTTTATTGTCGGAATTCTAATAGCAACGCCACCGTGTTTCCTCCGGCTACCCAATGAAGAACAATTCCCGCCAAAATTCAAAACATTCCCAATCTTGATCTCACTCGCCGAACCCATTGATCTCGATCTCACCACACGATTTTTGATCTTACTTCTGTAATCTACACTCGTCACACTGGATACTTTTCTATTCCTCCTACTCCCTATTCTAGAAACCCTCACCATCTCATCATTACCGTCAGATTCCTTCCAATCAATCAACGGTAAAAGATTCTCCACGTGGCGCTCACGCATACACCGCCGCCAATTATCCCAAACCGGTGGCGCGTGTAATTTCCTCTTCGCCATTTTCAAACACTCCACCACCTCCGCCATATCCGGTCGTTTTCTCACCGTGGATCGGATACAGTTAGCAGCCAAAACCGCCAATTGCCGGATCAAATCCGGGTCAGCCGGAGACTCAATTCGGCGATCACATAACCCGTTAAAATCGCCGTGTTTTATCATCGGAACAGCCCAATCAACGACCGACGGTGGGCTGAGATTGACCTCAATAGCATTCCGGCCTGTGATTATCTCCAATAACAAAATCCCAAAGCTAAAAACGTCACTTTTAACGCTGACATCACCGGGGTTCAGATATCCGGGATCAAGATAACCTAGGGTTCCGGCAGGCGGCGTGCACGTGACTTTTACATCTTCCACGTGACCTCTTAAAGCGAGTCCAAAATCACCGAGTCTCGCATTAAATTTCTTATCGATTAATACGTTAGAAGATTTAATATCTCTATGAATCACCGGCGGTTCAGCCGTGTGAATGAACCGGACCGCTTTCGCGACTTGTAAAGCGAACCGGAGACGACGGCGCCAACCGGGCGGTCGAGAACGAGAGTGGAGAAGATCGTAGAGAGAACCGTTGGGCATGAATTCAACGACGAGGAGTTTTTCTTTCCTCGAATTGGAATTACAAAACCCAATGAGATTTACGATCCTAGAGCTTTGGAGCTTGGAGAGAATCTCGATCTCGTTTTCAGCTGGGTTATTGGAGAAATGGAAAGAATTGGGAGATGGGTTTGGAGTTTTAGTTCTTTTAACGGCGGCGATGAGTTTTCCGTCGTCGAGTAAAGCTTTATAGACGCTTCCATGGCTGCCTTTGCCTAAGAAACAGTCAGGGGAGAAAGCGTTAGTGGAAGAGAGGAGTTCGCTGTAAGAGAAGTTTCTGATACAGTTAATGGGTTTAGTTCGTTTCTTGGTTTTTCTTTTGAGATTGGAGTAATAAGGATCACAGAGACAGGTGGCTATGGCGGAATCAGAATTGCAGGAGAAAAACGACATTGAAAGATTAAAATGAAGAGAGAGAGGAGGAGGAGGAGGAAAGAGGTGAAAGGAAGAAGAAAAAGGGTGGGAATGGAAAACGGGAAGGGGAGGAAAAGCCATTACTAGTACTATTAGTCAAACTCAAAAAGGAAAAAGTGATAAAACGAAGGAAGATGGAGACTTGAGTTGGCTCACACTTTAAAGTTGTTTATAGTTTATCTATTTCTCAACTTTGAAACAAACGAGAATGTGAATTCAAAAATAAAGAAGAAAAAAAAGTCTTTTTTTTAAAAAAAAAAAATCTTGTTTGAAACGAGAATGTGAATTCAAAATAACGCTGATTGTAAAAATTCTCATTTTAAAGTTCAGAGGTCGTGGAAAGCAGTGATTTAGGTTTTTTTTTTTTTCCTTTCTTAAATATTTATAAAATTACCATGGTTTAAAAATATAATAAATTTTTAATCTCAACCATCACTAATTTGTATTGAATTATATATTTTTATGCTAAATGAATTACTAATATTAACGTATTAAGAATTATTAAATTTATAAATATTATAAATAATGATATGTATATAAATATTATGTTAAAATCTGCTATGCAGTGAAATTTCTCAAAAGAAAATGTCAATCATGGTCTAAGGTAGAAAATCACCGCCAATCAAAGCCGTGAGAAATATTTAATAATCTTAAAAGGAAAATTTTGAAGAAGAGAGTATAATTTTTTTTTTAACTTTTGTAACTCTCATGATTAGCTTCTAGTATTCCTCCATAGATACTATCTAAAATACTAATGAGTTTTGTCGGTGAAGTAGTTGAAAATAGTGTATTTTCACAATTTATTTATTACGAATAATAAATATACATGACTTAATGTAAGAATAAAACTTTTTTTATTGATGATAGGAAGGGTATCAAAAATTCTGATTGATATATGAATGATCAACCTATAACAAAAATTGCATGTTCTCACTTTATAAAGAATTAGTTGTAGAAATTGTATTAAGATTAGTTTAGAATAATTTTTAAATACTTTTTAAAGTTATGTCAAATGGATATTAATTTTGAGGAAATAATCATCACTTTTAACTTAATAAAAAATGAATATTTATATCTATCTAATTATACACTGTATGTCTTCAAAAAAAAATTAAGTTTCATAAGTTATAGTCTATTTATACCAGTAAATTATTTTATGGATGTAAAAAAAAAGTATTTAATTAAAAACTTGTACCACTGTTTTTTATTTTAAATGTTTATTTTAAAACAACGGTACTCATTAATTTAATTTTTTCAATTTATTTTCTTTTATTAAAAAATAATATTTTTTTATGAGGAATTGTTGAGCATCCAAAGGCGTGCAACTTAGAAGGATGGGGCTTTTGAATCGGACCCACTAATTCTTTTTTTGGGTTTGACACTCTGTAGACTTTATGTCAAATCCAGTATTTTTCTAAAAAGAAAATGTCTGAAAATTTGAATAATTATATTTCTGAATAATTATTTAATGGGAAAAAAATGGCAATTCATTATTCATTTGATCGGAGGATTATTTCCAATAATTAATTAATCGGTATTAATTGTGCAAATTGAGTGTTTTTTTTCCCTCCTTTTTTGAGAATTTTTTGATTGAAACAATGAGTTAAATGTTGGAGATGTATTTATTGCAACATTAGATGGGGACATCAGATTTGAATATTTCCATGGGAAGCCGCAGTCTTGGTAGATTCTGGGGTGATACAATATTTTTTTTTAATAATTAAAAAAAAATGATTAAAAGTAAAAGGCATTTCCTCATTGCTTTTTTTTTTAAAATTATTAGTCTTGCATCTTTCATGATTATGATTATCAGCTTTATTGCATTCAAAATTTGATATCATGTTAAAATTTGCACCTATTAATTTTTTATGTTAATTTTACATCATTTAGTAGGGACATGATTCAATAAATTTTGATCTAGGGTTAAAATGCTAAAAGAAGGTTATTTTCAAAAGGAAAAATATAAAATAAGGAAATTGAATTTTTAAAATTTTCTGACGAAATGTGAAATAGTGTGTGTTTGGCTTGATCCACAGATCAGTAGAGGCAGAATTTGATTAGTTAGGATTTGGAAGTCATTTTTAATTTTGTTGGTCCCTTTATCGTATTTTTACTGGCGGTGAGTACCAGACAATTCATTAATGCTTCTGACATAGTTAGTTTGATTTTATTTGACCAGAGGGACGCGAAAGTACTTTATTAACCCCACGTTTTCTTATTTTTTGAAGGAAGAAAAATAGTTTAAAAAATTAAAGGATACAATACCAAGCCTATGGGCCCTAATATATTAAAGCTATCGGGCAACTATACGATTGGGTCCAATGGGCTTCAACTTCAATAAAAACCTAAATAAATGAGATAACTCAGTATATAGTTCAATTTGACTATACCTTATCTTTTTTAACCTTTTAAATTTCTTATGTTTTTTTAATCTTTTTAGAGCATGTTTTTTTTAATATACCTGATTTACCATCCTTTCATTAAATTATCTTTCGCTCTCCTTTTTACATTATCTCTCCTTTTATTCAATTAATACGTTTATTGATTCATTTTTTAAGGTTTCAAATGTTTTTTTATTCAATTCATTCCTCAAATCGTGATTTCTCCTTCTTCTCCTTCTCTTTCTTCTTCTTCTTCTTCTTCTTCATTTGTTGAGTTAGGGTGTGGTTATTTTTTTAATCACGATTTTTTAGATCTACATTTTTTTGATGTCCAGGGTCGAAGCTTCTTTCTTCTTCCTCTTATTGTTCTTCTTCTTATCTTCTTTTTATTCTTTTTCTGTTTTTTTTAATGGGTTCGCTGTACAGTTCACGTTTTGTTTATTATACTGTACATGAATATGGTTACACGTTATCTCCCAAAAAATCATCCCAGATTTTCTCCTCTTTTTACTCCTTCCTTTTTTCAATTATCTTAGTATTCTCTTTCTATATCTCAGCTAAGGGTTTTATTGTATTTTCATTTTCATTTGAAAATTCATTGGGGCCATTTTATTTTGTTTTTCTTCTTTCGGGCCATTATGCTTTAGTTTTTTTATTTTTTATTTTTAAATTTGAGCTATATACCCAGGGGCGGATCTACATAGGGGCCAGGAGGGGCACGTGCCCCCCCTCGATTTTTAGATTAATTAAAAATATATATGATTTTTAAATGAAAATTGATTTGGGCCCCTTTTCTTTTAAATATATATATAATTTGTTAAACATTGTTATTAAAAATGTTGTGGCGTGTTGGGCGATGCACCCTTTTAATGCACAATTTCCTTGTTCAAGCCTGGTTAGTACAATTTTTTGGTTTTCGCATTTTTCAAAGCAATCTCCATTTTCATATATATATATATATATATATATATATATATATATTATATATATATTTTACTTTATAAATTAGATTAACAAAAGCCTTTTTATTTTTATATTTTAATTTCATATAAACAAAATAGTTAAATATATTTAATATCTCTAATTTCAAAATTTTGAAAACATAATATAATTAAATTAATTTATTTCTTTTATATTATAAATATTTCCAATAAAAAATTTTTTTTTATTATCCATAAATCTATATAACTAATAATATAAATAGTTGGTTTTAAATATAAAAAAAAGAATAGATTAAAACTCATTAAAAAATTATTAATATTTACTTGACTTTAATTTCAAGAAATTATACCACTAATGAATATATGAATTTTATTTTCATAGTTATTAATATTTTAATCAATAATTATATAATTAAATGTATTTGGTGGTGTTTTTAGTTTGGCTCATGTTCTTTTGAATAAAATCGACCAAAATCGATAAAAATGAAAATATAATTGAAAATGAACTGGTTATGTGTCAAGATTGAAATTGACATGTGAATCCATTTTGTAAAATGCATAGGTTTGAAAACAATGTATCATTTCGGTTTTTATTTCATAGATTTTAATCATCCCGATTCAATCTTGATTTATGCGAAATTTTAAATTCTTTCCTAACCCCCCCCCGCCCCCCCACGTAAATGCTGGCGTATATACCCAGTTTTCCCTAAATAAATTAAGTAATGGTAAATATAAAATATAATGAATTGTTGAGCAAGTAAATCTGTGATTATTATAGTTAATATTTAAAGTGGTTATCATTTATCAACTTTCTTCCTGTCGACTACTTTTAAAAGGAATATTCAGCTTTTTATAAAAAAATTTGAGTGGTTTAATATGATAAGATGATTTATCCCTCAAATTTTACGGATATCATCAACTTTAACCTTTAATTTTTAATGTTATCATTAAACTATATAACAAATTGCAAGTTTAACTTTCTATCACCACCTAAGTTAAATTTTGTTAGTTTTCTAAAATTTAACAATGATAGACCATAAAACTACTAAAAAAATTATCTAATAACAAGAAAATAAATCAGATGAGATACCAAATCACATCTTTTGTGTTACTAATTACAACTCTACAAATCTAACACTATAAATTTCAATTTTCTTTATTTCTTCTCAAATCATTCAAATTTGTTGCTACCCTTTACATAAAAACCTTATTTACATTTTTAACTAATTAATAAAATGATAAACTTGCAACTATTTATATAATTTAAAGTTAAAATTGATAGCATTTAAAGTTTAAGGTTAAAATTGATAATACCCATAGTATTCGGGGTAAAAGGGATTTTTACCCTTAATTTTATAAGTATCATTGCTTAAATTTATTATTCTATGAAAAAGTTCAATTTTTTTAAAAAAAGATTGATATATCGATTCAAACCATAACAAATTTATTTTTATTTTCTACATATGTAATTAAGTATTGCCTTACAATACGTTTTAAATCTAGACCAAATTTAAAACAAAAATAGAAAAAAGAAATTATAAAAATTTAGATAGAATTACAGAAGTATTTTTAAACCATATAATAAAATAAAATAAAAAATTGTTAGTCAAATCAACTTGATTTTAAAAATAGAGAATCAAAACAAAATCGTTATTTGTATAATACTCTTTACCTAATTAATTATGCGCATCCAACTTTTTATATATGTAAATAAGATGATATAGAGAGAGAGACTATTTGCTTAATGTGAGAGAGAAAAGTGAGATTTTGGAGGATTTCATTTCATGAATGTTGAGTAAACATCATCAAATTTGACTAAAATATTGGAGAATCTTAAATTAATTTTTAAAATATCATTAAATGAGGGCCTACACGGGAAAATTAATACCATTTCTTTGTCGTCATTTATTTTAGGTAGAACCATAAGATAATCCTAAGCATGAATTATGGCACACGGCAATGTTTTAATTAACACGTCAACTTACTTATATTTCAATTTATTTAATTAAGAAAAATGGAAGAAAAAAAAAAGTTCCCTTGCATATATATGAGCTGCCTCAGAAACTTAGGGAAGATATTAGGTTATTGATCAGAAAAATAATAATACTCTTGCTCTAGCAAATTACATATGGAAATGATTAAAATCTATAAATTGATTACTAATATTAAATTTCTCCTAAACGCGAAAAGTGTTTTCCTAATTCAATAACTCTTTTATTATCTTCATCGCATCTCAATTCTCTTCACTCATTCCAGAAGGTTCCAAAATTCTTGACCCCCAAACCCATTTGGAATCTCCATTAATAAACACCACACACACATTTTTTTAGCGTTTTCTTCACTAATGAAAATGATGAAATTATGATTATGAACATGCAAGAACATGATTGGTCTATCACACCTGACACCCATAATATGCATTGAGAAAATAATAACATGATTTTTATATATTTATGAGTGTCCGTATTAACTTATACACACTTAAAAAACCACATGACCTACAACACTTGATATCTGAACAAGAACAAGGAATAAAAAAAAAACATTACAACCGTGTTTGGCACATCACAATCGTGGGCGTAGAAAAAATCCTCTAATTTTTTTTTTTAAAAAAACGAAACCCAGATTGAAAAAGACATGTAAACCATTCACACGCTAAGAAGTAAGAAAATCTTATTTTTTATTTTTTTTAGAATTATTATTATTATTGATATTAACATAATTTACTAAGTTAAATAATAAACGGTTCGTTTGGATGAACATAAAAAAGACCCTTTCTTCTCCAAATCCCACAATTTATGGACCTCAATCCCCTCTCTCTAATCTCTTTGGATTCCACTAATTTTTCCAATTGAAAAAAAAGAGGAAAAATTCAACGACAAGAGAACATCATGGGTGTTTGGTTCGTAGGAAAATGTTTAGTATTTTCCTAGGAAAATTATTTCAGCAAGAAACCTCATCCAAAAATTTGTACCGTCTCACCTTGTTCCTGAAGATCACTGGCCTTTTCTGCGAAATCTCATCCGATCTAGTCCTTCTAAGATTCTCCTCCACAACCCCATTTGCTAGATTCCTCCGGCGAGCCACCGCAACCGATGGCGGAAGAGGTGGCTGCGGCGCTTCAAGTGACCTCTGTTTCTTGATGGGTCTGTTTTGTTTTAATTGTAAAGCACCAATTTGATCACCAGCAATCCTAATCTTTTTGATTAAATTATGATCGTCGATTCCATAATTGGTTTTATTGGATGAAGAAGAATTTTGTGATTTTTCCTTTGATTCCTCACTTTGATTCAGACACCAATTGCATATTCGATAAGACTCAGCTTTTGGGTACAAATTACTACAGTATCTGAAAAACACAAAAATTAATCATAATCAAAATCAGAAAATGATAGAGAGAAAATTAAGACGAATTTGGTAACGTTCCCGTTTCTTGTTTGTCGTTATTAGAAAAATACCTGTGTTGGGATCTGAAATGACAGATTTGGCACTGAAAGAGTTCGTAAGAGAAACCATAATCTCCACACATGCAACAATCGACGCTGGCTTTGATTGTTGTCATTCTAGAGAGAGAGAGAGAGAGAGAGTATTTTTTTAGGCCACAGAGCCACAAAAGAAACTCCATTTATATATTTGGAATCATAATGTAAAGTCCGTGTGTGTGTGTGTGGAGTGAAAATTAATAAATCATTTAATCATTTTTTTTTAAATTTTAAAAAAGATACTTTGAGTTGCGGTCAACATTCTTTTGAGAGGAGTCTTTGTGATAAGTCAGTCAATATAAAGAATTCTTTTAAAAAAAAAAAATAGTCCAAAAGTGAAAGTTGAAAAACTAACAAGAGAATTGAAATCCAAGAAAAATTGTAGATTAAGGTTTGTGGTTGGTGACTTTGTTACAGTGGAAGGCAACGGTTCAATTTAAATGGTTTTCATATATATAAATTTTATGCGTAATAACCTCTCGTTCGGATTGTCATGATTGATTCAGTCTAATGATAAGATATTTATATTTTCTTGATCAAATTAGAGGTTTGAATACATATTACTCTTGGTTTACTTCTTGTAGAACAAGAATTTTTTTATTTTATTATATGATAAAGATATGGACTAAGATAAACATTATTTTAGGGTAATTTTCATAAGTACCATACTTGAAAAATATATTATCATTATTAACCCTTTGTGTGCCTTCATTTCAATAATACCCTTTTTTTTCAAATACATGATTCTAATTACAGCTCTTTGATATATTTACCCTTACCTTTACCCTTACCCATAAGATTCTAATAGACTCCATATTTTTAAATTCGTGTGGATTTCACAAACTGAATTTCTCTCATCTCCCAGTTTACATGATTTCTCTATTTTTATCAATAGATATTACCTTTTCTTCTAATTATATATCATATTTCTTCCTATTTTCTTGTTGATTTTTTTTCAAATCTGATTTTTGGAACAAAAAAAGGTTGCTTTTTGTTAGATTTCATCAATTTTCTATAACTATAGACATCTATAACTTTATGTTATGCTTCTTCTTAAAATCTATAATTTTATTGTCTTTGTGTGCTTTTATCATCCATTAAATTTTTTTGATGTATATCACTAAAATCTAAAGCTACAAAGTTTCAAATTTTTTGTTCCAATTGTTTTACGGTTTTGCATATATCACTATTAAATCTAAACCTACAAAGTTTCAATTTTTTTGTTACAATTGTTTTACGGTTTTGCATATATCACTATTAAATCCAAAGTTTCAATTTTTTTTTGTATCTGATATTATTATATATTCCAGGGACCTCACTTGGCAATAAGAGAGAAGGAATTTCTAGCAAAATTATGCACATTCTATACCTTTTATGTAATATACATATTATTGATCAACAAATTATTTACTACAATTGATATATAATATTATATTAATTTTTAACTTCAGTGTCTAACACATAAAATAAACAAAATAGATGGATCGGATGATATAATTAAGATATGATATCTTTTTTCTTTTTTTTCCGATTTCTTTTAATCGATTCATTTATTCAAATAAAAAAAAATAATTGATTCATAAAGGATATCAATTTACAAGGAATATATATATTATTAATTAATAAATTTTCAGATAGTATAAAATTTTGGAATGTAAATCTAAAAAATACCAAGTTCGTATGGAGGGATTTTATATGGCATCTAGCCTTATATGGGATATCAATTCCATAATAATACCTTATTATCAACACAATCATTGATGGTTTATTTTTCTAAAAATTAAAAGCGATTAATAAGATTTTTTTAAAAAATTTATCTTTCAAACCTCAAATCTACAATGATCAAGTTCAATTATCAAAATCAATACTTAAAAAAAATATCCAAATTTTAAATTTGTGATTATTTGAATTATATTAATATCTAAAACTAAAAGTCAATTTTAATTCAATCTAACCGTCAATATATGACTAAAAAATACTTCAAAATAGTCAATTTTAAAAAATCAAAATATTAAATAAAAAATCAATTTATTTTGATTTGAAAAAAAAAACTTTTTTTTATCAATAGGGAAATAAATCTGCCCGTCAAATTTGAATTAATGGGGTAGTTAAGGTATTATTTTTATTTTGCAAAATCAATAACAAAATTTAAAAGTAGAGAATCTAACCACTCACACTCAGGACACTTATTATTTTTGGAATTCATGTTTTTCAATTGTTGAAAAAAATGAATCAAGAAACTGAATCTTGCAAGGGGCAATTCTGGGTTTTCAAAATTTTAGTGACGCTTATCGTTTTGATGGTGGCAATTTTTTTAAGGGGTAATCCTGATAAAATTCTTTTTTTTTTTTTTTATAGAGATTGAGATAAACATATTTAATCATTAATTGATGTGTTTCTTCATTTTATCATATTCGCCATCATTTTTTATGGTTATTATTGTAATTGAGTAAAAATTATGTTAGATTTTTAGTTAAGTTAGTTGATTTCTGATTTCAATAAATGAATACATCCTTATAAAACTACCATTGTTTCTGACATAAGCTTAGTTGAAAGTTAATTTAGGAAGAGAGAACTATAGGAAATTAAACAAGATTAGAAGGTAGAAAAATTATCACATTTATCTTTACATTAAGTATGATTTTTAAAACTACCTTAATTAGAATTTTAGTTTATTTTTTACCCTTAATTGACAGCTTTTTCCGGCATTATAATAAAGTCGGTTATTAATTTAAGGGTGATTATGAAACTTTTTAAACATGGGTTATTTTTTATAACTTGAATTTCTAGAAGGGTAGTTATGAATAGAAGGTATCTCGAAAAAAAATGAGGACTAGAATGGTCTTTAGTATTGGGTAAGGATAAACCCATCAGGCCTCAAACATCGACCCGATTTGGGCTCTTAATGGGCTCTGGGTTTTAATTGTTTGGGCCTTTGGGCTCTGAATGCCCATAATAACTTCTACGAGTAGAAAGAACACAACCCATTCATGGCGCACTCAAATAAGGAATTTTATCATATCTACCCCAAATTTAAGGTGTGTTATCAAAAATACCCCCTCTCGTGTGATACTTTCATTTTTACCCCGGATTAGTTACAGTCATCCCACTAACTTTAATTGGCTAGCCTCCATGTGTAAAATTAAGGGTAATTTTGATAACTTATACATACATAGGGTAAATTTGAAAACTAGTTTTTTTAATGGGGTAGTTATGAAAATTCCCCTTCAAATAAATTTCATAATCCTGACGAAAAAATAGTAATTACCAAAGAAATCGATTCTATATCGAATAAATTGATTATTAGGAATTAAGAAATTAAAAATTATTGTTCACTAACTTTTTTTAAATTACTATTTTGACAAATCATCAAATGTTTAGGTATTCATTGTTTTTTTCGCATGAGGTAAAAAACCTATAGATACATACCTTTTAAGGAGAAAATCAAAAAGGAATTGGAATGAAAACAATTCTATATTTAGAAGGGAAAAAAAACGTCTCTTTGGGGTGAATTCTTAAATTTTATCTATTCTATTTTTGTTAACTTTCATTCTTGGCACGCTTAAAAAAAAAGTGTCAAAGATTTGTTTTGCGTGTTTAGGTAATTAAAGTATAAATAAAGAAAATTGAGTTGTCACAAAAAGAGGTAGAGAAGATTTATTCATCTCTCTCACGGAAATGAAAAGGTTGCCCAAATTTTAGTGAAATAATTCCAATATTAAAAACAATGACCATTTTTGTAATGAGGTAAGTAATGGGTGGAAAGCATGTCGTGGATAAGTTATTTAAGCAACAATTGATGTTGATTGAAAGATGGAATTAGATTCCAACCTCTCTATAAAACATATAAAAGTTTTTAAGTGGTGGCATCGGTATCAATCTCTGTTGCTATCTATTTATGGCTTTTTCTATGTGATTGTGATTCCTAGGGGAAGAAACCACGGGAAGATGAGATCTAACCTTGCCATAGCCTACGTGAGTGATTAGTGATTAGACACCTCTTACTTTCTATTAATTTGAAAGTTCGAGTCTTATTTCCACTAATCTTTTATAATATACAACAAGTTTTTTTTATTGATTATAAATAAGTGATTATAAAGAGGGAGGTTTGAACCTTCAACTATACGAGAGAGCAAAATATATCCAGTTTACTTTAAGAGATCTTTATTTTATTTAAATCGTAAATATTTACTTTATAGAATGTATCTATTTAACAAATTTCTCAATAGTAAAAAAATTAAATGACTATTTAAAATTATTTAGATGGATATAAATTAAATTTATCAACATTCTTATTTATATTTTATTTAAAGAAAACTTTATATATTTCAATTAGATCCTTATATAATATTAATGGCTAAACTTCGCAATGGAATTATGATGTAGTAGTATCTAAAAACATTATTCATGAAGGCTTGCTTGATTTTGAGGGTTAATTTTTCACTTAACCCAAAAATGGGAGGGAACGTATCATTTTGTAAATTTAACTCTATCCATAAAACCATACAAAAAGAAAAAAAAAACATTGATGTACGAAATTAAAAAAATGAATTTTTATATACCATATCATAAATTCATTAAAAAAAATTAACGATATTATTGGATAAGAATTTTAATTGAAAAATATTAAATTTAAGGAAAAAAAAAGCTTGAAGACCAAATATTAAATTAAACTTATGGACCATTCATTTCAATGTAATCAAAGAACTAAGATTATGGAGAGGTGAATATCCATTTTGCTGCATTTAAAGATGCCAAAGTATCTTAGATTATATATAATTAAAGAATTCATGATATCTGGTCAATTTTAGAAAATACTCTCCACCAATGGGTTTTTGAGGTTATATTATGAATGTATTCTATTCTCCACTTTGTTTTCCTATTCATTATTTTAAAATAGTTATTGGTAATTTACATAGAATTAATAAAATAAGAAAGATTATTTTCAAATCAAGAACTAAATTTAGAAACATAAAATATGTTTCGTTACACTAATTACTAGTCCTTTAATAAATTAATTCGTATCAAATAAATATATAAATTTAAATGTTAATTAAATATTTACCTGCATTGAGGTATTTGTTTAAATTTTACCACCGTAAAAAAAAAAGGACAAGGTAATCCTAAAGCATCACGATCACAAGTCATCTTTCTCGTCAAACTCACAACCACTCAAATCTCACACGCGTGCCTCTTCACATGCAGATACAGTTTGCATTATCTTCTTCCTTTCGTTAATAATTCACAAAGTTCCTGCTCCCTCGTGGTGGTCCCCTCTTCCCTTCTCAAACAGATCATCTAACTCACATTTTTCTCACCCAACCTCCATAAATTAGCAAACACATCACTCTCATTTCATAAATGCTTGCATGCGAAGTTCTCTCACTAAAAAATAAAAAAAAATAAAAAACTAAAGAGACATTCACATTATTATCACCAACCAAATTTAATTTATCTCTCTCACAACCAAACCCATAAATTTACTTTTGTCACAATTCTCATACATGTCCTTTCTCCATCAAGTTTTACATACAACATGCAGCATCAGTCACTACAAAGATTAAGAAAAATACCGATAGATAAAGAGCGGAGAGCTTTGACTGGTTAATGGCCGGCCTTCGAATCGCGCAAACTCGAGCAGAGAGAGGAAAGGGTCACCAGCTGATTAGACATAGAAAGGAAAATTACAAAAGCAGAAAGAGAAGGGAGGGGATGGTTTAGGAAAGTGAAGGTTGGGGTCTCAATAAACAAGAGCGTGCACTTCTTTATTTGGGTCCCTCCTGGTAAAACCCCACCAATATTTTGATTTATCAAAGCCGATTCCACTTGTTCAGGTGGAGGTGTTGCCCTCTTTTAATAATAAGAGTAGACTAATCATTCTTCTCCACTTTTAAAGACATCTTACGCTGCACTACCAGCCCCCCTCTTTCCATTAAAGAGATTTCACTAAGCCAAAGTTGCTGACTTCTAATCATTGGAGAAATCCTTGAGAATTGTTTCAAACTTCCCACCCAAGATATTCACAGCTTGTTACTGGGAATCAGTCTTAACATTTGTCATTAACCAACGTAAATGTTCCCAACTTATTCAACAGGGTCCACTATATCCATACATGTAACATAGAAATACTAAAGCTCACGCTATACGTACACATCATCAGTGAGCTTTGAGCCCTAGAACCTCCGCTTTAAGCTTTAAAGATTTTAAGTACTGAATGGCCTCGTCTAGTACAACAATAGCTTCTTTGCCTCTGCCATCCGGAATTATACGCTGGAGAATGCCGACAGTTTCACGTATTTTCTCTATTCTCATCTTCTTGTTCATAGACAAGGAACCCACCTCATGCATGGGGCACTCTTCATTCCCACAACTTGATTCAGCATCGTCCTCAAACTCAGAAGTTCTTAGAGGTATCAGTGAACCGGCAGTGTCCATTAATGACGATACATCATAACCTCTATCAATCTTTCGTTTTTTCGTGGAACCTGCAGAACTAGCAACTTCTTCTTCATCTTCCTCAAACAAGTGCTCTTTAGTTGTCATTGTACTGGGTGAATGACCAGTGCTTGTGACTTCATCATCCTCATCATATTCACTTTCATCATCTGAGTATAGCAGAGCATTGAGTTCTTCTGTGTCTTCCTGCATCTCACTCTGCTCATCAGTCTCGTGGTTCTCGACAAAATCATTTGACAATACGTGTTTTGAGTCGTAAACGAAATCCACTTTAGTTCTAACATCTTCATCAAAATTATAGGCAGCAGTAGGTTGTGGATTCCGTGAATTAAGCAACTGAAAAGAACGACCACCCCCAGAACATAAAACCAAAGTTGTTTTATCTGCAGACTGATCAATGACCAGAAATCCTTTCTGTTGAAATCCAGTCCCAGCAAGAGATGCCACAGCCTCCTTTGGAAACCCTTTAGACAGAGCATTGAGTTTATCATTGAGAACAGGGCTCTTGGCAGGTAAAAAATCTGGCTGTGAAGGTGCCAGAGAATGAAACCAATTACGCGGTGGTTCATTTACTAAGCCTATGTGCGACTGAGGCACCTTTAATACAGAATTTACGGGAAATCCATTGGTCATGACCATATTGCCAATGTTCCTATCCGAAGAAATCGTATTTTGTTGGCCCAGATTCGGCAGAATGTCGAAGGAATTTAGCATAGATGATTGCCAATCAAAATGAAGCTTAGGAAGATGTCGGGTTTCCCAAGCTTCTCCCATCCAATCAAAACAATTACCTAAACAAGACCAAACATAAAAAAAAAAATAGTAAAAAACAAAGGTCAAATAATCAAGCGTGCAATAAAACGGATGGAGAAAGGTGTTGTACAAGAATGGATGAGTAAAACATACCAGAAAGACCGCGTAATAAACAAGTGACTGCAGTTTCTGAATCTCTCAGGATCAAGAAAAATAACAAAAGACGCCAGCTTAATACAAAAACAAACTTCTAGAATCTATCTACGTAACTGGTTTCAGCAAATGACGAAAGTATTCGGCCTGAGAAAACAAAATACAAAATCCGCATCAAATCAGCTGTGACAAGGTATTGATATTAAAAAAATTCTTTCAAATTCTTCTCAAACGTATAAATCTTACTAAATTAATAATAACAAACCTGGCAATCCTGCAGTGGTTGAAAGCATGCTATGACTCTAACTATTATGGTGGCACATCCCGCAATCCCATTTTCGTGTTTCAATGCTCGAAATCTTGTTTGACTAGCTGCTTGGCTTACCATAACTACAACCCTAACCCTTTTATATGGGAGAAAAGTAAATTGTCAAGAAAAGGATTGGTCTAAACCAAAAAAATCCCTCCAATACAACTAAGTTTCACACCCAAAGAAACTTACTAGAAAAACGAAAGTAGGAAAAAAAACCAAACTCAGAAAAGACACTGAACAGGAAAGCAAAGAAACAGATTTGGAAGGTTTTCAGCTAATCTGGAGGACATAACAAGGCACAACAACGAAAAAACTGGATCCCATGAGTGATATCTTGAAACAGAACGACAAGGAAGAGATAAATAGATCAGATTTCTTCAAACGAAGAAGAATTACAGAATAACTTTACAGTACAGATTCAATGAAATGACTTTACGGCAAACATCAACTGATAAACTCAAACACCACCGCATGCTGTTCTAACCGTATCCTCAAATTCAGATCTTCCACAACTGACAAATCCTGCAAATTCAAATTAAAAAAAAAAAACAAAAAAAATTCAAATTCTCAAACTCTGAAAAAAACAAGATTATTTTCCTGTTTCAAAATCACAATGTAAAAGAAAAACACAGAAATATCCAGATTGATGATATATCAAACAACAAACATACAATTAGAGTAAACTTGACCTATCAAAATCCAAAGAGATTAAATTAGATACAGAAACAGATCATAAACAAGCAACGATTAAGGAAAAAGAAAAAAAAAACTACAATAGCAGAGAAGATGAATCTAGAAGCGAAATTAGAATGAAATCAAGAAAGAGAGAAGAAAAAACTTACGAAAAAGGAAAGTGAAATCCGGTGAAGAACTGTGGATGAGCTGAGAGAAAGAGGAGAGAGAGAAAGAGGGTACAGAGTACTCTGAGGGAGAGGGAGAGAGAGAGAGACAGGGGAAATAATGAATACGGTCAAAGGCTAAACTTGTGGATTGCACGGAGTCTTAAATTATATATAGAATTCATTTTGACGGAAATACCCCTCTCTTATCCTTTAAATTACATGAGAAGGGTTTCGTACGTGCGCGACGGACGCACGCAAGGTATAAGTGTGTAATCATGGAAATTCGGTGAGATGAGAATTGAGATTTGCCTAATTTGTAAATTACGTTTACATCCCTTTGGGAGAGAATTGAAAATTACTATTAAAATCAAAAGTTGTTATAGTTTCTGATTTAGTATGAAAAGTTCTAATTTATTTTATGATTGTTGCCATTTAATATTTTTAATAAAAAATTGATCCAATACATTTTATAAACATTTAGCACCTGAATGTTGAAAAAAAATATCATATTGACTATTTTCTAAACATTTATTTTTAATTTCAACAATTCACTATTTTATTCAATATAGTCAATATAGGATCTTTATTAATATTTAATTCTTCTTATTTTTATGTTAGTCATTGAAAAAATCTAACAAGATAATTTTATTTAAAAATATAACAATAATATCAGAATAAATTTTTTATTGAACTATTAAATGGTTGTTTTTTTTTTTTTTTCTTTTTTTTTGCTTTTGACTAGTAGAGTAAATTTTTTGAACTATTATATTTACCCAAATAATGGGTGTATTAAATTTATTGAACTATTATTTGTTAGTTTTTTTGTCCTTTATTAGTTCAATAATTTTATTGAGCTGTTATTTTGATAATTTTAAAAAAAAAATCTTGTATTTCAGTAATCAGTTTGTTTATGTCATTAATTGTCTCTAGTTTTTATTGAAAAGTGTAGCGATAATGGTCCCAAAAAAAGTTATTCGAGATATTAAAAATAAAATTTTAATTTAAGCCCTCAATTTATTAAGAAAAATATAATTTTTAAAAAAATATGAAAGATTTGATTAAAATATTAATAGCTAAGAACAAATGTGTATATATATATATATATATATATATAAAAAGAAAACCTAACTTTTTCATGCTGTTTTGGGAACCCGTGGGGATTGGGCCGTGTGGGTAGGTGAGAGTGAGAGAGATGGTTATGAGTCGGGTCGGGTTTAATCCGGTTAGATTTGACCAACCCATTCCACATGGTTTTACGTTTTTAACCCCACTACGTATTTTGCTTCGTACGGACGAACTAGAACCCTATCCTGTGTTCTACTTTTAGGCAATCGTGCTGATTCTCAATTATAATTCCCATATCGGCTATTAACCTTTTTTTCTTCTTTTTCTTTTTAGTATATAGTATAGTATGGTTATTTTCTTCAAATTCCCTCTCATTTTTACCTTTTTTTTCTTAATGGGAGGTGGCAAAGGTAAAGGACCACTCTCATCTCTACTTTCAAACCTTAGTATGGATTTCTTATTTGTTTTTTGTATTTTATTAAATAGGTGAAGAAAAATTGAACTATATAAAAAATTTATCATCTTAACCCTGTTGTAGATAAATTAGATCTTAAATATCTAATTTTTTAGATTAAATTATGATGAACACAATAATTTTACATTTGATTTATATCATGTATTTAAAATAATTGTGCATCTATACATTATATGAGTATTTTACGAATCAACATCAGCATAGTTACACAAGTTAGGCATCAATCCTTTCTCTTCTTTCGAGATTGAAGGTTCATATTTCCCCTTTTCCAATTTGATGTAATATATAAAAATAATCTCGTTAATAAGAATTTGATATCAACGATGTACATATATATAAAATGTTACAAGTATTATGTTTGATGGCGTCTGACATTCTTCTAATGAAGTTGCTGTAATATAATTTTAATGTAACCTTGTATAGAATAATTAAGACTAGTTCGAAAAGCATATTTTAAAATCAAACTTATAACTATGTAAGTTTTTATTTTTCTTCAATAACCTATAATATGCCACTAGAATGAAAGTATTAAAACCCAAAAATTAAAAAAATTCCCCATTCCTTGTTCATCTTTAGGACCAAGCTAATGATGCAAACGGAGGGTTTTAAAAGCAGTCGCATTAAGCCGAAGACCAGAAAGTTTATTACCAAGAAAGGGCTGGAATCCTATGTTTTGCATCAACACCAATGATTTGTAGCTTGACCGTTCAAACCGTGGGATTCTTTATAAAGGGGGGCCCCACTGTGGAAGAGTGGACCAATCATATCTCTTTTTCCATTTCTGGTCATTGATGAACTTCATGTTTCATGGATCATGAGGGTAATAGCGTCATTTTGTAAGTTCTCTTTTTTTAATAGTGTACAATAATAACTTTTCGATGATGTGATGTTATGTTGATGAAACCCATCAATATATAGCCATTGATGGTTGGTCTTAATTGCTTTGCTTCATCTTGGATACTTTTGATAGATTTCTCTCTCTCTCTTTTTTTTCCATTTTAATTTAGTTATAATTAAATGTAACATACTTTAATTTATGAATTACACACATTATTTGAATCATAATTACATTAAAATGACGATAATAAATTAGCTGTTTAAATAAATAAAAAATTCAATCCCTATTTTCTTCTTCTTTTGAGACAAAATATGAAGACCAATTACGTGCAAATTTGAGGTATTATCATTCTTTCATTCTCCTTTATTTTCACTTCACAATAAATTTAATAGTTTATGGCCTTACCACTTGAAGTCAAGAATGGCAATAAAATAATTAATTCATAGTTATTTTCTTAAAAAGAAACATAAGATATAAATTAATTCATAAAATTAAAATAATATATGACAACATATATTCTCTCTATCAACATACTTATTGAAATATCAAAAATTTCTAAAAACTACCCAATTAGCAGTTCAATAATTTTATTTATTGAATTATTATTTGTTGGTTTTTATGCCATTTATTAACTTAATAAATTTATTGAACTATTATTTATTAGTTTTTTATCCTCTATTGGTTCAATAAATGTATTGAACTGCTATTTGAGTAATTTAAAAAAAAATTGATATTACAGTAATTATCTCTAAAATATATAAGACATCATATTATCTCCTACAAGTACAACAGAGATAAATTTTAAAAGGGGTGTAAAGTAGCACGGACATATGAGAGATCGAACCACTCACCTTAGAGTAAGATTACAAGCTTTAATTGTTGGGTTGGGCTCCGATTGATTTGTATTTGAATTTATTGATTAAACCCTTAAATTTTAGCGGATGGTAATTAATTATTTAAACACATAAAAATTTAAAATCTCTAATACACAAACTTAGTCTTCTAAAACTCATTTTCTTATATATTTAAAATTTTAGTTTTTTTAGAACTTATTCAAAATATAAACTCAAGTTACACAAATTCAGATTTTTCCACTAATTTCATAAACACAAAGTAAACAAACCCGCCTATAAAAAATTCTAGTAAATTTATTTATCACGACCATACTCAATAAATAACCTCCCTTTTTAAACAAACCAAAAAATAATAATAATCATAACGATGATTATCCAAAACCCAATACACATGTGTGGAGTGAGGGGGAAGGAAAGGGAAGGACAAGGGATGGTGGAAGGCATTAATTAAAATATAAAGAGAGGCCAATGATTTTGGGGGAGCTGAAGAAAGGATCTAAGTGAAGTGGGAGAGAAGATCTTGATGTGCCCTAATTATATATATCAATTGAATTAATAATGAGCATATATTAAATTAAAATTTAAAATAAAAAATGAAAAATGAAATAAATTATAAACCTTCACAGCCTCTTGTTTGGGGTAAAGGGAACAGTTAGTAGACCCCAAAGGCCAAGGGAGTCCCTTTATTTGGAGGCACCCACATGACATACCCTTCCATCTTCTTTATATAATATACTAAAATATAATGCCACGTCAGCATATGTATTTACATAATTTTTTTACTCATTTTATAAACCCTTTAAAAAGGATATGAAAATGACACTCCTTTCTAATTATCTAATCTCTCTTTGGGTTATTTTCTCATCATTTTGTGCTCTGCAAAAGAATGGTAGTGGATTATATATTATATGGTCCAATGAGCAATCTTTTTTGCTTTTTTTTTCTCTCTCTTTAAATCTATGTAAATTAAGGGTGGTTGTGGTTTGACCACTTAACTAAAAAAAAGTTGATCTTTTTATGAGTGGGGAAATTTCTCGTATCTTGATTGAATATTTCCAAGTAAAAGTAGGAATATATAATTTTATTTTTTTTAAAAAAAAAAATACAAACATACTCACAAATGTGAGTTCTCTTGATGTTTAAGTGACTATCATGTCATATCAAAATAATTTATTTATGGATAATGATAAATTTTACTCTTATAGTTTATCTGATTTGTGAAATTACTCTAAACATTTATAAGGGTTTGTAAAATTATAAATTACATCCTACGATTTTAATGATATTTTTAGATATTACATCAAATTAGATGATGAAAAACGCGAACCTTCGATCTTATAGAAGAGAGCAAATACCTAACCATTTGAGTTAGGTTTATGTTAACTAATTTTTATGAAACTGAGATATTTGCTTATTTTATATTTATTGTGTGTTTCAATTCTGCTAAATATAAGAGAAAATTGAAACGGATACTGTGATTATAAAATGACACTTTTAAGTACATACACGAAGGGTGTAAAAATCAAACATATAATACAATAAAATTTATATGAGAGAAGGTAATCATAATCAAAGGGTCAAGCTGTAAATTGGGAATAAAAAATCACGTTAAATTGTTTTTTTAATAAATAAGGGGGTAAAATAGTAAAAAAAATAAGATTAAAAAATTCTGTCTTTATATTAAAAAAAGAATCATTTTCAGAAACTAAATAGGGGGAAAACATTTTCTAAAAGAAATCACCCGGACAAGTGATAGAGCAGCAATTGAGCTGCGTGATCACATTACTCTCAAGTGGACCCTCACCCTCAGATGGTGAATTCGGAGTCCATTCCATTTTATTCTAAAACATATTTTATATTTTATTATAAAGAGTAATTATTAAATAATAAATTCCATTATTAGTATTACGTCGAAAGGGTATATGATCCTTATACAAAATAAGGTTAGGCCATGTTATTAAAGCATCTTCAAATTATAATTAAATTAAAATAAAACGATCATGCGTTGCCTTATCTTACCAATAATAATTTAATTCGTATATTTAATGACTAAAACAAATGGGGTTGCATTGTTTCTTGTCTTAGTGGTTTAGCCTTGCCTAGACTGTATATTTTATTCTATTTATTTTGACTGCAAAATATTTTTTTAAAGTTAAATAAATACATAAATATTCGAGTGGGACTAACAATGACTCGATCACTTTGTATAAATTCGGGTTCTTTGGCTAATTTATTGAGATTTTTTTTTTATATTTATAAAATATTGCAGTTTTTTTCCTTAGCGAATATGGCACATTTGTTGAGAAAGTAGAAAACGGTATCAGATATGAATATATAGGTAAATTGACTATGATAAAACAAACATATATCTGCAAGATGTTTTTTTAAAAAAATATTTTCCTAAGAAAATTGAAAACAACCTGATTCTCTTAATAAATTTAAAAACGACAATTTTTTTACCAAAAAAAACCTAATCTATTCAATTGAAGCTTTTTAAATTGATTTAAGTATTTAAATCATGGTTTGAATTTTTTTAATAGGAACAACTTCCATTTTCCAAAATAAGTGAAAATATTAAATATAGAAACTAACTTGAACATAGTTTAGTTCCATTCGAGTTATGTTTAAGTTAACTGTTTAAGTTAACTATAGGGTTAAGGGTGAAATTCCCCAATTTGTTATAGGGTAAGGGTATGGGAATACATCCCCGTCCCCCACCGACCCCAATTTTTAAAGAATATCTTTATATATTTTGTTTACTTTTATCTTTTATTTATAAATGAAAAATATATGTGAAATATGATTATATTTACTAATACAATATAAAATGGTTAGTATTATGTTTTCTCTTTTGCTTTAAAATGTATGTTTCATTTTAATAAATAATTAAAATGTAAAATGGAATTTTCCTAGGGTACCCTATCCTAATGGGAATCCCAGAACCCCCGATTTTTTATAGGGTATAGGGTATGGGAATAAAAATCCTGCCGTCCTCCCCGCCTCCGCCATCCCTATAGGTCAGTACCTCTTTTATAACGTTGAATATTTCAGTCTAATTTGATGTGATCTAAAAATTAAGAATATCTTATATATTTTGTTTACTTTTATCTTTATTTATTAGAAAAAAAAATATATATAATTAACAGTATATTTTATCAAATAAAACAATATAAAATGGTTAGTATTATGTTTTCCTAAAATATTTTTAGCTAAAGAAATTAAAATATGAGAAATAGGGAGGAAAGTAAGGAGAGGGAGAAAATAAAGATAGAGAAGGCGTGACACGTAAACAGGTTTCGTTACGTGGGAGTGGGACATAAAACCGTGGAGCCAATTTGGTTGTGGATTCTCCAACAATTAGCTTCACGCTTGGAAAGCCATTTCTTTCTTTCCTTTTCTTCCTTTTTCATAAAAAATCAAAATAAAGATGGAAAAATAAAAATTTCTTAATCAACACTACCACCATCCACATTCCGCACGAAAAGGATCAAAGTTAGCTAACTTTTCTTTTTGGCAATTAAGAAAAGGGATATTTGCAAAATACCCCCCCCCTCCCTTTAATTTTTATAAAAAAAATTTTTTTGCCCCCCCCCCCCCTCCGTTCCCCCCGTGCTTTTTTCCTTCAAAATACCCCTATATTTTAGGAAAATTGCAAATTTCACCATTCTATTAATTTTAATTGGATGAGAAGTGCACGTTCCAAAACCAAGAAATTTGAACATTTGAGTGTGATTTATAAATTTTACATCTAATTAACATAAGAGTTTATTCTAAAATTTTATAAATCTGTCAATTTTTTTATTGATATTTTTCATAAAATCATAATGCATGACATACGTATAATATAAATGTAACTCAATTTAGTTAAAACTAAGGTGTATTTTGTATTTATTCTTTTAAAAATTGAATTTAAAAAAACAAACAAAAAAAATAAGAAATTTTTACACTTTAAATCAGATCGGTGCATCTAATTACAACCATATTTATTTCACAATTAATTACATTTTTAGACATATTAGGTAGTGTATGGTGGTTATATCATCTTTGGAACTTTGGAAAATTTACCCTCATCTATTGTTTTGAAACCGTTTTTCCCCCCCAAGTCTCTTTAATTTTAGATTTTCTAAATTAATTCAAATAAAGTAGTTATTTATTTTCGATTTGATTTCCCATTGATTTAGGTTAATTTCATATATTTTTTTAAATTAAAAACTTAACTCAACATTTATATTGAGGATTAAGCTTCATTCATTTGTCATTCTTTTTGATTTTTTATCAGAGAAAAAAGTCGAGTCCCCCCTTTTATTTCCTATGTATTTTTTTTTTCCCCCCCCCCCCTCATCATCTAGAGATCATGTGTGTTTTTATTTTGTTCACTTCTAAATTTTTTTATATTCTTTCTCTTTATTAATATATTTTCCCAAGATGTGAGCTCAAATATCTTCTAAAAAAATATAAAATATGAGAAATAAAGGGGAAAGGGAAAGATAGTGAAAATGGAAGGTAAGGAGAAGGGAAGAAAAGAAAGATAGAGAAGGCGTGACACGTAAACAGGTTTCGTTACGTGGGAGTGGGACATAAAACCGTGGAGCCAATTTGGTTGTGGATTCTCCAACAATTAGCTTCACGAACTTGAAACGCCTGAATAATTTAACTTTTTCTTTTCTTAATTTGATAAATATTTAACTAAATTTTTTTGCCCATTGCTAATGAATATTTATTAATTTTAGTAATTAAAAAAAAAAAAAAAAAAAAATAATCAAATTAAAGATGGAAAAATTAAAATTTTTGAAAAAAACCAAAAAAAAAAAAAAAAAAAAAACCCCCCACAAAAAAAATTTTTTTAAAAAAAAAAAAAAAAAAAAAAAAAAAAAAAAAAAACTCCCCAAAAAAAAAAAAAAAAAAAAATTTCTTAATCAACACGTAACATCCAATTTATTTTGTTAACAAACGAAAAGGAAAATTCATAGTTAGCATAACTGAATTTGCAACTTATTTGGCAATTAAGAACCTATGGGACCTAGCTTTGTTTTTTATTTTACTAAATAACTTGAGAGACATAAAAGTTTTTAACATTCCTATCTTATTCCCGAGTTTGAAGCGTTGAGAGAATGACTTAGTAAAATAAAAGTTTATTATTAAATAATATTTTTCCCGATTCACTATCTTCCATTTTTTCCTTTTCAAAATCTTTTTTTTTTGACCAAATCTTGTTCCTTTTTAAATAAAAAGAATAATTTATAAAACTAAAAACTTAAATCTTTAGTTAAATAACAACGTTAAATATTTAATTCTATTTATTTTTAATAAATGTTTTAAAAAATAATTAATTAAAGTAATATGCCTAGAACATTCTGCCGGAACATATTAAACGACAAGAAAAACACAATGAAAAAAATAAAATGTTTATAACATATAAAAAAAAATCCCAAAAAAAAATTTATCACAAAATTAGAAGAAAAAAATAACGTTCAAAGAAACTTAAAGACGTAAGAGATAAATAGTGAATTCTCTTCATATACAACTGAGAAGGAAAACATGAACAAGGAAATGAAGATGAAGAAGAACACTAGATGATGAAGAAGAACCAGAATATATTTTGACTTGAGGTAAATCTTTCATTCTTTTTTTCTTTTGGCTTCCCTTTATAATGATAAAAAGAACAATTTTTTATTTAAAAAAAACCCTCAATCTTAGTGTTCTTGTTTTTTAAAAATATCTTAAATTGTTATCAAGAACATACTTTATTGAGAGTTTTCTTATGTAAATCTGCTTTGTGATCCTCTTTTTTCCCTCTATTTCCTCTTCTGATTGATTTTTTTCTTCTTAATTTTGCATTTTCCTCCTCGCCATCAACATCTCTCTTTTTGCCCGTCATCTTCAACGTTTTCCCCCCCCCCCTCTTTATTCGCTTCGATTTCTACAAATTTTTTTGTTTTTCTCTCTCAGTTTCTCTCGTCTTTAATTTTATGAAATTCTAGATCCACCTTTCAAGATTTAACCATATTTTCCCTCTTTCTTCCTGTTTTTGAAATCCCTTGATTTGTGGTTTTTTTAAACATGCACATTATTCAAACGAGGACAATCAAATCAGTTGTCAGGTTTTGATATTTTATTCTTTTGCAAAAGCATGTGGTGGTGGTTGTTCATTTTTGTAATTAATTCATTGTCTAACATTAAAATATAAGAGTGGGTTTGATTATTAATGAAATTAGCCCAAAAAATAATGAATTAAAACAAAAAAACAAAGGTAGGAATCCACGCCCCCACGCCCTCCCACGTTTTATGCGAATGCATTTAAGCCACCCACTTTCTTAGACCTTTTTTATCACTTTCAACTTTTTATCGATTTCCATATTATATTATTAACATATGAAAAAACCAAAAAGAAGAAAAAAATAGAATTGGCCCATTACAAAGTGTGAATCCCATTCCTAATCCTTGTTTCAAACTTGAGGTGATATTTTATTGTTGATTCACAAATATCATTAACTAGTGTCATTTGATTTGACGGTTTCACGTTTTCTTTTATTTGAATGTACTGTTAAAAAATTAATTAGTTTATTAGATTCGAGATTGTACTAATAAATGGTTACTCTTTCGTTTTATAAAGACAACCTAATTGATAAATATTAGTTGATTTAAAATATCAATACCATTCCCACCTTAGTTTCTTTTATTAGGGGAAATGATAATTGGTTTCTCATCATTTGGTATTTTCACTTTTACTTTTATTTGGCTAAATTATATAAGGGTGTTATTGAAATATAAAATTTTTATATACTAATTATTGGAATGTCAGAACTTTTCGAAAATTACTCAAATAACATAATTATAATTCAATAAATTTATTGAATTAAAAAATTACAAAAAAAAAGTAATAAATTCATTAAAAATAATAATAATAAATATTAAAATAGTTCGTTAAATTATTGAATTTGAACTAAAAAGGCAAAAAACAAATAAATTCATTGAAAATATCCATGAGAAATAGTTCAATAAAATTATTGAACTATAATTATGCTATTTGAGTAATTTTTAAAAAGTTATGACATTTTAATAATTAATATGCAGATTTATGTTATTTGAGACAAATTCTTATTAGTTACTATAAACCAATCAATTTCATGGATTGGAGATTACACTATTAAATAGTAAGTCCTTTTATAGAGACAACTTAGTTGATTTAAATTATCAATAGTGATTCCCACCTTAGATATTTTTAATTGGAAACAAAAAGGGTTAGTTTTCATTATTTTGCTTTTTTTTTTTCCTTTAAATTTATATGATTTGAGGGCTAAAAAGAGAGAGAAATAAAAATCCATCATCAAACACGTGCAATTGGCATGCTCATGATTTTCCTGGTAATATGCAAGAGATGATGGAGTTAGAGCCACGGAGGAATAAATAAATATAAAATGGTAATCTTTGAGCTTTTTCTCTCTCAACTCTCACCGACTCCACCAAACTAGATTATTATTAATAAGTAGGTTTCACATAATCTTTTTTAATTTATGGAAATGCATTAAATTTAATTATAATTTTAATAATCTGTTGTAATGTTTGCTTTTGGACACCACATTTTTTGATTACTTGAGCTCTAAAGCCAAACCTTGAGCAATATAACATCATAAATTTTTACTTCACCTTTCACGTGTGTTTGAAAGTGCTTTTGGCAAAGATAAAAGTGCTTTTATACGAACAAAAGTACTTCCTATATATCATATTTATGTTTGACAGTATTTTTTGTATAAGTAAAAAATGCTTCAAAGTGATTTTTGAAAAAATAAGCGGTGCTTTCTTGTATTTCTTATTTCTTTTACACATTTATCTCTCTAACCTCTCCTTTTCACTTTCTCTCTATAACCTCTCCCTACATTACATATTCTCTCTCTAACTTTTCTCCACACGATTTCCCTCTCTAACTTATTTTCGCACATTCTCTCTAAATCCTTCGTATACGCTTTCTCTAACTTATTTGTACAAATTTTCTTTTTTAGACACATTTTCTCTAACAAAAACTCTAAACAAGATTAAAAATATTTTTTAAATAGTACATCCAAACAATAAAATAATATATAACTAATTATTTTTTATCATAGTACTTATTAAAAAAAGTACTTAGATTAAAAACATTTAATTTATAGAGGCAATTATTAAAATAACATATTTTTACATACTAATTACTAAAATGTCAAAACTTTTCAAAAATTACTTGAATAGTATAATTATAGTTCAATAATTTATTGAACTAAAAAAAAGTAAAATACTAACAAAATCATTGAAAAAAATAATGAAAGATATTCAAATAGCTCAATAAATTATTGAACTTGTACTTAAAAAAGTAAGAAAACATACAAATTCATTAAATACCCATGGAAAATAGTTCAATAATTTATTGAGAAGTTCTATAATTTAATGAATTATAATTATGTTATTTGATTAATTTTTTAAAAGTGCAATTAGTATTGTACAATTATGCTATTTGAGACAAATTATCTAATTTATAAACACTCACAAACAAGTTTTTAGTTGTCTTTGGTTACACGAAACCAAACTAACCAACTGGCCAATAACATAAAAATAAGATAATTAAATTTATAGTGTGTTACCCTACCCGAAGATTATAAACCTCTTATGCAACTGTTATAGTTTACAATTAAAGGGATATGTCTTGGATAAAGGGGCTTGACTATTCTGCTTGTTTAATACAAAATGATAAGAAAAATCACGGATAACTCGGCATACTTGTTGGAAAAGGAACAAAGATCTATATCATTTAAATAAATTCCCATCCCAACAAGGCAATTAATATTGTTACTAAACTATGGTTAAAACATAGAATTAATTATTGAAATAAAATATATCAAATCAATTTTTTTTATTGAAAGTTAATGATAATAGATGCATTTAAACTTTATCAAATTTTGAAAGATTAATAAAATTAAAATGTGAACAAAGTTTTCAGATTAAAATTATATTTTAGCTATTATAATTTAGAAATATTATCAAGAATATCCACATTAATTCACATTTATTCACTAATACCGGTTGTGTTTTTTTAATATCAATTTTGCCCAAAAAATACCATAAATGGCGGTGATCATTTTTTCCGTTTTGAATAATTATCATCATGCTCTTTCCTTAAATGTTGTATACCATAATAAATAGAGGGCAGAAAACGTCTTTTCATTGTTCCCTTAAACGGCCCGTGGATTTAAAGTGGGTAAGTTTGCTAATTTATAAAACATATAATTATTAATGTTATTCTACCTATTTATTATGGTCTAATATGAAATTAACCCTATAATTTATTTATTTTAAAATAATTTTAAGAAACAATTATTAGGCGTTTGACATTAGGTTTGGATAGAATCACGGTCTTAATCATGCCATGCCAACCCGAGATAGACGGGTTGAAAACTCACCATTACCCACACACACAAAAAAAAAAACTGATGAATAATAAAAGGAATCCATAAAACAATACCAGTTAATAAAAAAAGTCAACTTTCTAATAGTTTCCCTCGACACCTTACTATTAATAAGGACTTTTTAAAAATAAAATTTTGTTTTTAAATTTAAAAATTACTTTAAAAATATAAAGTATTATGATTAAAAATATTTTTTAGAAAAACGTAAAATCAAAACCAAATAATTATAAGACGTGCATATTTTTAATTTAATATTTATTAATTTATATATACTTTTTTTTACCATATCGTCAATTTGAGCATAACTAAAGAGGTTAAACACCAATATTTTATTCTCATGAGAAAAAAATCCCCTTAATTTTATGTAATATCTGAAAAGAAAAGAAAAAACTTATCTTTTTTTACTATCATGTTTTATGTTTCACCAAATTGAATCGCTTGTTTGTGTGACATGACGATAACCAACTTCATTCATTACAAAATTAACGACATTTATGTTTTTTCCTTTGTTTTTTTTTGCAAGTTTTTAAGTACAGTGTATGAGGCCACATTAGATATTGAGATTACCAAATTATCTTAAATAGTATGTTTTACATACTAATTATTAAAATTTCATGACATTTTAAAAATTAATCAAATAGCAGTTCAATAATTTATTATTTTTCAGTGTTGCTATTTATTGATTACTAAAAAACTATTATGGTGCATTTAATTTGTCGGTTAGGGTAATGAATTAGGGATCACAATCTAACTGGCGTTTGTCTTATAGTTTTGAAACACATGATGAATTTTTTTTAACCACCTGTTAATAAACTCATTCATTTTCACATTTTCAACATATTTTACTCTCACTTAGACTTAGTGCTCGTTTGAGATATTTTTTTAAAGTGTTTAAAAGTGTTTTTGAATAAAGAAAATATTTTTTATTACCATAAAAACCACTAATAAACACTTACAAACGTTATCTTAAACGGGTCTTTTATAAAACTCATTGTTTTTGCACAATTCATACACAATATTAATAACTTTTGCTACTTAATAATACTAACCGACGAACCATGTGCACAAAACCAAAGTAGATTTTAAATACAATACTATCTAAGAAAACATATATATTTTTTAGGGTAAAATGCAAATAAGGCTCATGTGGTTTTTCCAAATGCATGAACAACCACTATGGTTTGAAAATGATAAATCAATGGATGATTCAAAATGTTTTAGAATCCTCATTTCGAGCTTTACGCCATGGTCACTTCAAAACTTCAATACCGTTAATAAATAAAAGAGCTTATTATCATCAAAATACTGGTATGATTTACACCATTAACATTTTTTGTTACTAATAATTTAAAAATTTGAACTGACCATATCGTAGAGCCTAAAATGAAATTCAAATTAAAAAGTTATGACGTTGAAGGGAATGTGTCTCATTAGAATAATTTGAAACTACATAATTATGATTTATCATTTTCAAACCAAAAAGGTGTTTATTCATTTGATAAAAAACTACATCTATCTTATTTAAATTTTAACCTCTTTTTTATAAATAGACATAACTTTTGTTCTTTTATCGAGGAGATGGGGGGATAAAAAGTCAGCATTATCCACCAATAACAGTGATGTAATAATCGGACAAAACAGTAAAAAAAAAAAATGCCATTCACTCGTTAAAAATTATGAAAGCGTGCAAACCATCCGTACGTATGGTGGGTGAAATGGGGATATGGGTGGAAAAGGAGTGGACAACTTTTATTTTTCTTATTTTAAATAATAAAAATTTAGGGAAGTGTGGGACCCACCTACCATAATTAGTGGTGGAATTAGCTTTTAAATGTTTTTCAATTGCTAGATCATAGTCATACTTATGTGAAACATGAAATTAAACACTTTTGATTATTGATTTTAAATAATTTAAAACTATTAGTTGGACTCATAGCTGATTAAACTGACCTCTTACCATCTACTCTTTCTTTTTTCGTTTCTTTTAACCTACATTTTTCTTACCGTTTTAATTATGATGAATTGGTTCTACACTATTTTGTAAAATTTATATCTACTTCTACTTTATAAAGAGGTTCAAAAATGATATTTAAGAATTGATATTTTAAAAATTAATATAATATTTAAAAAAAATTATAAATAACATTTCTCAAACCGTGACCCTCCCAATATCAATATGAGATTAGTAGAATCTCAATCTGAAAATGTCATTTTTAAAATATTTCAAACAATGTATTATTTATAAATTAAGTCATTAAAAGAGTGTAATGTGTTAGAATTTTTCTTATATAAACTATTTTTATGAACACTTTTTTAAATGGTTAAATATTTGTATATTGTAAATCACCCTTTATAAATTTATTGGAGAAAAAATATATAATTTAAAGAAAAAATTCATGCTTTTATTGGCTTTTTATTTAAAAAAATAAATAAATAATCTACATTGAAAACAACATGGAGGCTCTCTCTCCCGGTCGATTTATTTATCCCAAAAAGCATTTTTTTGTACGCAATTCAAATTTTTGTAAAAACTTTTTTTCTACACGCACAAATTCATGTTGCGTGAAACGGTAATAAAATGATCAAGATGATGTGTTTTGTGCCAACATTGTTCTTGCTTAACGTGTGCAATGAATAATAAATTTAAGGAGAGTCAGAGGTGATAACCTGCGTATGTGGCGACTTGCGTAACTGTTGAGATGCGTAAACGATCATCTGCGCAGAAGAGAAAATTACACCGGTGTGGTGTCAGCCTAACACCCTCCGATAAAATTAGAGAAGAATAGAACTAGTGTGACAATCTTAATTGGGAATGATATTATTTACCTTTTGACCATTTTTCTTCTCCTATTTATAGAAGTGGAAATGGGTGATGTCATCAAGTCACGTGTCGCATATGGATTGGTCCACGTGTTGTTTCTTGATTGGGTGTAAGTGTGTAATTCTAGGTGGTCACGCACCTACACTTTGTCGAAGTGGGAGGTTGATACACTTAGCGCAGCATCGAAGCTTCTCATGTGGGTACTTAGCAAATGCTTCACCGCGGGAAATTCGTGTTTTGATAGACCTACAAGCTTGTCATTCCATCTTTACTTGGATGGTTACATACCTCCGTGATCTTTGACAATAGAGACGGATACACACTTTACCAGGTGGCGAACTCATTCTGCATAAGTGGTGGTGGTCAAGTTCGTCAAATATGGGTGTGTTCATACGACTGAGTTTACACGCGTTGTCTAAAAGAATTTGATTATTTCACGTGTTTCGTTGTATGCTTGACACGCAAATATTTTACTCTTATGAAATTTTACCAATAAAAAAAAATCTACGAATCCTTAATTATTTTTACTGACCCTTCAGCTTCTTCTCCCTGGGTTCATTTACATTGAAATTATTCATCTTCATGATAGGGAAAACATTGATATAATGAACCATTTAAATTTAAAATTAATTATTAAATGATTATGAAATAGTAATAATAATATTAGGGGCAAATCATTCTAACAAATTCATTGGCACGGAAGAAAAAAAAGTCTGATAAAAGATAAAATATAACAAAGATACAAAAAGATGCCTAAATAACAAGACTAGAGAATTGTCTATTTTATCTATTTGACTAATTGCTTATTTTAAATTTGGAGCATTAGAAATTCATTGTTTAAAGATGGGTCATTGACAATGAGTTTTCACATACTTATTTTTCACTTACGGATATTGTTAATAAATTGACTACATATATTACTTACCTCTTTCTTTAATTCACTATAAATAAAGGGAAGAGATTAGAACCTACTACTAAATAGAACCGGGCCATATAAGGTTATGTTTAGGTCCGTATATTATTAACTCCTGATACATTATATCATTTTAACAAATGACCAATGAAAAAAATAGTCTTTAAATATATTAATTTTAAATGAATAATATTTCAATTATTATATTAATTTATCTCTAAAATCTTAGTAGTGAGGTTGATATAAAGAAAAATAATCATTTTTAATGATATTATAATATGGTTGTTTATTAATTGTTTTAAAATTAAATGTCATTTCTCTTAAACAACCACAAATATCTCTTTTAAGAGAAATCAATATGAGCGTAATTCATCTAGTTAAACATTTACTCTTTTCTTTTAATGTTAGAAAGTTAAGAGTCTCTCATTTTTCAATTTGATGTAATATCTAAAAAAAAAAACTCTTTTAAGAGAAACTATTAATATGTAAGTATATATAATTTATTTGAATAAAATTATATACAACTCCATTAATGAATTTAAATGGGGATTGACAATAAGACCAATATTTAAAGGATAAAATTGAAAATGTTATAACATTTAATAAAAAAATAAAAAATGAGTGAAAACATAGATTTCATATTTTAACAAAACAATAATTTTGTGGAATAAAAGGAGATTTTCTATAGTAGTAGTATAGTAAAGTAACTTATGTATGACCCTTTTCAAAAGTTCCTTAAAAACGCATGAAAAGATCCTTGGTTACAGGGTTAAAAGTGTAACTTGTGATTCTATTATTTTATTATTGACCTATTTAAATATTTAAAAAAAAAAAACAGGAGGATAAAAAAAAAATTAAAAAAATGCAGGTGTCCCGTTAAGAGGGAAAACAATAAAAAAGGAGAAAGAAAATCTCCTTGTTTCCGACCACCAAATCTCCAGTACAGTATCCACCCCAATATTTTAACCTGAAATTCACAAACAAATAAAATAAATTAATAAAAAACTAATGGAAAAAAAATAAAAATAAAAAGAAAAAGTCACTCACGCGGCTGGCGACTTTTTAAACGACATGCCGTCTTATCTCAGACGCCATTCCTCTCTCTTCAGTCACGCCGTTCGATTACATCAAAGAGAGTTCATCAACGGCGTTCACGCTTCCTCCGACAGATCCCATATGAAATAAAGAAAAGGTTAAAAGGGAATTTAAAAAAAGAATTGGAAAAGAAAGAGAAGGAGAAGAAGTCGTCGGATAGGGTCAGGAAACGTGGTTCATAAAATAATTCATTAAATAATTGCCTTGCCCGAGGGAAGAAAGTCTGGATTATCATACACACGTGTCGAGATTGGAGTGGTTAAGATCAATGAAGATCGAAAGATGTTGTGAAGAGAAAAAAAGTCTAGTATTAGAGTATTATGTAGCTATATCATTCTCTTTTATATCTACATCATTCTCTTTTATATTATCATATTACCTTATTTACCTGTAAGAAAAATATTTAGTAAATTATTCTTGTTAGAGGAAAACCGGGCCACCACAACTCCACATTGGTATGATATTGTTCACTTTGGGCCTAGGCCCGCATGACTTTGCTTTTGGTTTCACCCAAAAGGCCTCATACCAATGGAGGTGTACCTTTTCCCTTATATTCCCATGATCATCCCCTTCTCTAACCGATGTGGGATTTTGTTCGCCCTCAACAATCCTCCCCTCGAACAAATATCCACCGAGCCTCCCCTCCATCCGTCCACTTTATCCAGGCCAACCTCCTTTTTCCGAAGCACACTGCCTGTCTGATAGAGCCCACCGCGGATCGGGTCTCCGAGGCTTCTTACTTTGTTCGGCACCTGAGGATTCCACCCACATCGTTAGGATCGGGGCATGGCTCTGATACCATTTGTTAAGTGAAAAACCGGGCCACCACAACTCCACATTGGTATGGTATTGTCCACTTTGGGCCTAGGCCCGCATGGCTTTGCTTTTGGTTTCACCCAAAAGGCCTCATACCAATGGAGGATACCCAACTGGAGTAAAGGGTTTAAAACTATGGTGTTTGAAAGAAGGGTCATCCAAGTGCATTATTAGTAGGAATGTCATATTTGATGAATCAAAAATGCCATATAAAGAAATTGAATCTAAACAAAAGGGCAAGAGCATTTCTGTTGAGGTGGAGTCATCACATGAGTATAATGCAACAGATATGTCTTCTGGTTTAGATGTCACAGGGGATGACAATTCAAATGCACAAGGTGGAGGTGGAGTAGATGTAGGAGAGAGCAGTGGCAGCAGTGGTGGAAATGAAGACACATTAGCTGCACAACCAGACTACCTACTTGCCAGAGATAGAACAAGGAGAAGTGTGCAACCTCCAGCTAGATTCAGTGATTATGATATCACTACCTTTGCTCTTTCAGTAGCATCTGAGGTTGTTGAAAATGAACCATCCTCCTACCAGGGAGCAATTGAGTCCAATCATAAACACCAATGGATGGCAGCCATGAAAGAAGAATTGGCATCACTTCACAACAACAAACACATGGATTCTTGTCCCAAAACCAAAGTTGAAGAAGATTATAAGTTGCAAGTGGATATATAAACTTAAACCAGCTACAGGGAATTCACAGGGAGTAAGATACAAAGCTAGACTTGTAGCAAGGGGGTTCTCACAACAAAAGGGTATAGACTATACTGAAGTGTTTTCTCCAGTTGTGAGACATACATCCATTAGAATTCTGCTGTCAATAAATGCTTTAGATGACCTTGAACTTGAGCAGATGGATGTTAAGACAGCCTTTCTTCATGGTGAATTGGAAGAAGATATCTACATGGACCAGCCACCTGGGTTTAAGGATAAGAAGAAGGAAAATCATGTTTGTCAATTGAAAAGGTCTCTATATGGCCTAAAACAATCACCAAGACAGTGATATAAAAGGTTTGACAGTTTTGTGACCTCGAATGGATTTAAAAGAAGTGATTATGATAGTTGTGTGTACTATCAAATGAAGCCAAACCAAGTGCAGTCTATCTTCTACTCTATGTAGATGATATGCTAATAGCTTGCAAGAGTATTGACCAAATTGCAAAGATAAAAAGGATGTTAAGTCTTGAATTTGAAATGAAAGACTTGGGGGCAGCTAAGAATATACTAGAAATGGAGATTCTTAAAGACAGAAATAGAAAACATTTAAATCTGTCACAATCAGGCTATGCAAGCAGATTGATAAGAAGATTCAATATGACAGAAGCTAAGTCAGTAACTCTTCCTTTTGCTCCCCACTTCAAGTTCTCTATGGAACAGTCTCCAAAGTCTGAACATGAAATTGAAGAGATGAACAACATACCCTACTCTAATGTTGTTGGAAGTTTGATGTACAGCATGGTATGCACACGGCCTGATTTAGCCTTTCCTATGAGTGTTGTCAGCAGGTTTATGGCTAATCCAGGCAAGGCACATTGGGAGGGGGTAAAATGGATTCTGAGATATTTAAAAGGAACTGAAAGTTGTGGTTTGATGTTCAAAGGAGAATTCAGGGAAGAACAAGAAGAAATAGAGGGATTTGTGGATGCTGACTATGCTGCAGATGTTGACAAGAGAAGGTCTCTCACTGGTTTTGTGTTCAAGGTTCTTGGTAACACTGTAAGTTGGAGATCATCACTTCAACACATAGTAGCTTTGTCAACTATTGAATCAGAGTATGTAGCTCTTGCTGATGCAGTCAAAGAAGGTATTTGGTTACAAGGATTGGTTTCGAACTTAGACAAAAGTCGTGCAAGGTTGTCATTCGTTGTGATAGCCAAAGTGCAATTCACTTATCTAAGCACCAGGCCTATCATGAAAGAACCAAACACATTGATGTTAGATTGCATTTTATAAGAGATGTCTTAAGCAAGAATTTGTTTGAGTTGAAGAAAGTCTCAACAATTTTAATGAGACTTATTAAAATGATTTAAAATGGTAGTATCAGAGAATGTTGAATAGGAGAAATTATTAAACTCGAGTTATATGTAGCTTGAATTGTGAAATTCAGGTTTGTGTAGTCTGTGTTAGAATGTGTTCAGGTATGAGTTTAAGTATTCTCGGTTTATGTAATTTGTGTTTGTAAATGGGTTCTAAGTTCAACATGAATTTTATGTTGTTTAATTTTGTTAATAAAGTTTAACAAACTCTCACTTTTTATTATTCACAATTCATATTTTCAGAAAGTCAAATATGGGATAACTAAACAAACTTCATAAATTTGAGTTAACTGTTGGGATGACAACAGGCAGGGTGGGGTCGAGGATGCAGTCCTGGTCCTCTAGCCTGCGTGGATTTTTAATCCCCATACCTGCCCTTATAAACTATCTGGAGAATCGGGGACTGGTTCGAAGATTCCTCGTTCAATGATCAAATTACCCCGGGAAAAAATTCCTGTTTAAATATTTTTAGTTTTATTTATAAAATGAAATTTTAAAAATTAATTATATGTTTAAAACGTATATTTTTAAGACAAAAGTTAACATAATACTTAACTTTTTATAATTTATTAGTTTAAACATTAACTTTTAACAATATTTAGAGAAAGAAAAAAGTAAAAAAAAAAAAACTACATAAAATATTATTTAAAAATCGGGTTCGAGGGCAAGGGAAGTATTTCTCATCCCCCAACCTGAAAACAATCAGAAAGCCTTTACTCCTTCATTTCTAATAGATAATACTATAAAGAAACTCGATACAATAGTTTCTATTACTACTCCACTTAGAACATTGGCTAAAGAATTTTTTTGTAATGTATTAGGGCATCCTATTAGTAAAGACGACCTGATCGATTCGTCGGATTTTAATATTATTGATCGATTTATGGGGATTTTTAGTATTTTAATTATACCAGATATATTATGTGCTAACCCTTTAATATGAAAAAAAATAGTGGATTCACCATTTCTAAAACACTTTTGTTTGATTAACTAGGGGTTATTTGTTTTGGGGGTTTCTTATATGGATTTAGTTTCACAGGTGCAATAATTTCCCATTTTTCTCTAGGAATATGGAGGGTATAAACTCATATACATATTAAATAAGTTAAATCACCACTTTCTTTTCAAAAGCTTAAGTTTTTAGGTCTAATGATAGATAAATTATTAGAGAACGTTGTCTCATTCAGGCTATTTCCTACGTGTAATATGTGACAGTTTTTATTATATCTAGCCTATAAAATAGAGGGAAATTAATATTTAAAAGTGGTTTTTATTTTTAATATAGCACGTGTCACACATGCGACTTTAATGAGATAGCCCCCTCCAATAATTTCTCCTAGTGATGATTTAAAATATTTGATATGATATCAGGGCAAGATATATTGAGTTTGAACCATTATGATGACATTTTATTCTCATTTATTAAATAAATTTCACATGTTTAGGTATTGTGTAAATTTTATAATTTAGAATTTTATAATATATAAATACATACATTTAAAATTTATAAAAAAATGTCTCATACGGTTAAACTAGTTTTAATTAAGCAAAACAATAAATTTATTTAAAAAAAAGTTTATCAAAACTATAAAATTGTAATATCAGTAATTAAACTTAGTTTCATCTTATATAATCCGAACTCTTTATTTAAAACCACGAGTCAAGCTACATTGGAAAAATATTTACAATAAAACCACAAGTTTTTATTTATGGGAGGGGGTGGGGGGGTTAATGCAGAGCGTATCGGCGTCGGGATCTAGCGGCAGGAGTCATAGGCGCATGCAATGCTGCACGCTTAGGCTCGGCGTTCCACGAAAGACACAGATAGAGATAGATGGAAAAGAGATTGTTTTTATTTGGTCAAACCATAATTTAATGGGATAGAGCATGCACGCGAGCGAGGGATTAAAAATTAAAACAAAAAAAAAAAAAGAAACAGCCAGTGATGAGTGACGTGTGTGATGTTTTTTGTTTTTCTTTTTAATAAAAGAAAAAGAAAAAGAAAAAGAAAAGTGGGGACCATGCAAGAGAGGAGGCAGCAGCGGCCATTGCGGAAGCGTAGCCGCCAGTGCCAGTTGGGGCGTGCTTTCTTTTTTTTTTTTCTTTTTCTTTTCTGTCATTTTTTTAACTGCAGGCAGAAACAGAAGCAGCTATTTAATTTTAAACCCCTTCCCTCTCTTTTACTCTGCTTTTTGGTTTTTGTTGTTATTGCTTTCCTCCTTCCATTCTTTCTTATTTACTCTCTTTCATTATTGGGTTGGGCTTCAAACGGGTTGTTTGTTTTATGTGATTCTTGGGCTTTTCATGTCAATACTTCTCTCAAGTCCATATAGTCTAAGAAATTGACTGCCTCTCTAAAAAAAACAATCGAACCGATCAAAACCGATCCAAATTTACCTGACTAGTTGGTTTTTATATTGAAATTTTACGAAATCGAACCGATAAATGTTTGATGTTCAAACCAAACTGAACAGCGTAGTTTGGTTGGTTTTGACTTTCTACCCCTATTTGAGAGATAAATAGAATGAGAGAAAAAGTCACATGATTAAGATTTTACTTTGGCGTATGTTCTTAAAACTATTTTTCAGCTTTTGATTCATTCAATTTAGAAATAAAAGAAATGTTATTCGGAAACTGTTTTTATTTTTATTTTCACAATGCAAACTGAAACACAAAGGAATTGTTGTTCGATAACCACTTTTTGATGTGTTTTTGAAAAATTAGAAATAAGATTGTTCCATAACTTTCAATTGTTTTTTAAAATCTAGATGCGTTTTTAACTTTTTAAATGATAAGAGAGTAGAATGATGGAGAATAATAGGTGAAGATCAACTTTGGCTATCTTTGTCAAATCTAGTTTGGATAAAAAAAAATATACTAAAATATTTGGGGCCGTTGAGAATAAAGTTTAGTAATCATTCTTGATTTTGTGACGGCCCCGTTAACTAAAAATAATTCCAAACGGTAAATAAACAATGAGAAACATAATGAAAGTAGATAGATTACGATCCTATCATTTTGATTAGGGGTGTAAATCGGTTGGGGTCGGTCGATTGGAGTGAGTTTTGCACAAAAAATATTCACCGCCTCCGCCGACCGAAAAATTAGAAAAATGGTTTGGCACCGACCGGCCGACCGATCGGTCGGTCGGTTTTAACTTGGCGGTCGGTCGGGGCGGTCAGAGTACGCAAATATATATTTTTAAAACCGACCGAATTTGGTCGGTTTTGGGTAATCCAAAACCGACTCCGACCGACTTTATCGGTTTCGTCGGTTTTTCGGTTTTAACTTACACCCCTAATTTTGATTATGGATTAGTAAACAAGCCCTAAATTTTGTTTATGTCCCGTGGTAAATGGGGTAGTGGAATTTTTAGTTTAGAGTAATTTTAAAAATTTAAAGTTTTTCATAATTATATTTTTTTAAAAAAACCCCAAAAAAAAAAATAAATATTCCCCCCCCCCACATACCGCCCCCATAAGGCCAAAACCTGTCTGGACGGTATTTGTATGGCCCAAGTTCTTTTGAAGATAACGGCTATCCAAAAAGGCCCATATTTATATTGGGCCACAAGCCCGAGCAGAATCAAGGGGAAACCAGAGTGAATTAAATATCAAAGTGGAAAAAAAAACGTGACAATGAAAATGTTTTTTTTTTCTTTTCCAAAGAAAAACGACAAATTCAAATATAAAAAAATAACACAAACAACTTTTAAAATATAGGATTTATTATATTTTAAGAATTGAACATTGAAAACAAAAACTATATAACGAGTCTTAAATAATCCAATTCTAATTTGATTAAACACTATACTAGAGTGAATCGAATATCACCTTAATTCTCAATTTTATTCTATCTTCCTAAAATCCTTGTTAAAGACACATACTTCAACAAAAACATAACTCAATTGTTTAAATATTAATATTCTCTTTCATAAAATAAGAGTTTCGAGTCCACCTACTCCCATTTTGATGTATAATATCTTTGAAAAAAAAACACGCTTCTTATTTTAAATGATATTACCATTTCATTTTTAGGAAATAAAAACAAAAGCAAAAGCCAAAGGAGACAACTCTTGAAGCATTATTTTCATTTGGCTTGTTTTGTTAAGCATGGTTTCACTGTGATTCTCAGCAAAAAGGACTAGAAATTGTGAGAGAATTTTTAACTCTTTTTTTCTAACAAAGAGAGAAAGAAGAGAGAGAAGAAATTTTGCACATTTTGGTAAGTAATTTGTCTTTTATTGTTTGATTTTTTTACCTTTACAGCATCCTATTATTATAACTGTGATATTAAAAGAAGAATACAACATTATTTAAGAAACACCAACTCATCAATTCTCTGCATTGCCATATACAGCTCATGACCTTGTTTCCCCTCCATTTCTCTATATTGAGGAGAGAGAAATCTTTTACAGAGTTGTTTTTTTTTTAAGATATATATTCTTATTCCTTTCTATTATTATCGAAGAAAAAAAAAACTTATTATGAAATGGAGTTGTTTGTTAACTATTTTCTTTTTTCTTTTTAAATACAGTTAGAAATCTTAATCAAATTTTATATACTAATAAAAAGGTTTATAAAAATTTAGTAATATTTTTTAAAATTGAGAGATTTCCATTAATGTTCGAAAATATATATAAAACCTAAATTTTTGCATTCTTATTTTAAAATTTGGCTATTATTTCTAAAACTCTATTTCACATTAAAAAAATAAGTGGAAAAACAATTACTAAACCAACTTGGTTTTAGGGTTTTAAAATGTGAAAACACAAGACAAATAAACTGTTTGAAAATGAACAACTAAAAAAACAAAATTATTTTTATTTTTATTTTTAAATCGTTGCCTATTATTTTTAGCAAGCAAGGAACATACAAGTCACCTCCTATTTGAAATTTTATTTATTATTTTATATGATTATTAGGCAACTAACCATAAAATTGCATTCCCAATATATATTTTTTTTAATTGGATGGCCATTACTTTATAATCAAAGGATCAACAACCCCAGTCATAGTAGACAAATAGTCAAACAAAGGGCTGCAAAACTCTGCCCATAGTGAGTTAGGAAACTCTATTTAAATTACTCAGAAAAAGATATATTAAACAATTCAAAATTTATATAAAATTCTTCATCTTTTAATTTTTTTTTCCCACTATTTCTTTACTCTTTTTTTCTCCAAGTAATAAAAATTCCACAGCTACAAAGAAAGTGTACCTCAAAATTAAACACTTCCCATACCCAATTTGTCCTCCATTCAATTTCTTTTGTGTTTTTATATTTCTCCATTTTCCAATAACCGATTAAGGGGAAGCTTCTTCTCTTTAACCTCATCAAAAATTTATTTAACAAAAATCACAAAGGATTGGAAGATCACACCTCCCATCACTTCAACTTTCATAGTTCCACTTCACAGGGTCTGTTAAGTCTCCTCCTCTTTGCGTCTGAGTTGTTATGAGAAGAATTTGCACATGACCCAACTGTTGTATCATTGCTTTTATAGCTTAAGCATGACACATCCAACACCCCGCTCGGACTCGGGGGCTCAGAGATCGACGACGCTCTTGAGTCCTTCACAGACTCACGGATTAATGACATCTCGTTAATTAGTTTAATGCATTTCAGAACTCTCTCCTGCATAAAAATGCAACCATTCTCAATCTTGGTAATGAACTAGAAATGACAAAAGCATATGATTTATGTCCTCTGTTTGGTTATAGGACCACCAAAACTACATACCATTTCAACTTGCTGAATGAGAAGAGGGATTGCCCTCTCAGGGTCCACTGATTGAGTTTCTCCCGCTATCGATATTGTTACCGCTGCTGCAATTTCAGAAGGCTTGAATTCCAAGAAGTCAATCCCTGCATTGAAATTTCCAAGCACCCAAAAACAATCAAAACCATCTCATAACCTCCTCAACAATTTCATAGCACAGGGGGATAGGAAAGAGGACCTTGAATGGTGTTTAAGACTAGTTGAATCGATCGGAGCATTGAAACTTGAAGGGAGATCTCATCATCATGAATCTTACGAAGGTAATAATCGAAAAACGAGAACGGGGTAATTGATTGCATTCTCCACCCCAATGTGGTCAAGACTAAAAGCTCCATTCTTTGAATAGTTCTTGCCTCAAACACAAATTTCGATCCACCCACCTATCATCGAACTCACATATCAGAGCGAGCTCTCTAACAAAAAAAACACCATGTATTTCAATTAACTCAGTATTCAAGACGGTTTCTAACCTGTATATCCAAAGATAGAGGAATCTCAGTCTCCTCCATTTTGGCAGCAAGAGATAAACAAGCCACAGCCAACAATTGCATTGTCCAAGCTTTGCCTTTCTGTTGCAGAAACAGCACAAAAGCAATAAGAACTAGGTAATACGATACGATTTACCGAGAAAACGGAAGGTGATTAATCATTCTTACAGGTAGTTCATAGGTGGAAAGGAATCGATCCAAGTAGTTTACGGCTAAGTATGTACAGAGAGGTCCAAAATTGAAATGAGCACTAACCTGATGAACCCCAAAAAAAAAAAAAAAAAATGCAGAAACTCATCAGAGATTAATCAATAGGGGAAAAAAACCATTTCAGATAAACATAACCCAAATCAGATTACAGGAAAAATCATTCCAGAAACTCATCCAATGGTAAAAAATCCAATAGCATAAACCATCAGCAACGACCCAAAAAAGAAAAAATTCATCTCTATCCAAAATAACTAAAAAAACAATCAGAACAGAAAGATAAAAAATGAAAAAAAAATCAAGATAAAAAGAAAGAAAAAAGAAATAGAACCCACCTTTCCAATCCAATCGATAGCCTCAGTTCTAGCATCCATATCCAAATCCCCATTTTGCAACCTGGAGAGGTAACCATGAAGGGGCAAATGATGGATTTCCTTTTCAACCATTCCAATCAAACATTCATCTGTTATCAAAGGCAACCCATCACCGGAAAATGGATTCTGGGTCGGATTATTTCTAAGAAAACAAGGCGCCACCATAAATTCATCGACCACTGTTTCATCATAATCATCGTTATTGTCGAAAACACAATTTTCTTCTGCACATAGAAGGTTCGTGACAGCACAATCAAAACTGGGTGCCATTGATAAAAAGTAAAAAAAAAAACAAAAACAAAAGAAAATCCTCCTCTCTTTCTATGTATCTAACGTTAAACTGAGGCCTGATTGAATGATTGATTTTATATTGAGATTTAGATTTAGATTTTTGATGATGATGATGATGATGATAATTGGATTTTGAAGGCAATAAAGAACAAAAAAGTTATTGTGTAGCAGAGAGAGGCAGAGATAGAGACAGAGACTCCTTCTCTCTTTGTTTATGCTTCTTCCCTCTCCCCCCTCTCTCTCTCTCTCTCTCTCTCTCAGTCAGTATAATTTTTCTCTGCAAGTTGGGGGCATGAAAAGACTGAAACAGAGAGAGGAGATTATGAAGGGAAAAAAGCAACCTTTTTTAGGGTAAAGGGGGGAGAGAGAGAGAGAGAGGATATATAAGGGAATGAATGAATAAGAAGGAAATGAAATGAAAAATGAAAGAGATAGTGGAAAAGAAAAGAAAAGAAATATACTCACTCAGTCTGTCACTCATCTCACTCACTCTACAGCCTGGATTCATAAGGGTAATTTTCCAATATTTTCTTCTGTAAGGGCAAGGCAGGTAAGACAACCCATTGGTCCCTTCTCTCACTTTTGTTTTACCCCAAAAAAAAAAAAATAATAATAATAATAATCAATTAAATCAAATTAACCTTGACTGTAAATCTGTATTTATGTTTAATATGGTTATTATGTTTAATTAGTTGGAATTAAGATATGTTTTTTTTTCCTGTTGTGTATTGTTTTATTATTGTATCTAAGTTAAAGAGAAAAATGAGAGTTAGTGTTTATTCTCCATCATTCAACCGTGTGATGGTTTGAATAGGTGTATCGTGTAGGAGTCCGTTTTCTTTTTTAATCAAAATCTTGATTAAATAATTTCCCGCGTGTATGACACAATATAGAAGGTAAGTGGGTCAAGTTAAGTCCGTTTTATCTATTTTTTAAAATGGAAAAAAAATTAAACCTAAACTTTAAGAAAATTTAACCGAACTCGAATCACCATTTAAGGAAACCGAGCAGAGCCGACAAAAACAATACCAAAAATGAAGTGACTGATTTTTTCTTTTACTTTATACAAAACTAGATTGAGTGATTTTAGGTGTTTAAATTGAACTCGTCGATTCGATTTTGTCAAGTTTGATTTATTCCCGTACATAATAGATATTAGTGCTCTAAAATTAATACCATAAAAAATAAAATTCTCTAAACTTTTTCATTATTATTTATATAAATTTAGAAAACTATTTTTTCTTTTTTTGGATAATTCCTGGTTTTTTTCTTATTACAATTCCTGTTAGAATCTGATTCAAGATACAATGCATTATCCACATTTTCCTTTTCTAAACAAAAAGTATATTTCAAAATCGGTTCTTTTTAATATTTTAGGTATTACATTAATTAAAAAAAATAATAATGCATTAGAAAGTATATTACAAAATCGTTTCTTTTTAATATTTTAGGTATCACATTAATTAAAATGAAAATTAATAATATGTAGTACTATAAATGAAATAACTAAATAAATTTACACGTCTATTCAGAAAAGACACAGAGAAAGACCAAAGTGCGTGGTCGTGGTCAGTTTCGTAATTTACTAAACAAAAAAAGGTTAAAAATGTAATTTCGTTCACGAAGAGCAGCAAGACGTCCTGGGAAGCTGTCTTTTTCGTCCCATGCTGACACGTGTACAACGACAGAAGAAGCAAGATGATGCTGTCTGAATGGTGGGTCCTACATTTTCGCGCCTAAATTTACGAAACTGACACTAACAATTTTTTTATTTTATTTTTTAATTATCTAAGTATTTGGTATTTTTATCATCGTATTAAAAAACCAAACATAAACAAACTCCTTAATATACGCGGATACGCTTGTAATAATAATACCAATTTTTTTATATGTAGCCAATCAGCAATCGGTTTTTATCCAACCGTACCGTACGTGTGATATTGTTATTATTTATTTCATACACGTGTGATGTGCCGTGATAATTAATTAGATTTCTTTTATTGAAATAATGTTGGAAATTACAATCTGTCAAATAATTGACCTTTTTTTTGCCCTTTAAATAAACTCTGCCTATTTGTTTTAAGAGCAGTGAAATTTCATTTATAAACTAAAACATATGAAAGACATTTTATGCTATTTAAATTAAAATAAGATATTTGTGGCTTTGGTCAAATACATGAATACTACTATAATTAATATATGATAATTACAGCCATATAGTTAAAAAATGACAAATTACACATATATAGTTAAAAAAAATCATGTCAATAAAACGACTCCTCACTAATGTGGTTAAATATTTAATATTTTAGCCCTTTTTTCCATTCATTTTCTTTTCCCCTTTTTCTTCTTTTGGCCCCCAAATATTTTATGGGCGAGAGAAATTATATAAAGACATTTTAATGGAAAGTATTGGGGTAAAATATATATATTGAAAATCAATGTTTGTTTATTTCAAAAACACAATCTTTTTTATATTTCAAATACCCAAAACTAAATACAAAATAATCAACAGAAAATTTTCCCCAATTATGGGAATTAATGGATAGTTATTAGGAGAGATAAAGGTATTACAAAAATCGACAACCTGAATCGCCACCAAAATGTGTTTTAGGGAAATCCAAAACATTAAACCGAATAGGGATTAAAGTGTTATCTATTCAAATTTATATTGAAAATCAATTTTTTGCTTTACAAAATTCAGTTTACAAAAAAAATCATTTAAAAAAAGAAAAAAAAATCGTTCCCTCTCTAAAAAGTGTATTCTCCCCTTGAGAAGAGAAAATAAATAAAGAAGTGACCAAGACATTAAATATTTAACGATGTTTGTGGAGAAGAGGTGCTATTGACATATTTTAAAACTACATTAATGTGATTTGTCATTTTTCAAACTACCAAAAATATTTGTAAACTTGACTAGAAAGAAGTCTACCAAAATTATTATGTGAGTTAGTTAACATTATACGTTACATAAAAAAATGAGATGGTGAAGAAATACAATACAAACTATGGTCATGTAACACACAACTCATAGACCATATTAACGAGTTGGACTGATTGATCAGATACCATTTATTTCTGGAAGAAAATTAAATATATCCCAAAAGTACATATGATTTTCAAAATCACCCAATTAAAAATTTTAGTTTATTTTTTACTATAAATTGACAGTTTTCACATGATTTGTTGTATCTCACCAGTTAAAAAATGACACTTGTTAGTTTGAAATGTCTACCAATGTGGGGGATTTTTTGATAATTTACATTATCAAAAGGGTTAGTTATGAAAATTACCCTTTATTTCTTCCAAAGAGATTATTTACCATGTTTGACTTTACTATATCTTTGAGCATAGGTGGATCCGATATTTTTTTTAAGGGGTAAGAACTATGTAATGTTATTTTTAAAAAATAAAAGGAGACAAAATAGATAAAATTACAATTAAAATTTAAAGTTTACTCTCTTTTTTTCCAAATTTACATTAAAAAAAATCAAAATTTAAAATTTTTAGAGGGGGCAATCACCCCCTCTCACCTTCGTGGATCCGCCCCTCTTTTGAGATATGATTTATTTAACCAAGTTATCATATATTTTCATAATTTGTTTCGGAAGTATCATAGTTATTAGTATGATTCATAAAGTAAAATAATTGGGAAAAAAAAATTAAGATTAGTATATGACACTTCCTTTACGTGTCATTTTAAAAATAACAAACGTTTTAAAATATTTTTAAAATGACATTTCTCATACTAAGATTCCATCAATCTCAATCTAAAAAATATCATTTTAAAAAATATCAATTTTTAAAATGTCATATTTTTAAAATGTCATTTTTGAAAAACTTAAAAAAAATCAGTAAATAAAGTAGTTAGAATTCTAGACAAAATCTTGAATAACTACAAGAAAAAAGTATAATAATTTCTTCAAATAATTGAAGGTTAATGTTTTTTGTTTTTTTAAAAAAATTAAAAATGCGTATCTCTATTGAAAATAATAATGAGACCTTTAACTATTGAAATAATTTATTCATATTTCTGAACAATTAAAAACACTTGTTTGTTGCAAATAAAAAAAATATCATGAGATTATCAAATTATTTTGAATCAATTAAAGAATTTTTTTTTAACACACCGAATCACGTTTGCTACACAAAAGAATAAAGCATCTACTGTATTATTTAAGTAACAAAAAAGCTATTTTAAAAAACAAAAACTGGTTCGTATAAAGAGAAACTTTTGTTTAAACCAGTCAAAGTTTTATCCTCTACTATTTTATTTTCCAAGTTTTAATTATATTACATGGGCATGATAATCACAAAAAAAGATGTGAACTTTTGGTGTTATGCCTTGCTTTTCACATAGGAGCCTCGCTCACCTTTTGGTGCATTCTAAATCATTTGAAATTTGAAGTGCGGATAAATTTCACTAACATTCAGCAATTTGATGAATGCTAGGTCGAGATCACAGCCCATGACACATTTATTAAGGTATAGTTGACAATGTAACTTTCATATGAAAAAAAAAAAGTAAAATGGAATTAGATTGATGTGGTTTTGGTCAAATGTATGAACACATCTCGTAATTAAAAAATGGTAAATTATTTCATATAGTTCCAAATTATATCAATGATACATTTTATCTCCAACGTCGTTAACTTTCTTTTAGTCATAATTTTTTTCTTTTGAATTTTGATTTGAATAATTTAAGATGTTTTGGAATCCTCATTCTGAGTATTTTATGGTAACTTCAAAATTTCGAAATCATCAATAATGAAATAGTTTATTATCATCAAAACACTAAGTAAGATTGAAGCAATAAACCTTTTTATTTATGAGGATTCCAAAAAATGTGATCATAAAGTAGGGCTCTTTATAAGAATTTTAAAATATCTTAAATCATTCAAAATCAAAATTCAAACAAAAAAAAGTTGTGGCTAAATGAAAAGTTAACGATGTTAGAGCGTAGAGGAGAGGGGTCTCACTGCATAATTTGAATCAACGTGAGTGTAATTTATCATTTTTTTAATCACGGATTTTCATGCATTTGATCATGAATTATAGGGGCTTATTTATAATTTACTAAAAAAAATAGTATTAAAGTTTCCAAAAAGAATTAATCTAATATTACGATTCAGAAGGGAGATAACATCCGAACAATCTCATTCCACAAAAAACTCTAGTAATATAAAATAGACACGATCCGCCCGAACTCCTTCAAAAATGATTTTAGCTTCCAAATTTTTTTATAGAGACTACCTCTTCACAACCAGCCAATAAAACCTCTCCAAGATGATTTCGTAAAACAAAACTCACACAACCTTTTTAACAGTAAAATTCTCTTTTTGTAAGATTAGTACATTTATTTATTTATATATACATACATTTATAATTTGATTGGACTAATTTATGTCATCAAAATGATTATTTTAGATAAAAGTACATGTGTGTATGCACACTCTTTTATAAACTAGTGAGTAAATATAACAATTTATTATTATTTTTATAGGTGGGGTAAAATTGAAGGGTTAATTTCATTAATGGACAAATTAATGTTGTTTTTTTCAAAAAAAACACAATCTTTTATATATATATATATATATATATATCAAAACTACCAAAAACTATCACCAGAAAAATTAAATTACATTGTGAAAAGACGAAACATACCCTTGATTTAATTAAATGATACGTAATTAATGAGATATAGTTATTAGAAGAGATAAAAGGATAATAAGGTAAACACACTCAAATCGGAATCCACCAGAATCGCCACCATAAATAGTGTTTTATGGGTAAATATGGTATTAATATGAATCAACCATTAAAATTGAAATTAGATAAATTAAAGTGGTTATTAGTATAATTAATTCAAAATGGAATTTGACAACAGTGAACAAACAATTTATTTGTATCTTAAGATGCCTGTTCTTGGATTCAATAAGGCAAGCCATCCTCAATTAAGAATTTTACTTGCAACACAAAAGAGACTTTAGGGACACAAATTTCTAACCCCTTTTGTTTTTCCCCTCCCGCTCTCATTTTCACCCTTTTGATGCACCTTTTCTTTCCTTTGGAATTTTACCCTTCTTTTTTTTAACCTTTTTGCTCTCACATTCGCATGCCCCATATTCTCTTGCTTTGGAATATATCACTTTTGGCCATATGGATGCTGTCAGTTTAAACTTAATACTATTATTTGAATATTTATTTATTTTATTTTTCTTAAATAATTATTTCATTCAAAATTTGAAAGACCCTCCCAAGATTAATTATTCCTCGAGGTTTTAAAAAGACCAAGAGAGAGTCTTCTGAATATTTTACCCATTTGAGATCCGAGCTTGGGCTCTCATCGATTTATATAATTTCTCTTTTTTTAAATATTTATAAATTATTAATCTGTAAATATTCATTTAATTGTTGATATGTATTTAATATTGTCACTTCATTGCATTTACAAACAAAGCCCAAGATTAGGTCATGTGTGGCTAACTAACTCATTTAGCATTTATTTTTCAGACCCATTTGTTTTGTTTTAAATGCTTGATGTTCCACATGCACCAAGATCACAACCATTTACTTTGTCCTTTTTTTTTTTGAAAAATATGCCTGGTTTAGAGTAAAATCAATTGATCATAGTTAAATTACATTTAAAATTAAAATTGAATCATTGTTTTATTAATTTAATTTAAATCAATCATGTAACGTATCAAAGAGATTTTTATCAATAATATTTATAAATCATTCATTTTTACGCATATTTTGACCAATTTCATTTAAATCAAACATTTCCTTTATGTTAAATTAAACATGTATCTAACTTTTCTTTTCTTTTTTTAATTTCACATGTATCTTACTATTATTGATTTAATAGAAATATAAAAATGTAATAAATAAATAGATTCCATCTCATCTCCTCTTCTAAAGCAAGAAAAGGATTATCATAAAGCTAACTCTCATATTACGACAAAGAAAACTCATTATATTAAATGGTTTTAAATTCCACCATTCGGACACAACTTCATTAGCCTTGAGATTCACTACTCGAATAAACTAACTCCCAACTGACATTATTTATATATAACCAAATTTGATTGTATAAGGTTAAATTAAAATATTTAACTGAGCTAGATAACAATTTTGATCTTGATATTAATTTTTCCATTTTTTAAATATTCCTTTGATGTCTAAACCACATTTAACAAAACTAAATTTAATTGTTTGAAAAAGCTACTCCGTTAAATTTGACTAAGGTTTTAAAAATATTTTGAATAAAAAAAAAGTAGATTGCAAAACTAAAAAAGAAAATCTATTACTAAGCAAATTTAAATTTTAATAACAGGGAATAAAAACCAAATTTGTTATCCAATATGCACTAAGAATTAAGTAAATTGTCAACCCGAACTTAGTTCAGTGATAAAATATTTATATCTCATCTGTTCCGTTAAGTTAGAGATTCGAATCCGGTCCCATATACTATATTAAAAACAGGATTAAGTCAATTAATTAACTAATTAAAAGTCTTGAAGACATGTGGGAAGGTGGTTCCAACGCCGTGGTCTAAACCATAAACCAACTTCAAAGCAAATCCTGAACATCCGCCTCATCTTCTGTGTCTCCACAACAAAACCTTAACCATTTGATTAATATATTTTCCCACTCGTGGATCAAGATCTGGTCCAAACTACTACTCTTTAATCACTTTTTTTCTTAATTAAAAAAAATATTACGATTAAAATTTTCTTTTTTTAATATTTAATTTTCAGTTCGCATAATACTAAATTAGTTTACAATGTAATAATTTTGTTTTTCGATCAGAATAGGGGAGTGTCTGGTCGAGTATAAAACTTTGACTGGTTTTTAGGAGGTGGGGGGGGGGGGGGGGTAAATTATAAGAAAATAAATGTATTAAAAATTCCATTTTATATTTTATAAAAATGCAATATATATATATATATATATTTTTCCAATTTATGAAAAAATCGGGGTTGCCCCCGCTCATCAACTGAAAAGACATCGGTATCTCTCTCATGTGATCGAGGTTCGAGTCTTCCTCCCTCAATTTGATGTAATATTAAAAAAATCAATATATATTGGATTAATTTTTTTTTTCCTTTTAAATCAAAGTAATTTTTTCAAAAAAAATGAAGAAATGTTGAAAGTGGGAACCCATTTGGGGTTATAGAGTGCTTTGGGAGAGCCATGAGGTGGAAGCTATGATTCACTTTGGGTCAAATTCACCCTCTTTATTTGAGCATAAATACATCAATTAGTCAAATGTATTATTCTTCCTTTTGAGAATTGATTTTTTTTTTCTTTCTAGGAAGATGACAGAGCAATGAACCTGTTACGGGCTAAATGGGCAAGAAATAATTGTTTTAGATTCACTCTTATTTGATCATTTGTACTTTAAACTTAATTTTTTATTTTCATTTTTATATTTTTTTTTATCATTTTTCCATTAAAATGAAATAATGTAATGTCTAATTGGATGTCACTTAAGTGGGACACCGATTTTTATGTCATGCATATGATAAAAACAATACAGGGGCCAATCAAGACTATACATTGAATCAAATTTAATTTTTAGGAAATTATTTTTTTTCTCTTTTTAATGAAGGGAAGGAAATAAGAGGAGTTAAAATTGAACATGAATTTTTTAATCAATGAATTATTTTACTTGAGTTGTAGCTAGTGTATTGTAGGTCAAGCTATATATATTTATAGAACCAAAATTTGTTGAATAATTTTAATAAACTCAACAATAATTTAAATCATATGATCTATTATTATAACAATATGGTAGCAGTAGATCTTATATATGTGAAAGAGTAACATAATTTCTACATCAACAAGTATGAATGGCAAAATTCCCCACTTTATAGAGTTAGGGTTAGGGGGGAAATTTGAGCTTGTATGGGCAGTATTCAAGTTTGTAAACTAAGAGATTGATTTCAATTCCCGATCAATTATAATTATATGTAGAGAGAAAAAAGAGAGAGGTTAAATTTCAAGAAGCATTTCATGGAAATCAAGCACCAGAATAAGGAAAACTTAAATCAAGTTACTATTAATTATGCCAAATTACATAACAATTGAGGTTTAGTCTAATAATAAAAATATATATAATAAAAAATCACACAACAAAAAATAAAAATATAAATCTATAAATTAATTAATAAAATTCAATCAGCACTATTCTACTCATTCTTTTAAGAGATAATATTTTTAAAGTAAAATTAATTAAAACACTTTAATACGTAAAATGCATTATCATCGTTATATTTATAACTGCCCCGTTATTTTTAACCAAAAGGAAGGGAAGGAGGTGAACTTTACAATAATAATATAATTAAGGCAGCACCAAAGGAGGGAGAAAAAAATCCATTGATATAAAGATTTCCAATCAATCATAGAGTACTAGAAGAAAAATAAGTGCCAAGTGCTCAACAATCAAATGCATAAGTTAAAGTTCAAAGAGGCCACGTCTTTGCTTGGTTATTAAGGAGGGAAAAAAATAAGGAGGGAAAAATTAAGGAGGGGAAAACTCTATTCTTTATTTTTCTTGGTGGCTTATTATCATGTGGATATGTATTAGTGAGTAGTCAAAATTTGTTTCATTAGGCTTTTGTTTTGCATTCAATAATGTTTGGTTTAAGTTATTGGCAACTTTCACACTTGGGATTTGGTTGCTTTAAAGATTGTGAAATAATAAAAGCAAAAAAATAAAATAAAAAAATTGACATAAAGTCAATGAATGCAACATTGCCACCACTAACACTTCCAAAAGAATGAGAAAAAAGAAAATTCTTATGCGTAATGCCTACTTCCATTTCTCTTTTTTCTTTCATTTTTTTTCCTTTATCACTTTTAAATCAATGATATCTCCTTATCAATATTAAGATATTCATTTTGCAATTTCAATTTTTTTTAACGGGATGATAGGAAATCTAACAAAATTTTAATATAATATTTTTTAAAATATCATAGTATAAAAAAGTTTGTAAATATAATAAATTTTAAGTTGGATTAATATTGAATTACATATTTTTATAATAAGTGAATAACTGATTCACACATTAATCAATTTTAATCATGATTAATGCAGTAAAAATTGTTATATTTATAAATAATTTTAAACGATTATATATTTATAGATATTACATCAAAATTTACTACCTAGTGAAGTTTCTCTTTTGATTTCATTGGTTTTTTTCTATTAAAAGTATCCTAAATTTTTATCGATCCTGAAAATACATCGTAGATTTTACTGTACACTTTAAAAGTGTATAAGTGATTATTATTTGAAAAAAGGGTGTTGACAAATTTGCTTGAAGGGCTTTAAAAGTAAGGGGAAAACGGAAAAATGGGCCGACATTTAGGCCCATGTGACAAAATGGTTTTGTTGAAATTTTCCCTATCATTCAACAAGTTGATGTAATCAAATAATTGAAATGAAAAAAAGTTACTATAATTTTGTATAGAATAATTAATTGAATGATTAAGTTATTATTACAATGTAATTAATACAGTGACTGTAAATTAATTGACATAGGTACGAATCATAAATTGAGTCACCAATAAATTTGTAATAAATTCACTAAGTTTAATGAGGATAATTTATGGGATAAAAAGAAAAATAATAATTGAGTCACTATATATTAATTTTTAAATGAAAACGTTTATTTTAATTCTAATGTTTAAGGTAATAATTTTTAAATGAAAATGTTATCTCAAAAAAAAAAAATGAAAATGTTTATTTTAATTCTAATGTTTAAGGTAATAATTTTTAAATGAAAATGTTATCTCAAAAAAATAAATAAATGAAAATGTTTATTTTAATTCTAATGTTTAAGGTAATGCTAAGAGGGACGTTATGAAAATAAATCCATTGTTTTTTTTAATACAAAGTGTTTGGGATGGAGATTGAACCACACTTTAGTGTCGAACTACATGACTTAATCAATAGGTTATGTCTTGGATGGCAAAAAAAAAATTCTCTTCTAAACAGTTCATAATGGGTAATATCGAATACTATTTTAAAAACAAGCACTACAAACACTTTTTAACATTTAACGATAAAAAATTATATTACTTCTGTTGTAGATAATCATCCTATTTAAATATGTCACGTGAAGGTAGTTAAAAATAATATACCATACTATTCATTTGTTATTAATCATAATTACAAGTGGTACATCGTCAATAGAAATAGTATGAAAAGCTTTTAATATAATGGGTTATACATGAGATAACCACTCTTTTTTCTTTTATAAATGGGCGATTTTATAATATTATTTTAGAAGATTATAACATTTGCCCTTCAATTACAAATAGTTTTAAAAAATACTCCAACAAAAGTTTGAGTTTCTTTTTTTTATCATTGAGTGACAATTTTCTTGTGAAATCTTACCAGATAATCTGTAGTTTAGTTATAAGTTTTGGGGTAGTTTTGAATTTTTCAATAAAATGAGGTATTTTTAATAATTTGATTACTGAAAAAGGGTTGTTAAGAAAACTTCCCATTTTTTTCGTCTGTACACAAGAGGCTTTAGTTTGGTCCGTTGCTCGACAAGGCCCCAAAGTGTAATGTTCTTCAATCTAGTGGGCTCAATCAAATAGGCTTTATGCCTACTTCATGGGCTTTTAGTATTGGGTCTAAAACAAAGGGTTAACAATTTGAAATTTTATCATAAATGCCCTTTATTTAAGGGTGGTTTTCAAAACTACCCTAATAAAAACATTAGTTTTTTGATTTACGTAAAGTAGTTATTACAAGTTGGTGGCAAGATTTCACAACTCATACTTATAACTATTGTTAGTTTTAGGGTAGTTTTGACACTTCTCTCTTCTTATTAGTATTTTTGATAACTTAAACTATAAAAGGGGTAGTTATGAAAATTACCCTAACAATTTTTGTTTACAAATATATATTTTTATGCTAATAAAATTTTATAAACATGTGAATTAGTAAAGAAATTATTCAAGGAGAGGCGCGACATAACTCATACTTATAACTATTGGATTAGTGTTTTGACTCTTCTCTCTTCTATTAAAATCACTATAATAATTATAAAGGACTGAGTTACATTGTGACAATCATATTAAATAATTTATCCATCTAGTAAGTACGTCAATAATTAGTTACTGGAATTTTTTTTAATACAAAATATTGTGAGTGATGATTGAACCATTCTCTTGAAGGTGGAACTACATGCCTTAACTAATGGGGTATATCCTGGTTGGCCATTTATTAGGATATATATTTTTTAAAATATTATATCAAATTAGGGGAGGAGAGACTTAAATTTTTAACCTCATAGAAATTAAGCATGTGTTAAACTACTTGAGTTATGTTCGTGTTGACAGTTTACTATGATTATTACCTATCCAGATTTAGACCACTAATTCAAAAGGGAGAGAGAGAGAGAAATGAAGTTGGAGCAATAAAACGTAAAGTATTTTTTGTTGAGAACAAAAGGTTACCTCCATTTGTTTCTTCCAAATTCCAATTCCAATTCCAAGGGCAAGGGCATGAAGTAAAACTGAAAATTGGGCGTGATAAAGGCGCCAAACGCAGGCATTGAACTAAAACGATATATAAAACAAACAGCACGCACAATGGCCATGACTCTGTGCAGCAAAGCAGCATCTCCATTTGTTCTACGACGTCGTTTACCTCTCGTTGGCGCCTTCTGCGTTCTCAGCTTCGGAATCTCTAATCTCTTCCTCTCCAAAACGGGTTCCGCTCTCTCTTTCCCTCTCCCCCCTTTCTTCAGGTACCTTCCTTTCCTTTCTCTTTCTTTTTAGGTTCTTTTTTATAATTCCATTTCCTCCTCTAATTTCTCTTCAATTACTCGTTAATCTTAATTCACCGCTGTTCTTTATCTGATCCGATTCTGTATTGGTTTTTGATGATTGAAACTGTTTATCCAGATCGAAATTTGGTGGTCAAGGATCAGCTAAGAGTGTTCATGTTGTAAGAATGGAAGGGAGTAGTACGGCTGTTCCTAGCATCGTTGTTTATGTCACTGTTCCTAATAGAGAAGCAGGTTTTTTATTTTTTTTATTTTACTCTTTCTCTGCTTTTGAAACCTCGCATTATTGGTGATTTTGAATTCTTTGATTTTTTGCTGGTTTCTTGATCATCTTTTGATTGATGTAAGTGCGATTGTGCTTGAATTACTTTATACAACTAAGGATTCGATATTCTTTCTTATAGTATATGTATCGTTATTGAATATGTAACTTGTAATATTTCGAAGCCGAATGTATAGTATATAATATTAGTGTATTGGTTCTTCATTTTCTAAATTCTACTATTCTAATTACCTTTTGCAGCTCTAAAACACTTCTGAAATCTCACTTCCCCATTTTTCAGATTTTTCCGTTTAAAAAATCAAGTGGAAATATGAAATATTTGACATTCAAATTTTTAAGTTTCTAGTGTGTTGGATCAATCTCTAATGTGCATAGAGTGTGTTTCATAATATTGAGTGATTGATCAATGAGTATGGGAAAAAAATGACCAAATTCTCAATACCATTGGATTTACGGTCTCTTTTCAGCTGTAGTTTTGCTTATCTTAGTAATTCACATTATTTCTGCAGGTAAGAAATTAGCTGAAAGCATCGTGAGGGAAAAACTTGCTGCCTGTGTTAATATAGTACCCGGTAAATACATTTTTACCACCTTGTGTTGTTTTGCTGGTCAGTTTACAGTTTCAAATGACTATTGAAGTAATATATGTCTCCAAAACATGTAACAGAAGAGGTTGCTCACAATTTGGAGAGGATGTTATTTTAACCAGATTTCTTAGCACACTTACCAAATATTTTAACGTTCTCCTATAAGCTTTCTCTAACTCTAACCATTAAAAAATTACACTACCTGGATCTTCTCTGTAAAAATTCTTCGTGTTATTTGTGAGTGTTAGAAATAGATTTGCTGGTCTTGTTGGGAAACAAAAATTGCTCGTTCATTTGGTCAGTCTGCTTCTTAAATTTTGTGATGTTCACAGATGACCGCTGGTTCTAAATCTTTCCAAAACCTGTTTTAACTTTTATTTTTTGATTTCTGACTATTGCATCCTTTTTTTTCCATGACTTCCTTACTTCATTTCAATGTAACTGTTTACTAAATGGATTATTTCTTCAAAGTCGTGTTATACGATTCTAGTGATTTTCCTTTATCAGACTTTTGATGAGTATTTTATAAATGCAGGTGTTGAATCTGTTTATCAGTGGAAGGGAGAGGTATGGTTCTCATTTTCCTGATTATAATCATGAAGTATATGGTTCAACTTTAATCTTAGGCTTTCTGTTTCTGGTTGGCAGATCCAGACAGACCCGGAAGAACTATTGATTATTAAAACTAGGCAATCACTTCTGGGAGCACTGACAGATCACGTCAAGGCAAATCACCCTTATGAGTAAGCCTTGCATTCTTCTTTGTGTTTTTTTTTCTCCCTTTTTTTTGTTTTGCTTTTCTTTCTTGGGGGTGTGGAAGAGCAAATATAAATGCTAAATGGAATTTACGGTTGCTTAAATTTTGAATTGTTTAGCTTATCAGCAAGACCACTCATTTGTTTCCGGTTGAATTATTTGAAGTACAAAATTAAGATCATCTTAACCACGATCAAGATGGTTTAGTAGCATAGCTCCAAATAATTAAACTATCTTGTTCGTGGTTGAGAGGATCTTAATTTTGTACTTCAAAGTGGGTGTGAATTTGAATTATTTACCGCAAAAAAATTAAGATCCTCTTGATATTAGAGAATCACTCTTCTCTAGGATATTTCCGTGGCCATTCTCTTTTTATTTTGTTTCCTTAGAGTTTACCTCCTTTTGTTATGCCAGGGTACCTGAAGTTATTGCTTTGCCTATCAATGGTGGCAGCCTTGAGTACCTAGAGTGGATCAAAAGCAGCACTAAAGACTGACTTTCTCTTCTTTAAAGAGTTTGTTCGAGTATGTCAAGCTTTGTCTGTTGGAAAATCTATGTTCTACTCATCTGAATAACTTGTCTGTCATCTTTGGAATTCAAATGTATGTTGTCTTGTAAATAAAGAATCGAAATGAGATTTGCAGATTGTTTTCTCGTTCCCAAAATCTTGCAGCAAATAGGAAATGGCATAAGACATGGCTTTAACAGCGAGCGTAATGGACTTAATTGGAGGTCAGAATTCTCAACCCTGAAAGTTTCTCTCATTCTTCATACTGATCAGGTCAATTTCTTTTGAAAATCGTCTGCAAATACATCCAGATGTACAGTGTTTTTAGAGCATAATGGTCCTTTGGGATTAAGTATAAAGCTAAGAAAAACTATAAGAGAAAAAAATAATTAATTGAGGTACGCTACGATTTACGAACAGGTGCGTTTTATAAAACAATGCTCATGTAGGTATCGTCTTTGTTTTTTTATAGGGGACGCTAGGGGTGAACATGGGCAAGGTGGCTAGGGTCGGATACCCCATTTATACCCCGACCCCGTTTAATCGAAAAAAGTGCATCCCGACCCCACCCCATTTAAATGTCGTGGTCAAAGCAGCATGGGGTGGGGCGGGGCAGGACAATATTGGGTGTAAATAGGGTTTTTTGTTTAATTAGGGTTCAATTGTAAATGAGGTGTAAATGGGGTTGGGTTGTAAATAGGTTTTGAGAAATAAACACATGAGATTAGGATTAGGAGAAATAAAAATTAAAAATAAATAATTGGAGTCGGGGTCGGGGTCTCGATGGGGTCAAATCTCATTGCCCGACCCTCGCCTCGTTTAATAAATGGGGCATAGTTGCTCACCCCGATCCCGATTACACACTTAAATGGGGCATGGCAGGCGGGTTTGCAGGGTAACAGGGTGCTTGTTCACCCCAAAGAGACTCCACGGTTTTTATGAGATACTAGGTATAGTATAGATCAAATGTTAACATGCATAAACTGCATTTGAGAACTAAATTTTATAATTTTATTGGTAAACCGGTTTATTGAGAAAAACATGAAATGCCCGAATTCTTCCCTCGAGTAGAACTTGACCACATCAAATGCTCCATCAAACTAATGGGTGCAGTCAAGTAGGAAAAAAAAATTCTACCCTTTTTTTTCACACTTGGTTGCACCCAATTGGTTTGGTGCTGCAAAATTTCACTTGATGAAAATTAATTGGCTGCACTAAACCAATGGAGTGGAATCAAGTGAAAAAAAATCCAAAAAATTTGAGGACTCCTCAAATGCGTTTTTTGAGGTTATATTTTTCAAACTTAGTTTAGTTTTGTTTTTAAAAAAGGAAAAAGAAATTATAATCAATAATATTTTTCTATCTATTTATTATTTAAAATAACAAAAATTTCATTTATTTTAAAAAATAGTATTTTTTTTTTACTTTCATTAATTAATGATTTTTTTAATTAAATCATTGAACGATCAATTTTACTGTTGTTACTTGTGTTTCTAATTGAGATTTTATGAATTACAATTTGATAATTTAAGTTTAATTAGTTTTTATGATTTTGATAAATTAATTACATGATGAATGATTTCTTTTAAAAAAATATCATTTTTGAAAATACCTGAAAGAAAAGAAAACGAAATCAAATTCAACCGGGTCATGGTTGCAATTTAGATGACTTCTTTCGAAATTTTGTACAGCCTTTGATTGAAATGAGGAATGGAATATAGCTTTAACTTGAAGAGTACGTATAAAAATTTAATGGTCGGCAGCGGGGGGGAATCATGCTTTATGATTATGTGGGAGGTGGCCTAACATTTAAAACAATGGGTTAAGTTTAGAACTACTAAGAAAAAAGAAGGTTGTGGATTTCCATGGGTTTTGACGCCATAGACATGACTTTTCTGTACCCATCTCTATTCATATTTGGTTAGGTAGGATAGTTTATAAATTTCTTGGATATATAATTCCTCATTTCTATAGATTTTTCAAATATCCTAAAATTAAAGTAAAACATATTAATAGAGTGATAAAATCACCTATTTATAATTAAGGGGATATGTACCTTATTAAATCATTAAAGTTTTCTTAGTATTTTTTCGGATCAATAAGTGAGAACCTAATTTTCTATTTTCAAACTCACGTTTTAGTTTTTAGTATGGATTTAGAAGTGGGTCATGGATAGAGATAACAAAACCCCCGAAACCTTGCCCCAAATCTCCATTTGAGATCGAGTTAGGTGGAAAAAGTTCCTCGTTTTTTATTTGGATATCGAAAATAATTCTCCACCTTGAATTCTTCTTTAAATAATATTTCATATTTTCCTATTATTTAGTGATAAAAAAAGGACTTTCAAAAATAACATTTTATGAATTTATATTTTCAAAATTAGCAAAAAAATTTGATTTTTTTTAAGAATAACATTTTCCCCTTGTCAATTTAAAACAAACTTGAAATTCAACTCACACATAACTTTAAAACAAATACTATTTTTGAAATTTAAAAAAAAAATTTTCAAAATAGCTATTCAAAATGTCTCCGGTAGAATTTCCCAATTGAAACTGATTAATAAAAAAAGCAGTATTATGTATTTTTAGCTTAAAAGTAGGTATACATTAGTAATATTTAATTAATTTTGTACTTTAAAAAATGAAATAAAATGGAGAATATTGGAAAACGATCTCTGCATGGAAATTTTTCGAATCCATATGCCCCCGATATCTACTTTTCCGATGGAGATGAGAGAGATAGCCACACATGGAATCTCTCTCAATCTCTATGAGATCGAGATATCTAATTTACATTAATAATTCAATTAGTTTAATTGTTATTAATTATTTTTTAAAGTTTCTTATTTTCATAAGTACATTTCATTATCAGGTATTTTAAACTTAAACTAGACAACAAAGACTGAGAAGATTGACTCAAGAACAAATTTTATTTACAGCAAAGGATGAAAAAAAATCAAGAGTACTTATTCAAATTTTTTTAGTTATTGGGAGAACCCATGTTCTCTCTTTCGGATCGACTTATCAATTTATGCGGTAAAGTACTGAGAGCTCTATTTTGTATCATATCTAAGAAATTCCGGGGTTTGGGCTGAATAACCCCCAATTAACAACGTCAAGAATTGTTATAGATTATTATTTAATAATAAAATAAAAGGGGAATGGTTATATTATTGTATATATGCAACAGGAATTCGTTTTTGACTATCAACTAGAGAACTCCACTTAGCGAATCTTGGACTGCACGCCCATGTTGGCGACCAAGTAAAGATAAAGAAAAAATTGAACATAAAAAGCTAAATTTTCAATGGTTTATTTGTAGTTAAAGAAATCCAAACTGATAGATCATGACCTTATATAAAAAGAAGAGTATTTCACTCATGACTCAACAAAATCTAACTCATAACACAACTACTTGTTAACCTCCCAGAAGTAAACATTTCTCCAGCCAGAGTGAAATCGACATATTTTCTTTCAACAAAGTTATAATTCCTTTGAGTGGCTCGACATGTCGCCTCTCGGTGTGCAACTCTTCATTACAGAACGTCAAGTACGTCCATATATCTCTATGCAATCCATGCCGTTTAACTTTCTTTTTTCCTCTCAAACATTTTGATAAAGAATTCAAAATGTGCAGGTGATGATCGATAATGGCATAGTCCAAGTCACTCTATCAAACCCAGATGGAATAGTTATTGGAATCAGATTCAATGGAATCGCCAACGTGCTCGAAGTTCTCAACGACGAATCTAACAGAGGGTATGTGTTGAGAATCATTGAAAATGTTAAATTTATCATAACCTAAATTATTTAAGTTCCTGGGTCTAGTGTTGATTTATTACGACATTGTAGAATACTCTTCATTTTTAAGTTTTTCACTATGCACATGCAGGTACTGGGACCTTGTGTGGAGTCCATCAGCGACCACAACTGGAACATTCGATGTGTATGGATCATTAGCTCTTACAGATCTTTTGGCACATAATTTTTTACCATTGATTTCTCAGGTGTGGCTTTTGATATGTATAGATTTGTTTACTTTGCAGGATAAAGGGTACGAGTTTTCAGGTTATTGTGGAAAATGAAGACCAAGTGGAGCTCTCTTTTACACGAAAATGGGATCTGTCCCTTGAGGGCAAGGTTGTACCTTTAGACATTGATAAAAGGTTAATTTTGAAACAAAATTTTGACAGCAATCTAGCTTGGAGAATGAAAAAAATTAGTTTCTAATGAATGGATTTTGTAGCTAGGTTTATAATGCTTCGAGGTTCATCTGGATTCTATTCTTATGCTATTTACCAACACTTGAAGGAATGGCCTGGTTTCAATCTGGGTGAAACGAGAATTGCCTTCAAACTCAGCAAAGACAAGTACAAGTTTTTCTTTACCCATATTCATTTGAATATCCACACCTTTATATGTGCATTATTTTACTTCATTGTCATCATATATATATATATATATATATATAATAAACATATATGGTCTAATTAATATATTTCATCACACATAAAAGTAAGAATAAACCTTTTTTAATCAATGATGAAACATGTATTATTATTCTTATTGTCAAAGTCTATACATTCTAAACTCAGAATGTGGAACAATGGTCGTAGGTTTCACTATATGGCCATGGCAGACAATAGGCAGAGATTCATGCCACTGCCAGATGACCGGTTGCTGCCGAGAGGCCAAGCTCTTGCCTATCCGGAAGCTGTTCTGCTCGCCGATCCTGTTGAATCTGAGCTCCGGGGAGAGGTCCATTATCTTCTTCAAATTCAGTTACTTTTATTTAATATACTTTACTCTAACAGCCCAAACACCAAGAATTCGCAGTAGATGACATCAATACCACTTTATCAACTCATTCATCCTTCCTTCTTCCCTTTCTTCCATCTATTCATGCTCATCTTTGTTCAAAAAAAAAAAAGGAAATTCTTGTAAAAATATCGGTAAATTTAATAATTTTTTAAAACATTTTTTTTCAAAGTGATTAAAAACAAGGTAATTGATGGATTAATCGATCACTTCACATGATATTTATATATTAATCATATCATAGTAATGACTGATTTACATATTCAGTAACTTGTTATATTAATTTTTTTTTAAATTATATTATATTTGCAATCCTCTTTATATATAGAATAAAACTTTGAGTGTTTATGATTCATAATAAATCACTGGGATAATTTTTTGTTTCAATTTTTTCTCTTTTGGGTAAACATATAATTCGGTAATAGGGAAGTTTTTCCCATATATACTAAAACTAAAATTTCTGATTCTTTCCTTGCGTCGTGTCGTGCATATTATTTGAAGGTGGACGATAAGTATCAATACTCATGCGATAACAAAGACAGCCGGGTCCATGGGTGGATATCCACATCCACGGATCCTCCAGTCGGGTTCTGGCTAATCACTCCAAGCAATGAGTTCAGGTCCGGCGGACCCCTTAAACAGAACTTGACTTCACACGTCGGCCCCACCACTCTCGCTGTAAGTATATATAATTCATTGTATTTCAAATTTCATCTCATCCCTTCCTTCCATGGCGCATGCATTATATCTTGACTTGGAATGGAAAATTTGAACCAGGTTTTTATTAGCGCCCATTATACGGGAGAGGATTTGGTGCCCAAAATCGGAGCGGGCGAGGAATGGAAGAAAGTTTTCGGACCTGTGTTTATCTATCTCAATTCCACTTATGATGCTGCTGACCCAACTCAGCTATGGGAAGATGCCAAAGCGCAGGTTCCCTTACTTTTTTTTTTCATTATTCTTTTAGTACACTAGATACCCTTTTGATCAGCCATTTTCAAAAATAGCAAATATTTAGAAGAAACAAATCATTTTCTTAAAGTTTTCGTTTTATATAATAATAAAATAGAGGGAAATGTTTAAAGATATTTTTATTTTCAAAATATCACATATCACACTTGCAAATGATAGTCTTAATAAAGCAGTTTCTTCCAATAATTTTTCGTGGGAGATGGAACCAAGGAGGAAAACATGTCATTAATAAAAATATTAAAACTTTTGCTATTTTTTAAAATACTAATTCATAAAATTCTATTTTTCAACCCAAAAATAAAAAAGTTGGATAGAGTAAACACCCTAAGAAATAAACATTAAAATAATGCAAAAATTAATCAAAAAGGTAAAAATTATTGAGCACTGGAAAAATTATTTATATAATACAACTTTAAAACAAAATACCAAAATGGTATTTTAATTCAATAAATTGTTGAAAATAAATGTACAATTAACTTTTAATATTTATTAATCTAACTTTTATTTTGAGTTGAATAATTATCATCTAAATGAGTTTTTAAAAATTAAAACTATCATTTTAATATAAATTAATTGTTAATTTAATTTTAATTAATTATTACCAATTTTATTAATTTATTATTTTGATTTCAATAAATTATAAAACAATAACTATACTATTTAAGTAAAATATCAAAAGTAATTACTTAATTAATTCTAAATGAAACTAATATATAAAATTTAATATTTGAGGTCATTTATGATTAAAAAAACTACTTGTTGCCTATATGGGCTTAATATTAATTCTAGGTTCCCTAATTATTAGTCATAGTGAGTAGTAAAATTTTATTCTTATTAACTCAATTTTAGGGGGGGAGAAAATTGGTTGGGGCACTTTGGTGTAACAAAACCTACTTATCAGATTCAAGAGAGTTTGAGAAAAAAAAAAAAAAGAGAGAGAGGCTTGATTTTTTTTATTTAACAAATGATTGGTTATTTTATTGCCAGGCTATTTTTATTTTAGAATTCTCCATTGTAATTCAACTTTATAATTTTATAATGTATTCATTAAATTGTATTTAATCAATTAAATTAAAATAAAGATCAACATTTTTTTTTTTAAAGGCGACGTTGGAAGTTCAAAGTTGGCCCTATAGCTTTCCTGCTTCGGAGGATTTTCCAAAATCAGACCAAAGGGGTAATATTTGTGGAAGACTCTTAGTGAAGGATAGGTAGATAATTGCCCATATTGAAATATTTACATTATAATTCTGGTGGATTTTTATCATTTGACCCAAAATTAATATAAGTTTAATAAATTGTAATATTCATTTACAATAGGTACGTCGACGAAGACTTAATACCAGCATATGGTGCGTTTGTTGGCTTAGCTCCACCAGGAGATATAGGATCATGGCAAAGAGAGAGTAAGGTAAATTTAATCATTCCTCTTTCATTCTCTTTTGGCATTTAATTTGTTAAATACTGGTTGATTAGTTTTGCTGATTAACGACAACGAAAAACAGGGTTACCAATTCTGGAGCAGAGCAGATGAAGGTGGATATTTTTCCATTAATGATATAAGAAGTGGGGACTATAATCTGTATGCATGGGTCCCTGGTTTCATTGGAGACTATCGTTATGATGTTCTTATCAATATTACACAAGGTTCTCACTTTCTAAATATTGCTTCCCCTTTCCTTTTGAATTTTATAATTATAATAGGATAAATTGTAATACAAGCAGTATTGGTTGATAAAAATGACTTTAAAATAGTTGACCTGCCAGAGTGCAAAAGTGATTGTCAATTGAGGTTTAATCGAGTGGTAAAACACTTAACAAATTCCTAACCTAGAATAAGATATAAATTTATAATACTTTCCTTTCCTTAAATAAAATCAAAGTATAACTTATCTGATTAAATAAATTAGTTAAATTCGATTTTTGCTTCTTCGCTATATTATTTATGATTTATGTAAATCACGTGTTAAGAAGTAGGGATAAAAATTGATCCGGTTCAAAACTAAATCATGAGATCGAACAAGGCTTCTTCATTTCGGTTTCTTTGTTATATATATATATATCATGTTTGAATCCCTTATGAGAAGTATTTGAAGGGCTGGAACTGATTCATTTTTAAGTGGAAAAAAAAAGGAAGATCAATTACCTTTTAATTTCATCTATTCTATTTTATTTTTCTTTCAAATTATCACGTAAATTTATGCATGTGTTTATGGATGTAGGTAGTTATATAGACATGGGTGATCTCGTGTATGAGCCACCAAGAGAAGGAGCTACATTATGGGAAATAGGAATACCTGATCGCTCAGCTTTAGAATTCTACGTTCCAGATCCAAATCTCAACTATGTGAATAACCTTTATCTTAACCATCCTGATAGGTAATTTTATTGCTAATCTATCTTTAATTAATTATATTATACTAAACTTTAAACCAATTGAATATAAAAAGTACATTAATTTGACAGGTTTAGGCAGTATGGTTTGTGGGAAAGATACGCAGAATTATATCCGGATGGTGACTTGGTATACACTGTTGGCGTTAGTGACTACTCCAAAGATTGGTTCTTTGCTCAAGTTACCAGGTCTCATGATCGTCCTTTCTTTAGATAAAATAATTAATCAAATCAGAAATAATTCCTCGTTACTTTCCTACGTGTCCTATTAGTATTATTTAACGTGTCCTAGAACCGGTCAATAGAAATGGGTTGATGCTTTCTTTTGAAGAAAATAACCTTTTTTGGTGACTGTTTTTGCTTCAAACTATAGGAAGACAAACAACGGAACGTATCAAGGAACAACGTGGCAAGTGAAGTTTAAGCTGGAGAATGTGGATATGACAGGAACCTACAAGCTTCGAGTAGCATTGGCCTCTGCAACTCTCTCCGAATTGCAGGTATATGAAAAATTCAAACATATAATAGTCTGTTTAAATATTATTTTACTTTTCAATAATTTTATGTTTATTTTGGTTTGGACCTTAAACTTCATCTTAAAAACGTTCTATTTTAACCATCGGATAACAAAAATATATTCATTTTAGTCATCATCGATAGTTTTGAAACATTCATCTTGTAAATTTTAATTTGAAAACGTGTTTGAAAGTATCAAATTTCAAAATTAATCTAATTTTTACATTTGAATGGTTTTTATAAATGGCTTAAATGATTTTTAAAATTCACTTTCTTTTAATAAAAACGATTATTTAAATATATACACACATATGTATGAAAAAATAAGGTAGAAAATATGGTGCTAAGATTTATTTGGTAGCAGCAAAATTGAAAAAGAGACAAAAGAGTGAATTGGTTTTGTGTTTGTAAAGATTTGGGTAAATGACCCAAAAGGAAGGCCAATATTCTCGAGCGGACTGATAGGAAGGGACAATTCAATAGCGAGACATGGAATTCACGGACTCCATTGGGTTTATAATGTGGAGATTCAGGGCAATCGTCTTTTAGAAGGAGACAACACCATCTTTTTCACACAGCCAAGAAGCAGTGGTCCTTTCCAAGGCATTATGTACGATTATATTCGTCTTGAAGCTCCTGAAACTTACATCCCCTCCTGAGTCAGACAGCCCCACCCCATTTATACTTTTCACTTCCCCATTTCACCACCAATGTGGGGACCAGTTTGCACGTACTAATCTCACGGGACAACAATACAATCGGAATCGTAAAATTATGTATTTTCTTTTATACAAGTAATTAAGGGGGATAGGATTTATACTTTTTTTTTTTTTAAGGAAACAATATCGGTGGAATGAACTATTCTTAACATATTTGTCCATTTTCATTCAATATAAAGAAATCATGTAAATGTCTAATTAATAATATATGAATTACAGAGATTTATTGAGATCCTTCTTTGAACTCTCAGCGGCTTCAGTAGCTTCAACCTGTATTTTGGAAGCCACTAAATCTGCTTCTGCAGCTTCCTTCTCATTCTTTGCCGTTATCGTCTTTCCCTGCAAACCAGAAACCAGCACTCGTCATATTCATGGAATTTCATCTCAAAATCAATCGACAATTAAAAAAGTAAATCGTGATCTTATAAATTTTATTCGACACAGAGAGGGAGAGAGAGAGAGAGATGAGTATTAAGTTTTAAGTACCCAACCAACGAAGAAAGCTTTAACATAACTCAGCGCCTCATGAAAAGATGCAACAAAAGATGTGCATCCTTTTTTCAAGCCATTCATTGTCGATGTTGGAAAAACGTTGAAACTTTGATGTTTTGTCAGACTAATCCATGGCTCTTTGCCGCTTATAATATATATCGTATCGACGTTTTGGGGCTAAGTTAACACGTTTCCTCTCTTCTTTACCACGTGGTGACCCTGCAATCCTTCCACGTTTTGATTATTCATATTAAACATTTAACATTGGTGTTATATAATAGTATTGTGATTTTCTTTTTCAAAAGATAAGTTTTTAAATGGACTTTTTTCCACTCAATTATACTCGTCTTTGTTCTTTAAGTTTTTTAAAATATCACAAATGTCTATGTTGTTTTATTATAAATTTAAACCACCCTGTTGTGAATGAAACGGGTAAAACGTAATGAAACCGTCTACTTATATTACTTTTTTTTATCACGTACATAAAAACATTACATTTCTCATTGTTTACTCCTTTTTCTCTCCCATAAACGTTAATTATAAATTAACTAAAGTCCCCTTAATTTCTATATTTGTCTTCCAACATTTTTCATTGTTAATCTTTTTTCCCCACATAAACGTTAATTATAAATCAACTAAATTCCTTTTATTTTCTATGTTTGTCTTCCAATTTCGCATCATGGTCTGATGTTTTTATTTATGTGACAAATATAAAACAAAAAAATATAATTAACATAAAAGATTATATTACATTTAATATATTTTTTTCAGCACAATAACGATTTTGATTTACAATATAAAACGTGATTTTAAAACATATATGAATTTTCATCAAATGAATTCTAGAAAATCTATCATTATAATTTAAATGGTTTTAATTGAAATACGATATTTTAAGGTTTTGGATTAAAAATAAAACAAGTATGAAAAATCTTGGACTAAAATATGACCTTAAACATATTATCTACTTATTTTTTCATTAATAAAAGTCATAAAACTCTAGTATGAAATGAGATACCGTGTGGAAAACATGGTAATTGTGAAAGTCATCATTTAATTTAGGGGCTCTAGTACATATAGTTGAAAAAGTCTAATATTTACAAAACAGTAGCTCAAAAAGTTATTTACAAAAATAGTAAAAAACTCAAATTCGCGCTTAAAATATTACAAAATTACCAATAGTTCGTGTAAGTAATCATTGATTTCCGCATAAGTAATCATTGATTCTGCTCATTACTGATTCACTATAACAAATGATATTTACTGATTACCTGATAAGTTATCACTCATATATTTGATTCACTTGAATTAGGGATTTTAAAAAAAACTGTTATATTTGTAAATACTTTTTAAAACTATTAGATTTATAAATATTTGAAGAAAATTCTGCTACCCAATGAAATTTCCCTTTAATTTATGACTTCTTTTTAAAGGGGCATTTACAAATCTAGCAATTTTTTTAGTAATATTTATAAAAATAGCAACTTTAAAAAATATTTGTAAATATAGCAAATTTTGATAGTGTGAATAAGTGATAAACATTGAATTACATATTTTTATATTAAGTTTATCATTGATTCGCACATTTTTCATTGTTAATCATTGATTAATATAGTAAAAATTACTATATTTGTAAATACTTTTTTGAGTTGATATTTTTAATTTATGACTTCTTTTTAAAGGGGCATTTACAAATCTAGCAATTTTTTTAGTAATATTTATAAAAATAGCAACTTTAAAAAATATTTGTAAATATAGCAAATTTTGATAGTGTGAATAAGTGATAAACATTGAATTACATATTTTTATATTAAGTTTATCATTGATTCGCACATTTTTCATTGTTAATCATTGATTAATATAGTAAAAATCACTATATTTGTAGATATTTTTTTGAGTTGATATTTTTACAAATATTGCATTAAAATCTGCTACCCAATAAAATTTTCCTCTTTTAAACAAAAGATATATATATATATATATAATAATGCAAATTGCCAAATTATTTATATCCATCTGATAATTTTTTTATTTTTAATTTCACGCTTTTGGAAAATTTGTTGTTTTTTTGCGTTTCCTAACAAATTTTTGTTTTCTTTTAGTTTTCCCTTCTTTGACATCTTAGTCGAGTTTAAAGGGAAAAAAAAAAAGATAAAATTTTAATATTACTTTTTATTTTTTAATTTTAGTTGAAAAATCAAAGTCATTTAAAAACTGGATTACAAAAAGCGTCGAGGGGTGATTTTTCACTTGGGAAAATATTAAATTATAAATCTGTCAAAATCGCATCAATTTGCTTACAGTTACCAGTTGGAGTGAAGAATGCAGGTGTGTTCTTGAACCATTTCACATGTAAGCCCAAGGTTTTGTGTTGAAAGGGACGTAATGGGCCTTGATATGTAGCTTCCGAACCATTAATATCCTTTTTAAAGACGTACCCAACAATGTGTAAAATCAACCAAAATAGCAACAAATAAATGCTTTTTTTTGCTTTTTAATAATGAAACTTCTTTGTAAAATAAAATCCCCGAATGAAACTTGGTTTTTCACAAACATAATATATACGATCTAGATACCGTTTTTATCCTTTCTTGTTATTTGTTTCTATTGGGGTACTTTGGTCTGTTTCGAGTCAAACTATATATATCTATTTTAGTGACTGAATTTCAATCATGTTAAACATTGTAAATTCAATAATGCAAACTATGCCACTGACTATAATATACCATATTACTCGTTGAAAAAAATAACTATTTAGAAATTGAGATATAGATCAATACCGATAATCATGCTAATAATAATTTGAAAACGTACTATTGCACATTACGTATATAATGTGGTGTTATCAACCAAAACCTAAATTATCACATCCTAAAACCTTCACATTTCATTCATTTTTTATGTTATCGAATATTTCATGTCACCTTACGTCTCAATAACACGTAAATCAGATGTGTATGTTAAAAAAAACGCATTCATGAATAGAGAGAAATCATTAATACAATTTGAAGCGATTCCCTATGTGGTATTTGATAGGTTGGAATGAGTTTGTGAAACACATTACAATGTTTGATTTACACAAGTTTTATTATTGATTCACTTTCCTATGTTTACTATTGAGAAAGACAACATATTCCCACACACTCACATCATTTTCACCATTCATGCATAATCTTAAATCCAAACACATTCATCACATTATCATCTATCTAGTTCTCAATCAATCTATTATTAGGCATTAAAATCTTAGACTACACATTTCCATTATTGTTCATATGTGTTTGATATAAGCTGACTTAAAAGATAAATATGAATTGTATACTTATGTGTGAATGTTGCCTATATTACCCCTTTTTATGGATGGTGTTTTGAGTCAATTTGGTGCGCATTGTTTATTGATCAAGCTTTTCCGATCCACACGATCAAATTCGTATCTTCCTTTCTATCTTATCTTGTATTTTTTGTTTCAATCGAATAGATCATTAAAAACCTTAATTTCACAATCCTAAAACTCCAAATAAAGATGAGGAAATTTTATCACTGGTTTATGAGAATTTTATGGGTACAGATTTTGATGCAATATTTATAAAAATAGCAATTTTAAAAACTATTTTCAAGTATAATAATTATTACTATATTAATTAGTGATTAATGTGTATATGAGTGATAAAATTAGTGTACAAATATGTAATTCAATGTTTATCACTAATTCACCCGATCAAAATTTATTATATTTACAAATATTTTTTAGAATTACTATTCTTATAAATATTATTAAAAAATTTGTTAGATTTACAACTGCCCCTAAATAGACATGGATGAGGATTGTATTAAAAATCAATAACCTAATTTTTCAAACAAGTAAAACAGTTGAATAATAACACTACAATTCGTATCTGATTTTAAAACAAACTAGTGTGAACTATATAACATCATGTAAAAAAAAGTTATTGAAGGGTAGCTCGATTTTACGACATGAATGGCATATAACTTTCATGATGATAATTGTAATATTTAATTCATAATAAAAGACGTATATTCAATTTAATATACATGTGTCAAACTTTAACCTAGTTCAAATGATTGAGTGTTAGTATTCTCTCCTCACCTCATAATCTTCTAATTTATTCTAAGATTACAATTTTAACAATAAATTATAATAAAATGGATTTCGTTTAGTAACAATTTTGCTTGTTTTTTTTAAATTAATTAATTATTCAACATCTTATTCATTATTTTTCACATTTGAATAACATATGTTTTGAAATTTGACCGACATTTCAAACCATAAGTCAATTAAGAGAATAACTGATGATCTGAGTATGATTGATTTATATGTATATATTGATTTAATGTCAATAAAAAAGATTTATGTAAATTCGATTGTTTTTATAATTTAGTGGTTGAGTAATTTTTTTTTATCTTAACAAATAATTATGTACAGGAGAATATGCTTTTTTTAATAATTGAGAAAAAATGCATTGGATAGTTTTTTTTTTTGAAAAATGCATTGGATAGTTGCATACTATATGGTAGATGACATTTTCCAGAATCTTTTATGTACTAGAGGTTTTTTTCACTACTTGCACTAGTTATAGTAAAATTTATTTAATATTTTATAATTATTATTTAACTGTATTCCATATTTTATAGACGGATATTCAATTAAATGTCAATTTTTTTTACATATAAAGATGGGATCAAGCCACTCGATTTAAAATATAATATATATGTATATTTAGTTAATAAATAGCCACCCAGGAAAGATAAAACGAGGTGAAATTACTTAAACCACCATACGATTAAGGAAAAGAAACATGTCTTGGCTCGATTTTTGGAGATTATACATCAAAGTCATTATTAATAATCCCATTAGATTATCTTTTGAAGTTAAAAAATATACATCTTCAATTTTTTTTTTTGAAAGGACGAAAGATTTGCTTCTCCGTCTATCCCTTTATAGCAGTTTCAAAACGAATCAGGACTAAACGGTAGGGTTTTTGGATGTGTTTTCATTTATCTATTAATTTATTTTTTAGATATCGCTTCTCCATCTATTATTGATTTGAATATTTTTGGAAAATAGTTTTAAAATTTTATGGGTTAAAAAAGTTTTGATTTTTTTTTAGTTTTTTTTTTTGTTGGGTTTGTAATAAAAACTAAACAACGGAGGACGCAAAAAAGAGAAGTTCACAACATAAAAAAAAGGTACTTACTATAGTTTTGATACATTAAACAATCATTAATCATAAATATGGATTGTATAGTGTGTTATGAGTGGATTTTCAAGCAACTATACGACCATTTGACATCTATTTAGAAGACCATGTGGGAGGATCAAAGACGTCCACTACGCTCATGAAGTGGGCCGGATGAGCACATTAGTCCCAATAGGGTGGGTGTTCATCGTGGAAGACCACCCCAAGAGGGATCAAACCTCAGGATGAGGATCGGGCACCGAGGTGACATACTTAGCGGAATAAACACAAGAGGGCTAGCAGAAGGTGCACTTTCCCCTAAGAATACTACTTCGGAAGGGTTCGGCCTCAAAAAGATAACCGAGCACCGAGGTGACAGACTTAGCGGGATAAGCACATGAGGCCTAGTAAGGTGCGTGCTCATCCCTAAAAGACCAACTCACCTAGGCTCGGAAGAGTAGGTGACCACCCAAGTAGATAATGGGTAAAGATGAGCTCACCTGGTGTGGTATCATTTCAACATTAAGGCAAAAAGTTTGGCTGCTCTTCCAAGGAAGAATGCCGACCACCGAGGCCCGCTCCCAGACATGATAGGCGATCATCCAACCTAGAGTCGACATATGGCCTAGGGCCTACGCCTGACACCCACATACTAGGGTCATCATTACACCTCTCATATAAATATCGGAGGAGACCCACTGTAGAGGTATGCTAATTCTCCTACTACTTTGCTCGGCACCACCTCTGGTCTGACTTAGGCATCAAAGTGGGTAGGCCGACATCACACTGGTGCTTAGTCGTTTCCTTGTGTAGGTCACCTCTATGCTAGGTTATAAGCTGCTCTGCTCACTTTTCACTCCTCTTCTTATTCTTTCAAGTTTGTTGCACAGTCGTGGTCCGGGAGACACCCGACCCACATGTCAGTTCCCGATCCTCCATTTTTATGCAACAACATAGCGTAAATATCGTATAAAATAATGTAAGTAATGGTGAATACAAGGGATTTGAAAGGTAAACCTCACAACAAAAAAAGAAGAATACTGGAATTATCAATATTGAGACGGTAGAGAATATAACCATACTAAATGTTCTGGTATTATAATGATGACAATACAATATTAACTAATTGAATTGTGAACAATATAATTGTTGAAGATGAAAATATAGTAAACTATATTTATCTATACTATTTATGATGTACAAACAACTCTACGATATATAAAACTCCTAGACATAAGTCTTTAAATTATAATAAAAAAGTTGTAACATATTGAAAATTAAAAATATAAATGTAATACAATTTGTACAAACCAAATGAATACCATTATAAAAATGATCACACAACATGTACCATTATAAAAACGGATAGTAAAAAAAAACATGTTTAGTAGATTACAAATATATAATAAAAATGAAAAAAATAGAAGAAACAATCATGATAAAAAAAAAACTTAAATCAAGACACTCCAAATCCTACTTTTTTTCCAAAAAAAATAATAAAGAATGTATGGAAAAAGCAAATCAACAATAAATGATACAATTCATCTAATTAATTACCAAAAAAGGTATAATAAGTAAATGGGAAATATTAAAATAAGGGTTGCTAAAAGATATAATTTTATAATCTATATTTTTGATTTGTGAGATAAAATCGTGAAAGATTATTTGAAACAAGATTAAAGATGAACAATTTATGCAAATAAAAAATTGAAAATAGGAGAAGGAAGGGAAGGCAAAGGGGCACGGCAGCAGGGGATGAAAAGACCTTGTGTCAGCTAGCACTATATATACTAACTTTTCCTCATTTCTTCTTTTCCAAGGGTACAAATTTATAGAACAAATTGATACGTAACAACAACAACACAGCCCAGAGCTTGCGAGCGACTCAAACCCCACCCTCTCCCCTCTCTCTCTCTCCCTCTCTCTCTCTCTCTTCAAATCCATCGCTCATACTGTTTCTTTTGTCACTTTCTTCCATTTTCGGATGTTTTTGCTTCCCTTTTCATTCTCTCTTCTCCCTCAGGTTTCGCCTCTTCTTCTTCTTCTCTTTAACTTTATCTTTCTGTATTTTACGAAATGCGATTGTATTGATTCGAGTTTCTAGGGTTTTTTTTTTTAATTTCTTTAAATGTTCTTGTTGTTTTGTTTGATTTTATTGATTTGCTTTTTTTGATGATTTTTTTTCATTGACTTTACAGTAGTTGAAAGTCCAGTCGAGGTGAGATGACTACGCAAAGATCGACCTTGCCGTCGAGGTTGCGGCAACTTCTATCTGGCGAGAGTTCGTTTGGTCCCTCTATTAAACTCGATTCTGAACCTGTTAGTTTTTCTCTTTTATCGGATTGTTTCTTTCATTTTCATGCACTATGAATTCTATTTTTGATTTTTGACGGCTATTATCAGATTATTGTAGAAATTGGTGTATTTCATTAGCGATTAGCGTTTTTTGATTGTTGTGTCTTTTGTTTGAATGACTTGATTGTGTGTGAATATGCTTTTTGGGGATTTTAGGTGGCTACAACGTCTGTGGAGATATTTTTTATGCTTTTACCTTAAGATTCTTGTAGTGACTCCGTGTTTAGTTTATGACTGACTTTGGATCAGTTGAATTTTTTTTGTTTCTGATGTTAATTTGTGATATTTATGTTATAGTTCAGTTTCTGTATTGCACTATTTTTCAGTAGGGTGTATGTAGTATAAGTCGATTTGAAAGCTTTCTTATCTACTAACCCTTTCTCTGTAATTTGTTCCCACTTCATACATTGTAGTTGTAGATACCCATGTATACTCATTTGAACAAGGAGACAAATTTTCATTGAAAAAAAATCAGAAGTACATGAGAAAACACCCAGGAGATTACAAAATCCCAACCCAATTGGTGGAAATAATAATGGGTTATGGTTATAGTTACAAAAAAGGGGGGAGAAGGAAAAAATGTAAAATATAACTACGGGTCATAGGGTAGGGTCCTAAGTCCTAGTGATAGGGATTTCTAGGTAGTGGTATTGAGTTGCAACTTGCACCTGAGTGCTCCCTTATGGCAAGGGGTGGATTTAAGGCCAGGCTTACTTTTTGTGCCTTTGGTTCAAGAAGAATAAGAGTATCATCTGGTTATTTTCCGTTAATGCCTTTTTGGAAGATACGGCTCAAGAGAAACCAACGAATTTTTAGCGGTTCTTGCTTTGGTTCCAACGATCTATGCCTCTCCATTAGCTATCTTGCTTCTCTTTGGTGCAAACAAATCCCAAGGAGGACCTTTTTGTAACCTCCTTTGGTTGGTGGTTTGCCTTTCTGCCCCAGTTAGAGCCTTTTGTTGGAACGTAATAAAAGATTTTTTTTATAACAATAACAATACTTGTTGTGGTGGAGTGCACTTTGTGGGTTCAATGCCTTCCTGTGGAGTGCAATCTGTAAATGTTTTTGTAACTATTCCACTTCTTTTATTGCTGCCAAGTGGAATGCTTTTTTTAATCAGCTTCTGATTGGAGGGACGTGTTTGACTTGGCTAAATTCCATGCTTCCTCTTGGTGCACTTTACATCATTTCTTTTGTAATTAGATTACTCTATATCTGTAATCTCTGTGGCTTTTACATTTGGGTCGTTCTTTAGTATTTCGATTTGAATATATTTTCGTGTAGCTTTCTCCATATTAATAAAAAGTTTGTAACGCTGACTCTCCATTAGGGAGTTTATAGAACTTCTTGTATGGTCTATTTGTAACATTGGTATTTGGAAGCTTGATTTAGAGGCTTGTCCTCGAGTCATCATAAATAGATTTTCACAATGGTTTATATTTCTTCTATTGTATTATAAGGTTTGTGATTTTCATCTAATTCATATTTATTCCCCTTTTTGCTCATGTAAAAAATTATCATTTCCCTTTCGGTGGTTTTGTTTGCTGAAACCGCATTGTAGTATTTTTGTGGTGTTATCAAGTCGGCAAATTGTTGGTTGATATATTTCTGGAATCTTGTTGTGGCGGCACTTTTTTGGGTGATTTGGATCGAGAGGAACAACCTTATTTTCAACAATATGTCTCGTGATCATCAACTTTGGGACCGTTTTTTGTATTTCATTTATCTTTGGTCAAAAAATAATGCACATTTAAATTTTGGTGTAACTTTCTCTTCTTTAGTTTATACTTACCTTGGAACTCCTTTTTGTAATCTCTTTTGGAGGTGTTCTTAACCTCTTGCACATTCTTTACTTTTAATATAATTGTTGTGAATTCTTCTTAAAAAAAATAAAAATTGTTGGTTGATATATTAACAGTTTTTAAGTACTTCTTTTAATGAAATGTCGTATGACATAATTAATTATGACTATGGCTCTTATTTGCTTGAAACTAACTGCATCTGTCACATCGCTTGGTTACGTGTCAAAGTTGCGTGGGGAAATATTGCATCCTCATTTAAACACTACCAGTGTCTCCCCACTGTTCCCTTAAAGCATGCTATAGACATCTCAAAATATGTTGATGACATTTCCTTTTCCTCAATCAATTGATTCTATAATCTTTGTTTTTTAGACATTTTAATTCTCGTTGTTTGCAGCCTCCCAAAATCAAAGCTTTTATTGACAAGGTGATTCAATGTCCATTGCAAGACATAGCAATTCCTCTTTCTGGTTTTCGATGGGAATACAATAAGGTGGTAAAATATGGATTTTATTATATGAAGTTTTTTTTTCCTTTCTCATATGCAATATAAATTTTGTTTGCTCGGTTTTCAGGGGAATTATCATCATTGGAGGCCTCTATTTCTGCATTTTGATACATATTTCAAGACATATTTATCTTGTAGGAATGACCTTCTCTTATCTGATAAAATTTTAGAAGATGATAGTCCGCTTCCCAAACACGCGGTTCTACAGATTCTGCGTGTGATGCAGATAGTATTAGAGAACTGTCATAATAAGGGATCCCTTGATGGTTTAGAGGTATATTATGCTGATGATCTAGTGTAGAATTATTTATGATCACTTTATCTAAGCAGTGATACAATTATTTTTTTCAAATTTTACGAGTCCCCTGATATTTTTGTTGTGCTTTCTTCATTCATCAGCATTTCAAACTCCTACTTGCATCAACGGATCCTGAAATTCTTATAGCTACATTGGAAACTCTTTCGGCTCTTGTCAAAATAAATCCCTCTAAACTTCATGGTAGAGGGAAGTTGATTGGTTGTGGCTCTGTAAATAGCCCTCTCCTGTCTCTTGCTCAGGGATGGGGAAGCAAGGAGGAGGGCTTGGGTTTATATACATGTGTAGTGGCTAATGAGAGAGCTCAAGAGGAAGGACTCTGTTTATTTCCACCCGACATAGAAAATGATATTGACAATGCTCAGTATCGTATAGGTTCCAGCCTATATTTTGAGTTGCATGGCTGCAGTTCCAAATCTGACGAAAGCAATACAAATTCAGACTCTTCTAATTCGATGGTTATACACATACCAGATTTGCATTTAAGGAAGGAAGATGATTTGGCAATCTTGAAACAGTGCATTGAGCTGTACAATGTACCGCCTGAACTGAGATTTTCTCTGCTGACTAGAATCAGATATGCTCGTGCTTTTCGGTCTTCTAGAATATGCAGGCTATATAATAGAATATGCCTTCTTGCCTTCATTGTACTTGTTCAGTCTGGTGACTCTCATGATGAGCTTGTTGCCTTCTTTGCTAATGAGCCGGAGTATACAAATGAGTTGATCAGAATTGTGCGGTCAGAGGAAACTGTGTCAGGATCTATTCGAACACTTGCAATGCTTGCTCTTGGAGCTCAGTTAGCTGCATATTCATCATCTCACGAGCGTAGAATTTTAAGTGGATCTAGCATCAGTTTTGCTGGAGGAAATCGTATGATACTCTTGAATGTGCTTCAGAAGGCAGTTTTATCACTAAAGAATTCCAATGATCCATCGTCTCTTGCCTTTGTGGAAGCGCTTCTTCAGTTCTATTTGCTCCATGTTGTTTCTTCCTCAGCTACTGGGAGCAATATTCGGGGATCGGGCATGGTTCCTACTTTCCTACCACTTTTGGAGGATTCAGATCCTTCCCATTTGCATCTTGTTTGTTTTGCTGTGAAAACGTTGCAAAAGCTCATGGATTTCAGCAGTTCTGCTGTATCTCTGTTTAAGGAGTTAGGGGGTGTTGAAGTTTTGGTTCAAAGGCTGCAGATAGAGATACATCGAGTAATTGGCTTGAGTGGAGCTAATGAAGACTCGATGATTATTGGTGAGAGCTCCAAATGTAATGATGATCAGTTGTATAGCCAAAAACGCCTGATTAAGGTTTCTCTGAAAGCACTTGGCGTTGCTACATTTGTCCCTACAAATTCTACCAATTCTTTACCTGCCATACTGTCAACCATATTTGGAAATATAGATAAATTTGGTGGTGATATTTATTGCTCAGCTGTGACTCTCATGAGTGAAATCATCCATAAAGATCCTACTTGTTTTCCTGCATTGCATGAATTGGGTCTTCCAGATGCATTTTTGGCTTCTGTAGTTACTGGAATACTGCCTTCTCCGAAGGCTCTTACTTGTGTTCCTAATGGGCTTGGTGCTATTTGTCTAAACGCCAGAGGATTGGAGGCAGTGAAAGAATCTTCAGCACTGAAGTTTCTTGTTGACATTTTTACCAAAGAGAAATATGTTTTGGCTATGAATGAAGCAATTGTTCCGTTGGCAAATGCAGTGGAAGAGCTTATGCGCCACGTTTCATCATTGCGAAGCACTGGAGTTGACATCATCCTTGAAATAATTGAAAAATTAACATCCCTTGGGGAAAATGACTCTATTGGCTCATCAGGAAAGCTTACTGCAATGGAAACAGATTCTGATGACAAAGAAAACAGCAGCAGTTGCTCTCCTGTTACAGAAGAAGGGATCAATAATGAGCAACTCATCCAATTATCCATTTTTCATGTGATGGTACTGGTTCACAGGACAATGGAAAATTCTGAAACATGTCGGATTTTTGTGGAGAAACTGGGCATTGAGGCTTTATTGAAGCTGCTGTTACGTCCGAGCATTGCTCAGTCATCAAATGGAACTATTGCTTTGCATAGTACAATGGTGTTCAAGGGTTTTACTCAGCATCATTCAGCTCCCTTGGCTCGTGCGTTCTGTTCCTCCCTTAGAGATCATTTAAAGAAGGCGTTGATTGGATTTGGTTTGGTTTCTGGGTCTTTTTTACTAGATCCCAAGTCGACACCTGATGAAAAAACATTCACTTCACTTTTTCTTATTGAGTTTCTCTTGTTTCTTGCTGACTCTAAAGACAACCGTTGGGTAACAGCGTTGCTTACTGAGTTTGGAAATGACAGCAAGGATGTACTTGAAGATATTGGACGCGTGCATCGTGAAATTTTGTGGCAGATTGCTCTCCTTGAAGATGTAAAGCCTGAGTTGGAAGATGATAGTACTGGTTCTATTACTGAGTCGCAGAACTCTGAAGTCAATACAAATGAAACTGAAGAGCAAAGATTTAACTCTTTCAGGCAGTTTCTTGATCCCTTATTAAGGAGGAGGACATCTGGATGGAGTATTGAATCTCAGTTTTTTGATCTTATTAACTTGTATCGCGATCTTGGTCGTGCTCCAAGTTCTCTCCAACGGATAGGTTCTGATGGTTCACCACTTCTGCAGTTTGGAGCTGGTAATCAAGGACAGCGCCCTGGGTCTGGGTCTTCTGACGCCGCTGTGGCCTCTAATGGAAAGGAATATTGCAAGCAGAGATCCTATTATAATTCTTGTTGTGACTTGGTGAGATCACTTTCTTTCCATACTACCCATTTGATTCAAGAGTTAGGGAAGGTGATGCTGCTTCCCTCTCGTCGCCGTGATGATGTGGTAAATGTATCATCTTCTTCAAAAGCTGTTGCTTCCACTTTGTCCTTGCTTGTGTTAGATCACATGAATGTTGAGAGTCATGTCAATGCTTCTGGATCTGAGGGTTCGATATCAACAAAGTGCCGTTTCTTTGGCAAGGTTATTGATTTTGTTGATGGCATATTATTGGACAGGCCAGATTCCTGTAATCCTGTTTTACTAAATTGCTTGTATGGACATGGAGTTGTGCAGTTAGTTCTGACCACGTTTGAAGCTACAAGTCAGTTGCTTTTCACAATGAATAGGGCTCCTGCATCTCCAATGGAAACTGATGAAGCAAACTTAAAACCTGATGCAAAGGCAGGTAGTGATCACTCATGGATTCAAGGCCCCTTGGCTAGCTACGGGAGACTTATGGATCACCTGGTGACCTCACCATTTATATTATCTTCATTCACTAAACATTTGCTTGCACAACCGTTGACAAGTGGAGATGTTCCCTTTCCACGTGATGCAGAGACCTTTGTTAAGGTCCTCCAATCCATGGTGCTTAAGGCAGTCCTCCCTGTCTGGACCCATCCTCAGTTTGTTGATTGCAGTTGTGAATTCATTACTACTATTATTTCGATCATTAGGCACATATATTCTGGAGTTGAAGTTAAAAATGTTAGTAGCAATACCGGTGCTCGTATTTCTGGGCCGCCTCCAAATGAAACAACAATTTCGACCATTGTTGAGATGGGCTTTTCAAGGAGTAGGGCAGAAGCAGCACTGAGGCAAGTTGGATCTAACAGTGTGGAATTGGCCATGGAGTGGTTGTTCTCCCATCCAGAAGATGTCCAAGAGGATGATGAACTTGCTCGTGCACTTGCCCTATCTCTGGGAAACTCTGAATTAGAAACAAAGGAGCCCGTTTCAAGCGAGATTTCAAAGCAAATGGAAGAGATGGTCCAACTTCCTCCAATTGAGGAGTTGTTGTCTACATGTATAAAGCTTTTGCGGGCAAAAGAAACACTAGCATTTTCGGTCAGGGATCTGCTTGTGATGATGTGTTCCCATAATGATGGTCAAAATCGGTCTAATGTTATCTCTTTTCTAATTGACAATGTGAAGAGTGGTGACACAATTACTGACGGTGGAAATAGTCCCACATTGTCTGCTCTTTTTCATGTTATTGCCTTGATCCTTAATGATGACACTGTGGCACGAGAAGCCGCCTCCAAGAATGGTTTTGTCACTGTTGCCTCAGATCTACTTTCACAATGGGACTCTGGATTGGCTGATGGGGTAAAAGTTGAAGTACCCAAGTGGGTAACAGCTGCTTTCCTTGCCATTGATAGGCTGTTGCAGGAGGAGAAGAAATTCAATCCTGAAATTTCAGATCAGCTGAAGAAGGATAATGTTGGTGGAAACCCTTTGGCTATTGATGAAGATAAGCAAAATAAGCTGCAGTTTGTGCTCGGGTTATCTCCAAAGTATATTGATGAAGGCAATCAAAAGAAACTTATTGAAATTGCTTGTAATTGTATCAAGAAAAGGCTTCCATGTGAAACAATGCACGCCGTTCTGCAGCTATGCTCTACTCTCACCAGAACTCACTCTGTTGCTGTTAGCTTCCTTGATGCTGGTGGTTTAACTTTCCTGCTTTCTTTGCCAACTACTAGCCTTTTTCCCGGGTTTGATAGCATTGCGTCTACTATTATTCGTCACATCCTTGAAGATCCCCAAACTCTTCAGCAGGCAATGGAATCCGAAATCAGGCACAGCCTTATAACAGCTATGAACAGGCATCCTAATGGAAGAGTCACTCCCAGGAACTTTCTATTAGGTTTAAATTCAGTTATTACTCGAGATCCTATGATTTTTATGCAGGCTGCTCAATCTGTCTGCCAAATTGAGATGGTTGGTGAAAGGCCTTACGTTGTCTTGCTGAAAGACCGTGAGAAAGATAAAAGCAAAGAGAAAGAAAGAGAGAAGGAAAAATCTATGGAGAAAGATAAATCACAGAATAACGACGGGAAAGTTACTTTGGGTAATATGAATACAGTGGTTTCTGGAAATACGCATGGAAAGCTTCATGATTCTAATATGAAAAGTAATCGAGTTCATAAAAAATCCTCCCAAAACTTCGTAAATGTGATCGAGCTTCTCTTGGAGTCTGTATATACTTTCATACCTCCTATGAAAGATGATGTTACATTGGATTTGTCAAGCAATGCTCGAGCGTCTTCTGCTATGGATATTGATGTTGCTGCAGTCAAGGGAAAAGGAAAAGCTATTGCTTCTGTGCCTGAAGATAATGATACAAGCATTCAGGAAGCTTCTGCATCATTGGCAAAAGTTGTGTTTATTTTGAAGCTACTGACTGAGATTTTATTAATGTATGCTTCATCAGTTCATGTCCTGCTTCGGAAGGATACTGAAGTTTTTAGTTCCAAACCGGTTCATCAGAGAGGTTCAAGTGGTGAATGCACCAGTGGAATTTTTCACCACATTCTTCACAAATTCATTCCATTATCTCGTAATTCTAAGAAGGAAAAGAAAATTGATGGTGATTGGAAGCATAAATTAGCAACCCGGGCCAGCCAGTTTTTGGTTGCATCCTGTGTTCGTTCTAGTGAGGCTAGGAGGCGGGTTTTTATGGAGATTGGTTCTATTCTGAATCAATTTATTGACTCATGTAATGGTTTTAGGCCACCAAGCAATGACCTTCAGGCTTTTGTTGACCTGCTAAATGATATGTTGTCAGCCCGTACGCCTACTGGCTCATACATCACTGCCGAAGCTTCTGCAACCTTTATAGATTCTGGTCTTGTGAGGTCTTTGACTCAAATTCTTCAAGTGCTGGATCTGGACCATCCTGATTCGCCTAAAGTTGTCACTGGTCTTGTTAAAGCCCTGGAATTGGTAACCAAGGAACATGTTCAATTTGCAGATACTAATACAGGAAAGGGTGATTCATCAAAAAATCCTGATAACGATCAACCTGGAGGTGAAAATATTGGTGAGGCATCCAGATCATTGGAATCAGCATCCCAGTCCAATCTTGAGCCCGTGCCCGCTGGCCATATTGAGCCATACAGTGCTAACCCAGCCTATGGTGGTTCTGAGGCTGTTACAGATGATATGGAGCACGACCAAGATCTTGATGGGGTTTTTGGTTCTAATGCAGAGGATGAGTATATGCGTGAAACGTCTGAGGATACAAGGGGTCTTGAAAATGGCATTGATACGGTAGACATTCGAATTGAAATTCAACCTCATGTGCCAGAAAACCTTGATGAAGATGATGATGAGGATATGTCTGCAGATGATGGTGATGAAGTAGATGAAGATGAAGATGAGGAGGAGGAGCATAATGATCTGGCAGAGGATGAAGTCCATCACCTTCCTCATCCTGATACAGATCATGATGATCATGAGATCGATGATGATGAGTTTGATGAAGTACTAGAGGAAGATGATGAAGATGATGAGGATGATGAAGATGGAGTTATATTGAGACTGGAAGAGGGTATTAATGGAATAAATGTTTTTGACCATGTTGAGGTGTTTGGTAGAGATAATACCTCTCAAAATGAAACTCTCCATGTGATGCCAGTTGAAATATTTGGTAGTTCCAGACGTCAAGGGCGCACAACTTCCATTTATAGTCTTTTGGGAAGAACAGGAGATAATGTTGCACCCTCACGGCATCCCCTTTTAGGTGGTCCTGCATTGCATGCTGCTCCTTTTAGACCTTCGGGTAATTTTTAAAATTATTTTGAAAAATTGTTACCTCTGTCCCTCTTATCTGTTTTAATTAATGTTATGTTTGTATTGTGCATAACCATTAGTTGTATTTTTTTTTCCAGAGAATACCCGTGATATGGTTATTTCAGAAAGGAGCTTGGAGAACAATTCTTCCGGGTTGGATACTGTTTTCAGGTCTTTGAGGAGTGGACGCCATGGACACCGTCTCAACTTGTGGGCAAATGATAACCAACAAAGTGGTGGCTCAAGCAATGGTGTAGTACCCCAAGGCCTTGAAGAGTTGCTTGTTTCCCAATTGAGGAGACCTACTCTTGAGAAGTCTTCTGAGCAGAATGCAACAGTAGAGCCTGACAGTAAAGATGGTGCTGGACAGATACAGACATCAGAAACTGATGCAAGGTGTGAGACTACTGTTGAGAACATTGGGCAGCTTGAAAGAGACAATTTTCCTCCACTTGTTCCAAGCAATATCTCTGATGGAGTCGACATTAGCCCTGCTGTAAATGAATCCCTACAAGAAGCAGAGGTTTCCACTCAATCACAATCTGTTGAGATGCAGTTTGAACACAGTGATGCCGCTGTGCGGGATGTTGAAGCTGTAAGTCAAGAAAGTAGTGAAAGTGGTGCAACTTTAGGAGAGAGTCTCCGGAGTCTGGACGTAGAAATTGGAAGTGCAGATGGTCATGATGATGGTGGAGATAGGCAAGGTTCTTCAGATAGAATGTCCTTAGGCGATTCACAGACAGCTCGAAGAAGGTCGAATGTTTCTTTTAGTAATTCTGCAACTTTAAGTGGGAGAGATGCATCTCTTCATATTGTAACTGAAGTTTCAGAAAATTCTAGTCGAGAAGCAGATGAGGAGGGTCCAGTTGGGGAGCATCAAACTAACCGTGATACTGGTTCAGGGGCAATAGATCCTGCATTCTTGGATGCTCTTCCTGAGGAATTGCGTGCTGAAGTTCTTTCAACTCAACCGGGTCAAGTGGTGCAGCCACCAAACAATGAGTCACAAAATGCTGAAGATATCGATCCAGAATTCCTTGCGGCACTTCCTCCGGATATTCGAGCAGAAGTTCTAGCACAGCAGCAAGCACAGAGGCTGCATCAATCTCAAGAACTGGAGGGCCAACCTGTTGAGATGGATACTGTGTCAATAATTGCTACTTTCCCTTCAGATCTTCGAGAAGAGGTAATATTTTTATTTTTTTGCAAGACATGACCTTGTGGTATTCAATCGTTGGCTAACATTAGATATAAACTGCAGGTTTTGCTAACTTCATCTGATGCTATTCTTGCTAATCTCACACCTGCACTTGTTGCTGAGGCGAACATGTTACGTGAAAGATTTGCTCATCGTTATCACAATCGTACCCTCTTTGGCATGTATCCTAGAAACCGCAGAGGTGAAAGTTCTAGAAGGATTGAAGGTATGTCTTCGGGTTTAGATAGAAGTGGGGGAGGCATTTCCTCTCGCAGATCTCTTGGAGCTAGGCTCATTGAAGCTGATGGAGCACCTTTAGTTGACACAGATGCTTTGCATGCCATGATACGGTTGCTTCGTGTGGTTCAGGTATCACCTCTGGTTTATAATATTTCTGTTTTTCTGTCTTTATTATGCAACCATGTTTTAATAGATTTTATTTTTCAGCCGTTATATAAAGGTCAGCTACAGAGGCTATTTTTAAACTTATGTGCGCATAATGAGACCAGGATGGCTTTGGTGAAAATCCTTATGGACACATTAATATTTGATGGAAGAAAGCCTGCTAACCAATCACACTCTACTGAACTTTCATGTCGTCTTTACGCTTGCCAACGTAATGTCATGTATTCACGGCCTCAATTTTTTGATGGTGAGGTTTTATTTTGGTTGTAGTTTCCTCCCGTTTGATCTATTCCTCTTTAGCCATCATTTTTTTACGAGCTATGGTTTTTTTGGAGTGTATCATTCAAGTGTTGGATTTGTTGTACTTTATCCAGCAGATATATATATTTTTTTATAATAAAGTGGACTATTTCATTGATAATTGAAAGAGCCCAATTATCCAGCGGGTATTAGTAAGCTTTTTTATTCAATTCACCCTGTAATGCAAGAATGGTAAACAATAGAGTAGCTTTTCTATTTCTGTCAATAAGAATCTTAAGTTGGACTTTTTTTCATTACCTTTTTCCCCCCTCGATGTAACCACTCATCTGGGCTTTACTTTATAGGAGCCCCTCCTTTGGTGTCAAGACGTGTTCTTGAAACTCTGACCTATTTGGCTCGAAATCATCCGTATGTATCCAAGATATTACTTCAGTTCAAGTTGTTCAGACACGCCTTACGTGAATCTGAGAAGAATTCTCAGGATCGTGGTAAAGCTGTGATGGTAATTGAAGAAAATGAAACAGACTGTAGTCAACAATCTGAAGGTTCCTTATCAATTGCATTACTTCTAAGCCTTCTAAAACAACCCTTATATTTGAGAAGTATTGCTCATCTTGAACAGGTAATGCACCATGTGAACTACATGTTTGCTTCTTTATATTGCTAATGAGTGGCATGTTTAAGTGTTACAATTATCTAAATGCCTTTTTGGTTCTTTCCTCAGCTGCTTAATTTATTGGAAGTGATCATTGATAACGCTGAAAGCAAATCACATTTATCCGACCAATCTGCACCGTCTGCTGCGGAACAATCTACTGCTCCTGAAATTTCTTCATCAGATGCTGAGATGAATGCAGAATCTGTTGGCGTATCCTCTGGGGTTGGGTCATCATCTAAAATGGTTGCTAACTCCAAGGCCATGGCTTCCAGTGCTGAAAGTGAATTTGATAGCCATAGTATTCTTGCCAACCTTCCAGAACCAGAACTTCGTCTTCTGTGCTCACTTTTAGCACGAGAAGGGTATGATTACCAACCTCTTTGTAAAGTTGCCTTTCTAAAATATTGTTTTAATTTGCTTAAAATACGGTAGTTTAAGTCCCCCCCCCCCCCGGCAGTATTCTTTCCATTTCTAATAAGCCTCAACTACGGTTAAATGATAATCATATCTTATATTGTGATTGAAATGGATTGCCACTCTCTGATGTCAGTTTTTATTTAGCTAACTCACACAAGATTTGACGCCAGATATATTTATTTATCTTTTATGCAGATAATTTTACAAGTTGAGTCTCTTGTTCTTTGTGTTTTTGTAGGTTATCAGACAATACTTATTCTCTCGTGGCAGAGGTGATGAAGAAGTTGGTGGCCATTGCTCCAATTCATTGTCGCCTGTTCATTACCGAACTAGCAGAATCTGTTCAAAAATTGACAAGATCTGCTATGGACGAGTTGCATATGTTTGGAGAGGCGGTGAAGGCACTACTAAGCACATCATCTTCTGATGGAGCTGCAATTTTAAGAGTTCTTCAGGCATTGAGTTCTCTTATTGCTTCACTGGTTGAAAAAGGAAAAGATCCTTCAATTCTTCCTGAAAAAGAGCATGGTTCTGCTCTATCTCAGGTTTGGGATATCAATGCTGCTTTGGAGCCTTTGTGGCTTGAGCTGAGCACCTGTATAAGCAAAATTGAGAGTTATTCAGATACTTCACCCGATCTAGTGTCTTCCTTAAAAACTTCCACATCTAAGCCAACTGGCGTAACACCACTTCCCCCTGGAAGTCAGAATATATTACCATATATTGAATCCTTTTTTGTGGTGTGTGAGAAGTTGCACCCTGCACAGCCTGGTTCTGATCAAGAGTTGAATATTGCTACAGTCTCTGAGGTTGAGGATGCCAGCACATCTGCTGGGCACCAAAGACCCACTGTGCCAACTCAAAAAGTTGATGAAAAACATGCTGCTTTCATGAAGTTCTCAGAGAAGCATAGGAAGCTTCTAAATGCTTTCATTCGGCAAAATCCTGGGTTGCTGGAGAAATCTTTCTCCCCTATGTTGAAGGTCCCTCGATTCATTGATTTTGATAATAAGCGTGCTCATTTTAGATCAAAAATAAAACATCAACATGATCATCATCATAGTCCTTTAAGAATTTCCGTGAGAAGGGCATATATTCTTGAAGATTCATACAATCAGTTGCGTATGAGATCAACAGAAGATTTGAAAGGGAGGTTGACAGTGCACTTTCAAGGAGAGGAAGGTATTGATGCTGGTGGGCTTTCAAGGGAATGGTATCAGTTGTTGTCCAGGGTTATCTTTGACAAAGGAGCACTGCTTTTTACCACTGTTGGCAATGATTCCACATTTCAACCAAACCCCAACTCTGCTTACCAAACAGAGCATCTATCATATTTCAAGTTTGTTGGGCGAGTGGTCAGTGCAATTTTTTTGTGTGCATTATAATGGATAACTCGGAAAACTATGACTTTGAACTTTATCTTATCAATTTCTTTTACCAGGTTGGCAAAGCACTTTTTGATGGGCAACTCTTGGATGTTCATTTCACTCGATCGTTTTACAAGCATATTCTAGGAGTCAAAGTTACCTATCATGACATTGAAGCCATTGATCCTGATTATTTTAAAAACCTGAAATGGATGCTTGAGGTACACGAGTGCTACTATTGGCTTATTTTTATTGTTAAGAATAAGAATTATATACTTTTCAGATTTACAGCTTTCTAATGTTAATTTTTCCTATTAGTATGTTATTCCACATCTCATGTAAAGTGGTTTCTTGGTTACTTTGCAGAATGATATTAGCGATGTCTTGGATCTCACGTTTAGCATTGATGCCGATGAAGAGAAGCTGATCCTCTATGAAAGAACAGAGGTGACGGTTCTTATTGTTAATGTATGACCAGTTGGAAAACACTTGTTTTTTTTTACGTTTTCTAAGATTTGGCTATCTTCTTCCATCAGGTAACTGACTATGAACTGATTCCTGGCGGACGAAACATTAAAGTTACGGAGGAGAACAAGTACCAATATGTTGATCTAGTTGCTGAGCATAAGTTGACTACGGCAATTCGACCTCAGATTAATGCCTTTCTTGATGGTTTCCATGAATTGGTTCCTAGGGAACTAATATCCATTTTTAATGACAAGGAACTTGAATTGTTGATTTGTGGGCTGCCAGATATTGATTGTAAGTTTCCTTGTTTATTGTTTGTTTTATAGATAATTAACTGTCTTGATTGATATAACTTTCAGCTTTTGATTATTTTGAAGTTCGATGATAGCTTTCTTACTTATGTTCCTATATTATTGTCTTCTCAGTGGATGATATGCGAGCAAACACAGAGTATTCAGGATATAGTGCTGCATCTCCTATCATACAGTGGTTTTGGGAGGTTGTTCAAGCCTTCAGCAAAGAAGATAAGGCCCGTCTTTTGCAGTTTGTGACTGGCACATCAAAGGTATACTGTTTTGCTTGTAAACTCTTGTAGCACTGAAAGATGATGGGTTTTTGTTGTTGTTGATTATTGTGATATTAACTTCACATTTGGCGTTTATGGGAAATGATACTGTCAATCTCCTTTTTTTATCACGGATGCACTAATGATTCATTCTGTAGTATGGTGGGGCATTCAATCATATGGTCAACTCCAATTAAATTTTTCTGGATGAGAACTATTTGTTTTGTAATTTGTTTGATTGAACATCATTAAGACCAGAGGAGTAATGGCGATTTTGATCAATAAATTGCATATATAAGATGAATTGCTTTCAACATGAACTATATGATTTCTCTTTGTATCAGTGAATTCTTTTTCTTTTGATTTTTGGGAAGGGCGAGGGGCAATGAAATGCAGTTCATTTCATTGTCATCCAAGATAGTTGCCTCGTGATATCTATATGCATCGACTCTAGTTTTGTTTAAAATATTTATTTATTTATTTTGGAATAGATCGAGATGCTTGATTTGAGTATGTATCGAAAGACTCTCTCTCACACAATTTTATGTCCTACTTATTTTAATGTGGGTATATAAGATTGGATGATTAGTGGCCCATCACAAATGGTCCTTCAGATGCCACCCCGTGATTCAGTTTCCGCATTACTTTGTAATTGTAACTATGGTTCTGAACAATTTCTCTCATTAACTTTTCAGGTGCCTTTAGAAGGATTCAGTGCTCTGCAAGGAATTTCAGGTTCACAGAAGTTTCAAATACACAAGGCATACGGCAGTCCAGATCACTTGCCATCTGCCCACACATGGTAAGCAAATAAAATACTATTCTAAGTTTCAGCCATATTGCTTTATCGAGATATTAAGTGTTTCTTTGTCTACAGTTTCAACCAATTAGATTTGCCAGAGTATCCATCTAAAGAACATTTGGAGGAAAGATTACTACTAGCGATTCATGAGGCCAATGAAGGATTTGGCTTTGGTTAAAGATAAGTTGTCAGTAGATAGACAGTGTATGATATGATTTTTCATTTCAATGTTATCACTTGTAAGAGAATTAGGAGGTGATATGGTGGTTTATGACTTGTTGAGTTCATAATATTGTCTATAATTACTGTACAGTCGTAATTCACTAATGAAATTGCTTCCGGCAGTTAAAATTTTGGGAATTTGTAGTCTAGTTTTATTTTTATATATATATTTTTTAAAATCAGTAGTTTTTCTTATAAATTGTAAAAATAAGGAGAGAACAGTGAGAGCAGACATTTGAAGGCCAATTGAGTGAGATTTGAGTTTTTTATTTATTTATACATATTTATTATTTATTAATAATAATCATTGGGGTTTTGTCCCGAACAAGGGAATTAATTAACCCACTCTTGTGAAGGTAGGATGTTACTTTTTAATGATGTGATTTATCTGTAATATAATTGCTGATGTCCATTTATTTATAATTTATTAACATTCACAATCAATTTTAGTTTATTTTGTACAATCTCTGGTCAGTATCGAAATGAATGTTAGTAATCTTGCATCTCGGATAATCTTAGTGAGTCGTGAAATCTTTTATGAAAATGGTCAGTCTTTGTAACGTACTTTTCTCTATATATATCTCCTCGATCAATTTCAATAATTGAAAATTTTGGTATAGGTCAAAACTCTTGTTTTATCAGTTTTCAATATGTTTCTATCTACATCTGTGCCAAAACCTCTTTTCCTCGTTAACGGGTTTGTAAGAAAATAATGAATTAATGAAATAGTTCAAATTTTAAGGCAAAAATACTTCTTATTTACTGGCGTAAAAGTTATATAATATATATATATATATATATCATTTTTGGGTTAAATGTATGAATAACCCCTACACTTTGAGGGTTTTTCAATTTATACCCTTACATTTCTAATTTGAAAATTTTCACCCTTACACTTTTAAAAGTCATCAAATGTTAACTTTTCCATTCAAATTAACGACAACTCTTTTTTTTTTTAAACAATATTCTAACTCTAGGTTAGAATTAACCATAAAAAATCTTTTACCTTTTACTTTTTTTTTCTCTTCTTTAATAAAATAAATTGATTATGCAAAAATCTACGAATCAAAAGATAAAACTTCTAATCTAATAGCATCAATGCCAGACCATTCACAATGCATGGTATGAAGAAAAACATAAAAATACTTTTAACAGAAATTGAAATATCAAGATGAAGAAGAACTTCTCATATCTCCATCAGAAAGGGTTGTTTGAATTGGTAACCAATTTTTTTATGATTATGTTTTGTCTTCTCGCTAATGGATTTGTTGGAAGAAGCTTATGATTTATTAGTGAAAGTGAAATCTTGATCCTTCTACCAAATTCACCATTTTTAACAAACAAAAACTTTCAGATTTATAAAAGAGGAAGATAAATAGAATGAAAAAAACTCGAACATCAGTTCTGAGATGAAATGGGTATTATGCAAAAGGATTCAAATTGCTAACATTTCAATTTTATCATAAGCCAAACGGTGGCGGAGGGATCAATCTCTGAGTTGTAAAAAATTTAATTTTCCCAGAATCCAATTTTTTTTCATAATAATCTAATTTGTGTGAAATTAGCAATAGATGGAGTAAGGATTTGGATTTGAAGAAATCTATCGGAAAAAACAAAACTGAATGGGGATGATGGAAATAGAGAAGCGGTAAAAGGCGAAATATTTTTTGGATGGTTAATTCTAACCAAAGGTTGGAATATTATGAATAAAAAATAGATAATAAAAATTAAAAATAAGGTTGCTGTTAATTTGGATGGAAAAGTTAACATTGGAGAGCTTTTGAAAGTGTAAGGGTGAAAATTTTCAAATTAAAAGTGTAAGGGTGTAAATTGAAAAACCTCAAAATACAAGGGTCATTCATGTATTTAACCCTATATATTTTAATATCCGTTTTCCACTTTTTTTGTTTTTTTTAATAAAATAAGAAAATTACATTTAAAAACATTTTGCAATTATTCGACCCGACGTGAGTAATAAACCCAAACCATCTATAACCAATTTACCATTGCCTTGCTCCAAAGAAAAAAAATCAAAAGATTACCTAAACAACTGCTCAAGGTTGTAACAAATTTCAATTTAAGCAACTTGTCATCTAAATTTAATAAAGCACATAATTTGGACCGTGAAAATTTAATTTAATAGATCTTCTTCTTTAATTTAACAATGTACTTACTAATTATTATTATTATTATTATTAATTATAAATTATCATCCCAATTCCATCTTTAAACCCATTCCTAAAATTCTTAGGGAGGTGGAGACAAATTGTTCTCCAATCTCGCCCTCTCCTCTTTATTGATTAGGGGTGCAAGAAGAACTGAGAAAACGGGTACCGAATCTGAACTGGATGTAAATGAACTGGAATCGAGACATGCTGTTTCAGTTCCTTTTTTTAGAACCGATAAGCATATCGGTTCGGTTTCGGTCTTTGACACATAACCATTTTTAGAACCGACGTGCCTATAATTTATTTATTTTTAAAAAAAAAGTATATAACGTGCAATAGCCCACGTCCATCGCCAGCTAAGCCCAACCTATTTCATAAAATTCCCTTCCCCTTTTCATTTAATTAACTTGTTAAGGAAAAAAAAGCAACCTTAAAGAATCAGTTAGATTTTGAAGCTTAAATCGATAAGGAACCGAAATCGATTACAAATTAGTTCGGTTCGGAACCAGTTCTGAGTAGTATTGGTTCTGATTCTCTCTTTTGTGAATATTCTTTTTGGTTCGGTTTCAGTTCTTGAACTGAGCCAGTAACACCCAACCGAAATCGGTAACACCTCTACTATTGATATTAAAGAGATGTTTTTTATCTCTACGATAATTTTCTAAAATATATTTTATAATTTATTAAATTAATTTTTCACGCTTCGAATTTAACATTAATAAAAGTTTAATATATAATTATTACAACCGAATGGTCTGTACAAATGTTCAGAAAATCTAATACCATTTACGTTGGACACAAGCGACGACGAGCAACGTTCGCAGAACAACTCTCGCCCTGTCCGGTCCATGGAATCTTTGTCTACGTCATCCTTCTTCATTCCAATTTCCTTCAAATTCCCCACCAATCGTTCTTACATTTTCCCCATGATCAATGGATTGAAATTCAGTTCCATTTTTTCCCCAAAAGAAACATGCCGCCAATTTCAACCTTCATTAAGAACATCTTCACCTACAAAACTCAAATTCAAGAACAGAAACAGTCAAGTTCGATTCAACTTCTCGAAGAATCCAGAATCCTCACCTCATTCCTCGAACATCAACTCTGATTCTTCATCCAAAACGAAGCTTATATTACTAAGCTCTTTATATACTGTAGTATTAGCAGTCGCGAATCGCGTGCTCTATAAGCTTGCTCTCGTTCCTTTGAAGCAATATCCATTTTTCTTAGCTCAATTCACTACATTCGGGCAAGTTTTTCGTTTGTCAATTTTTTTTTACTCAGTATTTGTGATTCGTTTATTGCTTTCGAGCGAATTGATTTTAAGGAACGTATGTTATTTGTGAATTTTACTGAAGTAAGTTTTTAATTTATGGATTGTAATATATGATGGAGCAGATATGCTGCCGTATATTTTAGTGTATTGTACATGCGTTATCGGGCGAATATTGTGACTGACGAAATGATAAAGCTTCCAAAATCGCGATTTATGGCCGTTGGTTTTCTTGAAGCCCTTGGAATTGCAGTTGGAATGAGTGCTGCAGGTATCAAAAACATGAATATTGATTTTTCCAGATTGGGAAAATGGGAATTATAGGATGAATGGATTTCCCTAGTGTAGCATGGAATATTAAAATTATCCGGGATATGAAATGGGATGAAAGAAATTGAAATAAATGAAGCTAGTTTTAGAGATATTAAGGTTAGATTTCAAGTTTTGTAATGTTTTTGGTGTTTAAAGATGGAATTTATACTGAATGCTACTCATGGTTTACAGCTGTGCTTCCTGGTCCAGCTATACCGATCTTGAGTCAGGTACGTCTAGAGTTTCTGATCAGAAGAAAGAAAAATGTATCATCGATTATATTTACTTGCTTGGTTAAATTTGCTTTTGATTAATCACTGTTTCATCAATGATAGTATGCTCAAAGTTATCAGAATGAAAACGTTATTTGCTATAATTTCAACTTGCCATCAAGTTTATAATTTCCTTAGGCTTCTTTCAGTGTTGTCATAGATTTAAATTTGAGTGGTTGATTATAATGCAAAATATAGGCTCAATGATCCCTCTCGCTAAGTTGTAGTATTTGATTATATGATCTCTCTATGCACGCAAACATGAATGTAATATGTGAAGTCTTCTATTTGGTTTTGAAAAGATGCACCTATTAAGTCAACTATTGATATGATTTACAATATCTTTCCCACCACTTTCATATGGTATGGGTACCTTTTTGTAATTATTTGATTTGTTTTGCAGACATTTTTAGTCTGGCAACTCGTCCTGTCTGCCTTCCTGCTAGGCAGAAGGTACTCGTTGAATCAAATTGCTGGCTGTGTTGTGATAACTGCTGGTGTAGCGATGGCTGTTGGAAGGTATGATACTCTCTGGTTAATAGACTTCTCTTTAGAAAAGCAGTTCTGAAAAACCTGGGGAGACAAGAAAAATTGGGTACTTTCTTTAGATTCTGTCAGAGAGAATTCAATCTTCTCGGAGTTTTGGTGTCCCAATTCAAATTAGCCAAATTCCTTTTCCAGCTTCCATTTCTCCAAATTAAGATGGATTTTGGCTGACTTGCATGAAAAATGACCAGAGGCCTCATGTTTCCAGCAAGGTTTATCATCAGCAATGCTAAAATAAACTAGCTCCAACTTTCATTCTACTTATTTTTTTTGTTTTTGTTTATCTAAAAATATATCATATTTACTATTACTATGCTCTCTAAAAAATTATTGGCTATTCATTTTTCTCTTTCTCATTTTGTTTTGTGTTTTCTGAAGGGATCCTGTTAATAAGTTTTTTGAGACATGGAAGTTAGGCTCGCAACAGTGATATGTGCCTTTCATTATTTCAGTGGGTCTGATGCAGGCCAAATGTTGTCTGGAGTTGCACCTCTATGGCCAGCATTAATGGTAGCTTCTAGTGCTTGTCAAGCTGGTGCATCAATCATCAAGGTTATAATAATCAATATTGTGTAATTATACTCTTGGTATAAGTCATGTAAATGGGCATTGACTTTGTGTTCTGGACAGGAGTTTCTTTTCATTGATGCTGAACCCCGCCTTCATGTATGAAAATTTCTGCAATTATTTTCTCAATTAGTCGGCTATTTAACTATTGGGTAAAATACCATTTTGGTCTTTGAACTTTCAATCAGGTTTCATTTTCATCCCTAAATTTTCAAAAGTTACATTTTTCGTCCATGAACTTTCCTATTCGTTCCGTTTTGGTCCTTCAGATTTTGTTTTTCCGTCTAGGACACTAATGGAGGGCTTATGTGGCATGTAATTGATGATGCGTCATTATCGAAATATAGTGTGAGGTTGAATACCATAGAAAAACAAATATAAAGGAAAGTTAATCTCATCTTTTTCTCCTTAATTCAAGTCTTAAATCTCACCGTATATTCGTTTTTCCACGTCATTTAACTTCCTTGTATATTTATATAATGTCACATCATCAGTTATATGCCACATAAGCCCTCCGGTAATGTCCTAGATGAAAAAACGCAGACTGAAGGACCAAAACGGAACGAATCGAAAAGTTTAGGGACAAAAAATGTAACTTTTGAAAGTTTAGGGATGAAAATGAAACTTGAGTGAAAGTTCAGGGTCTAAAATGTTATTTTACCCTTAATTATTTTATTTCTTTAGTCTCGTGATTTCAAGCGCTTAACAATTGTGGTATCTTTCTCTACATATTCAACTCGTTTGCTTGCAGGGAAAGTCACTCGACATTTTTGTGGTCAATTCTTTCGGATCTGGATTTCAGGTTAAAATTTACAAATTTATTTCCAGTGTGTTAGTTTAGTAATTTTTATTTATTCAAGTACTATTTGCAAAGATCAGATAACAATCATCTTTTCCGTAGCATTGCTTTGAATTACGTTCAAAAGAAATACTGTTGATGTATGGATGAATTCAATTCTTAAAATCTCACAATTGGTCTATTATTTATACTGAGCAACAAACATTTGACATTTTTGTACAGGCTCTCTTTGTACTTCTCTTTCTACCATTTCTTTCAAACTTAAAAGGCATACCTTTCACTCAACTTCCCTCATATCTGATGAGTGGTGTTGGTTGTTTTCTAAACATTGGAGCTGAGAGACCAGGTAGATTCTAAAAACCTTATTAACAATTAATACTTGTGTACTGTTCATCTAAAATTGTCTTGGATACTTACAATCTGTATTTACTTTGAGATAGCTATAATGCATGGATAGTGTTTTTATCACACCGTAAGCCGATCACTCAAAACCTTGACTATACCTTCATATTTTAAAAAAGGATTGGATATTGTTTTTATATGAGACTTCTGTTTTCATAGTGAAATGTAAGAAAGATAATCCCTGAATTACTATTGGGCAGTTTTTTGTAAAGCCCTGGGGGTATACTTTCCTTTGTATATAGTTCATACAATCAATGGAAAGTTTTGTTAATTATAAAATAATCTCTCAATTATCATGAAGCATCCTGCCAAATTTATTGTTTTATGCCACATCACTGGAAAAATTTCTATGCTTCATTTTACTGCAGCAAGTTTTGGAGGTGTGTTAAGTGGAAAAAGACATACATGTATTGAGAGCAATTAACATTTACTAAGAAAATAATATGTATACAATAGTAGTGTATTAAATTTCATCTGTTTCTATTTCTAATCTTTGTATCGAATTCCTTGCGTGTATTTGAATTTTCCTAATTCTCCTTTCCTCATTTAACCCTCTGTAATGCTCCCTATGTGAAGGGAGTGAATTAGGAAAATTAAGATCAGACTTTGGATAAACTATTTTCTCATATTCATTAAAGAACTGTCTGACTCCTTTTCTCTCTGCATAGAGAGATTAGACTTTGCATAACTAAAAGCCATATTCACTATGTTTTCACTTTTTATCGATCTCTACCAGTGAGAATGAGATTTTAAGAATTTTCTTGTACTTGCATTTTACAGAATACAGAATGAACTCTTTTGCAGTCTAATTTTATAGGAACGATGTTTTGCATTTTATAGCTCTCTATCAGCGAGATCTACGACATGAGTTGCAGAAGATTGAGCTATCTTAAGCTAGGCTTTTATCCAAATTAGAGAGTGCTCTGTTTACTAGCTGATCCTGTGAACATTAATAGATGTTTCTGACTAATGGATTAGCTTTTCCCACCCTTTAAAAATATTGTTTTTTGCATTTTAAAACAAAAATGCCATGGAAAAACTTAAGGCTTAATCTGTTTCAGATTGTAGAGGGGCTCCACTACTTCCACTGCTTTACGTGATTACAAATATGGCTTTCAACATATCTATGCTCAGTTTACTGAAGAAAACTTCCGCAGTTGTTGCTTCCCTTGTTGTGATGTTTTCAGGTTCTCTTTTCCTCTCTTTTGAATTATGAAATAAATTGTCCAATTTTATATTAAGGATATAAGCTAATATTGTTTATCACAGTGCCGATTTCGATTTACCTTCTGTCACTTCCATTGCCATATCTACCCGAAGGATCAATCTTAAGCCCCCTCTTTCTCACAGGCAGTTTGATTCTTCTGTTGGGTCTTATTCTTTACTACATTCCCCAGCCTTCCAAGTAAGGCGCCAAAATTGGTTAGTAGTGCTATGGCAGGGCTCTCTCTCATTTTCTGATCTAGAAATTTAAGATTGATAACAGGAATCTACTCTAAATTTTATTTTCATCTCATAAGGACCAGTCAAGCTTATAATCTCACTCACAAGTTTAAATATTCATTACATAATAATATATAACTATATTGTTAGTCCTTGAATTTTGTGATATGGAGATTTTATTTTATGATTTATAAGAAGTTGTGTAGTTTTAATTTTATACATTCCATTGAAATCTAGTTGGCCATATAGCTAATAATGTGTCATATAGGATAATGATAGAAAACGTTTTTAAGATATTGATGAAGTGAAGCTAATTGTTAGTTTTTGAAATAAATTGAAAAATTGATACCACAAAATAATTTAATTTATTCAAGATTTAAAACTTCAACAATTATAATGTAGTTTTTTTTTTATTTTTTAAGATTATGTGTCAGCCAATCTTAAGTGATGAACGTATGGATCTGTCCTATTTAGTCAATTAAATTTGAAATTACAACAAATAATTGAATCTGATGCTATAATTATATGAACAATAATAGTTTTGACACGTATAAGCCATCTCTTGACGTTTTAAGAGGGTGCATCTCTCAATCCACCTTCCTTCATATGGAGAAATAATGGGTTTTACCCCTTTTTTTATTATATGAATTTATGATTCAAGATTATTGAATTTTATTCAATACTTTTATTTTTATCATAACAAATCAAATATGAGTTTTCGTATCCCAAATTTTGTCAGCTTTCCTAACTTCCTTCACCTCCAGCGGGACTATAATTGAATTTTCCATATCTTCATATCCATTCCATATTTTCGTGGTTGTCCCACATTTATTTGCTCTTGAAGGTGACTTGACAAAATTAGTTTGAAAAGTGACATAAATTGCTTTCTGGATCCTTGAAGGCTAAAGGCGAATATCCATATCTGCATTATTTTTTCTATGGTCATACGATGTAGACTGGAGTTTCCAATTTTGATAACTCGAGCTTCGCTTGTTATTATATAAAATAGATAATTTAGGTTCCGTTTGATAACCTGTTGAAGATTGAGAATTTGGATAAAAAAAAAGTAGAAAAATGAATAAAGAATCATCTATCATTGTTCTCATCGCTCCCTAATTGAAGTTTGTGTGGAATTTTTATATTTTTTGTTATAAATATTAATTTTATTGGTTAACTTTAGTATAGATTAATTAGTCGGACATCAATATTTTATCTTTCTTTTTTATATGATTGTATGTTCAAGTCTCTCTCTTTTGATTTGTAAAATACATATTTTTTAAATATATTAAGTTTATAGATAGTAATTGGTCGATCGTAAACCTTACGACACATCAATCAATTAATAAACTGCAAACCACATTTTACATAGTTTTTCAAATTTTAATTAATCTTTCGACAGGTACCGAATGAACTCCCATTTTTTCAAATTTTATTTAATATTTCGGCAGGTACCGAATGAACTACCATTTATAAGCAAGCTAATCCATCTTATTTCCACATCTTAATTTACAAACAAAATGTTCAATTACCGACAAAGTAAGCAAAATAAAAAAGAAACCTGCAATCACAATTAGATTTAAATGTAAGTTTTTCAAAATGACCAATAAAAATAAAAATTAACAACCAGGACGTGACGTGGTTTAGTGGTTTATATATGTATTTCTACCCGTGGTTCAATATCCATCCCAACACTATATAAAAAAAAATAAAAAACAAAAATTATCCGATATTATAGTAATATCATATCATGGCAATGAATAATAAATAAAAATATGATTACAATTTACTTTCCACTGGTGGCGGTAAGGTAACCAAACAAACAGATAAGATATATCTTCTTCCCGCCACTCCCAAAGACGCCGTTGACATATCTAATCCTATTTCTCTATAAGAAGAGGACACGTTCGCCATTTTCAAAATCCTAAACAGCGACAACTCAAGCACGTTTCCCGAGTTTCAGACCCTTCGAACACGGACATACCGTACTCTTAACGCATCAGATCCCAACCTTTCCCCCTCCACATATTTTTTTATTTTTTTAAAAATTAAAAAAAAAAAAAAAAAAAAAACAAGTCCCATTCTCTGATCACCGAGCACTTCACGGATCGGATCTACGAATCCTATAAATGCCATTATATTCCGATCTCAACGCCTCGCCTCGAAGACTCAGTCTCATTTCTCTCTGTCACCTGCTCTGATTTTCTTACAACAACTTCAATTCTAGGGTTTTAATTTTCTCTGTTCTTCTTCTTCTTCTTCTTCACTTTGTGATTGATATGAAGTTATGTGCACTGATTGCACTCTGTTTAATTCGTCGGAATTTGATTATTTGATTCTCTCTCACGCATTTTCTGATAATTCTATTCTCTTCGTCGGAAATGGCGGCTTCTCCTGTTAAGTTTCTCTTCGGATTCTTGCTCATTTCGATCACGATGTGGTTGTTTTTCATGTAAGTCTCTTGAATTACATTTCTGCCTCGCTGATTCCTCTTTGTTTTGTGTTTGTGAATTTTGTTTTTGTTAATGCTATTGCCATTGCGTTTGTGGAATTGATTTCATCAGTTACTAATGTCTGAGCATACTTTGCTTTGAATTGAAAAACTGATTGTTTTTTTTTTAACAATTTAGTTTTACATCTTTGATTCTAGATGAGTAGACTGCTCAACTTTGCATTACCAGATGAATTTAACACATAGTAAAGGAAGGCTTGTAGCTCTGTAATTGTTATCTTTGCGGCATTATTAAAAAACATATGCGTATGGACGCTGCTTTGTAGTGAGTTAAAATTAATATAATGCACGTAGACACTCAGAAGAGCATAAATGAAAAGTAATTGTCTGGATGTCAAGAAATGATGTGATCTATTATTGAGACCCGTTCATTGCATCGAGTGAGCTATAGTATAGTGTAAGTTATTCTTTCATACGTGTTTTAGTATTATTAATATAAGCTAGCTAGCTTCTGAAACACGGGTAGATGATTGAGGTGATTCGGTGGAGCATTTAAAATTGTCTTGTCAGCAGATGCTTGAGCAAGGAAAAAGGTTTTGTCTTTTCTCTGTCATGACAATTTTACAACTGAAGATTAATTATTTCTAAACTCTCCAAACTCTCATGGTTTCATTCAGATTGATACATGACTTCCTCCCAGATTGCATTGATATTGATTTATCATAACTTCCATTTATGTTTTTCAGGTTTGCTTCTAGACTGGTGGCTTGGATTTTGAGCAGGGTCATTGGAGCATCAGTAGCATTTCGTGTTGGAGGGTGGAAATGTTTAAGGGATGTGGTGATCAAGTTTCAGAAGGTTTCACTTCTATTTAGTAATGAATTTGGTTTTGCTTTAATATTGTATTGGGTGATATGTTAATTAGTCATACCTCCCTCTCTCATGTTTTTATTTTCTTTTGTTTAGCTCACATGTGCATGAATTCGATATTTTTTGGGTAAGGGACTATTGTCAGAGATGGATTTTTCCTTTTGATTTCCAAACAAATATGGTCCATATGATATCTAGCCTACAGAGGGGCAAAAACTATTGAGTTGTAAGTAGAGATTATTCAAAAAATTTCATCTTATGTGGGTTTCTAAGAACAATGAGTTGGATGTTTGTTAAGTTGGACACGGTGAAACACATAGAGAATTATTTTTACTTTCATGAGAATCTGTGTAGCTTTGACCACAGCCTCTTTATCAAGTATCTCCACAACTTTTTTCCATATGCAGACCGTAGGCGAAAGGTATCCTAATAAGAGTTGATTAGATTTATTAGTTACTACCTATTGCTGGAATGTCTTTATCCGATTGCTATTTATGTCGTTTGTTCTTTATCTATAAAAGTGGATGGTATTATATTGTATTAAGAGGTCATTACTCTGATGGTATTGTGAGCTTTATTTTGTTAACTGATTATCTTCAGGGTTCTATTGAATCTATATCAGTTGGTGAGATTAAACTTAGTTTGCGCCAGTCCTTGGTCAAACTTGGAGCCGGCTTTATTTCTAGGGATCCAAAGCTACAAGTATTAATATGTGACTTGGAAGTTGTTATGAGGCCTTCAAATAAAGGTAGGGAAAAGTCTAAACCTCGGAGGCCCCGCACATCAGGCAGGGGGAAGTGGATGGTTGTGGCTAATATTGCAAGATATTTGTCAGTTTCAATAACAGATTTGGTTCTTAAGGTATGCAAAGTTTTTGATCTGATGTTTGTGATGTCATTGAATTTTTTTTTGGGTGAACACATCAGCTACAAATATAGTTGGTTGGAGAATGTTGTAGAATTGATATTTTTTTCGTCTCCTATTTAGTTGGGGTTTTTTTTTTCCATTACTTTCACAACTATTTTTTTTTTTTTTTGTTCGTGGGATTGGATCACGGAACACTGCAGACTCACAAAGTTACCATTGAAGTGAAGGATTTGAATGTTGATATTTCTAAAAATGGTGGCACACGACCCAATCTGTTTGTCAAGTTACAGATATTACCTATATTTATGCATTTTGGTGAACCACGGGTTAGTAATGAACAGTCATCCGACCTAAGCAGTGGAGGATGTATATCTGCTGTCCATTCTTCTTTCGCCGCGATGGAGAAATCTTCTGCCCCTTTTAGTTGTGAAGAATTCTCTCTATATAGTGAATTTGGTCATGACAGGTAACCTTTTTTCTTTCTTTTATTTCCCTGGTGTTGATTCTGCTTTAGTACGGGTTTGGTCTTTATCTGGTTACATTGTAGTTTAATCAATTCATGAGCATGTGCATGTTGAATTGTTTGGTATCTTTCTATTTTTGTTTTGTTTTTGTCTGTAGTTTCTTTATGCCCAATAATATTCTTCTCTTATCTTGATTTCTCATGCAGTTTATCTGGCAGACGTCTTACATTTTTTTTATTTGCATAGGGAAGCAGGTATAATTGTTAAGAATGTTGATGTTACTTGTGGAGATATTAATTTGAACCTGAATGAGGAGCTTTTTTCAAAAAGCAAGGATGGGACAGAATCTTCTTCATTCTCTGATAAAAATGTAGAGTCAACTGCGGATTCCCTGCATACAGTTAAGCCACAGAAGAAGCAAGCACTTGCATCTCTTTCAAAGTATACCTCGGTTTTTCCAGAGAAGGTTGTGTTCTGATTGGTTGCTATGCACTCCTATCTTGTCCAGATTAATAATTATTCAAGTGTTTGTGTGGTTTGCCACTTGCCAGTCCCATGGCATTATTTTAAAACTGACTGATTTTTCAGAGCAATGCCTTTCAAATCACTGAGCTTGCTTTTCTTATAATAATTTTTTTTTTTAATTAGGTGACTTTCTTGATTTACTTTTGGGTATACATGGGTGTACCATATACAGGGGTATAAATTATGTCTTTTGTTTTCTTGTGAAAATTTGTTTCTCCTTTTGTTAGACATTTTTTAATCTTCTTTCATTATATCAATGAAATGGGCCTATGAGCCATCTTTTAAAAAAATAAAATAAATAATAGGATTTAGCGTAACACTAGGATATTTGTTTACATATAGAAGAGCACATAGTTGACATCATTTTTAATCTTTGATGCTAATGTGCCATCTTTTGTTCTTCTATTCTGGACTTTATGCCCCCCCACCCCCCCCCCCCCCCCCCCCTCCCGGCAAAGATTGAAGGGATTGATTGGCCCCCTTATTAGTTCGAATGAGAGTCATCTCTTCCGGAGATGCCGTTCCCATCACATGGAGGAGATTAGGAGTGCGGTCTTGATTGCGATGGTAATAAGGCCCACGGGCCCGATGGTTTTTCACCGGCTTTTACCGAGTAATTGGGATGTGGTGAGAGGGGATCCGGAAAAGGTTTTCAAGGAATTCTTTGAAAGGGGAATAATAGATGCCGCGTCTAATGAGACTTTGTTTGCCTCGATTCCCAAGAAAGATAGGGTTGAAAGTTTGAAAGACTTTGCCCTACCACCCCCTTGTTACTAGCCTCTACAAGCCGATTGCTAAGGTTAACGCCGCAAGACTTAGAAAGGTCCCCTCCCCCTCTACGATTGCTTCTAATCAAGGGGCTTTTATAGAAGGAAGGCAAATTTTGGACGAGATTTTAATAGCAAATGAGGCATTGAGGACTACGATCAAAAGAAACAAGAGGGAATCCTTTTTAAGATTGATTTCGAAAAAGCCTATGATCATGTGGATTGGAGTTTTCTTGATCAAGTAATTATGAGGAAAGGCTTTGGGCTCAAATGGAGAGCATGGATGTGGGCTTGTACTAGATCGGTCAACTACTCGTTCCTTATCAATGGAAAACCTAGAGGAAGAGTATTCGCCACTAATGGAATTAGACAAGGTGATCCACTCTCACCTTTCCTCTTTACACTAGTTGTGGATGCTTTGAGTACCCCGACTCTTTACGGGGGTTGGAAAGGGGTCCGATTGAGGGATTTCAAATTGGAAAGGATAAAGTGCCGCTAACCCACCTTTCGTAGATGATACTTTTGATTTTTTGCTCTGGAAAAGAGGACTCCTTTCAAAATTTCTTAGATATAATCCAAATTTTCGAATGGAGCCTCCGGTCTAAAAATAAATAGAGCAAAATGTTCACCGACGGGGGTGAATGTGGAAGAAGGCAAACTATCGCCTTTGGCGAGATAGGGTGGGTTGTAAAATTGAGAATCGCCTTTCAATTACCTTGGTATGCCTACAGGGGATAATCCGAAAAGAAATGTTTTTGGGAACCCGTGATTGAGAAAGTGACAAAAAGATTGGCCTCATGGAAAAAGGGGTATTTCTCCAAGGGTGGGAGGCTCACACTTATCCAATCGGTCTTGTCGGGTATCCCAACATACTACTTGTCTATCTTTAAAATGCCGGCCAAGCATTAGAGAGGATTTGGAGAGGATTAGAGGAACTTCCATCCGGGGGGGCCGGAGGAGGGAAAGGGTGCACACCTGGTCAATTGGATGACGGTTTCACGTCCGATGGATGAGGGGGCTTGGTATCAAAATAAAAACTGGATAGAAAAATATGGCTTTACTTGTAAAATGGTCGTGGAGATTTCCAAACGAACCCAATAGTCTATGGCACAAGGTGATTCGGAGTAAATAGGGATCCATTCAAATGGTTGGGACACAAATGTAGTGACCTAGCCCCTAGCCCCGAATCCATGGAAGGAGATATCCAAAGGTTACCCTGTTTTTTAATCGTGTAAAATGGAAAGTTGGGGATGGCAACCGGATTCGTTTACGGGAGGATGCTTGGCTAGGAGATGGTACGTTTCAAGACCTTTACCCTTTGTTGTATTCCTTAACCCTTGCAAAAAATTCTCCAATTTCAACTTTTTTTTGAGAGAGGGGGTAGTGTGAATATTGATTTCCATTTTCAAGATCGATCCGGGAAAGGGAATTGAATGAGTTAACTTCCATCATTGCAAACCTTGAGGGTGTTTTGGTGAATGAGGGTGTATGTGATAGTAGAGTGTGGTCCCTAAACTCTTCAAACGTGTTCTCGTGCAAATCCTTTTTTGATTTTAGTAAGCCCACAAACATATGCTCCTCACCAATGTTCTTTTCTAGTCTTTGGAAGATGAAGATCCCGAATAAAGTCAAATTTTTTCTTTGGTCTGTTGCCTTGGGCAAGATCAATACATTTGAGTTTCTTCAGCGATCTTCTGCTTTCATTTTAAACCCCAATTGGTGTTGTCTATGCAATCGGGATTCGGAAGATCTAAATCACATCATGTGCAAATGCAAGTTTTCGAGGCTCATTTGGCAAAGATTTTTCCAAGCGTTTGGTGTATCGTGGGTGAACAATGAGTCTATCCGATTAACCTTAGAAGAAATGATTGTATCCCCCCCTTTGAATGATAAGGGGAATTTGTTATGGAGGGCGGGTTGTAGTGCAATTGTATGGGGTATTTGGCTAGAAAGAAATAGAAGAATTTTTAGGGATGAAAGGAGATCTTGGGATTATGTTTGGGAGTTGGCAAATGTAAATGCCTCCTTTTGGGTGTCAACTTCCAAAGTTTTTTGTAATTATTCGATTGGACAAATTATTAATAGGTGGGCCGCATACTTGTAATTAGGTGGCGGTGCGGGTTTTGGGTTGGGGGTATACGGTATATCTTGCTTTGTGGCTTTTTGGTTAGTCTAGTGCCACTTTTACTTTTTTATTTTATTTTTACTGTTCTGTACTTCTTTCATTTGTTCAATGAAATGGCCTTTTGAGGTGTTCTTTTCAAAAAAAAATGTGCCATCTTTGTTCACTGTATTTCTGTCAACATTTTTCTGGTTGTTTTAATTAGATTCAGCTGTAAATGAAATGAAATTAATGAACCTTGTAAATTATGTGTTTCTTTAATAGGTTTCTTTCAGTCTACCCAAACTAAATGTTGTGTTTGTGCATCGAGAGCATGAGCTTCTTGTTGAAAACAACATCATGGGCATTCAATTCAAAATAATCAAATCACGATGCTCTGAAGATTTGGGGGAGAGTGCTCGTCTTGATCTTCAAATGGAGTTCAGTGAGATTCATGTATTGATTGAACCTTTGGTGTTCTGGAAATTCATAGTATTTTCCATATACTTTCCGCTTTTTGGTGACAATTTTCGCTTCAATTTCAGCTACTTAGGGAGGCTGGCACTTCCATTTTGGAGATATTGAAAGTTGATGTGGTTACCTTTGTTTATGTTCCAATACAAGTAAGTTTCCTTGTTACGAATTAAGGCAGTTTACTTTCTCCTGTTCATTATCAATCATAATGCATTCTATTTATTTGTGCTAAAACTTTGTACAATATGTTTTTCACAAGAAACTGATTCTTTTCAAAACTATGTGACAGAGTAAAAATGAAGTCGAGGAATCATCTCCCAAACTTTTTGTGATTTTTTCTCTCATTAATAAATGGGTTGGTTTCAAGGGAAATGGTGGAGAAGGATTAAGGAAATTTGGGTAAAATGACCTCCAAAATCTACCATAAATGTTTTTTGACCTCCATTCTCATATTAACCTTTTTTGACCTTATGATGATGTCATAATGTTGTGAAATTTCTAATATACCCTTAATCTCTTCTCCACTATCCTCTCCTCTCTCATTCCAAAAAGAAGAAAAAAATCTCCTCTCAACTTCTCTTAACAAAACTCTCAACTTCCATTGATCCTTCATTTCACTTCTCATTCTTCAATCTCTAACAACGGAAAGAAGACTACACGGTGAAAAAAATGATACAAAAACTTAGAATTGGAAAATCCCGAAACCTCGGATCTACGGATTTTGAAGGGGATTCGGATTTCGAAGGAAAGTTCCTTCGAAATCTGGAGATCGCCTCCGGATTCCGGAGGACACCTCAAAAAAAAATAAAAAATTGAGGGGCTACCTCCGGAATCCGGAAAAAAAACAAATTAAAAAAAAAGTTGTGGGGATCTCCGGAATCCGGAGGTAACCTCCGAAATCCGGAAAAAGAAAAAAAAATAAAAATAAAAATTTGGGGGGCCAGCCCCCGGTTACAAATCCGGCCCTCCGGATTTGTAACCAGGGGGGGGGTGGGGGCTGGCCCCCAAACAATTTTTTTTAGGGTTTAGGGTTTAGTTCCCCCACTTTTTTTTTTTTTTTTTTTTTTTTTTTTTTTTTCCGGTTTCTATCCTTCATGTCTTTACGAACGTCTCTCTTCTCGAACCCTCCTCTTCTTCTTCTTCTCAAAAACCGCCTATTCCCTCTTCCACTACCGCCGCTGCCGCTATGAAACCCATTTAAGAATAAAGCTCCGAGAGTTAGTTAGTAATGGTGGTGGGTTTGTTGAAGATGAAGCTAAAAACATGGGTTCTTCTTCTTCTTGTTGTGTTGTGGAAATAGGATTTCCATGGATTTCCTTCGATTTCCATGGATTTCGAAGGATTTCCATGGATTTCTTTCGAAATCCATGGAAATTCTAAGTTGTGTACTTTTTAGATTTGTTAGAGTTGAAGTACCAATGGAAGTTGAAAGATGAAGAATCAATGGAAGTTGAAAGATGAGAAGTTGAGAGGGAGATTTTCTTCTTCTTTTTGGAAAGAGGGAGGAGAGGAGAGTGGAGATGAGTTTAAGGGTAAATGAGAGTTTTCACACAAAGATGACATCATCATAAGGGCAAAAAAGGTTAATATGAGAATGGAGGTCAAAAAACATTAATTTCAGATTTTGGAGGTCATTTTACCCAAATTTCCAAGGATTAAGAGCTGATTGTGTGTCATATATATGAAATGTTTTAGTTACTTGTAAATGAACTTGAAAGCAGGTTCTTAAAAAATTTGGTTTTTCACTCAACTATGTAGCCCATTTTTGACCAATGGCACATGTGCATGGAAGCTTGAAAGCCCATTTCATTAAAATAATGCAAGAATAAAAAAAACCAAAAAAGCCACCACTACCTAATTACAAGTATGTGGCTCAATTGTTAAAAAGAAAAAAGATTGGAGTATTGAAATGTTTGGAAGCTGACACTTGAGAATTGAATTTCATGTTTTTTTTAACTAAAATGTATAATATACTGTGTACCCGATATATGTTATGATTTAAAATGAGAATATGATTATGTATACAATATATTTCAAAACAATATTTAATCAATGTGATAATTAATGTTCATGTTATAATTTTTTTAGAAAATGACGTCATTCATCTGTTTCTTTTTGTATCCATGTCTCATGGGAGTGTATGTGCTTTTTATATGCAACAAGTGATGCCAAGTGAAGTGATTAACCATAAACCACGTGATTAGATTTCCTTTTATTGTCATCGACATCGTGAGACATTAGTGTTGGCACATGTAAATGTTTCCTTTTTGAGTGTCAATGTTCAAAGTTTTTCGTAACTACCCCTTTTTAGTTTTAGTTAACAATTGGCCTGCATACTTGTAATTAGGTGGCGGCCTAGGCCTCTTACTTTTGACTATATTTTGGGCTTTTATTTTTGTGTTGTGGTGCTTTTTGTTTCTGGCCTCTCCATTATATCTTTCATTCTCTCATTGAAATGGGCTTATTAGCCATAATTAACAAAAAAAAAAAAAAAAAAAAAGTGAGACATTGGGGTTGCTTGCTATTTAGTGAATCTTAGATGTCATGTTTGACTAACCTCATTTAACTCACACTACCTTTTTTGATATAGTTCCATTTATTTTATTCCTGTGCGTGTTTATTCATTTATATTTTAAAAAATGCATTGTTGCATCAACATTCTATTTTGCAGTTATAGTTTCACTTGGCTTATATCACAAATTAGCCATGATTTCCTCATGACGGGAATCGTCTCCCCTTTACTGTTATTCTGTTGTTTCTGTAGTAGCATTTTCCAATTGGTGACAACCATCATTAAAATGGTCATTTTGGTTGAACTTTCTCTTTTCTTCCTTTTGATTCTTTTATGTGTCAGTCAGCATCACCCATCAGGGCTGAAGTTGACATAAAGTTGGGAGGTACTCAGTGCAACATAATAATGAGTAGACTGAAGCCATGGTTGCGCCTCAATTTCTCCAAAAATAAAAAGATGGTTCTGCGAAAGGAAACATCTATTGAAAAGCCACAATCGTCTGATTCCAAATTGATAATGTGGACATGTACAGTTTCAGCCCCAGAGATGACTATTGTGCTTTACAGTATAAGTGGTTCCCCATTATATCATGTAAGTAATGTGCTTATATACATCCTCTCCCTTTTTATCTTTTAACTCCCTTTTTTTAATGATTTATCCGTTTCCTATAAAAAAAATTATGTAATCTAAAAACTTAATAATTCTCCAAAGATGAATGCAAGTTCAGTGCATGATTAGATCAATGCAATTTGCAACTGTCGTCTTTCTTTCTTTTCTTTTAATCAGCCATGTGCTATCATTTATTGATCAGATGCATGTCATATATGGGGGAGGGTTGAGTAGATTGATGAATATGATGAATGTAATAATAAAAGCTACTAATATATTAGCTCACTTGAAGGTGGCCACTGATATTTATTTGCATGTTTTAAAATGAGGAGCTTATGATTGCTTTAAGTGTCTTAATGATGAGGGAAAAGGGTTTTTATGTCCTCACTTCTCGTGATCACAGAGACTCTTATTCTGTTCTTATTTTGGATAGAAGTAGAGATTTCATTAAGATAATATACTAAAGGGTGTGGAAAGCCTCAGTCCAAGCTAGGAAAGATTATGGAGAAGCCCACCCATGTACATTCAGAAGTAGAATAATTACAGAAGATTTTGCTAAGCCTGAACCAGGAGCAGCAACAAAAATAACATTGTTCAAAAAGAAATAAAATACTATCTTTACAAAAAAAAACGTTGTTTTCTTCCATCCAAATGCTTCGAATGAAGCTTCTGCCTTCTAATGAGTTGAGTCAAAGAACATTTGCCTTCTTTTTAAAGGGGTGGCAAGACATAAACAAAAAATTATGAGAAGAAACCTTATTGTCCATTGAAATGGACCATCCAAAGCAGGACAGCAATAAGTTCTAAAAGACTTCATGCTCTTCTGTAATTCTCCACCATTTCCCTAGTCCTCTTTTGTTCTAAGAGGTTTTCTCATCCTCTTCTTGTAATTTTCCTTTTTTAATAAAATCCCGTGACTTCATAAAAAAAAAAATTATAGTTCAGGAGAAATGTTCGAGATAGGGAGGTTGGGGACTTATGTTCATCATCATGGCTTTTTGAGAGTTTTTATTTGACAGAGGGTGTTTCTGATGTGAGAGCTTGGATACTTGATTCCTTTGAATCTGTTTCTTGTAAATTTTTTTGTGACTACTTATCTACTTCCCCATCACCTTACACCCCTGATGAAGCTGAGAAGAGTTATGTGTTTTGCATGGTTAGTGGCAGTAGAGAGAATTTTGACTTTCTCTAGCAATCCTTTTCTTTTGTTCTCCGACCATAGTGGTCCTGTTTGTGTAAACAGGACTCCCTTTAAAGGGGTAGGAAAGGGTTTGTGGCAAGCGCTTTTTTTTTTGGTGGTTGCTATTTTGTGGAACATATGGCTTCAAATAAATAGGAGGATCTTTCAGGGCATAGAAGGGTCTCAGGAATATGTTTGAGAATTGGCACATGTGAATACGTCACTTTTAGGTGTCTATTTGTAATTAGGTGGTGGCGTTTTATTGGGTTCTGTTTGCCCTTCTTTTTTATTCTTAATACTTTCTTTTTTTTCTTATAAAAAATTTAACAGAAATATTTTATTTAATTAATTAACTCATACCAAATTTAAAATTATTTTTCCTAATTAAAATTAAAGTTAAGTAATTAATTCATATGTTAATTATTTATGGTGGATTTTGGATGTCAATGCCCAATAGTAACAATAACATGTTTTTTTTTTTTTTTAATTTCCATTACGACATTGTTTACTCGTGTGTTAGAGAGTTAGCATTCCTGATCTAATAGCACAGACTGTACAACATTTCAATTAACTTCTGGCACCGTCCACCTCTTTGTTCTTTTAGTTTATCCTTTTCTGCTTACCTATTATTTAATTTTTCATTTATTGAGTAGTTTAAGCATATGTCATGTTCTTTTGTACATGTTGCAGGGCTGTTCACAATCTTCACATGTATTTGCAAATAATATATCAAATATTGGAACTGCAGTACACATGGAGCTTGGTGAACTAAATTTGCACCTGGCTGATGAATACCAAGAATGCTTGAAGGAAAGCCTTTTTGCTGTGGAATCAAATTCAGGTTCTTTAATGCATATAGCTAAGATAAGTTTGGATTGGGGGAAAAAGGACATTGAACAATCTGCAGAAGATGGTCTCAAAAGCAAACTGGTTTTGTCTGTAGATGTGACTGGTATGGGTGTCTATTTTACTTTCAAGCGCATCGAATCACTTGTATCAACTGCTATGATTTTGAAATCACTTTTAAAACAACTCTCCATTTCTCGCAAGAAAACCACCCCGAGCCGGGCGGAGCGTTCAACGAAATCATCAGGGAAAGGGACCAGACTTTTGAAACTTAATCTTGAACGGTGTTCCATAACCTTTTGTGGGGATTCGAGTTTGGAGAACTCAATTGTTGCAGACCCTAAACGAGTCAATTATGGATCACAAGGTGGTCAAGTTGTCATTAGTGTCACTGCTGATGGCACTCCTCGATGTGCAAATGTAATGTCTGCAGTTTCCGATGAAAGAAAAAAGTTGAATTATTCTATATCGCTCGATATTTTTCATCTCAGTTTATGTGTAAACAAGGAGAAACAATCCACACAGGTTGAAGTTGAGAGAGCTAGATCAATATATACTGAACATTTGGAAGAACAAGGGCAAGATACAAAAATGACATTGTTTGATATGCAAAATGCAAAATTTGTACGGCGTTCTGGTGGTTTAAAAGAGATTTCTGTATGCTCTCTTTTTAGTGCTACCGATATTTCAGTCAGGTGGGAGCCTGATGTTCATCTATCTCTTTTTGAACTTTTCCTAAGGCTGAAATTACTTGTGCATAACAAAAGGGTTGAGGGAGATAGTCATATATATTTTGAAGATGAATTGAACTCAAGAGATTCCCATCAAAAGAAAGACGCCATCTCTGAATCAGAGCAGGCTGATAAATACAAGAAAAAGGAATCAATTTTTGCTGTTGATGTGGAAATGTTGAGAGTTTCTGCTGAGGTTGGAGATGGGGTTGATGCAATTGTTCAGGTTCAATCTATTTTTTCTGAAAATGCACGTATAGGTTTACTTCTTGAAGGACTCTTACTTTGTTTCAATGACTCCAGAGTATTCAAAAGTAGCAGAATGCAGATTTCACGTATTCCTAGTGCTTCTACTGGTTCATCTGATGTGAAAGTGCCAGTTACTACTTGGGATTGGGTTATTCAAGGCCTGGATGTTCATATTTGCATGCCATACCGGCTGCAATTGCGTGCCATTGATGATTCTATTGAGGATATGCTACGTGGTTTGAAGCTTATTACTGCTGCTAAAACATCTCTTATTTTTCCAATAAAGAAAGAAAGCTCAAAAGCCAAAAAGGCTAGTTCATCCAATGTTGGAAGTTTAAGGTTTTGCATACGTAAGTTAACTGCTGAAATTGAGGAGGAACCATTGCAGGGATGGCTTGATGAACACTATCAACTAATGAAAAATGAAGCCTCTGAACTAGCTGTTAGGTTAAAATTTCTTGATGATGTTATTTCTAAAGCGAGCCATATTCCACAAACTTCTGAAACAATTGATTCTACTCAAGAAAGGAAGACATACTATAATGGCATTGAAGTCGATGCACAAAATCCATCAGATACGCTCAAAATGCGAGAAGAGATATTTAGACAGTCATCTCGATCTTATTATCGTGCCTGTCAGAATTTATTGCCATCAGAAGGTTCTGGTGCCTGTAGTGAAGGGTTCCAGTCTGGTTTCAAACCTAGCACTGCCAGAACTTCTCTTCTTTCCATTTCGGCTACAGATTTGGATGTTTGCTTGACAAAAATTGACGGTGGAGTTACTGGAATGATTGAGGTTCTAAAGAAACTTGATCCTGTCTGTCTTCAAGATCACATACCATTCTCTCGGATCTATGGGAGAAATATACGCTTACATGCAGGCTCTCTTGCTATTCAGCTGAGAAATTACACATTTCCTCTATTTTCTGCAAGTTCTGGTAAATGTGAGGGTTGTCTTGTGCTGGCACAGCAGGTAATTGACTTTGTGGTTTTCTCTTATCACATGCTTACCATTATCATGGTTTTTATTACTCACTTTAGGTGTGCTAGTACAATGGGTTTTTTTTTTTCCCTTGGTGGATAGAGTGTGTGGGTGGGTCAAAGGAGGTTGAAGTTTCTGATCGACTTAATCTACTATATTAAAAGTTAGAATATTTCTAGGGATGAAATTTTTGGAGAAGTTGTCGACGATATGACAACTTCTCCAAAAATTTCAATCTTTTTTTTTTGATAAGAAACAATTTCATTGAACGTTTAAGAAAGTACAAAGTTTCTTTTTAACGTTTTTTTTTTTTAATAATAAACAAAGCTATTTCATTGATGTATGAAAGAGCCAAAAGGCAAGAACAAAAACCAATTACAAAAAGGCCTTCCAATTAGAGGCAATGATAGAGGGGGCATAATTACGAAAAGTTTTACAATTAGCACTCCAATTGGAGGCATTAAGAATACCAAGCTCCCAAATTTCCTTCCCAAGCTTTTCTTTATCCAAAAAGATTCGTCTATTGCGTTCCAACCCAATATTCCAAGCTATAGATCTCACCGCATTGTCCCAAAGGATCCTTTTTTTCCCTTTGAGCAAGGAGCCTCCCAAAAGAGTAATCATGTTAAGCTTAGGATCTTTGTTGAAGACCTACACCATATTAAACGTAGCTAAGAGAGATTCCCAAAGAGCTTTAGAGAAGCTGCATTTAAAGAGGAAGTGCTCTGTTGACTCTGAATCATTCTTGCATAGACAACTCTAAATCATTCTTGTTGAGGTCCTGGGTTCAAACCATGTTGGCCAGCTACCTAGGATATTATCCTACAATTGAACCGACGCCAAGTGTTGTAGGGTCATGAGGTTGTCTCGTGAGATTAGTCGTGGTGCGCGTAAGTTGCCCGGACACTCACGGTATAAAAAAAAATCTTGCACAAACAAAACCATTTGGGTTAAAGTTTCTTTTTAACGTTATCATCTTTTTGTTTCTTTTATAGATTTTATAGATTAAAAGCGTATGTTTTTTTTTGGGTATTTCTGAGTATCCAATCTAGCTTGTGCGTATCTTGACTAATCTCAGTGGAGAACCACACAATCTTACAATGCTTGGCGTCGGTAAACGTGTAGGATAATATCCTAGGTAGGTTGCCACATATGGTTTGAACCCATGACCTCGAGGCCATGCTTGGCGTCAGTGTTTTGACCATTAGGCCAACCCATGGTGGGTTATTAAAAGCGTAGGATATTGGAGTTTTTTTAAACTATTTTATCTACTCTCTAACTTCAGATTTAAAAATACTCACAATAGTTATGTTTTTTGGGATTCTTCGATCAAATTTTAGAATGTATAATCATTACGATATGATACCATAAAAGTATTTTGTGCAGAATAGTTTAGCTTTAACCGTGCTCCCTTGGAGGAACACCTTCCCTTGAATGGTTACATAAAAAAAATGTGTGATGCTAGGAATGGGCAAATTTGGTTCTAATGATAAATGGGTTATTTTCAAAATTGGCATTTTTAATTGTTATTTCAAATATAGCAAAAGTTTTCTGAATTTTTAGATATAGCACTTTCATTATATAATAAAAGAACTTTCTCATCAAAAAAATTATATAATAAAAGAACTTATATTTATAATGAAAGTTTCAAAATCATAAATACTACCAAAACTTGAAATTTTACTGAATTTTAATTTAAAATATCCCAATTAGAAACGTAAAAAACAATAATAATATTGATCATTCAACAATACGGAAAAAATTCATGAAAATGAATTCATTATTTTAATGAAAACAATTCATTAAAGTAATGAAAAAAAAGTGCTGTTTTTTTTAAAACAAGGCATAATAAAGTGCTATGGGTGGTAATTTTTCATGGTTAAATAGCTTACTGATAGGATATATGGGCTTTTATGATCATAACGTGCGTGTTTACAAACCCCCAAAATGTCAGCGCTACCTTTTTCTGCTGTATATATTTTTTTCAATCACTTGACCTTTTAAAATTCAATATTTGGCAGTCATGTGCTACTCTGCTTGTAAGATTCTTGAATTTGTGTCATGATCTGATTTTAACTATTTCCCTTTTCAACTAGGCTACATGTTTTCAACCTCAAATTTACCAAGATGTCTTTGTTGGGAAATGGAGAAAGGTGGAGATGCTTCGTTCTGCTAGTGGTACATCTCCTCCCATGAAAACATATTCAGACTTGCCCATTCATTTCCAGAAAGGAGAGTTATCTTTTGGAGTGGGATATGAACCCGCTTTTGCTGATATCAGTTATGCTTTCACTGTGGCCTTACGTCGGGCTAATCTTAGTATCAGGAACCCTGTTCCACAAATTCAGCCCCCAAAAAAGGAGCGGAGCTTACCATGGTGGGATGATGTAAGGAATTACATTCACGGAAATATCACCTTGAGCTTTTTGGAGACACGGTGGACTGTTCTTGCAACTACTGATCCTTATGAAAAGCTTGACAAACTTCAAGTTATATCTGGTGAAATGGAGATCCAGCAGTCAGATGGTCGTGTCTTTATTTCTTCCAAGGATTTTAAGATTTTGGCAAGCAGCTTGGAGAGTCTGGCTAATAGTCGTGGTCTAAAACTTCCTCATGGCATAGCTGGTCCATTACTTGAAGCACCAGTTTTCACCCTTGAAGTAACCATGGACTGGGAATGTGAGTCTGGAACTCCATTGAATCACTATCTACACGCTCTTCCCATTGAAGGAAAACCTCGTGAAAAAGTTTATGATCCATTTAGATCCACATCTCTGTCACTCCGGTGGAACTTCTCTCTCAGACCCCCTCTTCCTTTAGGTGAGAAACAATTGTTTGATAGTGCTGAGAAAACGATCCACAGTCACAATAGCTTGTCTAATTTTTCACCTAGATTGAGCTTTGGGGCTCATGATCTTGCCTGGATTATTAAGTTCTGGAATTTGAATTACATTCCTCCTCACAAACTCCGTTCTTTCTCAAGATGGCCTCGCTTTGGGGTTCCAAGGGTTGTAAGATCTGGTAACTTGTCCTTGGATAAAGTAATGACTGAGTTTATGTTCAGAATTGATGCTACTCCCGCGGAGATTAGACATGTTCCATTAGATGGTGATGATCCAGCAAAGGGGCTGTCTTTTAATATGACAAAGCTTAAATACGAACTTGGTTACAGTCGAGGCAAGCAAAAATATACATTTGAATGCAAGCGGGATACTCTTGATCTTGTGTATCAAGGACTTGACCTTCATATGCCTAAGGCTTTTCTGAATAGAGAAAATTGCAGTACTGTTGCAAAAGTAGTTCAAATGACTAGGAAAAATTCACAATCTGCTTCAATGGAAAAGGTCCCCGTTGAGAAAGGCAACAACTTGAGTGGCTCAACTGAAAAACATTTTGATGATGGATTTCTATTATCATCCGATTATTTTACAATTAGACGGCAGGCTCCAAAGGCTGACCCTGCTAGGCTATTAGCATGGCAAGAGGCTGGAAGAAGAAACCTTGAGATGACATATGTGAGGTCTGAGTTTGAAAATGGGAGCGAGAGTGATGACCATACTCGATCTGATCCAAGTGATGACGATGGATACAACGTGGTCATAGCTGATAACTGCCAACGTATTTTTGTTTATGCCCTCAAACTTTTGTGGACAATTGAGAACAGGGATGCTGTTTGGTCTTTTGTTGGTGGCCTATCCAAGGCATTTGAACCTCCAAAACCTTCCCCTTCCCGTCAATATGCACAGCGGAAACTTCTTGAGGAGAACCAAATACACGATAGAGCTCAAGTGCATGAAGATGATATCTCTAAACCCCCTAACCACGATAGTACAGTAGCCTCATCTACATCACAGTCAGAGAATTTGGAACTACAGCCAGTTTCACTCCATTGTGTTAAAACAGAGAACTTATCATCTGCAGTTAAACCAGAAAACTCTTCATCTCCTGCACCTGGTACATCTTAAGCGTTTATTTATTACTTTGTTTAGGGATGCAAGTTCATTTATAGCAGAATAAAATGGCATTATAAGATGATAAGGATCTACTTCAATAGATTGTGATGAATCTTACTGTGATCGAAGCATATGTCTGGGTTATATATAGCCACCATTACTATAGAAAAGCATTTCATGAGTTATTAGTTGTATAAACATTTTGTTGGCTACGAGACAATCACTTTTCTTTTTTAATGCCAGCGAAAATTGGAAAGGTAAATGACTCAGAGGAGGAAGGGACTCGGCATTTCATGGTGAATGTTATTGAGCCACAATTCAATCTTCACTCAGAAGAAGCTAATGTAAGATAAAATAAGTACTTTCAGACTCAATTCTAACTTTACTATGAGGATTGTCATTCATATTGTTTTATCATGAATGATTGTTAATTTATCAATGAAAAGTTTTGAGTTTATTATAAAAAAAAATCATGAATGATTGTTAACTCATGCAGTCAATGTTATTTCCAGAATAAGAATGTTTTGGTTCTGTTTTCCCTATTTTTTTGTAGCAAGTTTCCGGTGACTGATGCTTTTTCTATAGATAACCCTTGATAACAATTGTTGTATTGTTTTTCATATGCATGTGTGTGATTTGTTGTAGATCTCTGAATAATCCTTTTATCATATAATAACAAATGTATTGGTTTAATGATATGGATAATTTTTCCAATTGGAGCGCCTTTCCGTAATCTCTTTGGCTGGGTTGTTTCTCCGCCCCCTTTTGTACTTTTCACTTATCAATGAAAAGTTTTGTTTCCAATAAAAAAATTATGGATATTGTTAAAAGAAGTTGATCTTCATTGATTGATTTGTTTTTAGTAAGAGGCTTAGAGTGGAAAGGTAGTTCAAGGACTAACCGTCCTTGTATTGAGATAGTATCAAATTCGAATTGCTTTATCATATAGTTTCAAGATTCTTAATTTACAAACAATTTGAGAGACGGTTATTGAACTTCTTTAATGTGCCTGTTATTTTTCTTAGTAAGAAAATTGCGTGATTGTAAACTTTCTGAAATTAGATTGAAATTTCAGTTCTTTTATCTCTTTGAATTGAATTTTGCCTAAAAGATGGGATAAGAAACTTTTCTTGCAAAGGAATGGAGAAAAAAATAACACTTTCCGTGCAAGCTTTCCTTCCTCATTTTTTTTCTTCGTCATCTGGATTAAATCTCAACATGTAACATTCAAATTCTGGTTGTCTTTTTTTTTTGACATGCAAAGATTTTCCATTGATGATTCAGATTATTATTGTTGCTTAAACAGGGTAGGTTTTTGCTTGCTGCTGTTAGTGGTCGTGTTTTAGCACGATCATTTAATTCAGTCCTCCAGGTTGGCTTTGAGATGATTGAGCAAGCTCTTGGCACTGGAAATGTGCAAATTCCTGAGTGTGAACCTGAAATGACGTGGAAAAGAATGGAGTTCTCTGTGATGTTGGAACATGTGCAAGCTCATGTTGCACCAACTGATGTTGATCCAGGGGCTGGGTTGCAGTGGCTTCCGAAAATTCTAAGGAGTTCTCCTAAAGTAAAACGAACTGGAGCTTTGCTTGAGAGAGTGTTTATGCCCTGTGACATGTACTTTCGATACACAAGGCATAAAGGCGGAACTCCAGAATTGAAGGTTTCTGCTTTTTCTTCTAGACTGCAGTTATTAATTTGATTGCATCTCAGGCATAATGAGAAGAATGGTGTTAGTACATGTGTAGAAGAGCACTCTTTTCTGTAGATGCATGTACATCTATATCACAGATGCATGCAACACCTGTGCATTCAAGTTCTGTAAATAGTATACAAAAAAAAGAATTTGTCTCAAATAGCATAAATCTGCATACTTAAATGTCAAAACGTTTTTAAAATTACTCAAATAGCATAATTATAATTCATTAAATTATTAAACTATAGTTTAATAAATTATTGAATTATAATTATGCTACTTTAGTAATTTTTGAAAAGTTCTAACATTTCAATAATTAGTATTAAAAAATATGCCTTTTCAGTAATTGCCCCTAAAAAAAACTCTTCCCCCATCATTTAAAATAACCAAAAACAAATATGGAGAGATGAAAAAAACATGATATCATGTGTTCTATGATATCAGTCCTTGTATAAATAAGCAGTTGTTAGTACCATTCTGAGATTAATTGGTAGTGGAGAACTTGACTAATATGACGTCAAAAGGTAATGATAATTAGTTTTTTTCTTCGTACTTCTATTTCTTGATGGGTTAGTTTTAGTTGTTTGATTAGGCTATAATCCCAGCCTCAAAATGGGATATTCTATCTTGCAATATAGCCGATTAGATGAATATGTTCCAATTTTGGGTAACCATCTGGTAGCAGAGTAAGTCTACACCTGAGGACCATGGCAAGTGACATGGGAATTCTTCATTGCAAAGTGAATGCTATATGCATGAGCTTCAGACAATTGTGCTCATTTTACAACGAGTATATCCCAATCCAACAAGCAACATTGGAAAATTAGCCATATGGATTAGTTAGGGCAATGGTGGGGTGGATGGTAGGTTACACTGAACTTAAAGAATCTGTTTGACCAACTGATATGACAAGCATCAATTCTACAGTCCTCACCACATCGTCTATTCATCCAATGCCCTCAGATTGAATGGGACAAGTGATTTGAGTAGTTGAAACATGGTTAAAGATAACTCAATCTCTGCCTCTCAAGTACACTAGTTCAAGTCTCCACCAACATGCTGGAGCTCATCTTCGAACTTCTTTTGTAATTACTCTCCCTCGCTTATTTCTTCCAACTCGAGAGGTTTTATGTAGCAGTTGGAAGCTTTACATACTTTTTTGGATGAATGAAATTGTTTCTTATTAAATAAAAAGTCTCCACCTACATTCTCTTGGCATGGATTTATTCATGCCTAGGCTCAAATTTAGATGGGATGTTCTGAGAGTTGACTAGATAGGGACAAAAACCAATGTCTCAGAAAAGTATAATATTTAGTTTGCTGAATGAATCACTCCAGAATCATGTGTGATAAATTTTCTTATTCTGTTTAATTAGCTTAATCGTGTAACTACTATTTTTTTTTTGTTGATGTAGGTGAAGCCATTAAAAGAACTCATATTCAATTCTCGTAATATAACAGCAACAATGACATCTCGTCAGTTTCAAGTTATGCTGGATGTGTTAACAAACCTCCTTTTTGCACGTCTTCCCAAGTATGTAGATGAATTCCTGTGCATATTGATATCAGTATTTCTGAAATCATGTTATGATATGATGAATGTGCTGTCATGTGTTTAGCTGGAATTACATCTATTCTGTATTCCTCCTCCAAAGAAAGAAAAAAATGTATTTATGTTTATGGCGTAGCCTATAATGCCTGATTACATATATAGGGCAATTACTTAAGTGACATTTTAATTCTGCCAATGTCTTCCATATTACTACAATTAAGTGACATTTATTAAAAAAAAAAAAATCTTTTGAGGACTTCTCATCCTCCAATTTGTATTATTTCCATTTGATCAATGAAAGTTTATCTTTCTATCAAAAAAAAAAAAATTAATAATCAAATACTCTTTAATATGATCTCAAAATTCTATTTTATTTCTTGTTTTCATGAAATTTCTATTTTCTTATTTAGTAAGATATCATTATACTAATAACAACATGGTTCATTTGGTTTGTAAGGATTAGGAGGGTCTTTGAGGGTATAAAGGATCATGGGAGGGAGAGTGCATGGAATCTTGTACACTTTAATTCCCCTACTTGGGCACATGCATCTAATTTTTTTGTGTTTTTCCTATACTATCACCACCAGTTGGAGGCATTTTTTATTAATGTTTTGTTGGTTCCTCTAGTCCTGGCTTGTGTTTTTATATGGCCATTTTCTACTTTCATTTGTCTTAATGAGAGTGGTTTGTCTTAGCTTAAAAACAAGTACAACATGGTTGCTTAGAATATGATTATTTTTCCGCTTGAAATATTTGTTTATGTTTTTTTTATTATTATTATTATGCTTTAGTATAGTTTTCTGAACCGCAAATTATTAAATAATTGAACTACATAAGATACAAAGTTATTTTTTTGTTTGATTCATTTCTTATACCTTCATGAGTTAGGCCTAAATGATTATTAATGCATGTAATTCAGGCCTCGAAAAAGTAGTCTTTCATTCCCTTCAGAAGATGATGAAGATGTTGAAGAGGAGGCAGATGAGGTTGTCCCTGATGGTGTTGAGGAAGTAGAACTTGCAAAAATCAACCTGGAAAGGAAAGAACGAGAGCAAAAGTTGCTTGTTAATGATATTAGAAAACTGTCTATTTATTGTGATGTAAATAGTGACCTATATCCAGAGAAAGATGGTGACCTGTGGATGATTTCAGGTGGAAAGACCTTGTTGGTGAGCATCACTTTCAAGTATCCTCATTATTGCGTTTTATGATTCTAACTCTGCACTATTTTTTTTCTTCTATAAAATCATAATATCGATGGAGTTAAAATCTACGGGCGACATCCCTGATTATTCTTTTATGGTGTGAACAAGAATGAGTGTCAAATTAATTATATATACACATTGAAAAATTGATCTTAAGTTTTCTTGCTTATGTTTTCATTTTCCAAAACCAACTTATTGGAAGATTTCGAAAAGACACCCGGCTACGTATCTCGATCCTCATATATGTGTGCTTTGATGAAAGGAAGGAGAAGATATTGACCATTTCTGTTTTTACTGCCCTTATAGTTATAAATGTATGGGGAAATTATAAAAGATTTTTAGTCTTTCAGGGGTGGGAGATTTTTTATTGAAGATTTAATTCTGCAGGTTCTCTGACCTAGCCTCAAAATAAAGACCAAAAACATTTTTTATTATGTTGTTTTCGTTATGTTTTTGGTTGTTAGAAATTTATGACAAATACGATGATTTTTTAGTAGACATTTGCTGTTAGATATTCCTTACAAACATTTTGTGGTACATGATTATACTCTGGTTTATGCTTTATTGTTTAGCTCTGTAGAAATATTATGAAAGTTCATCTTTCCAGGTGCAAGGTCTAAAGAGGGAGCTTGTGAATGCACAAAAAACTAGGAAGATGGCATCTGCATCATTAAGGATGGCTCTCCAAAAGGCTGCTCAAATACGATTAATGGAGAAGGAGAAGAACAAAAGTCCTTCATATGCTATGCGAATTTCTTTGCAAATAAGCAAGGTTGTTTGGAGCATGCTAGTTGATGGTAAATCTTTTGCTGAAGCTGAGTTAAATGACATGGTGAGTGTCTATCTTTGTGTAAATGATCTTTGAGCGAGCTTGTTTCTTAAAATCCTACTTCTAATTCTCGTTGATTACAACTGCCAAAAAGATTTTGTTGCTTAAAAAAAAGACAGAAAATGAAAGAAAGCAAAAACCAACAACTACTGGGATACTTCAGGAATAGTTTCTAGGTTTAGACGCTTCATAATCATGTATATAAGCATCTGCTACAAGCTCATTTGAGAGATTGGAGGACAGTGGTTGTTTGATGGCCCATTCTTTCTTTTTCTTTCTTTTTGGTTCTTTCAAATAAGAAATAGAAATATTTTTTATTAAATTGTTGTGAATTATTCCGAAAATAAAAGATAAGAAATAGCATGCTTGTTTGATAGATTTTTACAGACTAACCCTGGATAAGGTTTTATGTAAAAGATAGTTCCTTAGCAGTAAAAGATAATGTTTCAGTGAATTAGTATGAGATAAAGTTTTATGTAGATTGATGGTTTCCTTTTAATAGTATTTTTTTTAATGGAAAGATAAACTTTCATTAATCGAATGAATTATAATAAAGTACAAGTGCATCAAGTACTAGAAGTTCCACTAAAGAATACAATAAAAGGAAAAGGAAAAAAACAAAGAACTACAGAAGTTAGTTCCACTTTAAGTACATGGAATGAAAAGAAAGTCCAAACTCTAGTGAATTAATAAACTCAGCTTTTGGCATTAGTTGGGTGTTGGGTAGGCCGTAGGAGAAGCCGAGAAATGATGGAGGAGATGGTATTCAATCATCCATTTTGCGGGAAAGGAAAATGTTTATGGCAACTGGCAATCTGGTTTCTTTGCTATGATGTGGCATATTTGGTTAGAGAAAAACAAGAGGATATTCCATGGGGTGGAAGGGTCTTCGAAAAGTGTTTGGGATTTAACACATGTCAATAGTTCTTTTTGAGTATCTATTACAAAGTTTTTTCTACGTAATACCCCTTTTTTTTTTTTTGATAAGAAACATTTCATTGATAAATGAAAAGGAACAAACAAAAGGAAGCACCCCTGGATTACAAAAAATTACTCCAGTTAGGGGCTATAATCGAAGGAGAATAATTACAAAAAGCCTTGTGATTGGCGGACCATAACGAAGTGAATCTAACAACTTTATCCCACAAAAAGTGTCCCTCCAAGGAGACATTGTTGAAAATCCGGTTGTTCCTTTCCCACCATGTCATCCAAATAAGAGCGCGAATAGCATTGCACCAAATAACATGCTTGTAATTAGGTGGTGGTGGTGTTTGTATTTTGTTTCTTTTGTTTTCTTTCATTATCTTATGAAATGGGTTTATGAGCCATCCTTTAAAAAAAATTAACTTTGTTATCAGGTTTGTTTTGGATACTAATTGTTTAATTATTAATCTACAATGATGATAGTATTTGTTGATTAATATTGAAATTGTTACATTGTTATGATCTGTTACTGCAGATATATGATTTTGACCGTGATTACAAAGATGTCGGCATTGCTCAGTTCACTACAAAATATTTTGTAGTGCGAAACTGCCTGCCTAATGCTAAATCCGACATGCTTTTATCTGCTTGGAATCCTCCCCCAGAATGGGGAAAGTACGCTCTCTCTCCCCCTCGGATTTAATTATATGGGTGCTTAAAACCTTTTTTAAAACAAAACATAAGGGTATGATTTGCGGTTATCACATTTTTAATTATCCACGTTTGTTTTTTAAATCCTCGTATACGTGCTCTTGGAGGTCCTCCTTTTCTAATCATTGCTTAGTCAGATAGATTAGCCTTTCTTTATGCTACTAGTTCCTGCTATAGAGTCGTTCTTGTATGGTTATTGATGGTCTCTCTCTCTGGTTGAAGATAAGGCTGCTGCACTGGCTATGAGAAAGGAGTTTTTCTGCTTCTTTTACTCATAAATAATTTCGTACCAACAACATGAAATTTTGATGACGCTGCTTCTCCTCTCTTTCTCAATTCCACTATTTAATCCAGGCTACACATTCTTTGTCCTTTTCTGCTCAGGCTCAGTCTATATTTCATTCTCCGCTATTCTTCTCCTTCTTTTGTAATCTTCTCTTCATCCTCTTTGTCTTTACATTTCTTCTCTTCTTCAGCAATTTCTTTCCTCTCAAAATTCAGATTAAATTTCTAATTACAACTCCTCCATCTTGCCTTTCTGATCTGACCTCCCTCCCCCCAAAAAACAAAAAAATCCTGTGAATTTGGACCCAACTTGTAAGAAAATGCACACAAATTTGATTCCACAAGTGGCTAGAAAATGATTCCATTGTGTTTCATCGTTAATGGGTGCTAGATAATCTGCAAAAGTTGAGTTTAGGTTAAAAAAAATTCTATTAGTTTCTTTTTCTTTTCATTCTCCTCGACACGCTTCTTCTAGTTCTTATATAATCATTTATTTAATTAGAAACCAAGCACATTTTTAGATACTAGAATTTTTTCAAAAGTTTTCCGAGTCTTTAAAATTCATTTTTGAATCGCGAACCAAATGGACCTAATTATCAATTTTGTTTTTTATTTGGATACTTGGAAGTGGTATAATGTCCCTTCCAAGATTAGCTTCCTGTTTCCCTCCCTAATTTAGGTTGTAATTGTTTTCATATAAATTCTTCATAAAGTTACAACATTTATTTTATTGGTTGCAGAAAAGTCATGCTTCGAGTGGATGCAAAGCAGGGGGCTCCAAGGGATGGAAATTCACTCCTTGAACTGTTCCAGGTAATAGAAGTGCCTTTGTTTTCTTTTAAATTGGACTCATGTCTACATTTAGATGACCATATACCGAGGTAGGAAGTTAAAAAAAGAAATTGGTTTTAATCATGTGTATAGGGCGTGTTCTATTAAATAGCAATAGGACTTCAATTTTGGATGCTTCATGATACTATACTATCTAGTAGGGTCCTTTGAGTTTGTTTATTACCTGTACGCCGATAATTAAAAATGAGGAAAGGGATATTTTTCTATTTGGTTTTAGAAGAAATGATCAGATAGGTGTTTCATATATGTTCCATGCTATGTAGAAGTCCTATAATGAATTATGGTTCCATGGGGTATGTGAATGCGTAACACTGGCAGTAATGGAAGATCGTCTCTTTATTTTGTCTTGTTATTTTTTTACCACCGTTTAATAGTATCATATACTTTATGGTGTTTGGTTTTTTTATCTTTATCTTTATCTTGAATTTCATCTATAAAAGGAAATACATAAACGCACCCTGAGAGTAAGTGGCTGCAACGTTTTCTTCAATTTGAAATTTTTTGAGACAGTACATGTTTACATCGTTTTTTGAGAAAATATTAAAATACTAGATATTGTTTCTCCATTCGCTAGTTTTTACAGAAAATGATTTCTTTTTTGTAATAATTATTCTTTTCTTTTTATGATGCTTCATCTTCTCATTTCCTTGTAGTAATCTCTACTAAAAAGTGTGTTGAAGCGGAGTTAGTTACATGATTGTTTGCTTACCAAAGTATTCTTTGCTCTTATAGGTAGAAATTTATCCCCTTAAAATTCACTTGACGGAGACAATGTATCGAATGATGTGGGACTACTTTTTTCCAGAAGAAGAACAAGATTCACAGAGACGGCAGGTGAGTTCGGAGCTTTGTTTCTATGAAGCTAATTCTTCAATGGAAGTACATCATATACTTTGCTTGTTCCAAATATGGTTAAATTTTGTGCTGCAGGAAGCTTGGAAGATCTCGACAGCTGCAGGTGCAAAGCGTGTGAAGAAAGGTTCTTCAGTTCATGAAGTTTCCACTTCTAACATTCAGCCAACAAGAGAGTCTGAGATGCTTTCCAAATCAGGTTTTCCAGTTAGTGGTCAAGCATCCGTCAACGCAGAAGGTTCTCAAGTGAGTTTTTTAAAGCTAACCTTGGCTCTTTGTCCATTATTTTACATTAAAATAATTAATAAAGAAGAAAGATGAGGTTATGTGTAATTTCCACTTAGTAAAAAGATTGGATTGCTGGAGTATAAGGTCAATGGTTCCTTCTTTTTAGGAGGGATTACAAGTGGTAAAAATTATGTGTAAGATCAATCATCAATTTTTCATAAATTAACTGAAACCTTCATGCAGGCATCAAAATCGCAGAACCTGAAATCAAATGCTGTTGGTGGCGGTTCAGGCCCTGAGTTAAGAAGAACATCTTCATTTGATAGGACATGGGAAGAGACTGTGGCCGAATCGGTTGCTAATGAACTTGTCTTACAGAGCATTTCCTCGGGTTCTATTGAGCAACAAGATGAATCAGGTAAGAATAAATTGAAAGACCCCAAAGCTATTAAATCCGGTCGCTCATCCCATGAAGAGAAAAAGGTAACAAAGTCCCATGAAGAAAAAAGGTCCAGGCCTCGAAAGATGATGGAGTTCCACAATATCAAAATTAGTCAGGTTAGTTTAGTTTGAAGTCTGTTGTAGGAATCAATTGTTGATACAGCAATTTTTAAGTTCCTTGGTAAATCACTCTACAAACGTCTGTAACAGGTTGAGCTATTGGTTACTTACGAGGGATCAAGATTTGTCGTGAATGATCTTAAGTTGCTGATGGATACATTTCACCGTGTAGAGTTCACTGGGACTTGGCGTAGGCTATTTTCTCGAGTTAAAAAGCATATCATCTGGGGAGTTCTAAAGTCTGTTACAGGAATGCAGGTGAAATTTCCGCCCTGATCTTCCTTCTCTATTGTAACACTAATATTCACATCTAATGCTTGAATTGACCCAATGCATTACAAGTTATAATGAAAACCTCAGAAAAAGCTCTATTTAGTAAACTTGCTCGTCTTATAATTTAAGTTTCCTGAATATTAAGAACGGCTATGTACAATTAATCTCACTCACCACATACTTGTGCAGGGTAAGAAGTTTAAAGACAAATCACATAATCAAAGAGAACCCAGTAGTGCTGGTGTTCCTGACAGCGACTTCAATTTGAGTGACAATGAAGGGGGTTCAACAGGGAAATCCGATCAACATCCAATATCCTGGCTTAAGCGGCCAAGTGATGGAGCGGGTGATGGATTTGTTACTTCCATCAGGGGTCTTTTTAATACTCAGCGTCGTAAGGCCAAAGCATTAATCTTGCGCACGATGAGGGGTGAAGCCGAGAATGATTTCCAAGGTGACTGGAGCGAAAGTGATGTTGAATTCTCTCCTTTCGCTAGGCAGCTCACTATAACAAAAGCAAAGAGACTTATTAGACGGCATACTAAAAAGTTCCGTTCTAGACAGAAAGGTATGTGGACTTCTCAACTGTTTTTCATCATCAGATATTTTTCTGTCAATATTTACAACGAAACCACACAGGTGATTTAGCTACGAGCAACAAAATTGAGGATTGTGGAATTTTTTTTAGCATAACCTGTGAATATTTTACACAATAAATAGATGATAAAATCGCTTGGCATGATCTTTACGTGCTACTGACAACCTAATGTAACAGGTTCATCATCTCAAAATAGAGAATCCATGCCCTCATCGCCAAGGGAAACGACTCCGTATGAAAGTGATTCTTCTAGTGGGTCGTCACCATATGAAGATTTTCATGATGAACAGACACATTTGCAGCAGCAGATCAGTGGGGGTTTTAATGAAGCTTGATTTCCCTGATGGACTAAACTTGCACAAGGATGAGATCCATGCGCATCTCTCTAACTTTTGACCAGCCACCAAGACTTTAGAAGCAAGACTATAATACGCCTTTCATGGCGAAATCAAATATATGCCTCCGCAATGATCGACTGGGCAAAAGACAACCACAATGGTCCTTGAAGGATGAAGCAACCTCCTACCTTTTTGTTTATAGGAATGAATACACGTGCTCATAAATTTGTGAGCCATTGGAAATCCAATTTTGTAAGTACATATATATATTTATGGTATATAATAATAATGATATAGCCTGATGCTCAAAGAAATGTTTTGGTATGAAGCTTATGCTTCGTTTTCTTCAACTCTTTCATCTAAATTTTCTTTTCAATTGTCAAAATCTAGATGTCAAAATTAACTCTAGTTTATTCTTTCTACTTGTTTAAATCATCTCTAAGATAAAATTTTAGATATTAAAAAGAACAGAGGAAAATTTATTAGATATATACCTTAAAGACATAATTTTGATATTTAGAATTAAAAAATGGTTTCTTGTAAAAATTATTTCCAATTTTTCACAACATTAATAAAATTATTGTTCTTATCGATTATGACTTACAAAATATATATTAAGTATAATTTTCAAAGATAGTTATGAGTATTTTATAAAATAACACATTTTTCAAATTAAAATTTAAGTCGACGAGTAAGAAAAAAACTTACCAAATATTTTACTGTTTTTTTTTAATTAAAAATAGAGAATATGAAAAAGAAAATTCAATTATATTTTTTATTTACTTGGCTTGAATTTGAAAGGAATTAAGAGTTAATATCTACATCATTAAATCGTTTATTCTAATTGTCAGAGTTATTTTATTTTTATGGAGTTTTGTTTATTAGAAAATTAAGAAAGAAAAACTAAAGACAGTTTTCACGAAGGGAGATTTTTTTAAGAACCATAAAAATTCACTTAGGATCATGAACATGAATCAAACAAAATTCAATGCTGTACGATTTTTTCTTTTTTTAAATGATGAGAAAGTTGTCACTGCCGAGGGAAGAATCAAAATTTTATTAACACATAAAATCCCACTCCAAGATTAAGAGTGAATCGAATTGTTTTCGGGTTTGGGGATGGGAAATACATCCCCGCCCCGCCCCTGAACCTGCTTTTTAAATATTTTTATATAATTTTTTTCTTTTTTTTTATCTATTAATAAAGGTATAGAATATTGTTATGAAATTATTATTTATTTTTTTGGGACAATTACTGAAATAGCATATTTTTACATACTAATTACTGAAATGTTAGAACTTTTCAAAAATTACTCAAATAGCATAATTATAATTCAATAATTTATTGAACTAAAAAAATTAAATTTTTTAACAAATTCATTGAAAATAATTAAAAAAAATGATCAAATAGTTCAATAAATTCTTGAACTTGAACTTAAATAATTTATTGAACTATAATTATGTTATTTGAGTAATTTTTAAAAAGTTGAAACATTTTAATAATTAGTATGCAGATTTATGCTATTTGAGATAAATTCTTTATTTTTTTTATAATAAACAAATAATTTCATTGATGAATGAAAAGATGTGCAAAAGGTCACCCAAAGATTACAGAAAAACTCCTCCAATTGGGGGCAATCAAAAAGGGAGGATAATTACAAAAAGACTTGGCCGTAGCTGACCATATAGAAACATGTCTAACCAACAAATCCCATAGCTCATAAACAGTATAGCAATCCTCTTGAAAAGTTCTCTTATTCTTTTCCCACCAAACCAGCCAAATAAGGGCTCTAATAGAATTCCTCCAAAGAACCAGAGCTTTGTCATTGAGGACTACCCCACAAAGCAAACCTTGGAGAATAGCCTGAAGGGATTAATGGAAAGGATCCTGAAAAGGGAAGAACTCAAACATCTTCTTCCAAATCTCAACAATGAAAGGGCAAGACCATAAAACATGGAGAGGATTCTCAGAGCTAGAGGAACACATGATGCATCTATTGGGAGACAAATGCATACCGGAAAACCTCCTCTGAACTTTATCCATAGTATTCAAACCTCCCGGAAAAAATAGTCCATATGGGAACCTTAACATTCTTCGGGTAACCGTCTTTCCAAATGGCATGAGAAACATCCTCAAGAAGAGAAGGGGCATAGTGAAAGAGAGGAAATTTTTTTTGCAAGACAATTGATTACCTCCCTTTCCTTTCCATATTCTCAGATCTTGGACAGAGCTTGGACGACAGTTGCTGCGACAGTTGCTGACAGCAAACAAGAGAGAAGATAACTCAACGATCTCCTCATCCTTCAAGTTCTTTCTGAAAGTGATATTCTGAGAGCTACAAGCAAGATCTCATAAATCAGAAACAGTAGCCGAGGGGAGGAAGCAATTCTGAACAAAGAGGGAAAAAGCTCAACCAAAGGTCTATCAAACGAGGACTAAGTGTCTCTCCAAAAACTAATAGTTGTGCCAGACCCAAATTGAATAGAGGAGAGAGAAGAAAACGTATCACTACCCGTAGCAATAGCTTTCCAAGGGTACAAGAAGAACAATAGCAATTAGATTTGAAGCTCCACCCAGTTTCAGGCAACCCGTGGATGAGTTTGACAACCTCCATCCAAAGCGAATCATGCTCCAAAGAGAATCTCCAAAGCCATTTAAACAAATAAATTATAAAAAGTTAAGTATTATGTTTACTTTTGTCTTAAAATGTAAGTTTTAAACATAAAATTGACTTTTTAATTTCATTTTGTAAATAAAACTAAAAAATTTAAACGGAGAATTTGCCCCGCGAGTAATCTGATCCTCGAACGGGAGCTCGCCCCTGATTCTCCAAATTGGGGATAGGGGCAATATGGAGATTAAAAATCCCTACGAGTTAGGGGACGAGGAGTGCATCCTCGACCCCGTCCCGCCCCCTCCTCGTTTTTGTCTTTAACAAATTAGAGACTCGTGTTCAGTGTTTTGAAAAGCGCGTCTAGGCGAATGACGCAGAGTCAGGGCTTCTTTTCATGCGAGCAAGGCACTGCAGTCGAGGCACAAGCCAAGGCGTCAGGCGCATGCTTTTTGCGTTTCTCAAGGAGCACACTTCACTGAAAAGCGTGCCCCTCTCTGACTTTACTTTTTTTTTTTTTGTGGTAATTGACTTTTTTTAGCAGTTTAATGGTGGAAATGACTTGATATGTCTTTATTTAAAAGTAATATCTAAGAAAAAGTTCTCAAATCTCTAATTATCTATTGTTTTGTTATTGATTTCACTATAAATTTCATATATATAGTATATCTTTCTTAATTTTATATTATACGCTTCATAAAAAAAAAGCACTCACTTCTTTTTGCGCTTTGTCCTTAAGCCCCTGGGAGACTTCATCGCTTAAGTGACACTCCTTCTGTTTATTCTTTCATTCGTCACTTCGTACAAGTTAATTAAAAATAATCGAATTTTAAAAAAAAAAAAACAGTTTTTATTATGATATTGTAGAACACATGACAAAATAGATTTCGCACGTGTTCCAAATTTGTTAAAACTAAATAATAGAAGGGTGTGATTTGCAATTTGCAAACCACATGTATGTGATATACAGGTAAGGCAAACCACACAAGTGTGATTTGCAATTATCCCAACAATTTTAATAGTCTTTTATCAACTCACAATAATAGTCAATTTGAGTATAACTCAACTGGTTAAGCATTTTCCTTCTTATGAAGTCGAGGATAAATCTCTCCTCTCCCAATTGATGTAATCTTAAAAACACAGTAGTACCAATAGATTTCCAAGGACATATGTCACAAACTTTTGGTCTTGTATAAGAGAAAACCAACCACCATACTTAATACCATATTGATTGGTAACAAACAACGAAGTACCATAAATTTTCATGAGTGAACCCCGACACCCATTTTGTAGTCAAGGCCGAATTTCTCTTCCAGAGATTAACCAATCCAAGCCCTCAATCCTCCTGGCCAAGGGAAACACCTTCAACCAAAAGATATCCTCGTTCCTTTGGCTTCCCCACCCGAGATCCTGAGGGAGAAAACAATTTAGAATGTAGGATACAACTGACAGGGCAAGGATTAAATGGCCTCCGCTTACAAAGTTCATATTTTTCCATCTGCCAGCTTACCTTACCTTCCCCCTTTTCTAAAAACGAGTTCCAAAAATCAATTCAAAGAATTATCAACGAGGTGTGCGCCTGATAGATCAAAGACCACTCTCCCTCATTCCAGTGAAGCCTCACTCCCCAATTCAACACTTCCTAGTTTTCTATATCAATCCCTACGATTACAATCCTACTCACATATATCTTCCGACTAGAGGCATACTCGAAGGCGATTAAAACAACGTGAACTTTGTCCAGATTCTTCTTACAATGAGAATAGAAGGATAGTGTCATTTGTGAATTGGAGAGTGTTAATCCTCAAACTGACCTTTGTCAATCTATAAACACCATCAGCTAAACTCACATTCATATCTTTGTCTAGAGTTCTGCATACAACTCCTCAACAATTAAAAAAAAAAAAGAACGACTCCGTCTTAATTCTCAAGAAGCTAATTGTCAAATGAAAATATAAAACCTGGTTTTATAATGCAACTCAAAGTCCATTGCTTCCAGTTTTCTCTAAACTATTTCCACCTAAGAACTTCCTTTAGAAGACCAAATCAATTTATATTATCTACTTTCCACCCATGAATTTTTCTCAATGTATAGCCTTTCACCACCCATTAGCCACAAGAATGGAGTTCACCATGAGCCAGTATTAACAGGCAAATTGGTACTAGTAGATTTGTGGTAAAAAGCACCTTTTTTTATCCATTCAGAAAATACCTTTGTTTGTAGGCACTGTTAATGAGACAATTAAGAACAAAATATTTCTCAACAACAATAGCAAGCTCAAGTAACATAACATCAGACGCCTTTTGGGATCGACGTTTTTAAGACAATATAAAGAGTTCCTTCATGATACCAAATACAATACCATATCAAAAAAAATCTCCGAATCAGCTAACTCAATATCAATGCTAGAAGTAATTGATAAAATCAGTTTGTTTAAGTTGCATGCTCGAGAAAAGATTCAAATCTTTCTTTCCTCATTCTATAATTTGAAACCGATTTCCTTTCAATTCAAGATTATTAACACTTACACAAAGATTAGTCAACTTATTCCTTTGTTTCATTCACAGCAGGAAGAAAGTGAAGACATGTAAACATGAAAGAAACAGAAATGTTCAAGCAATCAATGTTGAAACAAAACCTAGGGTTTAATGGAACTGCAAGGAAAATCAGAATCGAAAAAAAAAACAAAATCTCAGAGAAAAATCGAGAGAGAGAGGCCATACCTGTTTGGTACAGGTTCGAGAATTGAGAAAGTTGACAGAAAGATAGCTAAGAATATAGAATTCGAGATCGTCAATGGACGATAATGGCGGTGCTTCCAGAATGGTGTGGAAGCTTTCATATGTGGTGTAAAATCTTGAAATGGAAGAGAGAACGAGAGAGTCTTAGACTGAGGCAGAGAAATATCTTCAAAGAAAGACGCATGGACTTCCTCTCCATAATTTTTTTTTAGAGGGATTAAATCTTCATTTTGTCGACACTGAGAAATTTAAATATTTTATTTTAGTTTCTAAATTTTAGATAAAAAATATATATATCTATCATTAATTTTTTAAGTCAATTTATAAAAGTTTGTTCTAAACTTGACATAACTAATTATCGATTTTAAATTTATATAAAATAGAACCGATCAATTCGTTGATCAGTTTTTTTTCACTTTTACCATATAGCCTTGAAAAGATGTAACAAACTTCAAACATTTATGCATATAGATATGTACACATCTAATAATAAACAAAAAATACACAATTATTTTTCTGTTCAATTATGTTTTTATAAAATTAAAAGACTTAAATGTTTGCATGTAAAGTAAGGGATTAGAACAAAATATTTGAATATTAAAGATTTAAATAAATAAAAACATTAAAAGAAATTGAGATCAAAATAGAATAAACATAATTGTTCATTATGTACCTAAAAAAGAATCAAAACTATAAACTATTTAGAAAATAAAATGGTTGGTAATTTAATTGAATTCTATCATTATTCTTATGATGTGACAATGAGTTGGAAATTCTTTTTCAAAGGAAAAATATTTTAGAAAAAAAAATGTTTGAGTAACACATTAATTAAATTAGATTTTTTCAAACTATGCCTGAAAATTAATTTTTTTGAAATAATGTTTTTTTAAAATAAATACATACAAAATAATTGTAGATTAAATCATGTTTTTAACCTTATACATATCATGTATTTTTAAAATCTTTATCAACTACAAGAGACTCTTTCTTCTTTAATTATTTCTAGTATGAACTTTTTTGTTTACAAGGGATACAATTTAATATGAGAATACCTTTCTTAATTTCAATATTTTGATTAAATCTAACAAATAGTCTCTCTTACTGTTGATGAATAGTGTTAATGTTGTGAAAAAAATTACCAACTCATTAACTTTAAAATATATTTAGTTTTACCATTCATAAAATGAAATTGTTTAAAGTATTGATCCTACACAAGTGGGAAATTCATTAACTAAAATAAATTGTAACCTAATTTCTATTAATGAAGTTACAAAGAGTACAAGAAACCGCTCAACCAAGAAGGGTTTGTGCCGGTCGAAGTCACAGCTCTATCTTTCTCGGAGGAAGAACTGCAAGGAAGATAATCTTTTATGATAACAAGAAATTATTGTCTCATTCTTTTAAAAGATGATTTCCAATATATGGAATAAAAGAAATCTTTAAAAAAAAAAACTTGGTATTTAACTTTTGAATTACAGTCAGATTTTACGGCTACAGTAAATTTAAAATTACTTGAATAAAACACCTTAAGTGCCAGTTTGGGATAGCTTTTCAAGGTGTTTAAAAGTGTTTTTTAAACATTTTCAAAAGTTATCTGAAACGGGCTAATTCTCGCATGAATATAACTATTTTTACTTGCATAAAATATACAACTTTTAGATTTCTGATGGCAATCTTTGAAATTTCGCCTACGACACATTTCAATCTTTTTATTAAGCTAAATCAAATTCCATTTCCATCCATCTTCTCCATAGAAGATTAGGGAAAGAGTGGGTAGAATTGGAAGGAGGATCCTTCAAATTCCTTACACAATAAAGAAAAAGAGATTTTTTTTTTTCATTTGACAAGATATTATTAAAAGAGGAATTTCTTCTTCCTCCCTTTGAGGAGGAGATCTCTTTTATTTATCTGTTTTTTTTTTCAATAACACAAACTATCTCACTACATCCATCCATACGTTTTAGTTTATCAAAAGATGTGAATACGACACGTTTGGTTTGATAAGAGAAATTTTGTAACTTCTCTACCAGATTTTCAATTTTCATAAATATACATATAGAACAGTGCAAATTTTTTCAATATTCAATAATCTCATTCCTGAACGTAGTATTCTCACTCCCACTCACCAGTTAAAAAAAAAAACTGACCTTGATTTTATAGGTCCTGAAGGGGGAAGATACAATTTTATTCTATTGCATTGTATAAAAGCTTGTCATTGAGAAGCGGAATAAAGGTTGATCTTAAGACATACACCATCAACCATTTGATCCTTTCATCATTATGAAGATAAATAATGGAAGCACACTTCCAATAAAATTGAATCAATAGTAGCTCTACCGAATGAATCACATAATACATTGACGGAAGCACTCGCGCGCATCCCCTAACAACTAGTACAGTGATACACAAACAGATTCTAGCAGCAATATCAACATCAACAATCATTAGATGATCTAACGTCAGCTGAAAGTAGCGTGCAATCCTCCGGCCACAAGACCACCACTGCACTTGAACCTTATACCTTATGTCATGGACGTTTCGAAATTATACAAGTCCTAACTGCCACTCCAGTGTTGATAAATAACTTTGACATCTAGGATTTATCAGGGCACAAGATATTATTAACAGCCCAATTATTATTCAAATCTCCGTAAACCATTACGTAAGCAAACGATTACCTTTTAATCAAAGTTAGTGGGGATGTCTATATCGGTATCTGAAGGATTAGCAAGTTCAACTAAAGGTTCCTGCAAATAAACACTAGTGTGAGTATTTGAATATCAACCCAAAAGGATTGAACATAATATTAGGATGCGAAGTGAATCGAATAACATTTAGTGGATATTGATATCGTAAAGGATGAAAGTTTTACCAAGATTTCTCTATAAACTCACTTATCAGGGCAATGAAGGTCCTTCCCCTATCTCATCTATAAGACACCACATACAAAAAATTGTGGTTGCCAAATTGGCTCAGCTATCAGATCGCGTGTCCTCTTATTTTCTAACAAGTTGAATTTGAGTTTCTTATGATTCGATTTTTGGTCCATTTCTGCTATTGTATTCCATGGTCATTGACTTTGAGGAAAACAAAAACTTATAATCTATTAGATATCCAGATCGGTAAGTTATGTAGGTTAGTTACTCTGATTAGTGGAGAGTAACTAGTATGTTGGAACGGTAGATAGTTGGTTAGTGTGGGGTTGGAGTGTTATAACTAGAGGGTGTTATGGAACTTGAAAAGACTAAGGAGGTTTTAAGAATAGTTCTGGGAGAAACGTAAGCCTCTCGAAAGTTGAGAAAATTCATGTTACCCACCTCTCAACATTAATGCAATTTTTTTTTGCACAAGTATGAAGAATGGTCATGGGATGGGACATTAATACAAATTAGCATTTTTTCTCTAGCCCTTTTAGCAGGAATTGTTGGTTGCCACTTATTTTCTCTTTCAACCTCAGCTGGGTGTAGGATCACGGCGTTTAGGCTTAATTTGGAACAACTACTCACCAGTCACCTTCTCCACGGGAGGGATACAATCCTTTGTATCAATGTGGTGAAGGCCATTTCTTGGGTAATTTAGTTGGAAAGAAATGATAGAATCTACAATGATAAGGAAAGATCTTGGGTTGAGGTTTTTAAATTAGCCCTAGATTCCATTGTTCCACTTGGGGTTCTCTTTCAAAAGACTTTTGTAATTAACTATAATTAGGGTGCTTTATTGTATACTCCAACCCAGGGATCCTAAAATCTGTAACTTTGATGTATCTTCTCATTTTCCATCAATTAAAAGTGTTTACGTCTCATAAAAATACAAATTAACATATCAGGATATTAACATAATTGTCAATATCAATTTCTTGTTTATCATAATCTTGAGCAGAAAAGAACACCTCTTTCTCTTCCCCATCTTTATGTATAATCACCTTTTTTTACTGTACTGCAGCTAGTACCTTTGATTTAAGATTCTCAAGGATTTGGATTTTAGTGTATTTCCAACTATGCTTCATTACTTAAAATTGTTTAGATCAGTGGCTTCTAAGAGGAGAATGGAGCTATGACTGCTATGATATCAACAGGTTTCTGCAAGGGTTTGAAGACCTTACCAAGTGTGGACTAGGCTAAAGAATTCAGCTTCTTTTCAGGCTATTATTTTGAACAGACCACAAAACAATTTCTTTATCGTAAATGAATGGTTTAATCTGGCGTGTAGAACAGAAAAGATTTCCGCTTAAATAAAGTAAAAAGGTGAAAGCATTACATTAAAATCTAAACTTTCAAAATCATAGCCCGAGGAACACTAACAGCTTCACTCTAACCAACTAGGTCATTAAAATGAGAGAGATTTTGCTATAATTATTTTTTTAAAATAAAATAAGCAATACCTGCTCATCATCATTGACTGGAAGATTGACAATTTGCATGGGCAAGGAATTCGTAATGTCTCCAGTGGTGTCATTTAAATCCTGCACCATAGAGAACTTTCACTATGGAAGACACTTTACTTGTCATAGTACTGAGAAAGTAGCAACGGATTTGTTTTATCAGGAATTGTATGGTCTTTCATTTTACAATAAGTTAAAACGAAAAATAGTACATATAATTGTGCAAGAAGCTGAATAAGACAGACTATCTGAAAAACTAGGACTACGCCATCTCTGGCATTGCAGTGGAGAGCAATATAATACACCGAACATCTTATTAATAGGAACTCGGTGAACAAAAAATAAACCAATAGATATCAAACTCATTAAGACAAAAACAAATTTAAGCTCTTTTCTGACATGAGTCAACTTGCAATGCAACCGTGAATGGCTACAAAAGTGCTTGCACTTTCATCATGAGGGTTAATCTTAAAAATTTAGGGTATCTTCTCCTTAATCTTCATAATGATTGTTACCTCTGGGTATCACTCTTTTCTAATGATTCTTCCTTTCTTCCACCACTACTTTGAAGTGAAGGAAATCAATAAGTTGAAGTTATTATAATTATAAATTAATCGATCAATTTATTTAGGAAAAAATTCTTCTGAGCCATTTATATATCGGTAAAAAGTCATTTGAGAACAGAAAATTTAAAATGCCATTCAAATATAAACATACTACCTCATCTGGGTCAGCAGAAGGATTACTGGAGCCTTCAGTCACAGGTTTACCAAGATCCTCAGGAGTCCCCTGCATGCATATTGTAGCATTGACTTACAGATAAAAAAAAAGTGCAAAATGATTTGGAAGGTAGTTGCAATGCCACGGGAAGAAATTAGTACATGTTCATCCAGGTTACCCGAAAATTCTCCCTCCATAATTGTGGGTTTGACGTCCATTGGGGTTTCCTGCAAATCCATTGGAGTTATTGGATAAGCCAAGTATATCAATACGCTACCTGAGATAATATACAAATTCCCAATGCCTCTAACTGGAATGCAAATTGTAAAGCTTTCGTAATTACTAGCACTCGATTTAGCTTCCAACTAGAAATGCCTTTTTGTAATTTTCAGTTTGGTTCATTATAAAAAAAAATAACAATATACAACAATTTTTTGATAGAAACCATATACAACAATTTAAAAAAGATCAACTACGTAAAATGTTAAAATATTGTGTCCAGAAAGAAAGAGAAAACAGAATTAATCAAACCAACAAAAAGACATAACAAGACAATAATATATAACGTCATTGATAAATTAATTAAACTATGCTTATAGACCCATTCATGATTCCTTAATCTATATTAAATTATAGTAGGCTATATAAAATAAGAGCCAGTTCTGTTTCATATCACATACAGGTTCCATATGATCCAATGGTGTATTCCTCCCTCCCTTGCTGAGATCTCTCAAAGTTCCCTGTACATTCAGTGAGCTAGTTGTAAAAAAACAAAAGTAATAATTCTAGAGGAAGTGTAGCAGAGTAGAATCATGCTTCAATCCATAAATTATTCCCCGCTATTAAAGTGCACATTTCATCTTATAAAATTACAACATAAATTCTTAACATACAATCTAGAACAAACCTTGTTTGCCCACATCAACCCACATGCATTGCATAAAGTCCTTGGTCCAGCAGGCCCACGGCGCATTGCAGGCGTATTATTTTCACCAACACCACAATGTTGACATTTCCGCAAACTGAAAATATTTTGAAAACAAGAAACATTTTAATAAGTGTATATAACAGCCATCCGGGAAGAAAAAAATAAAATCAAGCAGTACATCATAGGAGAATAAATTCAAATACTCAGTGATATGATATCAGACTAAAAGCAGGAACTCACACAGTTTCTGAACGAGGAGCACCATCCTGGGGGCAACTGTTTGCTGACTCCCAACTAGAACCACCTGAATTGTCTTTCAATGATGCAAACTGACCATTCTTACGGTGCATCCTATAATAACAATTAAAAATAAACATTTATCCATAGCTATCTAACCATTTTCACCCAAAGCAAAATGATTTGTTTTAGTTCAACAAAAGATCCGAAAATCATTAGCTTCTCAGACAAGAAAAAAGGTTTCAAACATAACTCTTGGATTTTTCTTAGAATAACAATTAAAAAATAAACATTTATCCTTAGCTATCTAACCATTTTCACCCAAAGCAAAATGATTTGTTTTAGTTCAACAAAAGATCCGAAAATCATTAGCTTCTCAGACAAGAAAAAAGGTTTCAAACATAACTCTTGGATTTTTCTTAGAATACATAAAATACAAGTTATTGGCAAATCAGTTTGTAACTATTTAATAGTGTTCAATGAGGGAAAACACTGTCACAACAGAAGAAGAACAAAATTAAGTGGAAGATAAGTATTCAATGCTGAACGGCTGTGCCTGCCCACCCCCAACTGGCCTTGAATACTGCATGCAAAACTTTTAACAATTAAGCAGAATAGTTAAATTTTTTATAGATATTGTAGGAAAGAAAGTGGTTGCCTTCATAATTTGAGCAAAAACTTATCACAAGTTTGGACCAAGAATTTTTTTACATCATCCCATAAAGCCACATTGCATAAAATTCATGGCGAATAAGAGAAAAGAAACAAACACAAAGGCTAATGTGCAAAACAAAAATCATTCGCTAAAATTTTTACTCTTGATCATGTTATAGTGCCCTTGAGTCATCTTACCTCTGAGCAACTTCTTTACGAACAGAATATCTAATTTTTTTGTCAAAACATCTATCTTTTCGTTTTTCTCGAAACCTGACCAGAGAGGCTATTCTCCGTGATAAATTGGACCGCTTTGGGGTGTCACTCAGAGCCTGAAGATAGTATAACAGATAAAATACATAAACATAATTACAGAACATGCAGTCTAATCTCTATAATGATTCCAAAACCTGTATTACCATGTTATTATGATCATAGGGTACTTCAATTGTAGATACGCCAGTAGGCACATCACGCCCTCCCAGAAGCAGGAGCACAGCTTGTACCTGTCACACCAAAATCATGTATTTCTTCAACAAAACCAGACTTTAAGTCAGCAATGCAAAACAAAATATAAAGAAAATATGACATAAATCTACATCATTCAAATATTCAATTTTAATATAAACTGAAATTAGAAGAAAAAAAATCATAAAACCAATGCAACTAGCAAACAAAATTTATAAGCATATCAATGTCAGAGACTCGGATTATATTTTTTTAAATGCAAACATCCAATTGGATAATTTATAGTAAAGCCCGAAATTGATTATATTCATAGATATGCTTAAACTTAAAAGAAGTCAAACAACAAAAGGGTGCCAATTCAACCACCATTTACCACATACTCCACATATTTATCACCTGCACCAAACAAAAAGAAATTTCTGGCTTTTTTTTTCTATATTGTGCCTTTATCTATCAGTCCAGAATGTTCATTCATTTTCATTATTTCTTGCTACCTTTAATTACTGTTTTAGATTTTATTTGTTTTTAGTTGTTGACAGGCCCGGCCTGACCATGGTGTCTCTAAGTGCCATAAATTTTAACATAATTTAATAACCATAAACTGCAATACTCTTGCTGATGTGTTTAACAAATGTATAAGAGTATCAAAAGAGCCATGTCTGGTGTCAATAGACAGGAACCCAGTGCCTGACTCTGCCAAGTAATTTATATGCACAATTCCCTTTCACAGAAAGCTCAATGAAATTTGATGCCGGAAATATCGAAATCTATTTTAAAAAATACCCAAATGTATACGCATAATAACCAAACTGAGAAAAAGAGCGAAAAAAACTAAATTTGGATATTTGCACATGAATGTACTATATATCTATTGAAAAAGGTACAAATCTAATAATCTAACAAGTCAGGATACTTGAAGAAAAAAAAACATTGATGGCAGTCTACCCAGTGTCAGAATTCTCTCTCTCTCTCTGAAAAAGATTCTACCACATTCCTCCAAAGAACTACATCTATGCCGACTAACCATAGCTCAACTGATTAGATATTTATATTCGACTCTCCTCTCTCTCTCTGTCTCCCCAAATTGTAATGTAATATTTCAAATTTAAAAAAAAAAGAAACAATTTAAAAACCTCTAAGCATTCAGAGAGTCACGTAAAAACTCCCGTGCTGAATTCCAGAAAGTCTCATCATTCATCAACTCAAGCGAGTTAAAAAAAAAAACAAAACCATGAGAATATAAATATATGACAATTGAATCATTTCCGTACCTTTTCAGGGGTAACTGAAGGAAACACATAAACCTCGCCTTCAAAAGAAAGCGTAAGCTCACTAGTTCTCGACGCCATAACCACTCCACCGAGGTTCGCCGCACTAACCGACGCCAAATGAGCCTCGTCAATATCATCCATAACGTCACCGGCGCTGCCACCTCCGCCGCCGTCTTCGTATTCACCGTCGTCATCTCCAATCATTGAAGAGACTTGAACATGTTCCTGAAAAGGAAGCGCTTGTAAAGGCTGAGGATTGGCAGCCGCCATGAATTCGTTCGAAAACCCTAACTGCGCCAGAATAACGAAGCCCTAATCGTCGGGGAAAAAGATGGGTCTATTTTCATGAATATTTGAAAATCCAGACCCCAATCGGAAAATTTTCAGAGCTCGAAATAAAGCTTTCAGAAACGAAGAAGAAGAAGATAGGGGCAAAAAAAAAAAAGCTACCGGAAATAGTTAAAAGGATTTGCAGAATTTGCCATTGTGTTTCCTTAGAAAGCCTCAAACGGGTAATTTTTTTCACTTTCTGTCTAAAAATAATTAATTCGATAATGGTGATGACGGCGATTGAGATTTTCTGGATTAGTATAAATATTGGGTAATGATTATCTGTGACGCGAATATTTGACATTCTGTGGTCTCCTAGTTTCTAGCCGTTTGTTTTAATGTGAGATTTGATGTAAGATGGGACCCGTGGGAGTTGACGGTTCAGATTGGTCAGCGGGGGTTGTCAAGGGCGAATGACTTATGGGCTGGCTGTGGGATTTGACTTATATGCTGGCTGTGAAATCCCACTAACGGAGTGTTTTTAAGAATCCTGATCCAGCGGCTGGTAGCGACCACTGAAATCGTGGGATAATGTCTATTAAATAATTTAGGATATACACGTGGGGCCCTAGTTTTTTTTTTTATAATAACGACTTTGCCATGTAGGATCCTCGTTGACTATACTTTTGCCATTTCATTTGAAAAAAAAATGAAAAGAAACAAATAAGTGTGGTTTATATTTAAATTATTCAAGATAGAGGGAGTTTTTTTTTTGTAAAAACGTTGGGGAGATAGTTTTAAACCAATCTATTTCTAAATTTAAACTTAAAACTTAAATTACCAACTATTAATTATTATTTTTTTAATTAAACAATTTTAAAAATTATCTCAACAAGACTATCAAAATATTAAAAATTGAGCAAGATACAAAAGTAGGAAAACAAATTATTCCAAGACAATAGAGATTTAATGCGGACTATATGAATTCATTTTATATTGAATAATGATACTCTCTCCTTACCAAAAAAATTTTTGACTTTCAACAACAGCAAAATGCGCCAAAATGACATAATATACTACAGATAATACTTTCCTCCAAATTAATTTGGAGAAGCTTTTATACTGTTTAAGTTTTATTGGTCAATTTTTATTAAATATTATATATCTAATAAATATGTGGGTCCCACTAATTTTTATAATTCAATAAGCCAATAGGAATAGCACTCATATGAAAGTGTAAATTAGTTTGGAGGCAAATATTTTCCATATACTAAATAGTCTTATAATCCCTTCTTTTTTTCTTTGGAAGTAGCCTTAATCACTTGGCACATTGTTCAAATAATATTTACAAAATACTTTTTACCTTTATTTTTAAATAATTTTTATCATTGCTTTTAGCGCCCGTTTTGGATAAATTTTAAAACTGTTTATAAGTGTTTTTAATTGTAATAAAAAAACACTTTCTTTATTAAAAACACTTTCAAAAGCTATCATAAACGGGTATTTTGACTGATAACATTTATGAGTTTAGAATCACTATTCTTAAATTCATGATTTTGTAATAAAAAACAATTATGAATTCTAGGGGTGTAAATGGGGCGGGTCCCCCATTTTATCCTCACCCTGTTTATTGAAGAAAACCCCACCTCGCTCCCGTTACTCCGTTTCCCCCGCCCCAGCCCCAGCCCCGTTACTCCGTTTACGGGACGGGGGCGGGGCAGGGCAATTATATAAAATAAAATAAAATACTGAGAGACTACGGTAGCGATGGAGACAGGGAGATACAGATAGAGGCGGAGGCAGAGAGATTGAGAGAGTACGAGGAATCAGATCCAGGGGATTAGATTAGGGATTTTAGATTTTTGGGCAAAATAGAAAACAAAAGGATTTTTTTTTTCTAATAAATCCTACATAGGCTGCCAGATGGGTTGGGCTTGTTCATGAGGTGGTGGGTAAATTAAAATTAATAATGTAATGTATGTATGTATTATTTAAAAAAAAAACAAAAAAAATACTTAATGTTGAATGGGGCAGTAAACAGGAGAATTTTTCCCCTTCCCATTTATAAAGCGGGTATAGTGGGTCGAGTCGGGGTTTTCTTTCACCTCTAATGATTTCAAAGAAAAGAAGATATTTTTTGAAATATTATCAAGAATATCCACATTAATTCACATTTATTCACTAATACCGGTTGTGTTTTTTTAATATCAATTTTGCCCAAAAAACACCATAAATGGCGGTGATCCCATGTTTTCCGTTTTGAACAATTACCATCATACCCTTTCTTTAAATGTTGTAGACCATAATAAATAGAGGGCAGAAAACGTCTTTTCATTGTTCCCTTAAACGGCGCGTGGAGTTAAAATGGGTAAGTTTGCTAATTTATAAAACATATAAGTATTAATACTATTATACCTATTTATTATGGTCTAATATGAAATTAACACATATTTTTTTAAATAGTCATTTAAATATATTTTCACTCAAGAAATCTCAAATTTTTGAAAAAAATAAATAATAATAAATTAAAACAACATCCAATCAAAGTCTATTTAAAGAGCACCTCTAATGTTTTTTTAGCTTTCAAAAAATTTCTTCAAGTTACTATGTCTACCCTTTTTTCCACTAGAAAAATCTCAAGGAAAAAAACAACATAGAAAGCATACAATTAGTCTTTTTATTCTTTCAAAAAAGTTTCATTTAAAAAACCATATTCCTAAAAACAATATCTCCAACCCAACTGAATTCAAGCGTTCCTGATCAAAATTCAGCAAAAATAACATCTTTTACTATCACTTGAATATATCATATTAACATACATAGGCCACACTGTCTTCTTCCAACTTAAACTAAAAAAAAAAAAAATTGTGAGAATGAGGGTATCGAAAACAAGGGAAATTAGAGGGGCAGTAAATAAGTTATAGAAAATAGTGAGGAGAGAATCTCTGGTATTTAATAGACGGCTTTGCTATATCTGTACATTCAATCCACGCTGTAAAAGACCTAATTGAATGAATAACGGCCTTTTTTGTAACAATTTCAAATCTAATGCTCAGCTATTAAAGCAGAGTTATCACCATTAGAGAAAGTAACAAGACCGCTATGTCCATGGGTTCCATGTCTGCAGTCCAAGTCATTATCAGCATCACCTTCACACTAAATAATGAAAATAAGTTTTGAGTAGAAATACATAGAAAAGCTGGAAGGATGAAACAAGGGAAGGGTTTAAAAAAGGAGAAATAACTGTGTACATACCGGTGTAACTGGAGTCGCAGGTTGGTCCTGGTTTTTCTTTGAAAGCTCCCTTAAAGTGCCCTGCAAAATACCATGAACTTGAAATTGAGAACGGAATAATATAACACCAGCTCGATAAGGTGAATAATGAATTTGTATCAAAAATGAGTTTTAGCTCAAATCCTCAAATTGTGCTACAACACAATCACCAATCGAGACAAGAAACATAGGTCAAGGTTAAGCATACACAATTTTACAGAATACTCAAATACATGTATCCCCAAGCATAGGGAAAATAACACACCATAACAACCATAATAGGATAAGAAGCCAAGAAAAGGTGTGAAAATCATATACGCTGCTTGTTACCATAGAAATGCAAAAGCACTTGACCTCTCACCTCCATGGTGAAATGGTGGAGAGTGGGGCGTGAAAACACCAATGCAAGAATGTCCCCCCCTTCCCCCCTCGAAAAAGAGTTCTTTCATGTAAACGACCCTCTCTTGTATCGAAAGGTTTTCGTGAAAGCTTTCATTATGACTGCAGGATTAGAGTCCTAATTTGATAGTGCACAAGTATAACCATGTTAATCAGAATATAATCCTATCCCTCTTTCAGAAAAGAAAAGAAAAGAAAAAATATATATATAATCCCATCCCATAATGCATGTATATACAAGCGCCTGAGTGTGTCTGTTGTGATAAGTCCATAATGAAAACAAACGTAGCTATGGTCATACAAACATATATACGGGTAAGCATGTTCTTACTTTCAACTGAACCGACTGCATTAGTTTCCAAACTCAAACAGCAGAGGTGAAGAAACCACCCGGATGTTCCAAATGCAATAATTTAAAATTACTAACTCTTATCATCCATTATATATAACGATAGCAAAAATCATGAATACCAAGGGGGTGACTGCCTGACAACGGTAGATAAAAAATCTCAAGAACTTAACCAAGTTTGAGAAGAAACTGTGAGTAAGACATTAAATTAAAGTGAAAGAGGGAGGGGGGGGGGAGGGAGGGAGTTGTTGAACAAAAACAATCAAAACAGTGAACATAAAAAGTAAAACGGAAGAAGAAAGGGCAAAAGATTTAAGCAGTGGGTAAAAAAAGAAACAAAAGTATCTCAGATGGTTAGAAAGAAACAAATGCAATTGTAAGAACTGGATTGATTTGTTCAACATAGAGAACCAGATCAGCAGTTCTTTTTTTACGAATATTTTTTTGATAAGAGTATTAAATCAATTATTACCAAATATAGGTCCAAACTGTTTCCACTCACCCCCAAGTGCAACCAGAATCATTGTGACCCAAACAAATCCATAAAAATGGTAAAACTTGACCAACGGATCCAAGAAAACTAGCACTCAGTTAAAAGTATAAATTTCACACATAGAATCAGGCAACATCATAAAGATGACAAATCTTCAACCATAAGCCAATATGTTCCATACAAAGGTCTGGCACATCCATTAGATAGACATATAAAAAACCAAAGCTTTCCTAAAATATGATAATACAAAACAATCAACTTCTAGCAAGCATAGTTACCCTGTTTGCCCAAAAAAGTCCACAGGCATTGCATAGGGATCTAGGCCCAGCTGGTCCTCGCCGCATCATAGGTGTAGCCATTGAACTTATGCCACAATTCGTACATCTAGAAAAAGCATAAAACTGCATGGATGAGAATAGATCTAAAAATCTATACCATCACAGATGACAAGACTACAAAGTCTAATACTGGAATGAAATATCAGATTTAAGAGAGAACATTCAAGCATTGAAATTGTTTTTCAGATCTATTATAGAACCATGAAACTCACAAAATTTCTGCTGGACTTTCATCTTGACCTGACTCTGGGACGCCATGGCTAAACGATCCATCAGGCTTCTTGGAAGAAGAAAACTGTCCCTTGTTGCGTTGCATCCTGCAATTGTTGTGCCAATTCGAATAACAGTTACAAGAAACCAGTGTTTTCCTAAAGCACAAGCTGGGTAAATAAGAAGGCACTCTAACATACATTTTTTTTTATTTAGAAAAAAAAACCTACAGATATACCCGAAAAATCAATTGCTTTTTTTTTTGGCAAAACTAAGAAAAAACTATTATTTTTATGAATAAAGTCGCAATAAAAACAAATGAAAGGAGGGGAAGAATAGGCACATTATCACTTTTCAATAGAATAATAGGAGAAAAGAGAGATAAGAGAAATAAAACATTAGTGAAAACACCTGCGTGTAAAGTTTTTAAAAAATAAATGCATTGAAGTGTTAAAACTACTCTAAAAATGTGGACCTCGCTAAGGTATCATAACACCAGGTGAAGGAAATAAGTCCACAAGATGTCAAACACTATCACGACTACAAATTAGACATATATAACATCAGAGAAATAATATTGTTTGCCATGCTATTTAATCCAAATCCAAAAATCCAGTGATAACACGCTTCTCATGCACATTGTATGATAACATGCTTCCATATAAATAAAATATCACTGACAAATAATCAGATCATTGCACAAGATCAAAGGATATAACAAACAGGTAAAAGACAAAATTCAAGCAGAAACTTAACATGTTTATCGACAAACCTGAGTGCCACTTCTTGACGGACACCATATCGAACTTTCTTGTCGAAACATCGCTCTTTCCTTTTCTGCCGAAATCTATTTAACGAGGCCGCCCTCTGTGGTTGACTACTACGACCCGGAAGGTCCAAAGCACTCTAAAAGGCATGAAACGAAAAAAATTAAACAAAAACATAGATTTCTTCAAAAGTAATGGAAAGCAAGTTTCAGTCGATACCCTCTGATTTTGATTAACCAAATCCACGGCTTGCTGGCCAGAAGATAATTCGCACCCACCCAACAACAATAATACTGCTTGAACCTACAAAATGATACGGAATCATAAATCAACCTCAACCTCAAACTAAAACCCTAAATTAACAAATTTAAAAATTGAAAACAAAAACCCTAAATCTCACAACAACAAAAACAGTACCTTCTCAGGGGTGACAGAATCGAAAAGATAAACTTGGCCACGGAACGAAAGAGTTAACTGGCTCGAACTATCGCAACGTTGAACAGAAAAGTCAGCGCCGTCACCGGCAGAAGCATAAACGGAATCATGATTAACATCTCCGATGACGCCACCCCCGACAAGTCCTCCGGCACCGTCATCGAGAGAATGAGCTTCATATCGAACAAGGTGATTATCCAAGGGCTCGCCGCCATCGCCGCAATCGGAATCGGAGGCGATCTGATCGCCCATAGTTAAGGGTTGAGTGTGTCCGTACATTAACTGTTGTGGAATAAAATCAATGGAATCGGGAGCATTGTGAGAATGAGAGAAAGGGGATTGTTAGGGTTTGGAAGGAAGGAAAATGAGTCCGACAAGAAGACAGAAAGTATAAAGAAGAAGCGTGAATGGAGATGGAGGTTTTGAGAGTTTGCTGAATTTATACTGTAGCTTTTGATGGAGAGATGAAAATGAAAGAGGTTCGATTAAGGACAAAAGATGTGTGGACTGAAGGGAGAAAAGGGTTGTCATGTGATTCTTCTCTTCTATTCCTCGATCATGGCGGAATTTACGAAGTCTGCCCTCTCGGAAGATTAGTAAGTCGTAATTGCAATTGCTAATTACAATTTAATTGGTTATTTTTATGTTTTAAAAAAAATATCTGAGTATTGGTTATTTTATTTGTACCACTTAGTGAACCAACAAATGGTTTTTTCATATACGGGTGGGACAATCTGATAATCTTAACCTTGTAGGGATGTTTTAACTCGAAGTTTTTTTTGGTTGGGTTTGATTTGTAATCCATATTCAATATTATGAATTTCAACTTGATTTACGACTATACCAAACCTTTTCTAAATAACAAGTATTTTTACTATGGCTCGAAAAAACTGTTCAACACAACCACAATAAACTTTTTTAATTTAACTTTGATTCAAAAAATCTGAAATTATATAAGTTGGTTAAAGGTTCTGATAAAATTAATTTAGACTATAGTCAAATCGATATGAATTTTTAATTAAAATTTCTCATTCATCGAGAAGCAAAATAATTTTGTATATAAATTTCTTAATTTCATATAACTCAATGACTTTAAATTTTGTTTCCTTCTTTCCAGGTTGTTTAACTTAATAAATAAATCTTAAAATTACTATACTTTTATTTTCCATTCAATAAAAATTTAAAAAACGAATAACTCAAACTAATTAAACACAATTATATAAGATTAGATATATTGGATTAGATCCATTATTAGATAAAGATCATTGAGTTGTATAATAGAACTCCAATCCAACAATTGATTTGATTTTTTTTTTTTTTAACAATTAAGTTGAGTTAAAAAAAAAATCTAAACCCGAACCAATCCAACTCATTAACACCGATTATACCAACCTACTTAAGACTCTTAAATGAAACCATATGGTGCGGTCAACGGGCCGTGTCTTGACCGCGATGGCGTGGACTACCTTTTTGCATAATCAAATAGCCCTCGATCAAACTAGAGCTCATATCTTCTTCAGAACTTTTCGAGAAGAATCAAAGAGAAACCAATAAAGAAGAAGAAAAATGGTAGCTGACATACTTCTACAAATCGGTCTCATCCTCGTAACCCTCTTCATGTTCCTCGCTATGCATAACATTCCCCAAAAAGCCCTTTCCAAGCTTCGATTACGTTTCCGTTCCGATGTTCAATCCAAACGCCATTTTGTTCAAGGCGCTCAGCTTCTGCAACAAGCAAGATCCGCTAAATCTCGTTCTTCAGCTGCATCAATGGCGGAAAAAGCCGTAGCCGAAGCTGATAAAGCCATCGCTTTCGATCCTAAAGACGCCGCCGCTCATATCCTCAAGGCTATGGCTCTTGAGATTCAAGGATTCAAAACCTCTGCTCTTGATTCGTTCGATACCGCTCTTTCTCCGCTCGCTGCTAAATCGCTTAACGAGGAAGAGCGAGGAGATGCTTTGTTTAAGCGAGCTGAGATGAAGATGTCGATGAATCGGCGTGCCCTAATTGACTCGATTTTGGCTGATTTGACTGAGTCTGTGGCGATGAGTCGAAACCCTAAGGCGTTTTGTCTTTTGGGGAAATGCTATGAGATTAAGACGCTTACAGGAGAGGCTGTGAAAGCGTATGAAGATGCGTTGAAGATGGAGCCGAATTTGTCGATCGCGAAGGAGGCGTTGAAACGTTTATCATCGTAATCAAAGCTGAATTCTTGAATTGGAATCGTAACGCTTATCCCTTGTATGTATTGATCTAAGAAAGTTCTTCTTGCATGTAGTTTTACTTTTACTGCTGTGATGTTGTAGAAAGATGAAGTTTAGAAGTAATGAAATTCATGTGTAGCCTCTACTAGGATATTATCTTCGAGTTTCTTTTATTTCAAATGTAGAGTCGTATGATTGTCCGTAAAATTAGTCGAGGTGTGTGTAAATTGGTCCGATACTCAAAAATATTAATAAAAAAAAACACAGAATGAAACAAACCATCATATCATTCTCATATCCCCGTTATCTATACCCTTACTTTATGAGATGATGGAGGTCTTCTTCTGATATTGATTTGAGTGTTTTATTTTCTTTGTTGTATCGCAGTCGCTAGATGATGGAATTCTATGATTAGATCAAACATTATGCGGATGGAAAAAAAAAATAAGACTCATCCTTGAGGAAGTAAAAGTATGTCTTGTAGCGCAATTTTCGAAGTCCGGTCTGACCATTCTGGGCTCCAGGGGTTTGGTTCAAATCAGATTGGCATGAAAAAGAAAACATGGAATTTCTGGTCGACAGTGACCGTGTTTTTATTTCTAAATAAGTAATTTGTAATATAAATATGATAAAACTTCCCTATTCCTAATGCTTGCATTTTGAAAGATTTTTATATAAATTACTTATTTAACCTTACTTCCATTAACTACCCACTAACTATTTATAAACAAAAATGTTAAATTAGTAATCTCATTATTTTATTTTCATTTCCTACAAACATCCAAACACAAAATGGAAATTAAATTCATTTCAAATCTTACTTATTTCAAACACAATTAAAAATTTAAAATCATTTTTAGTATTTCAAATCATGGAATTTAAAATCATTTCTCATACTTTCTTAGATCCAAACAAAGGGTAAGGGAGTACTTCTTCCTACATTTCATGACTATAATTTATTCATATCTTCATTTGTGATTATTTTTTTAATATTTTAGTCTCTTATTTTTAAATATTTTTATATTTTTTATTGGAGATTTGGAGTAAGAATATCAACTCAATGAGAAGTAGTTAAGTCTTTTCCATATAATTTTTTTTTTATATAAATAAATTTATAGATTTCAAAAACAGAATAGCAACCACAATTATTATCTATTATACTTTTATTGAATTAAAAATAATAATTTAAATACAAAGATGAATTAATACAAAATCAAAGAATAGTTACCCAACTAATATTAGAGTTTTATCAGCGCTCGTGGGAACTTTAATAAGACATAAGAATGAGAAAATATTTAGAATGAGAAATTTATCGGCGCTCGTGGGAACTTTAATAAGACATAAGAATGAGAAAATATTTAAAATAAAAAATTGTGTAGTTAAAACAAAATCCTACTATTGTGTTTGCTAAAATAAATTAAATCTCAATTGTTCTTACATTTAAAGCGAGAATTAAATTACCAACACAAACATATCTCAAGTGGTTAAACATTTACTTCCTTTCCATAAGGTTAAAGATTGGATTTTCCCTGCTCCTAATTTGATGTAATATCTCAAAAAAAAAACAAGAATTAAATTGATTAATTTGAAAACAAAGATTCAAAAAATGCTAGAAAGATGAGACTCATCAAAATAGATAACGTTACATTACAACCATTATAGTATTTATGGATATGATCTTATGCTAAATTCTACTCCTAGACGCTTTAACCTCACAACATTCAAGTGTTTCTGCAGTGCAAATAAATACTTACTTTGACCTTACAACATTTGACCTTGCAGGAATAAAAATGGCTGGTCTAAGATCTCTTTAAACTTTTATAGAGCTATTAAAATATAATTTGATCTCTACTGATCCTGACAGTAAACCAACTTGAGCATCACTCTCCCATGGGTTATCATAACTTATAAAAGTCATGGATGGATTCGATAATCTCGATTGGATCGTCTTTGAAAGGGACCCTAGGAACTGGCAAACTCCCCTGCTACTCCAGATACCACATTCCCCTCGGAAGCACAAGCAGTTTGGGTGTCAAACAAAGGTAAATTCACAACATCAAAGGAACTATTCTTTTGATTATATTCTGAAGCACCAAAATGCCCATTCACAAAATTACTATATAGAATGAAAGGTGTATCACTTTTGATAGGGACCACTCTGTCGTTTGAGCTTAGATCCGTGATTCCCCATTCAGAGCTCTGCATGGTGTCCTTGGCTGATCCCGCATTCACTTGAGCTTCGAAGGTTGATACCCCTTGACCATTCATGTTTAACTCCATATTGCTGGTGTTTTTTGGTTTAGGTAGGCCATTCTTCATTCTCTTCCTCGATACCGTTTTGAATCTTCGACCTTTCTTTCCTCCAGCGGATCGGGTCATCTTTGGTTTAACTGTGGCCTCTGTTTCCCTTCTTTTGCATGGGATTACAGTCAGCTGAACATGATTGACAGATTTCTTAGACAACTCATTTGGGCAAGACTGGATTGCTAACAAAGCAGTTCTTGCAGCTTTGATCTCTGCCTCTTTCTTTGTTTTTGCTACAGCACCAATATAGCGAATCCCTCCGATTTCTACAATACATGAGAAAAGGGGAGATTTACCTGGACCATCATCCTTCTCGCACGTATATACGGGGATCGCAAAGTTCATCTTCTGTGCATATTCCTGAAGCATATTTTTGCACAATCCTGTTTCATGCTGGAGAAAAGTGAAGTTATTAAATAAAAGGAAGGGATGGAGAAGACTCCAGGTGTTACAGAAAGCAACGTCATTTCCCCGCTTTTTTCTTCCTGGAAAAATGAAAATTTAAACCGCCCCATGGAACAAGAAGCAAAAAACAGTTACACTTACAAGTTGTACAAAAACCAACTACTATGCATGTTGTCACAACAAAAGGGAACACTTCCATTAAATGAGACGGCAGGGGAAGGATGCAGCTCTACGGATATATTCATTATGAAACCAAGAATTCGCAAACAACCACAGAACAATCCAATTCTGGCAAAAAATATTTCCATAAGGAAAAAAACTGCTATGATGACTGATCACAAAGTCCTCTCAACAAAAGGGTGGTTGCTGAGAGGATACAGCTCTTCGGATAAATTCATTATGCAACCAAGAATTCGCAAACAAACACAGACCAGCCCAATTCCAGCAAAAAATACTTCCATATGAAGAAAAACTGTTTTGATGACTGATCACATATTCCTCTCAGCAAAAGGGTAGTTCAAGCATTTAATAGTGCATGGGTACCCTCAATTTCATGCATTTAAAAAGGAAATTGGGAAATATAAGCCGGGTAAACTATAAAAATAAATGATAATTATCTTAACACTACTCATGAGACAACAATAGATACCAACACTTGGCCATCAGAGGGTCTACAGTATTCAAAAGGAGGGAGCTGAGGCCCTAGTAAGGATCATGCAGTATTTGGCAGTCAAAAATTATATTTAAAAGAATAACTATGAGTGAAGGATGTGAAAACTTACCACAGGTTGAGAGACAGACGGACTTAAGTCACTGGATTTTGACAATTCCACAAGAGCTACTTCTGCAGCTGACTGCTCTGCTGCCTTGCGGTTATAAAAACCGGGCAAAGAATTATATCTAACATCATTTACAATCACAGTAGAATGAAAGGTTGGCTCATGTGATCGACCTTCTTTAGTAGTCTCATATACAGGTGTGGGAAGTCCTACTTTCTGTGCATATTCCTGCAGTCGGCTTTTGAAAACATAGCAATTTGAAACACCTGATATCCATCAAAGAATGAGAAAATCAGCACTAGTAACAAACTTTCCTAAGAAAATAAATACAAACAGAAATAATCATTTGCATGAAAAAAACATATTTATATATAGCTAGGCTCCAGACTGAAAAGAAGCAAACTAATAAATTAAATTTAAAAAAAAAAAAAAAAACTCTAACAAAACACTGGTACAATTGCATTAAGCACTTCTCCTCTCATTCCAGATGATTGATTACGTCTCAGAATAATCTCCGGTCCAGATAACTCAAATGACCAGTGCAAAAAATTTACATTTATGCAAGTCCCAAAATCACCAGCTAATCCTCATAATAGTTCATAGCAACGGTGTACACTTGAAAGACTAAGTATACATAATAAAATCCCTATACATCAAAAAAGAGCAAGTCTTGGTCATTCTTGTTGGGACATTGCACAATCAACTTTTTATAACAAGCTCTCACTTTTTTCTTCTTTCCTTCATGTTCAATAAGATTACATATTAATATACCATTAAGTCAATCTACCATGCGCATTGCTTGTACCATCCGCGAAAAGTAGCGAAAAACAAACCACGAACCGGAAAAAATACGAAAAATCATAAGTCTCCACATGCAGCTCATCAATAAGCATTCAGTGGATCAAAATATTTGTAGTTTTCAAAAACACAAACTTGATTCAGCCTTTTCAAAACCTTCATATTCTTAACCATTCTAAACTCAAACGTGAGCAATTGCATGAACTCATCCCGCATCCAAAATTTACAAAAGAAAAACAAATGCAAAAAATTCTTATCAAGACGTTCCCCTGTAAAATTACCACAAATAACTGGAAATGATCTTGAGATGAAGAAACGGGTTCTTTAGGATTATAGATTGAAAAAACACCAAAATCTTGAGAGAGAGAGAGAGAGAGATCCAACAGGAACAAAAATAATTAAAGTTGAGAAAAGAAACGAACTTTGAAAATAGTAAATCTTCCAAACAAGAGAGAGTAAGAATGGTAAACCTTGAAAGCTGTCTTTGGCAGGCATATCTCCGAAAAGAAGCTAGAGTAAGAAACCCTAATAGAAAAAGAGGGCAAAAATCAACTCTCTCAGGCGAGCCGCGAGAGAGAGAGATTGGGTTATTCACTTTGTAGATGCGAAAAAAATGAGCTGATTCCGGAGCTGAGATGCCCTAGGGCTTGGCTTGAAACAATTATTACGTTGGGAATTTGTTCCTCACGCTTATGTAGATACTTTATCGAATACTTTTATTATTAGTGAATAGTACTAGTTTTAATTGAAAATAATACTCTTCTTTTATCTTGTAATAAATCAGGGTTAAACGGTAAATAAGACTCCTTACCGTTTTAGATTGTACCAATAAAACTTCTTTCGTTTAATCAAATTGTACCAATAAAACTTCTCTCGTCTAATCAAATGCTCTCAAGTTTCGTTTAGCCATAATTTACTCTTTTGAATTTCAATTTAGATGATTTCAGATGTTTTGGAATCCTTATTTCGAGTTGTGTGTTATTGTCACTTTAAAAATTATAAATCGTTAGTAAAAGAAAGGATTAATAGTTTCAATTATATCTAATATTTTGATGATAATAAACTCTTTTATTTATAAAATATTTTAAAGTTTTAAAATGGTCGTAACTCATAGCTCAAAATGATGATTTCAAAACAACTTGAATCATCCCAATTGGAGTTCTAACGAAAAAATTAATTAAAAAATTGTTAACGACGTTGAAAGATAGATAGAGCCATAGGTCTCATTGGCATAATTTATAATTACATGGGTGTGATTTTCCATTTTAAAACCACGGGGTGTTCATGCATTTTTTTGGGTTATTATCACACAAAGCTAATATTGAAACTCAATTTTCAGAACAACCACAAACATTGGAAAATATGAAAATTACCCGGCATATAAGAATGTGCGTATATAGAGACATGAGTTATTATCATAATATCCTTTTTTCATAATTAACCCACCAATTTTTTATGAAAATGTGCTTATAATAGATATATTATTATTGTAAATTTAAATTACTTATATAAATTTAATACTATAATTTACACAAGGTAAATTTAATATTATTGTTGTAAATTTACATTATTGATATATCATTAAATTAATAGAATATCAAGAAATGGGTAAATCTGATATAAACATGAAAGTATGGTATATATGAAAACAAGACTAAAAAATTAGCTACCACACATAATTTTCTTATTTTTATATATAATTATTCTCCTTCTCTTATTTACGAGAATTGGAGCCCCTTTATGTAATTTGATAGTTTTTTTTATACTCTTTGAACACTGTTGATATTACGGTACTTTTCACCCTATCAATAAAAAGTGTCTCCTTTTACTCAAAAAGTAAGAGATAATTACAAATTTTATCTACGTGATTTGCCTAATCCCTAATTATATCTCTCTCTGTATTTTAAAAAAAAAAACATCCAGTGATACCTTTCCATCCCTGATTTTTAAATAAATTAACATAAATAGCATGGGCCACCCATGCTTATTTCAATAAATATAAAAATTTGAATAAATAAAAAGAATATAATATGGCGAAAAATATTGATAACATATGAATATGATTTTATCATTATCCCGATCTGTTTTGTCTATTAAATATAGAAAAGCAATACCTTTTATATCTAAATTATACTTCTCTCATATTTTAATCCTTTGATAATATTAAATCATTTCAGGATATAGGATAAAGTACTCGAGTTTTATAAAAAAATAGTTTACTTTTTAAAAAACATAATCATTAAGTAATGTAGTTGGGTAAAAACAATTACATTAAAGAAGAGGTTATGTTTCATCAAAATTTCTTACTGTTTAATTTACCAACACCAAATTCCATACCACCCATGCCAAATAATACCGCACAAAATTGTAGTCCTAAAATGCACATTTAACGCTTGGGATTGAACATTGTGGTTAAGTATGAATTATTGATCTCTAAAAAAATACGAGTTATCGAGATTGTGTTTAGATTATATAAGACAGTGAGTTTGTTAAATATAAAAGGGTTAATTTCATATTAGACCATAATAAATAGGTATAATAGTATTAATACTTATATGTTTTATAAATTAGCAAACTTACCCACTTTAACTCCACGCGCCGTTTAAGGGAACAATGAAAAGACGTTTTTTGCCCTCTATTTATTATGGTATACAACATTTAAGGAAAGGGCTTGATGGTAATTGTTCAAAACGGAAAACATGGGATCACCGCCATTTATGGTGTTTTTTGGGCAAAATTGATATTAAAAAAACATAACCGGTATTAGTGAATAAATGTGGATATTCTTGATAATATTTCAATATAAAATAATGTAAAATATGTTAATATAATGAAAATGAATGAGTTTGTTAAATATAAGAATCCACCAATTCAGATCCCTAGATTGATTATCCTTATCTAAAACTACTTACAAAATTGTTACACTTAAAAACACAATTCTCAATAGGCATCTTAAATTCACCCTCAATAATCTAAGTTACATGTTCACTTGATCCAAATTTTCCTGTTTTAGGCAGGAATAAAATAGGTGGTATGCCCTATCAAAAGTAATTACTTGAACAAAGTCATTGTTTTAATATTCCATCACAGGCTTAAGAATATTAAAATTTCAGTACCTTATATGTCTAATGCAGCTCACTATACTAGAGTAACTTTTATCATTCTTTACACTCCATACTCTAAAAAACATTGGTCTAACAAAGTATCAGAGAAACATCAATTAGATCGATGAAAATTTCAAAAGCTATACACAATTTCGTGCTAGACACATCAGAAAGAGTTTTAGACAATAGCTTGAGCCGTATAAATTGCCTCTGAACATGTCATACCAAAACCAAGTACAGAAATAAAGAAAAAACCCGACGAGAAGCTTCGCGTGAATTGCTCGAGGGACTTCTGCCTAACCATATAGTCCATTTCCCACACAAAACGGCCAACATTCCTTGCTTGACCCCCTCATATCAATAAGAAAAGCTTATTTAACGACATATCCAATTGCAATATTCATGTTGAGAAACAGGTTTTTGGTTACAGAAAATCTCATCCATGAAGGTATGGCTTAGCTGCCCTGCCAAGCTTGGTGGGTCATCAATCAGAGCGTCAATGAAAGCACTAACAACTCTTCTATCTTTCATTGATGCTTTCAAGCTGAACCAAGTGAGGAACTTCACTCTAAAATCTTCATCTATGTGTCCTTCATGCTCAAGCCACTTCACCATTCTAACAGAATATTCATAATCGGACTCTTCTGCCTGCTTCTTGCAATTCAGACCAAGCACGATGCGCGTCTCGCTTAATTTACAAGGTGTGGGAGGGCAAACTGATACTGGTCTCATTGAAGTGATTGAGTTCTTTGAAGACGGGTTTTTATAAAGCCTTTCATATTTACTCTTGTCTAGTCCATCCGATGAGTGAAGTTTCATCAGGTTGTTTTTCGAATCCGACGAAGAATGAAGTAGATCAATATTCCTAATTTCTCTGTTTGTATGTTCCTCTAAAGCTGGAAATAGCCCTGATAATTTGGCTGTGATCCAGTTTGCTTCCCAAACACCAAGGACTTGTGTGCTACTAAATAAAGAGACCTTGCAAAAGTACTCGGTTGAAGGAAAGAGATTATTGATCTTAAATTCTTTTTCAGGCTTCAATGCGATGAAAGAGGGCTGCTCAGGATATTCCTGCACATCAGCTTTACGATGCCAAAGCCTGCAGCCTAAGAAGTTTTTAACCAGATGATCATCATATCGTAGCACAATCATCACTGAGGTAGGGGAAGAGTCTTCAAATATGATCTGACAATCTGCCACAACAAATTCCATTAGAAACGGTGATATAAAAGAGAGAGAAAAATAAGGACTATATAACCTATTGCAAATGAAGAAGGGTAATAACTATCAAGTCCATTTCAAAGTTAACTTTAATCAAAATAAAAATTTCAGAAATTCAATGCTTAAGCTTAAGCTTAAACTAGATTGATTATCCATCAAATCATATCATAAAATTTCTGTAATAGGAAAGGTACTTACTCAATGTTTCTCTCTTTTGCATACAATCTCTGTATGGGACAAAAAACATAGAATCAAAAGCCTCCACAGCAGAAGCACACAATCTCTGAACCTCCGCACCACAGGATAGCCTGTTGACGATACCCCTTGCCATCCTTAAACATACATCATCAAGTGGCCCCACTTCGCTTGTCAGCATATTCACAGCTAATTCTACTGTTCTGTGCACATCTTTGTATAATTTTGTTCCTACCAGAATCTTGTGGCACAAGGATAGTCTTAGACAAAGGGAATCCACTCTTCTGGCCTCCTTTGCAATTAGCAATTGTCTTCTCCAACTTCTGTATTGCATCAACTTTCTAAATCAGTTGACAAACTTAACCAAAACTAGACCGAATTTATTTTGCAAAATGGCTTCCGTGTTCTTTATAGACTAAATCTAGTTAATAGTTCATGCAATGCTACAATACATTGGTTTCATTGCCTTTTTAGGTAAAATTCGGATTTTTGGATCATCCAAGACATACAAAAAATATATGTCGTGTCAGGTGATTACTATTTGAAAACCGTTAATGAACATGTTCAATTGAAAAATGCTAATAACAAAGGAAAAAAAAAGGGGTCAGTCAGACCATACCATACCTCATCAATCCATTGATCTTTCCACAAGAGACGCAATAATAATTTCCATCTAATTTTTCAACAAGACCGTTCTTAACAAATCCAGTCCTTTCATGCTTCAAGGCACATTCCAAATGACATGACATTCCACAAGAGTCGTTCTCATTAGAAGAGTCGGAGCCGCAGGTTAGCCAAAGACTCGGGTCCTTGTTATCATCATAACAATGACAAATACAACAAGAACACCTCTTGCAAAAAGCCAACTCTGGATTTAGAGATGCTTTGCAAGCCACATTCTGACAGAGTTGGACTTTAATACACTCCTCATTAGTCTCCAATGAAGAATGATCAAAATCAGATAGCACGATAGACGGATGATCCATGTTCCTCGGCCTCTTATTGCAAGTTTGAGTCTTGTCCATTAAAAAGGAAAGAGAATTACTTCTCTCTGATTTCTGAGAAACCAACTTTAGAAGATGCTCTATCATTTGAGATTTAGAATATCCGGTGTACTTTCTCTCTTTCCCCATTTCAGCACAGATGGTTTCGAGTAGCTCCCTACGAGTAAACGACCTAAGCTTTTCGGTTGCAGCTTTCGGCCTTTGTGCAATCTCATGAATTAGCTTCTTCTTCTCTTCCATACTCATCTTACTACTACATTTTCCAGAATCTAAACCATAACCTGATATGCAAGCAAGATTCATGCATTTACTTCCTTTATCTAAACTCATGATTCAACAAAATGAAGAACAAAGCAGATAATGCAAATAACCCACATCTCAAAGCAAACCCTTTTATTAAAAAAAAGACTAAACCCAATAAATAGATCATGGAATGCAATAAACCACGACAAAAATTAGTCAAATTTCATGAAGAGAAAATAAAACCCACAAAAAATACGATGTCCAAAGAGGAATACTGTTAGAAAAAAGGGAAAACTAATAAGAAGAAACCATTAACCAAAGGCAAACAAAATAAATGGAAGAACTCAGAAGCCATGAATGGCATTGTCTCAGAAGGTTCAGAAAGGTTGATAAAACAGAAAACTTTAATGAAAACCATAAACTGAGAACTTACCCGAGAATACTGGATCTAACCCAGAAAACTTTTCCTCTGGTTCGCTCATTCTACTAAAAAAAACACACAAAAAAAGAGGAATGAATCAAAAGAAGAAAGACGGAAAATTGGGTGTTATTACTGGTTTATAATGGAGAGAAAAACATTGAGGAAGAACTCCGTGAAGAGTGAAGGAAAGGGAGAATTTTTTGGGGGGAGAGAGAGAAGAGAAAACTGAAAGCATGAGAGAGAAGAGAGAGAGAGAGAGAATGGAAAAGGAAAGGAGAGAGAATCGGGAAGGAAAATAAAAGAGAGAGAGCAATATGGACTGGCAAATAAGAATTGCCATTAATGTATAAAAGGAAGAGTTGGTATGGAACTGTGAATCCTATGGGGAACCCAATTCCTAATGGCCTCAACTGAGTGAGTTTCAGTAAGCCGGTTGAAATATATTTTTTTAAATAAATTTATTAGTTTATGTCCATTTATATTCTAAATTCTATTATTTAAAAAATCAATAATCTTTTTCTAGAATCCAATACTCAGTTTCGTAATCATTTCATTATTTTTTATTTTTTAGTTTTTAATTATGAAAAAAACAAATTTGTTTAAAAATAAATTGGTTTTTTTTTTTAAAAACTATGTTGATTTTAATATATTTTTTTTTCTATACGAAAAACCGGTCAGTAATCTTTTTTTTTTAAATTAAATGGTTATCAAATGATGTCTAAGTTTTAAATTTTATTGAATTAAACTTTGAATTTTAATAAGTGATATAATTAAAATTAATATCTCTATCTCTATTAACTAAGTTACTACTAATTTTAGAGACTTATAATTTGTTTTTACGTAAAGTTATATTAGTAGAAAATTGATTTTAGATTTTGTCATTGAGATGTAAGGGTGGTTTAATAGGGGAAAATAATTTTATAACCACATTATTTTTATTATTCATTCTCATAATAATTTTTATACCGTCTAAATAAATCTCACTAACACTGGTTGTGATTTGATATTTTTATCATTAATTTATAGATGTTTGTTAGTTTGTTTTTTTTTTAATAGGGTGCTTATTATATCATTTATCTTAAATCTATAATCAAATTGACCATATCAAAGGTTTAAAGTTTTAATTGATACACTAAAGATATAAATGGAAATTATCGTGTGTGTTTTTTAATTTGCGTGAAAGAACACGCGCCATGCGGTACGATTTGACGTGATCGAGGATTTCGGTTTAATTTTAATTTTAATTTGTGTGGGGATTTAAGGGATCTGATCGCTGCTGTGGAATGGAAAGCTATGGGCGAAGAAATCGGAAAGTTTTTATTATAGGGGAGTGAATGCTGGGCTGCGGTCATCCATACGGTTGGTTCTATGTGGATCACTGAATCAGTACCGTGCATTTAAGAATGGACCGTTGAGATTCATGCCACGACATGGGCCTACTTATAGGTAGTCTGTAAATGACCTATCCTATCCCATCCCAATTTTTCATGCAGAAAATGGGTTGCAGATTATGGGTTTTCGTAGAGTTTCTTAGGTTGATGTAGTTACCCAACAGCTAATAACTGGCGCTCCTATATGTCTCTATATATAATAAGAATTGTATTTTTTTGGATTTTCTTGATAAATGATAATCCTATGTTTATGGCAATTTTGATTTTGTTACCAGCTTTGTTGAAGTAAATCAAGTATTTAAATTTAAAAATGAAGAGTAAAAATTATCTAATTTTCAAAATAAAAATAAAAAATAGACATGGTAATAGTTCAATCGCATTTTATTTTATTTTTAAATGTCATGAAATGCTGTTTTATGAGGAGATTTTCAATTTTGTAACCTTATTTAATTTGGTGAACAGATTATAATTTCATAATTTTAATTTCAAATCAAATTTTACATTAAATGGTTGTTTTTTTTATTTTTATTTTTCTCTATTAGATTTGATATTTTGGTGTTGGATTTTTGTTTTTTTTATATATGAATTTTGTTTTTATATTGCTTGATTTTGTGGTTATTGGATTTTAGGTGTTTAGTTGGTTGAATTGTGGTTTATAAGTTTTTTTTTTTTTTTCAAATTTATAACTTCATTTTGAAGATTGTATTGATTTTACTCCTATTTAAATTTAATATTTAATTTTATCACATACCCAACTAAATATAAAATAAAGATATGGAAACATGATGGATGATGATCTCTTAATTGAATTAAAGATTTAGATGTTTTGATGCAATCATAAATTACAAAGAGATAAGTATTTGTATTACAATGATTAAAGTTACAAAGCCATTTTGGACACCGACGTAAAAAAAACAATATATATAATCATTTTGTATATTTTTCCTCTTTAGATAAATATAAATACTAAAAACGATACATACAATAATTTTGAGTTGATTGCAGGAATGACAATTATATATAATTAACTTGGTACAAAAAAAAGACATAAAATTAAGAGAATGACGTATTCAACTACTAACTTATAAAAATTATTGAATTTATAAAAATCTTATAAATTGAAAATTGATTAACAAACTATTGAAATAAATATAGTTAATCACTGTCTTGGCCTCGCTGGTCTTCTCCCTTCCCATTTAGTATGGCAAAATGATTAGAAAAAGGTATTTTTTTAAACAATCATTATTAACTTTGTTCTATATCAGTAAATATACTCTTTCACCCGTTTATATATATATATATATATATATGAAATTTTGATATTTATATTTATGTCCTACAATTTGATGTAAAGAGATCAGATTAATTGAAGATTTTATCGGGAAAAACCACTATCAAGGAAGCTACAACTTGGGATTCTCAACCTCACTTCATTTGTTAGAAGAAGTCCAAGAAAAGTGATTATTATTTGGTTGAAACGTATTTTGGGACCCGATTACTAGTTTTTCAATATTTTGTTGAATTTTTAATACTTTTAAAGCGGTGCATTGTTGTTTGGAAATTATGGTTTATATCATTGGAATATTTTTGGTTAAAACACTATTTAGGGTTTACTTTTTTGATGAATTTTGAATACTTTTAGGAATGTGCATTGTTGTTTGGAATTTATGTTTTATATCATTGAAATATCTTTTTATATTGATCTTGCAAAAATCTAAGAAATACTAGTATAAAACATGTAGAAATGTTAAAAAAAGGATATTTTAATAAACACTTATAATACAAAGTATGTTTAGTAAAAAAACTTTATAAATGTTTCTAAACGTTTAACTATCAAAATTCAAAAAAATTAAAAGAACATCAAGATATAATTTACATTTTGCTTATGTTTAATCAATGTTTATATTTATTAAACATTTTTAATTTAATAAAGATACAATCAGAGAATCACATTTATATTTATTAAACATATAAAACTCACAAAAAATTATAGCACATAAAATAAATGTTTATTTTTTTATAATTATTAAATGTGTTGTTTTTATAAAATTTGTCTAACATTTTTACAACCACAATTGCCAAAATGTAAAAATAAAATGAACCTTATAAGAAAAACCAATAAACAATATATTAAAAAAAAATATCATATGAAATATGAATCCAATAAAACAATTAAGCAATTGTTCATACTCAAAACTATTTAAAAACTTCCATGTAAATCCAATAAAAAGTGAACATGAAATACTAAAATTATTCTTGGAATACAACATAATTGAAGCTCTAAAAATAGTTTCATGACCAAACAAAGTAAACAATAAACTAAAAATCAAAGTAAGATGAGCAACCACACTCGAATGGCATTGTGAACACTTTTCAATTGTGCCCCTCAAATATAAATGAACACTTCTTCTTATATATATTAATACCGTAACGTAGTTGTTGGTTAAGTTAACCTCAGGAGGAATAATCGAAATATATATCCAATTTGACCCCTGCATTTTATTGCCAATGGGTACTCATTAGTATGTACAAATCAATGCTTCCACAATAAACTAGGTTAACATAGTTGTTTGGGGAGATTCTTTGAAGGATAACGACGCATATTGAATGAAATTTTCAAATGTTCCACTCACATTCAATTTGAATCAAATCGACCCTTTGTGAGATTCATTCTAATCGATCATCCTAATTGAAACAAAAAATTTATATCAATTAAAAAAAGAATAATAAAAAGACAGTTAACGATAATTTTTTTTAATCAAACATCCAGAAAAAGGAATTAGAAGGATAACAATTGCGGATTTGAACCCAAGGAAAGAACGATAAAAAATAAAAACACGTGATCCCAAGTGAATGATAAAAGAATTGCATTTGTGAGATCTAAATGGAAAGAAATAAATTAAAAAACCACAAAATGGAGAAAAATGTCATTTAAGGATTTGGAAATCGCATTAATTTGAAATCGTGATTTAAGGTAGAATTACAAAAAAAAAAATAAAAGTTATAAGGAAATAAGTCACGAGAATAAGGATTTTAAGATTAATTAAATATCTGTTAATAAAAGTAATAAAAATCCAAACGGTTTCCAAAAAAGGGAAATTAGTCAGTTATTAGTAGGAACTATGGCCTAAAATCTAATAATGTAATTTATTTGGTACTCATGATATGGTTGTAATTAAGGTTCTAAAATTGATTTAAGATGTAAAAATTTATTTTGTTAACTTGATTTTATTTTAAGAATAGTTATGAAAATTATATTACCCAGGTATTAATCATGTGGGCGGTCGTGCCCAATTCTATGCGTTGATATACCTCGTTAGTGGGACTTTTGCCATTTTCATCTATTAGATTTTAACACATGCGTTGCACGTGATTTATTTGTTTTTTTAAATTATAATTATTATATTTTTTATAAATCGATAAGACGTATTATTGTTTAAAAATGTTTCTCCATATCCTCTCAATATATAGATATACATATAAATATAGATATATTCCATATTATATTAAAAAAAATTATAATATGCTTCAATTCACTAATATAAATTTAACTTTATCCAATAAAACATATAAAACTTTTTTTTAATTTATAGAAAATAGGTCATTGAATTATCCAAGGAGATGACTTCATCGAGAAAACAAATTTGTCCATCGAGAAAACATAATAATGCACTTTTATATATAGTATAGATAAAAGTAACCAATACATCTAATTTAAAATATAGCAGAAATTAATGAATTAATGTACATTTACCACAAAAATAATCAATGGACCTTTTTATTTTAGTATTTAAAAAATATTTTATACAATAATTAAACTTCGATATACAAAAATCTATTTTTTTTAATAATTAACTCATCATAGTAAATAAGAGATATTATGTTATAAGAATATCATAATTTAATTGTTAGTGGTAATTAATTAGTGGCATATTTTGTAAATTTCAAATTTTTAAAGGGTATAATTATCCTAAAATGTTTCTAAAATTTCCCCACTTTTATATATTAGAGATAGAAATAAGAGACCGTAACCCCCAAATTTTTTTTTATATTTTATTATGTATTGATTTCGTCATCCATTAGTCTAGTTACCTCCTCAAGATTATTAATTTTTTTAAGAAAAAATTAATTTACCCCTGAACTTAGTAGGGTGTGTCAATTTAAACTCTAAACTTTAAATTTTATCATTTTAAACCCTTAAGTTACTTAAGTGAATCAATTTACACTCATTGTTACTTTTCCGTTTTTCTCGGGTAATGGCCCCTTTTCTCATGAGTTGATTGCAGATTAGAGACCGTCTTCCCCAAATTTTCAAAGAAAATGTATGGGTCTTCTAAGATTTGGCCATTGTTGCAAGTTGGTCTAGTTCCAATTGAAGGTTCTCAATATATTGTTGCTTTTGGTCACCATAACTAGTCTAAATGAGTTGAGAATAGGTGGAAGATAAGTTGCCTCAGAGTTGGAATGTTGAAACTTAATAAACACTAGTAATATAATACGTGTGTTGCACGTGATACAAATTGATACATTATTTATATTTATTTCTCATCTATATAATACTTTAAACTTTGTATTTTTTTAATTCTTGATTTAAGAAATATTAATAGATATGAGATGATAATATATTTTCTTTATAATAAGATATTTTTCAAGTTCTATACTATATATTCATGGTATTTAATAGTTATCATTATAATTCTTGAAGTATACATTTTGAGATGTTTTCTTAGGACCCGTTTGGGATAGTTAATTAGTCAAATGAAATCAAACTAAATTAGATAAGTAAACTATAATAAAACACACTTTAGAAAATTTCCGCAGCAATTGTAATAATATTGTCAATTTTAAAAATAATAATATAATGATAAAACCGTAAGGAAATTCAATTAATCTCAATCTCCATAAGAGTAACATCTTCAATCCTCGTGAAAAAGTAAACAATTATAAGTTAACTCAAAATAACCGGATCATAAATATTTATATTTCCAATATCAATAGTAAATTTGTAATTTCCACCAACCAATACAGGTGTGATTGGTACACAAAAACATATGTCTTTAATATAAATTAGAATTAGTTTTAGAGAAATGGTCTGTAGCGAAGGTATCAATTGTTTTTCTACTCCCTTTTCCTAACAAGGTGCTTTTTGATTTAATTATTATCCAATTTTATTTATATACAAAGGTCCTAAATTCAACATCAAAATATAAATGATTGGTTTTATTTATTTAAAAATTCTTCCACCTATCTTCTTTTACTGTCAAAAAAGAAGAAGTATGCCATGAAAATTCAAAGGGATGTGTTATAACCATTTATTTGTATTTTAAAGAAAATTCATGCATTTATAGAAATCATATGATTTTCAAAAAAAAGCACACTATTAACTTGACAATTTATCTTTTTTTTAAATTCCTATGTCAATTATTTAATTATTTTTAATTAAGGTCATTGCTTCCAAATTACAAATTGAACATTTATTAAAAAGATCCAAAAATCAGGCATTACTTCTCAAGGTGTCCGGACTAAAAAATTTCATTTAATGTTATAGCAAGACAATTTTTTTTTGAATATTCTATTTTTTTTACTATCTTAATTATTTTATTAATTATAGGAAACTGTATACATGAGTTTTAAGTCAATTACATATCTGGATAAATGTGGTAAATTGAGTTTTCAAGATAGACCACTTTTAATAAACTACATTAAATATTTTTTGCTTTTAAATATCAAAAAAAAAGTGAAATAAATTTAAAGATTCTTGATAATTTTAAATAATCAAACCCTAGTTTAATTCCCATTAAATAATTTTTACTTTCACTAAATCTATAAATACAATGGGTTCAATTTAATAAAAATCAAATAAGACTTATATTTTAAATTTATATAACTAAGATTGGAATTTTATCATTAAATGAATATGGTGAGAAAAAGTTTAACCCTTAAACCACTCAGATTTTAACACGTGCAAATTTATTTTTTATTTAAAATTATAATTATTATATTTTTAATTTTTCTTCCAAAGGTTTAATGGTTTTTTAATATTCTCAGATATCCTTCAATCTAATAGGAAGTGATAAAAATAAAATCAATTTTATTTTTTGTAAAAGAATTATATGCATTTTAATTTCTATATAAATCAAAACTATATAAAAAAATATTATCAAATACCTTTTTTTTAGTTGATGGAAATTTTCCATTGAACTTTGTCAGGATTTGACTTCTATAGAAAATAAATTTGTCCATCGAAAGAATATTAAAGCCCTTTTATGGATATAGTATTTTTAAATGTAACTAATAAATCTAATTTAAAAGTATAGCAAAATTAATGAATTAATGTACCTTTACCATAAAAATAATCAATGTACTTTTTATTTTAGTATTTAAAAAATATTTTTTGACAAGAATGTCAAATTGATAAATATTGTTTTTTTTAAAAATTAACTCATTATAGTAAATAAGTGATAATATATTATAAGAATATAATAATTAATGGTGGAATGGTAATTAATTGTTGTAGGAAAAATTTTGTAATTTCATAATTTGATAATTGAGGCAGAATTGTCCTAAAAAGTTTCTAAAACTCTCTCAACTTCTATATTTTTTTGTAATCTTGTTATTTTATTTTATTTTTTTATTTTTAATCTTTTATTTAAATTTATCCATAAAAATTGTTCATCAAAGTACATAGAAGGGAGCTTAGGATCAGTAAATATTTAGTATTAGGTGAGATGGACAAGTAAATCAAATTCTTCACGGATATTTTTCCATAATAGACATATTACATGCTAAGAGAAATGAAAAGGCATCTAAAACATAATATCATTTAATATAAATTATAAATAGTTTTAAATTAATGGCGGTTGATTAAAAAATTCAAGTTTTTTTTCGATAGATTTCATTCGCTAAAGGACAATATTGATTTGGCTTTGTGTACGTTCCATCTGAAACAATCCCAAGAGGCGCTAATCAATCACATGGCCGTTGAACGTTGCCATCCCACCTGTGAAGATCTTTACATCTTTTATAGAAGGTTTTTTCTCCATCAATCTTCCCAACGATGTGAATCTTCATGAGGAAGAAGACATAGCAAATGTCATACACATTAAAAGAATTTTTAATCCTTTCAATATGTATTTTGATAACATGATAATGGATTTAAATTTTATAAATATCAATTTTTCAAAAACACATGCAAACTTAATTTCCTAATAGAGTTTAGTGAATTTCAAATACCAATGCAAACTATTAATTATCTATGGTTTAAGTTCATTGCATCCAAATTACAAATTGAAAATTAAATTGCAATTTAAAAAATTTCTTATTAATATAAAATATTCATAATAGTTTGTAATAACTAGTTTATTTATATACCTTGACAAATAAATTAACCCCAAAATCTTTTAAATTTGTAAATTTTACTACCATTATTTTTTTTAGGATAATTTGTAGTGGGTATAATATTATTAAATTGGATTTTAAGATTACAATTATATTTATAAATATTTAGATGTATTACTTGATTGAGGATGTTTAGTTATCTTGTGTTAATTGTTAACATATGTATCGAAAACTACATAACTAGCTTTATAATGAAAATAATTATAACATATTTATAAAAATTAAGTGTGTTTACTTTAAATAAACTAATCCTAGGTATTTATCCCAACTAACTAAGTTTTACATTCATTTATTAAAATAAATAGTTTTATTTAATAATAATCAAATAAGACTTATATTTTAAATTTATATAGTCTAAAATTATTTTTAATAATTAGATATTTAGCACAGACCTCAGCTGATTATGTAAATTAATAATCATACACGTAAACTTAATATATTTTTCATGAATAATGTAGAGTTAATCAAAAAGGGATCATAATTTTTGTTATAAATACTATATTGCTAAATATAATAGAAAACAACCCACTAAAAATTATAATATACTTTGCATCTCCTTTCAAAGAATTTTTGTTTTCATTCATTTTCCCCTTATTCAAGTGAAGCTCTTTTTAGATAATAGCTACACTTTTGCCAACCTTTAAAATAAAACTTTTTAGCTTTTCCATCTTTTCAATAAATAATTGATAAATGATAACACCCTGTATTTAAAATTACATAGAATAATGATTTTAACTCTTTAAACACGCAAGACTAAAGGGTGTTTAATTTAAAACTTTTATAGTTTAGAGGGAGAGATTTTAACAACTAAAAACTTAATTTATAGGGTATTTATTCAAGAGAATAATTTTATGTTTAAAATAATAGTTCACGTGGTATCTATTAAACTTGTATAGTTTAAAACATGAGTTAAGTTACTTCACAGATAACCTTTATGCAAAACTCTACCAACAATTATGTATAGTTATATAATTGTCAGCAAATGAACTTAATCATATATCATGATAATTTTTCTTTTTTTTTTAAGCGATGATAATTTTTGTTACTAATTACTTATAATGTATGCTAAATAATAATAGAAAACATATCCACTATAGTTTATTTGTTAATATACTATATGGACTTTCTCTTAAAAAAATTAATTTGAAAATTTTAATTTATTTTTAGTGTATATTCAAGTAGATAGCCTACTTTTTAGATAAATAATACTTTTTGGCCAACCAATTTAAAATAAAACTTTTTAGCCTATCCATTATTTTAGGAAAGAAATAGGCTACACTTTCCGACGAAAACACCCTTATGAAAGAATAAAGAGAATAATGATTTAAAAAAATCTATAATTCAAGCAAGAATAAAGGAAGCTTTTAATCTCAAACTTTTATAGGTATCAGACAACAAAAATTGAAGAGGGAGAATTTATATGAAAAAAATAGAAAATCAATAAAAAAATATTAGGGAAAAAAAAAAAAATTAAGAGATGAGGTAGAGTACACTACAGTAACCATTATGAAAAACTATACCAACAATAATAGAATAGTTATGTACTTGTACAAAAAAAATACATATATTACGAATAATTTATAATGTACGAAAAGTAATATAATATATTACGAATAATTTATAATGCACGAAAAGTAATAATTAAAAGATATAGTGTATAGTTTATTTGTTTATATAATATATATATATATATATACTGAAATGAAAATTAAAATGAAAAATGAAAGATAATACAATAGTGTATATTATATATACTGTAGATAATATATTTATATATTACCATACATAGTGATAAAATATAACAATATATGTACTCCATATTTTATGTACAATATATAATATATATAATAATGTACATTTATCAATATGTATTGTACTATATTGTACGTGATTACAAAATCCAGAAAATGCGTAATGGAAAAAATTGCAGATTGCATAAAATTCCGTATAAATTTGCATAAAACACCTCTTTTTATGACGACGGGCGAAGGAAAAGATGCTTGGTATGGATTTAAATCGTTAGGGATTGAAGTAAAATGAGAAACTTGAAGGAAAAAAATATTGAAATTGGGTCAAGATCTCGATAAATGATGAGGAAAAACTCAAATTTCTAATGAAAAATACTAGATTCCGATGACGAAAACTAGAACAAAACGGAGGGGCAACGCTTCCCTGATGTCGGGGGAGAGAGGAAGAGAAACGCTTCCTATTCCAAATTTTTTGTAGGTGTTGTATGATTGTAAATTCTAAAATCAAATTGAAAAGGAAAAAATAACTAAAATTAAGGAAACAAATCAAGTTGTAAAGGAAAAAAAAATATTTAATCAATAAAGGTAAATCTGATATGAAAATAATAATCAAATCCAATTTTAGCTAAAAAGTATTAAAAAATAACAATAGACAGTAAAGTATTAGAGCATATTCAAAAATTGGTATATTATATATACTAGATTTTCTCTTTATTTTCCTAGTAAATTAATGAGATTCAAAAAATCAATACAAAACGACAACCTCAATCGCCCAAAACGCCAGCACATCATCGCAAAAGCCAAGCGTATATAAAGTAATACATTTTCACGAATGGCATCGCCGTAATTTCCGTTCCAAGACTCCTTCGGTACCTGCCACCGCTTTTAGCTAACCAGGCGGCGCGTCAAACAGTTTTTCGCGCGTGTTATCTACGTGCCACCGCAATTGGTCCAAATTACCCTTTTCCGTAGTCTGCACTTTCACTCATCCACTGTTTATCTCTTCAATGTTCATCTCTTTGACGGAAAATCTTCTCTCGCTCTCGTTAGTGATCTCTCTCTGAGACTAAATCCTTGAGTTTTAGGGTTTAACCTTGATCATCGGAAAGAGAGAAAGAGGAGAAATCTTTTATTATCGTTCGAGATAGAAGAATGGTGGAGAAACCGACGAAGCTTAAGAAAAAATCCGTAAGCGAGAAAGATTCTTCCATTATCTTACAGAGGCAAGTGATTCCATTTCGTTTTTTTTTTCTTTCTAATTTCTAAATTCAAAGAAGCAACGAATCATTTATCAAGTGATCAGCTTATTTGAGATTTATTTTTTCTGTTGAATCTGAACAGTTACTCTCCGATGATTGTGCTTGCTTTGCTTCAAGAAGTAGCACAGGTTCCTGAAGCGAAGATTGATTGGAACGAATTGGTGAGAAATACTTCTACTGGAATTTCGAATGCTCGAGAATATCAGATGCTATGGCGGCATTTAGCTTATCGTCATACGTTATTTGATAATTTGGAAGATGATAATGCTCCTCTGGTTAGTTGAATTATATCAATTTGCATCTTTGCGTTCTATATCTTTTTTTTTTAACCAATTTCTTGACTCTTGCGATTTACAATTGGCTTACAGGAAGATGACAGTGATTTAGAGTGTGATTTGGAGCCCTTTCCATCCGTCGGCGGTGAATCTTTATCGGAGGCTGCAGCATGTGCGAAGGTAGATGAAGTAAATTATAATTAAGATTTGCCAATAGTTAAAATTAAAGGCTTCGTAGAGCTGTGCTTGGTAATGTTTTTCTGACTTTAGGAATTATTTGATGATCGTCAAAGTTTGATGAGACTATTCAGAGATGCATTTGAAATTGCCGCAAACGATGATCTAGAGCAGAAAGGCCTCTATTGAAATTGAAATATTTTCTTCACCGATGATAATTATTTTATGATCTGAAGATTCTTTCATCTTTCAAATATTTTATGATCTGAAAATTATCATCAATTTCGTCAATGTGATTTTTGGTTAAGATTATTATCAACGTTGACCTTTTGATTCATTTAATCTTGCAATTGGTTGATTGACGGCTACTTTTTGTGCATGTTGGCAAAGGTTTAGGGTCTGATTAGTTGTTTAGCCTGGTAGCTTTTAGTTTTTAAGTGCATAAGATCGACTTCTTTTTTTATGAAAGCAACATTTTTCAGGTACTTATTTCTTCTGGTTATCCAAGCGATTTAAATATGGCAAGCAGTAGCACAATCGAGGCTCCGCTAACTATAAAACTACCTAGAAGATCATCTGAAGCTCAGTTAGAAAATCTAGATCCAGTTTGCTCAATGCAAAGGGCCTGTATCACCATTCCCGTTTCTGTTCAGAGACAGCCCATTCTTGCCCCACCATCTGCTGAAGGATCAAATGGAAATGGATCATCATATTACAACAATGCGTCTCGAAGGAAAAGAAAACCCTGGTCAGATGCGGAGGACTTGGAATTGATTGCTGCAGTGAAGAAATGTGGTGAAGGGAATTGGGCAAACATCATACGTGGGGACTTCTTAGGGGATAGAACTGCTTCACAGCTATCTCAGGTTCTTTTTTGTTTTTCACCTTAAATATGCATGGGTAGCACGGTGTTGTCTACATTTACTACTTTAATCTCTCCTTTTTCTTACCAAAAAGACTATAATTATCTCACTTTTTTGTTCTGATTACTTCTTAGTTATTGGCCCACTCACTTAGCCCCGAGTTTATTGCGCATTTATGGGAAGATTTGTAAGATCCCATACTACTTTCATGCATAAGCAAGCAATCTGTGCAATTTTTATTGTTAAACTCCTACATTTGATTGACCTTTTTATTCCCCAATTACCCCAGTTCATGTAGCAAAAATGCCATATTGGCAGTTTGTTTCCTCTATCTAATTGATGGAATCTGAACGAATCACATAATTTTTTGTTGGTTCATGGTTGAGTATTGGATGTAGATGTAAATTTTTACATTCTTAGTTAATCAATGAAGTCTAAGATTTGCATTCGATGCACTATGCTTAGCAGCACTTTGGAATCTAGGATTCTGTGCGAAGGAAAATAAATTTGTAATTTAATCTGATAAATATTTACACATTATGTGAAGTATCATAAAGGGGTCTAAATATTTAATAATTCAAACTTTCTGTTTCATTTAGTATCTAACTCTACTCTTCTACACTGGTTATTTCATTGGCACATGTTGAATCTATGAGAAAAAAATTACAGAGACCACTGAAAAAGATCAATAACAATCTATGAAACCTTTATTTTGTCCTAATTATGAAACCTTGATTTTTTCGGAGAATGAGATTCAAAAGAAAATAGAAAATGAAACCTCTGATAGGGGACGGCAGAACATATTGCATTAGTAAGGTTTTATCATCTACAGTTAATCACTTTGATTTACAATCTTTGAATATATACTCTTCTGGTCGGAAGCAGTCAGAATAAAAAAATAGAAAGATACAAAACGATAGGAAGAGGTCAAATATTTTTCATTGCCTACTTTTAGTGTTACTTGATTGTTAATGAGGTGAAATATTTGACGTGGACATCGTTTCTTAACTACTTGATTACATGGAGAACTGAAGTTTACGCATTGAGTTTATTCCTTTTTTCTTTTACTCGTTACCTTAGTTATGCCATTTGAATGCTGGACTCAATGCAGTTATTTGGGTGAACTGTATAATAGAACAACTAATTTCTTAGAATAGTCAGGCGGTTGAGGAGGCTGTTTATGTTCTAATTTCTGAATGGTGTGATATTGTTAAAGAATTTTGTTACAACCACTTCAAATGTTCTTCCCCCTTGGTAATCTCCTTTGGTGGTTGAGAGGGTTCAGATGCCCTATCCTCCCTTCATTTCATCTCTCTCTACTGGTTAATAACATTTCTCTTATTTAGTGGATACAGTATTTTACTCTTTTTTTTTTTTTTTTGAAATAATACAGTATTCTACTTTCAGTGCTTCCCCCACTGCAAAGTACAGTGCTAGATCTTTTGCTATCTTCATGTTACTGCATGAATTTGCATTAAATCTGTTGGCCATATACTTGGGGCATCTTCAGTTTCATAACCATTTATAATTCTCAAAATTCTGGTTGAACGTGGTGACATTTTCTCTCTGAATCTTCACATTCTGTCTTATCTTTCTGTTTCACTTTTTTTTCATTCTTTCTATGTCTGAGATTTACATCTGTCATGCCTTTGAAACTTAACCATGACACATTTTCCAAAACATATTAACATGCTGTAACTATCCGTTGTCATCTAGTCAGGCCAGGATCTGGGTTAACCCAGTTTTCCCGGGTTCAAATCCCGGCAACGGAATCTTTTCTTGGATGCTTATATTCTTAATAATCTCTAACATAGATTACGCCATTGGTTTTTAATGCTTTCAATGCATGTAGCTTGTGTCTGCCAATTTAATTTAACCCATGTTCAACTCTTCAAGTCTCGTTCACCGTTTCTAAAATATGATTCTAACTCTTTGGTCCTGTAGAGATGGGCTATTATTAAAAAGAGACATGGAAATTCGAATGTGGGAGCCAACTCGATCGGTCCACAGCTATCTGAGGTGCAGCTGGCGGCTCGTCATGCAATGTCTTTAGCTCTCGATAGTCATGTTGGCAACTTGAAAACAGCTCGGATAATTGGCTCAGGTAATTATTTTCTTCTAATCTACCTGCCCTATTAAAAAGCCAACTCAATTTTCTACTTCCTATCAGAAAAAGTTGCTAAAGTGGAAAATTTTTTTGACGTTCATGTTTTTTCTTGACTATGGAAAGTACTAATGAAAAGGGGAATAACCATGGGTTGACCGAGTGGTCAAGGGGCTTCCTTGAAGCTTTGAGGTCATGGGTTTAAATCCCTGTGTGGCCACCTACCTAGGATATTATCCTACGAGTTTCCCAATGCCAAGTGTTGTAAGGTCGTGTATTTGTCCTATGATATTAGTTGAGGTGCGCTTAAGCTGGCCCGCACACCTATGGATATAAAAAAACACTAATGAAATAGGGAATAACCCTAATGAGAAAGGGATCAATTTTTTTGTTTTGCACAGTTATGAATACCAACTGTTTGGGGTGTTTATAACCTCTTTAATGGACACCACTGCATTATACTTATGGTGGATAGCATTAGTGCTGCTTGGAGTTGATGACATGGTATTTGAGTTGTTCAAATGGATACATATGGTAGTAAATTTTTCTTTCTTAATATTTACTAATTTCCCAAAAAACTACATTGAGAATTGTCGAAAGGTATATCTCTGCTCTTATAATGTTTTTCTTTGGATCTTCAAGAGACAAGAAGTAATGGTGCGTTCTAAATGATTTCAGATGATCTAGTATCTTGTAGAATATCTGTAGGGAAAAAGTGTCTTAACATGAACGTACATAATGCAAGATACTATACAATGTGGCTTTAGCAAAACTTTAGGGATTTTTTTTTCTTGGACTAATTGGTGTTTGTTTATCCATGTATGCATCTGAGAATAAATGTCTTGTTTGGCGTAGTTCTTATCGACTGTTCCCTGAGCTCTTCAGTTGCTAGTGGATTTGATGCTTGTCTCTAACAATTAACTTGGGGGGTTTGGCACTTTTCTACTTAATGTTAGTGTTACTTCAATGGAATCTCACTCTTCCCATTTTTTCCACTTAATGTTTTTTTTTTCCGGTTGGCAGCCAGTGCAAATACCAATAATGGTGGCTCTCTTGCAGGCGCTGCTTCAGAAGAAAAGCAAGATAAATTACATAAAAGCCCCACACAGACAAAACTATCTCCAATTGGACCATCGACCCTAGCAGCAAAATTTCAAGCAACTACATCCAAGAAGATGACAAAAACTACTTTCGACTCAGATTGTATTGTTAGGGCTGCCGCAGTTGCTGCTGGGGCTCGCATTGCTTCTCCAGCAGATGCTGCTTCTCTAATGAAGGCAGCTCAGTCAAAGAATGCCATTCATATAATGGCCAAAGTCCCTGCTTCAAGCAAAACATCCACTCCTGGAAGGGGGCCAAACCATTTAGAAGCTCATCATAATGTCTATAATTCCAATATTAAGGCAGCCACCCTTTCTAACAATCCTACAGTTATGCCATTTGTGTCCCGTGTTGGCCCAGTGAAGACAATATCTCCAACAACGGCTGCCTCATTGAGCGTCCCCATTAACCGGAATAATATTGTTGGCTCTGGTACAGCTGCCAATCCACCATTGGAAAAGGAGATCAGGATGGGAGAAGCGATTAGAGTTCGTAGTTTAGGTGATGCACAGGCTACAACCCAAAAAAATGAAGATTGTCCTCCAAGACCATCTATATCTGAGAGGTTTCAAGAAGAAAAGCCAGCAGATATAGGACCAGTTATTAAAAAACAAGCCACTGAGATAAATAGATGTATTAGCTCCACGAACATTGCCACAGCTGGTGGCGATATTAAAGTTGAAATGGGCAACAATCAGGTAGAGGAGAGACAAAGCACTGATACCAACGAGGTTCCAGCTTCCTCAGATGATCAAGGAAGCAAAAATCAGCCATCGGTTGAGTTACCTAAACCTCAGAATACCAACGGTGAAGGAGAGGATAGGCCTCTCATGGAAACCGATGGATGTATCGAAAATTCAGTCATCTTGAGCAACAAAGCTACAAATGAGATTTTGGAGGGAAATGTATAAGGTTAACCAGCCAAATTATTCTGCTCCAAAGGCAAGGAATGATTTTGTTTGATATTGTAGTAGTGTTATTTATGGTTAATCAAGCGGGGTAAAAACAATCATTTTCACTTCGAAAGGGATAGTATCTCTTTCTATATATGTTAATAATTTATGACAGTTTCCTTTTCTTCCTGTAATGTAAGTAAACATACATCCTCCAGTTAATCAACGGACAATTTGAACTGAACTGAAATAGTGGATATCTTTCTCAGGTTGTATTTATTTTGAACGGTTGTTCAAACTTTTGTTTTGCTGTTTCTGTTTTCAAACTCTTTAGTTTCGACTGATCCACGCAGTATATACAACTTGAGAGCCTCCTCAATATTGTGTTTGGGAGAGGATGTTTTAAAATGAAAAGGGCGGAGGGAAAAATGAAGTAATTCATAAATATTTTTCCATATCATATATATAGTCAAACGCCATACAAAATTAGTCAAGCATATTTAAAATATTTATCTATAGATAGATAGATATTGAATCAAACGAATTTCGAATTCTTCCAATAAAAGACGAGAAAGAAGGAGAAAAGAAAGAAGAAATCAATATTGATGGGCAGTTTTTAAAACATTATATATTAAAAAAAAATAAAAAATTAATGGTGTGATTAAATTGTAAAGTATCAATACATTAAGAATGAAATTAAAACTTCCAAAATAATAGGATTTTTTAACAAAATGATATAAACTTCCAAACCAAATGAACTGAAAGAGAGAACGCATAAAATGAGTCACTGTTTACAGTAGCAGCAAAATAAATTACTATGAACTGCTATATGTATTTTATATATATATATATATATATATATTAAAATGAGTCACTATTTACAGCAATATTTAGGTGAACCCAAAACACTCAATTATATTTACATGGTGTACAAATGAGTCACTATTTACATCAACATTTAGACTAATTAAACACTTCCCACTATTTACATGAACTTCACTTCCAATCACTCTTTTTGAAAATTTTCTATTTCCACTTTTTCTTTTTCTTTTTTTAAATCCCAGCTAGCTCTCCTCATCTTCCTCCAATATTCAAATACCAGTATCATAATATTTACATCAAATAACAAATTGGAATATACTTGATTCTAAATATGATTCAAAACAGAAGGAGATATATTTTTAGTCTTCCCCATTAAGAGCATGGTCAAGATCAATGGAAAGATGAGTACTTCCCCACATTAATTGCATCATCCATTTTTTTGAAACCTTGTCCATTTCTGCTTGCTTCAAAACTGAAGTCAATTCATTTCTTCTACTTTTTTCCTTTTTTTTCCTTCCTTTTTTTGATATTTTTCAAATAACTAAGATCATATAATACTTTCTTCTTGAAAACAGAGCATTAGCATCTGATAGTTAGATCTGAGTGCAACCGTTATCGATTTTGTGCATCAGCAGTTCTGAAGAGAGGTTAGCCATTGTTCCATATAATTCCTGTTCTCTGCTCAATGCAATAAGAGTGCAGATATAGTCAGCCTAAAACACACAATTTTCAGGCAACCAAAGAAGAAATTTTCACATGAATCGATACCTAGTATTTATCGATTCCACTACAATTCACATTGGCAATAAACGCAGGCAATAAGAATCCAACAAGTAAACAAAAAGAACAAGAAAACTGTTACTAATGCTGTAACGACAACATAATAATAAAGAGGTGGTCGAAATAAGCTTCGCTTTGGCCAAAATAGAATTCTATCATGAACTGAATATAAATTTATATTTTCCAATGTCGACGTATTCCGGGTACTCTTTTCTACAGCCATTTCACTGTAGTAATTGAGAGATACTGTATAAACAGGATGCACAGGAAATTTCCACACAGAAAAGAATGAATTGATTCAATGTATTGTCATCATATCGATGAGTAAGTTTATATATATATATTGTGTTGGTTTCAATGGTCTGTATCCATAATCACTCTCGCCCAATCGTTCTAACAAAGTGAATTATCCATGTCTGGAGATTCTTTATTTGTGGCAGACATGCTAGCTAGCATCCAAGAGCTTCCTAGTCATCTTTTTACTAAACCCTAAATCATAAATTTGCATTAACTTTTCCATAATAAGTAGAAAGAAGGATCTGATACAGCAATTTTCTTCAATTTTATCAAGATTATTCCAGTTGACAACAGTCAGACTAATTGAGGATATGGTAATTTAGGCGTAAAGGAAGCTGTAGATGATAAAAACTGCGAGGTTCATAAAAAGACCAAAGAGGTATCATTTGGAAATTAGTCAGAGCAATATTTCTTGGAAGTTTTCATCATGCTTGAAGTTGAAACGAGTATTTGAGAAAGTAAACAGCTATGACTCACAAAAAGAGTGACTACGAATACGAGACATCAAACAAATTCCATTAAAAACACCTCGTGTTGAGTTAAGTGAACTGATATCCAATATTTGAAATACAAGCCAACTTTTAACTTAAGGTAGTAAAATTAAGGTATCATATTGAGGGTTCATCAGATGCAACTAAAAGAAGGCAGAAAAGCAATAAATAACTTGTAACAACTAAAAACTGAAAGCTTGAGAAGAAACAGCTCTTACCAGCAGAAAAGTTATCATTGATGTTTCCAAAAGTACTTAGAATATTGTTCTTAGTATCATCCATAAAATCATTGTAAATCCGTCCATAACATGGAACCAGCACTGCAAAGCTGTTGTCTGGGTCATCATCGCTCTGGAATCCAGGTCCATGGGGTTCTGACCATCCAATTGACCAATCCGAGTCATCAGACTCTGACCCTGAAACACATCCTCCATCAGATGGAACAAGAACAATGTCGTATTCTCTATCAATTTTCCTCTCTTCACGACTATGCCATTTTCGCTTCACCCTTCTAGACGAGGATGATATGTTGGTCCCATTAACTAAAGGAAATTTCAGAGTATCAGGTTCCCGTATGGCAGTATCCAGCGAAGCATTTAAAGAAGATCCATTAGAGCTTCGAGGTTCTCTATGCTTCCCACTCCACAACAACCACGAGAGTTGGGGAAATGCCACAGCCATGTGCTACTCTAATTTTCTTTGCTATAGAGTACCAAATCCCTCAAGAGAATAGAAGCTAAAGACAAATTGATCCGAACGTTTGAGATGTGAAATGGGCAGTATTTCCCTATAACGGCAGAAAAAAACTTTTCAAGATCCAAACCAACAAAGAGAAAAGAAAGTTCTCAAAACAGAGATTCGTACATGTTAACAAATAGAAGAAAACAAACTAGCAAATTCCATCAAATGAAAAGGTTTCTTCGAAGTCAAACTCAGAAAGGAACAAAACGAGAAATTTATATATAAAAAGAAAAATATTAAGTTTGACTTTGCTTCAAGTCTTAATAATCAAGAAACCATCCCAAAATTCTTCAACAATTTTGACAAAGTTTCCAAATTTCAATAACGTTAAGATACACAAATAGTCAATTTTTACGGATTCAATCGACCAGCAATCTAAGTATTTAGACGAGTATTCGTACAAGATAAATAAACAGACTTTAAAAACAATAACCTCCATAGGGAAACTACCTTGACAAAATCAAGCTATCTTAAAAAAGAAACACGGCTTTACTAAATTTATCTCTCTCAAATCCTACAAATAAAACAAACAATACGTCTTTTCCCCTTTTTTCATCAGAAAGATTGCTTCTACTCAAGAAATCAGCAAGAAAAGATCTACACAATCTATAATAAAAACTATTCTTATTTTCTAAAAAACACCCATATTCTATAGCTAGATTCCAGACTCATTCAAGCACTAAAAATTTCGACCCACAAACAAATATCTCTTAAATCTCAAACGCAAACAGAAATTAAAGCATTCTCATTCAAAAGCAACCTCCTTTACAACCAATTGACAAAAAAGAAAACAATCCCAGAAATCTTACCGAGAGAAAAAGATAACTCAAAGACTAAAACAGATAAAACAAAGAGAAGAGCTACCTTTAATGGGTAAAAACTAATTTAGCTTCAGAAAATGAAGAATTGGCTATGGAATTGGAAATGGAAAACACGAGTTAGGAAAAGGAGCAACCTTTTTGACAACAGCCGAATTGCTTTGTTCAAGACGATGCTGTCCAATAATGATTTGACACCAATCCAAATTTCCCTTCCATAAAAAAAAAAATCCAAATTTCCCTTTTAATTTAATATTAATTTTTCCATTTACGTGGTGAGAAAGGCTCTAACGAGCAGTTTATCTTCTGCAAGCGACAACTTGCGAAGTCAATGTCTGAATATCAAAAGTGGACGGTGTGGATTTAAATATTTAAATGTTTTAAGAGTAATCTACGCCTCCTGAAGAAGGTGCAATTAGATTAGTGTAGTTTTGGAAGTAGATGAAAACGAATCTGGGAAATTAATTGCCAGGTCAGAGTTTTGCTGCCGTGGTAGCTGCCGGATGGTCAGATTTGTGGTGCTCGGGTTGGGTGGCTGTAAGAATTTATTGTGGTTTAATTTATGGATTTATACGAGTTTATATTAAAAAGTATTTGAATTACGATTTTATTTTTTTTAATCGTATGTGTGTAATTGAGTAGATTATTTAATCGTGAGTTTAGGAATCATATTCAAAGACTTTTTAATTCTCATGGTTACTAGTATTTATATTAGTATCTTAAACTCATCAAAAATAAATATTAAATTTAGTTTTTTTTAATTTTAATTAATTATTTTTAAATTAATTATGAAGTGATTTCTTAAGTAAAATATTACTGTAAAATTTAATTTACTTTTATCTCATTATTATTTTTTAAAAAATATAATAAAATTAATTAAATAAACAAAAAACATTTTTTACATTTACATTCCTAACTACTAAATACACTCAGACATCATTCTCTCATTTTCTTGCATCATACATTCCCAATTTAGATTTATCAACCCTAAACTATAATTTAGGTTTCTCAAACCCGCAATCTAAAGACTCTCTAAATTACTTTATTAAACCCGTGAGTTTACAAATTTATTAGATTCTATTAATTTTCATAGTATATTAAATCATACAAAAAATAAAATATACACTACAGTACACAAACTAAAAAAATTCGAGTATGGAAATCCTGAAAGTTAAATACTTGATGAAAAATGAGATAATCACGAATAATGGGCAGGAAATTGCGTGGTGCTGCTGCTCAAGTAATCTTAACCTGGCCTAAAACCACATGAAGTTTTAATATTGGTGTAAATCAAACGTGCATGTTTCTTTAATTTATTCATTGATAATTCCTCCAATGTTCTTCAATTGTAGCTCAACTAACGGAAATTAAATTAAGTTGATCTTATCATTATAAATCCAAATCTCCACTCTCAATTTTACGTGTGTGAGTAATAATAATAGTTTTTAGTTGGTGTAATTTCAACATACATTTGAAAAAAAAAAAAACTATCAGCTTATATATTAATTATTAGCAATGTAATTATTGCGGTATAAATTTTACTCTTCCACCTTAAAAAACAAAAAAGATAAATTGAGGGATTTAAAACGATGATAGTGGATAAAAATTATATTAAAATATCCTTATAAACCTTATTTATTTAGTTATATTATTTTGATCTATATTTAAGTCAATATTTGAACATACTTATGTTTTGTCCGTATTGTAGCAATAAGGAAATATGAACTACATGATACAGTTTATAGATAATACAAGGGTTAAAATTGAGCTTCTTTTTTATAAGGGTAAAATGCAAATAAGGCAGTTTTTAGATCGCATGAACATGCAGCATGCATTTGAAAATGGCAATCGCAGCTCGTGGTTCAATTTTTTCAATCGGCCCTCCCCTCAACGTCGATAATTTTCTTTTAGTCATAACTTCTTCGTTTGAACTCCGATTTGAGCGATTCAAGATGTTTTGGAATCTTCATTTCGGCTTTACATAATCGTCGCTCCAAACTTTGAAATCATCAATAATCAAAAGAATTAACGATGTCAATCGCACCTAGTGTGTTCGATGTTAATAAAATCTTTTATTTGTTAATGATTTCAAAGTTTCGAGTGACATTTATGTGAGCCTGAAATGAGGATTTCAAAACATCTTGAATCATCAAACGGAGTTCAAAAAAGGTAAAAAAAATTATGCTTCTTTTTATAATTATATAAACACTTGAATTCCATATATTTTCATTTCTTTTACATAGAATATGTAGGGGTATAAATTTGAGATGATATTTATTTATATATATACCTTTTTATAATTATATTTCACTTGAATTTCTATATATTTTCATTTCTTTTACATAGAATTTGTGTAGAGGGGTATTAATCTTTAAATTTATCAGGGAACAACTTTAAAAAAATTGTTCTTTGCTTTTAAAACATAAAACAATTTTTGAAGTTAAAAGAAAATAAATGAAAATATTTCTTAAGAGATAATCATCTAAACATGTTTTCCATTAAAAATTTATATTAAAAAATAGATATTTATTTTTCTGAAAACCTTATTTGTAAAACAAAATTATAATAAGCATATATTTTGGATTGTCTTCAAAGAGTCATTTTCATACATGAACACTCAAAAGTTTTCTTCTCAGGTAGACTATTTTCCACCTCATAAACAACATCCAAATTATTTCTTAAATGGGCCTGATTCATACTGTATTTTTTTTAATTAAATACAAATACGATAAATCCAAATTAAATCCCCACGAAGAGATTTATTCTCTAAATTACTTTATTAAACCCGTGAGTTTACAAATTTATTAGATTCTATTAATTTTCATAGTATATTAAATCATTAAAAAAATAAAATATACACTACAGTACACAAACTAAAAAAATTCGAGTATGGAAATCCTGAAAGTTAAATACTTGATGAAAAATGAGATAATCACGAATAATGGGCAGGAAATTGCGTGGTGCTGCTGCTCAAGTAATCTTAACCTGGCCTAAAACCACATGAAGTTTTAATATTGGTGTAAATCAAACGTGCATGTTTCTTTAATTTATTCATTGATAATTCCTCCAATGTTCTTCAATTGTAGCTCAACTAACGAAAATTAAATTAAGTTGATCTTATCATTATAAATCCAAATCTCCACTCTCAATTTTACGTGTGTGAGTAATAATAATAGTTTTTAGTTGGTGTAATTTCAACATACATTTGAAAAAAAAAAACTATCAGCTTATATATTAATTATTAGCAAAGTAATTATTGCGGTATAAATTTTACTCTCCCACCTTAAATAAAAAACAAAAAAGATAAATCGAGGGATTTAAAACGATGATAGTGGATAAAAATTATATTAAAATATCCTTATAAACCTTATTTATTTAGTTATATTATTTTGTTCTATATTTAAGTCAATATTTGAACATATTTATGTTTTGTCCGTATAGTAGCAATAAGGAAATATGAACTACATGATACAGTTTATAGATAATACAAGGGTTAAAATTGAGCTTCTTTTTTATAATTATATTTCACTTGAATTTCTATATATTTTCATTTCTTTTACATAGAATTTATGTAGAGGGGTATAAATTCGAGATGATATATATATATATATATATATATATATATATATATATATATATATATATATATATATATATATATATATATATATATATTTTAATCTTTAAATTTATCAAGGAACAACTTTAAAAAAATTGTTCTTTGCTTTTAAAACATAAAACAATTTTTGAAGTTAAAAGAAAATAAATAAAAATATTTCTTAAGTGATAATCATCTAAACATGTTTTCCATTAAAAATTTATATTAAAAAATAGATATTTATTTTTCTGAAAACCTTATTTGTAAAACAAAATTCTAATAAGCATATATTTTGGATTGTCTTCAAAGAGTCATTTTCATACATGAACACTCAAAAGTTTTCTTCTCAGGTAGACTATTTTCCACCTCATAAACAACATCCAAATTATTTCTTAAATGGGCCTGATTCATACTGTATTTTTTTTAATTAAATACAAATACGATAAATCCAAATTAAATCCCCACGAAGAGATTTATTCTTATCCCCACTTATTCATGAAAGAAATTGGTGATTGGGCCCACATCAAATAACTGCCAAATGAAAAATTGACATTCCATATATAATCCACTTTATAAAAACTATAAAAACTATAAATGAATTTGATATATTTAATATTTGAAACATTAAAAAAAAAAAAAAATTAGGACAGCAACAAACCACTTTTTTGTTGTTATTTTTGTGTGGTGGGCTTAAGAGGGATGGCCCAATCTCCCATGATTAGGTTTTCTTCATCATATAATCATTCCGTCTCCATTTCTAGCTATATCTGACCAATTATAATCTGACACGTCACGCTATTATCTGACTGGTTTTGTCAGTATTTTGTATGGAGCAATTTAATTTCAATTCTCAACCATTCACTTATAAATCGCAAAAAATGAACGCATGGTTATGTCGGACAGTCAAGTGAATTCATTTTTTACGATTTGCAAAGCATGAGAGATTACTGTGTTTTCGTATCAAATTTCGAAAATACCTATTTATAATTTAATATTGAAAATCATACTTTTTTTCAAAAAGAAAATATTATATAATATATGAAATTATAAAACAGCGGAGAGGCTCCAACCTACAAAAGAGCGGTAGTAATGGACTAGTTGAGTTATGTTCCAAATTATTAAATATAATTAAGTAAACAACCAATTTTTAAGAGTATAGAGAAATTATCGAAGAAGACTGCCTCATTGTGATTGTCTCCTATGTGTATATACAATACACTAATGAAGCTAGAGAACGAAATAGAAATATTTTTGCCAATTTGTACAATACAAATACAATCATTTTATATAGTACGGTAAGATGGATACTCTTTTTGCAGACGTGATTTACTGATTTGTACATTAAAATATGTTCATTTGAGAAGAAAAGGCATGTTTTGTCAATTTTTAGTGATTTTGTGTATATCTATTAAGATTTTGTTTTCTATTATACGCAATCTCCAAAATTTACTCATATTTATTGTTTTTTTCATTAATAATTTGGGGTATTTTTACTATAATTGTTTCTCTTAGCCCCGTTTGGTTCGGGGTAATCTTAGATTCTCTTATAAGGGGCATCTAATTTCATTGTTTTGTTTGGGGTTTATTTAAAAATAATGGGGTAATCTAAGATTCCTGGCATTCACATTTTTCCAGATATGAGGGTATTCGATTACCTTTGAATTCAGGTGCTTTCTATGATTCCCACAAGAATGTAATCTTTTTTTTTACAATTTTAACCCTATTTAATTAGAAAAAGTTGTAAAAAAAATTAGGAAGATAACCTACACTCACGTTTTCATTTCTTCTTCATAATTATGTGGTTTCTCCAATTTCCTATTTGTATTATTAATTAATCCTCACTCTTATAATAGGTTTGATCAAAATCATTTCTCAACGAGTTAGATTTTTTTCCCCGGTTTATTTTGCTACATTTGATAAATATTTTTTCCACTGAGTTTTAATTTTATGATATTTTGGCCATACATTTGATAGACCCCAAATTCCTTTGAGATAAACCCTATTATTGTTGAAATTGCAATTTTTTTTTTCATTTCTTCGTGATTGAATTTATCTCTATTTATAGATTTATTGATAAATTTTGTAAATTAATTATTGTGTGAAGTTTTATTAGTTAAAACTTCCAGATATCCTCATATTATTATCAAGTTAAACAAACAAGGTAATATAAGATTACCAGTAATCAAATACTCTGCAACAGATTCTCAGGTATTAGATTACTGATGGTAACTTAAATTATAGCGAACCAAACGGGGCTAGTGGAAATTTATTTAAAAAATACTAAAAACTATCAAATTAGCCAACTTAGTGGTCTTATACTTAAATCACCAAAATTAATATGTATGCCATTTAGGTCATTCACTCATCACTCCAGGAGAATATGGACAATGATGGATCACTTCAGGCCGAATATGCTATCAATAGTGGGCCTGGGCCTATCCCTTAAGATTTCCATGGCATGAAGATCACGTGGATTGTAAAGAATACTTACATATAAGTGTTATAGACTTGAAGCAAAACATTTTTTTTAGAAAATCCAGCGTAATAGCTATTTTTAATTCGACATTTTCAAAAATGACATTCTCTAAATTATAAATTTCAAAAATAGCAAAAATTTAAATAATTTTAAAAATATGTTACATATGAAGTTTCAAAACCATAAAAAATAACCAAACTTGAATCAAAAAAAAAAAAACCAAACTTGAATAATTATTAAATTTTAATTTAAAACATCTCAATTAGAAACATAAAATATAATAATAATATTGATCATTCAATAATACAAGAGAAGCAAAATTAATGGAAACAATTCATGATGAAAGTAAAAAATTCATTAAAAAAAACTTTTGCTATATATATATATATATATATATATTAAAAAAAAAAAAAAAAAAAAAAAAAAAAAAAAAAAAAATCCCCAATTTAAAAAAAAAAATAATAAAACAAATAAATACAAAAACCCCCTTCTCCATAAACTTTTTCTATTTTTTTTTTTTTTTTTTTTTTTTTTTTTTTTTTTTTTTAAATAAAAAAATAAATTTTTTTTTATTTTAAAAAAAATAAAAAAAAAATTTATTTTTTTTTTTTAATAAAAAAAAAAAATTTTTTTTCTCCCCCCCCCCCCCCCCCCCCCCCCCCCCCCCCCCTTTTTCTTTTGAAGGAATCAATTCAACAAATGTCATATAATGAAATTTCTCATTTTAAAAAATAGTAATTGTTTTAAAAAAAAATAACATTTTTTTATTATGACATGTGTAGGTTGGGTTTCACACATGCTTTGAGTGACGGGAAAATAAATGTTATTCTTTAAAGTTTTCAATAACTTTGCTATTTATAAAAGTATCAATTCATAAAATGTTTTTTCAATCATCTTGTGTAGTGGCAAAGGTCGACTACATGTAATTACGATGAACTCTACTTTAGTCAAATTCCCCTCCCTTTTAGGGGGCGTTTGGTTTGAGTTTTTGGTGGGTGGGAATAGGAATTAGGTTTCTAATCCCATGTTTGTTTTGCATATTTAGAGGCTAATCCTGGAATAACTTGTTCCCCCCCCCACCCCCCCCCCGCCCCCCCCCCCCCCTGAATGGGGCCCCCGTTTCCATTCCTTTTCATTTCCTTGGGTTTTGGTAAAACCAAGCTCATGAGGGCCCCCTCACCCTTTTCTTTTCTTTTATTACAAATATTTGCTCATGCTTTCCCTTCACCCTTCATTTAAGTTGATTTTTATAATATGAAAATAATAATTAATTAATACAAGTTATTTATTCAATTAATTTATCTAAATTATTTTTTCAAAACCAAATCAAAATTTAAATTAATATTAAAATCATAAGATTTAGATTTAATTAAAAAAATTATGGTGTTGTAATTGATTAATTTGTATGAACAATTATAATTAATTAATTAGTAATTATGAATTTTTAAATATAAATATATTAGTTATTTATTACTTGAAACTAATTATTATATTAATATTAATTAATTAGTACTAAATCTATAAAAAAAAATAGCACACACCTTTTTTCCTTCCTATAAATTTTTATGTCTTCCCACCCTTTCAATCCAACCACATCATCTTCCCCCGTATTGCAGACAGATCCCAGATCTTATTCCTAGGGCATCCAATAAACCTCCAACCAAACCCCCCCCCCCCGTAATTAAAAACTTGCAACTTCCGCAAATAAACTTATCATGTATTCCTATAAAAAACTGCACCCCCCATAAAAAAAAAAAAAAAAAAAAAAAAAAAAAAAAAAAATCCCTTGGGCCCCCCCGGGGGGGGGGGGACAGTTAGGCCCCCCCCCCCCCCCCCAGCCAATGGTAGCATCAATTACACTTTCACCATGAATGGGGGGTTTCTATTCCTTTTCATTTTCATGGGTTTTGGTGAGAGCCAAGCTCATGAGTTCACTTTTCTTTTCTTTTTATTACAAAATATTTGCTCATGCGTTCTCTTCACCCTTCATTTAAGTTGATTTTTTATAATATGAAAATAATAATTAATTAATACAAGTTATTTAATTCAATTAATTTATCTAAATTATTTTTTTCTCAAAATATTGAATTAATATTAAAAATCAATAAGATTTAGATTTAATAAAAAAATTATGGTGTTGTAATTGATTAAATTTGTATGAACAATTATAATTAAATTAATTAGTAATTATGAATTTATTAAATAATAAATATATTAGTTATTTATTACTTGAAACTAATTATTATATTAATATTAATTAATTAGTACATAAATCTATAAAAATAATCTAAAAAAACTAGCACAAACATCTTTTGTTCCTATAAATTTTTTATGTCATTCCTACACATCCTTTTATTCTCGATCACTTATTCCTGGGCATCCAAAAAACCAAATTTATCGTAACTAAAAACTTGCAACATTCTGCAAATAAACTTTTTAATTATTTATCATGTATTCCTATTAATTAAAACTAGCAACCACTAGAAAGTTCAAAAATAAATTTTAAAGAATCCTGCCAAAAAAAAGTTAGATTTTTTAAAGATGAAAAAGCAGTAAAGGCTACTTAAAGCTAATAAAATCAAGAAAAATCTGCCAGTTTTGGCCTTTCTTGTGTTCTTCATTCTGGTCGTTCCCCTGTGATTTTCCTGTGGCATTTGTGTTTTGCATTTGGTTTGGTCCACTTGTTCGGATGTTTTTAAATATTTTTTTTTTTTATTTTGTCTAAATGGCCCTCGAATTATTAGAAAAAGTTTAATTCTTCCTTAATTTGTTAACTCATTATCATAATAATCTTGACGGTGACATAAAATATTTAATTGATCAAAATCATTGACATGAGATTAATAATTATGTCAAATTTTAGCCTAGATTGATGAAAGATTTAATCATATATTAGTTACCAATTAAACAAGTAAGGTGTCTCGTTAGCTCAATAAGCTTGGCAAGAACGTTACATCAGGGTTAAATTAAAGACCAATAAAACTTTTTTAATAGTTAATTTAAAATTGAGACAAAGCAACAATCAAACAAGGAGCAAAGGCAGCTAAACCAGGCACAAGGGTGAAAGCCAAATCCAAAGCATTAGGGGCCAAGGACACCAACCGATTAGCTCTTCATTGAACGGATTTAGTGCTCTTCTTGGTTAAAGTCTTAGCTTATTTTTAGCAGTCAAATATTGTTCTTTTTTAAATATAATTTAGACGATTCCTAACAAATAAGTCAATGGTATGATTCTGTCAAATTTAAAACGTCAATTGCTTCAATTTTAAAATCACCAATATATAAACAAGTACAACCATAAATAAATCGAAAGCCTAGAGATCATCTAAATTCTGGTACCACATGTAGGCCTAAAATTTCACCTCAATTAAGACTCCAATAATAAACAAGATACTTATACACCATAACAATCGGATTCATAGTTAGCATAACAATCGTTAAAACTATAATAATACTTGGAGCCATAACAATCAGATTTATCGTTAAAACAAAAAATTTAAAGACAAAATTACTGGAGAAATGTATAATACAAGTTTATAGTCTATCTAACACTTTGATACAAATGCATTGATCGAAACACAGACTGACATTGCTGGATTAGAGACTTTATATGTTTATTCTCTAAGCACATATATACTTACTATTAGAAAGACATTTAATGATGCAACCATTTAAAAGCTGTCTTTTACCACTTATAGATAATGTGGACAGTTATTAAGATGACGGTAAAATCTCCAATTAATCAGATATTTAATTTGAATGTAAATAATTAAAATATAAAATAGTTTAACGTTAGAGAAGTGTCTAACATTGTGGAAAAAAATATTGTCCATGAAATAGAATATAACATTTCATTTTCCTAGGTTTAAAAAACTTTAAAATTATTTTTTCACATAACATGCAAGGCGTCAAAATTATTGTCAATATGAAAACAGTTCAACTGGTTAATTACTTATTCTCTTTTTTGAGATCGAAAATTCGAGTCTCCTCTATCCACTTTGATGTAATATCTTTAAAAAAAAAACTTTCAAACTCAACGAGTATCTAAAACCTTCATAGGGTTTCTTGGCAATTTATCACCATACGGTTTTTCGAATATAACTAGATATATTCAGTGGTTTGAGTCTTTGAACTAATAAAAGAAAATACCAAGAATGGGGAAAAAATAATTTTTTTTGCTAATTTTATTTTTGAACGAATGCACTTGTGTATTCCCATCGCTTTGGACCAGTAGTCAAAATGGTGGTAAAATATTTATAAAAAAATAAAAATCTTTTGTACGTTATGAAAGGGATTTGAGTCATTTGACCATAAAAAGTAAAAACAAGTTGTTAAAGATGCCCACTTGTTATATGTTAAAAAACCTTAGAAAGCCAATAATATTTTGCCAGCTGGCTTTGAGATTAGAGTATTTATCTTTTCCCATTTTGAGAATTGATATTTTAAAAAATATTAAACGAAAACGTTGTGAAAAAATTTAAAAAATGACATTTATTGTGATTCACCAATCTTAGATCAAGATGGATGGAATCTCATTTTGAGAAATACCATTTTTTATAAATATTTCAAAACATTTACTGTTTTTAAATATTATTGATGAAAAAAGTATCATCTTTTAGAATTTTCCTCTATATAAACCATACTTTCTCTTATTAAAATTATAGATGTCATATTGTGGTAATTTCATTAAATAATTTATAGTTTGATAAAAGGACAATAACCCTGAATAAAAAACTAAACCATATTTTATAATTTCATCCCTACTAAAAAAACATTGTCAAACAAATCTTTAGAAGCTCATTATATGAATATCTTTTAATATCAATGTTCAGTTTGATAGTTAAAAATATTTTATATATTGGACAATTAATGAAATAGTATTGAACATAAAAACAGATTTTAAGCCAAAACAAAAAATAATTACAAGCTGACAACAAATCATTTAAATTTTAATCACCTTCAAATGTGAAAGTTACTATTACAATTAATTTAAGATTTAAATAAATATCATAATAAATATACTTATAAAATATATGCCATTTATTTTATATTAAAGATATTACATTTATTAGTACAAAATGAGTGTTCACAACTCCACATTGATACGATATTATTCACTTTAAACTAAAGCCGCAACCCGAACAATATTATCAATCAGGAAACAAACTTTAGTAGATGGAATCAGGAAAGTGCCAACTGATGTGTTTTTGCACTTTGGATATATAGGTGTGTGTACGTGTACCCAACTAACCCAATAAAATATGCTCATAAAAAAGATTTATTGCAAATTTAAAGTTGAGAGCTTCGCATCAAAGCGTTAAAGACAGAGGAGTCCACGTGGGTTATTTTATTGCAATGCTTATTCCTTCGTCACAATGTCCATTGATTTTACTTTATATATCTCATAAATCAATAATATTCTATTTTATATTTGTTATAATTTGGTCACATCTTTATTTTTAATTCTTTTTTTATAAATTTTCGATCTCCTCTTTATTTAATAATTGTATATTTATAAGTGAGGGTGTAGGGATAACTATTTTATGATGAATAGTTAAAAAAAAAATCATCTGTATTGATATTTTATTTAATTTCTCAAGTTATATTTTTAATCCCTTTTAATATTTTGATCCTTATATTTATAATTGTTTTAATTTAATCTTGATATCGTCAGAAATATTATAATTAAGTATTTTTCGTCAGAAATTCAATTAAAAATATCATATGAATGATATAGGTATGAATTTGAATTAACTATATAAAGCTGATGGGATTTTTATAATTCAAATCTAAAATATGGTCTGATTGTATTATTATTTATATGACCAGATTATAATAAGATTATTAACGTCAATAACTAATTGAATTGTTATTGTAGAAGGAGAAATTTCGACAAAATATGAATCGTCAATTAATTACTCAAGCCAATGATAAAATTACATGTCATTAAAATTAAGACGAATAGAAATTTGACACGTGTCTCTAATCTAAATTAAAGACATTAAATCGGCAAATTAAATAATGTCACGTGTCTTTTTCATAGCCATTGGATGACATAAATTAGTCCAATGAAAATATGATATGGCGATTGGGCCCAAATTAAATAAAGCCCATATCCACCTGTCAAAAAAAAAAAAACTCTATAAATAGATAAATTATTCATTCATTTGGGGGATTCAGAAATATTCAAAGGATTCATAAGCCAGAAGACTTTTGAAAATCGAAGAACTCCTTGAAGATTGCTTTGAAGATTAAAGAATTTCAAAGACTAAAGACTTTTCGGGGACTTCTCGAAGAACTCCTTGAAGATCTCTTTGAAAACTAAAGCTCTAACAAACATCAACACTTTGATCCGAGAAATACGCCGACGGCCGTCGCATTGAAGTTCATACTTGTGAGAAAGCATCAGAGGATTAAATATATTAGAGATTGTAACACTAAATTCATCAATACAAACTCATTTCATTCCGCATTTAATTTCTTTATTTAGAAATTTCTTAGTGTGAACAGTTATATATATGGAATTATAGGAATTAGATTGATATAAATAAAACTAAAGGGGTCTAACAAAAATTGTACCTACAAGAATCTTCAACAAATAATTGCTCCTTTCTCTTTATCCCCATAATTGTCTTCAGGTGGAGAGGTTTGCTTTTCTTAATAAAGTAAAAAAAAAAATAAGGGGGGAAATGTTTGCTTTTTAGTATTAAATAAGGAGTTTCAGTATTTAATAAATAAATAATTTAAACTTTCAAGGTTATTGGCCCCGAGAGACAAATTAGATTAATTTTAAAAATATTTAGAAATTGAGACTTAGTCAAAGTCAAAACGAAAAACTCAAAACACACGCCCACACGTAAAAATAATATAAAAGTACGTGCAACTGCAATACCTCTGACTGCTCTGCTCTGCTCTGAGTTCCAATACTATTTGATAATTAGCAATAAAAATGTAAAACATTAAATAATAAGCGAATATTATATTGAAATTTATCGGATCTAATTTTAAAAAATTAAAGAGAATAAATTTTAAAAATTATTCCTGGAAATATTCGAGGAAATGCAGCCTGTAAGGAGTTAGGAATAAAGTGAGTTTTGAAAACTATTTCTGAAAATAATAAATAAATAGTAGGCATACAAAAACAAGACAATCCGGGGGAAAAAGTGTAAAATAACCTTTCAATAAATTTTAAATTGAAATGAAAATAAAGAGGAACCTAAAGTTTTTTTTTTATCTAGTCAGCAGCTACCATGCTTTAATTGCCCAGTGAGAAAGGTTGTAAATAAAAAGAGAAATTTTAACTTTTTAATGAGTAATTTTGAAAATACTGGGGTGTTTGTTTGAAGGTTCTGGAATGAGATTTGAATGTGAGAATGAGTTTGTGATGCAATTCACATGTTTGTTTCACTCTCTTTTTTACTTGGGTTTTGCATCACATTTCCAAGTTATTATTGGATTTGACATTTTTATTCCAACGCACTCACATTATTTCCACTATTCATTCTCATTTCCATACAATCCAAACACATTCTTCACAACTCAGGCATCGCAAACCCACACTTTTCTTTCCCAGGCATCCATTTCCCAAACCCCCAACCAAACACTCCCTAAATGTTTTGAAATATTTTAAATTCTATCAATGAGATTAGACCAATCACAATCAATCAGAGAAAAACGTCATTTTTTTAAATTTTTTTTGAAACTTTTGTTATTTTTTAAAATGTCAATTTTTATAAAATCATTTTTGAAAAATCCAGAAAAAAAAGAAGAAAAAAACTTAACTTACCTATTTTTGCCCCATGTGCCAAGCATATTTTTAAAGCTATTTTTTTCTTCTAGTATTTTTAAAATATTTTTAAAGAATAATTAGATATTTATATATTTAAAATTGATATTCAGAAGTCTATCATCTTAACATAAAAATCTTTATAAAATAATATTCAATTGGCGAAAACACTAAAAATAATACATGAGAATAAAGCTTTTCCAAAACAATTTTATGTTTTTTTAGATGAAGGAACAAAGCTTCAATGGTAAAAGCTGTTTTTGTTTATTTTTTTTAGTTCTCTTAGTAGATTATCTATTTATTTTCAGGAAAAAAAACAGTTTTTTTCCCCTCAAGATCATAGATTTAGATTTATAAATTGTATAGTTACTCACAAAACAAAAAAATTATAAATCATATCTCTAAATATAGAAAAAAAATATTCAAAAGATCTTTAAAAGATGTATCAAAATTAGAAAAATGATAAAAATATTGCAACCGACGCATCAATAAAATTCTCTAGTAGGCAAACATGAGACATAACTCAAATACTAAAAGACATGTATTACCACCTTTAACTCTTAAAGAGGTGATTCAATCTCTAGAAAAGTAAAAAAATGGTTCGATCGATCACCCCTAATATTATATAAAAAATGGTTTGGTTAGAAAAAATAAACTGTATAAAACTATCCAACTAAAAAAAGTACGGGTTTTAATATCCTCAAATACTAAAAAAAAAAAAAAAAAAAACTCACTTTAAAAAAATAAAAGACAAACCTTTCCCTTTTTTAAAAGCCAAAAAGAAAAAAAATAAAAAAATCAGAAAAAAGAAACATGTACAAAAAAAAGTATCAAATTCGCACGAAAAGATACCAATAATCGATTAACCAAGAAAGCCTCCAGCAACTTGTCCAGTCCAGCCGCCAAATTCCTATAAATAGCCGCCGTTCTCTGTTGCCTTTTCCCTCATTTCATTTCTTCTCTAAGCTCAGCTCAGGTCAGGTCAGCCATGAATTCTGATTCCAAAGAAGTCAAGCTTTGGGGAGGTCGCTTCCAAGAAAGCGTTACTGACGCTGTTGAACGCTTCACTGAATCCATCTCTTACGATAAAGATCTTTTCAAACATGATATTCTCGGTAGTCGAGCTCACGCATCGATGCTCGCGAAGCAGGTTTTTCTTTTTCTTTACTTCGATCTTTCAATTAAACTGTGAAGAATTGTTGTTTTCCGTACGCATTGATGTTGAAAGTTTGCGTTTTTTTTTTTGGTTAGGGCTTGATGAGTGTAAGTGATAGAGATAGTATTTTAAGAGGTCTTGATGAGATTGAGAGGCGAATTCTGAATGGAGAGTTTGTTTGGAGAGCTGATAGGGAAGATGTTCATATGAATATTGAAGCTGCTCTTACTGATTTAGTTGGTGAACCTGCTAAGAAACTTCATACTGCTCGGAGCCGTAACGATCAGGTTGCGACTGATTTACGCTTGTGGTGTCGTGATGCGATTGATTCTATTGTTGCCAGGATTAAGGATTTGCAGATGGCGATTGTGAGTTTGGCAGTGGAGAATGTAGGTGTTATTGTTCCTGGTTATACGCATATGCAGAGAGCTCAACCTGTTTTGCTTCAACACCTTTTGTTATCGTTCGTTGAGCAGGTATTTTAACTACTTCTCTAGCTCTCTGTCTTGAGTTGTAGTTGAAATCTTACTGTAAATGGACGCTTCATTGCTGGTCGCATTAGTTGCATCGTTCCTTTCTCGCTTGAAACCAGAGCTGGAACTTAATAACGACGATGGTATTGGCAATGGTGATTCTGTGTACGTAGCGGCACGGTGTAGCTTAAGTTTCTTGGAGGCGAAGCACGGATTTTTCCCTTCTTGCCCTGAGCTAATTTCTTTGTCTACTTTGCCTTTTCTTAAGTTGAACTATAAATTTCTTCTCCACATGCATAAAATCCAAGACTGACAGCATGATGGTTTATTATAAAATTATACATGTTTTACCTTTGCACTTATTTAAAAAGAAAAAACTATGGATTTATCTAATGGTTTAACTTCTTCCTTGGGCTTGCATGGGGAACAATACCTGAGTTAGGAATAAAGATGATGGCTATTATTTTACTTATAACCTTTGATGAGTGATTCAGGAGTAAATGGTTGCTTGTTTTGTAGCTTGAGCGGGATGCTGGTCGTTTATTGGATTGCAGAGCTAGACTGAATTTCTGCCCCTTAGGAGCTTGTGCATTGGCTGGTACTGGTCTTCCAATTGATCGGTTTATGACTTCAGAGGCTTTAGGATTCTCATCGCCTTTGAGAAACAGGTCTGTCATCATATTTTCACTTTGAGGTTGTGAAATGTGACGAATCTTCCCTCTGCGGAATGTAAATCTACATATTTCCCCTCTCTTGATTATAGGGGGAATCTGGAATGGATGTTAGGCCCCTTGCATGTTATGTAACTTTAACATGTATGGAAGTAATAACATTGTCATTATCCTAATTTGTAATTGGGATAACAAGCTGCTGGAAAATTTCATTTATAACATGCTCAAGCTTCATTTACAGACTTGAAGCCTTTTAAAAACTCACTTCCTATACAAAATACATATGTTTTTTATTTTAATTTCTTTGATCAATTTTCAGATGATCTCGCTTTTGTTTCCCTTGGTGTAAATCATATGTTATTTTTTGTAATTATGGTCTGAGCTCTCTTTGAACCAATTGAAAGTGTTTTTTGAAATCTTCCTTGGTTCGAGTTGGGGTCTTCCTTCCTCAACTTTTTTTTTTAAATAAACCTTTTTCCTACTAAAAACTAAAGAAAGGCCATTTAATTCTCATCAATGAGCTTTGATGCCTTATTTTCTCTGCATCTGCTTGGTTAAATAATATCTACTGTTGTTCTGTAATTCCTAATATTTTTTAATCTGACTTCATGGAAATAACGGGTAAATTTTATTTGCCTTGAATAGTATCGATGCTGTCTCAGACCGGGACTTTGCAATAGAATTTCTTTCTGCTAATTCTATTATAGCCGTTCATCTCTCTCGTCTTGGTGAAGAATGGGTATTGTGGTCTTCTGAGGAGTTTGGATTTATCACCCCTAATGACTCTGTTTCAACTGGAAGTAGCATAATGCCTCAAAAGAAAAACCCGGATCCGATGGAACTTGTTCGTGGAAAGTCTGGTAGAGTCATAGGTGACTTGGTCACCCTTCTCACATTATGCAAAGGACTTCCTCTGGCATACAATCGTGATTTGCAGGTACGAATTTGCTGACTAGTCAAAATCCTTATTACCAAGCATTTCCCCCTGCTTATTTTTATTTGAGGAACTGTTTTTGTCGAGACAGGAAGATAAGGAACCTGTATTCGATAGTGTAAAGGCAGTTTTAGGGATGCTTGAAGTTTCAGCTGAGTTTGCACGGAATATTAGTTTCAATAAGGAGAGGATACAAAAGTCTTTACCTGCTGGTCATCTTGATGCAACCACACTTGCAGACTATCTCGTGCATAAGGTTGGTAGTATACTTTTGATATAGTTTATCTTGGTTAGAAGAGGTTAAATTTCATAATATATTCATTTAGATTATAATTGCAATTTTTTACCAATGCCCTTTGAAGGACCATGTTAGCTTGTGATAATCGGAACCAAGTTTATATAATGTAACGATCAAGATCTGTCTCTCCCCTCCAGATTATATAATCTAAATATTAAGAAAATGTTTATTGATGCATTGTCTACTGGTATTTTATGATTTGGCTCATAGCTTGGTATTGATTATCTATAACCACGTGCTTTACGTTACCTAATGATCACATCTTTACGCTATGGTTGTGCAATTCTCAAGTCTCATTTCCCCTTTTTGTCAGGGTATACCTTTCAGAACCTCACATGATATAGTAGGGAAGTCTGTTGCCATGTGTGTTGGAAAGAATTGCCAACTCAAGGACCTGAGTCTCGATGATCTGCGAACGTTGAGTCCAGTTTTTGACAAAGACGTTTACGAATTCCTCGGAGTGGAAAATGCAGTTAACAAGTTTTCCTCCTATGGTTCCACAGGATCAGACTGTGTTGCTAGCCAACTTGAGTATTGGATCTCAAAACTTGAAATTAATCAGTAGATTTGGTTGATGACTCTACCCCTTTAGAAGGTAGAGGCAGTGAGTGAATCGTGCAGAATAACTTAGAAAGGGGCATTGGTAGGAAAATCAACCAGCAATAGGAACCTGTGGGATTAACAAGTTTGTTTATTCCCAGTCGTTTTGTTTATATTGTTATTCCTTTCGATGCTCTGCTAATGTAATAAATAAGTACGACTATTGGATTTCTCAATTGTGATCTTATTGGAGCCCTAATGTCACTTTTCAATACTTGCTCACATGGTTGCTCTTTTCGAGGTTCCCTTCGTAGCCACGCCATCGAGTATATTCTTACAAATTAAAAAAACAAAAACATAGGTTTAATTATAAATTTATACTGGGACATGTTTTCAATTTAATCGCAAGTCCCATGGTTTTATTTTTATGGAAACTCTTAAAATGTCCCTATATTTTCTAAATTTTGCTCGTTAAAATGTCTTGCATTCATATCATATGTTAGTTAACACAACACTCTAATTAGGCTATCATGTTGATAGAAAATGGACAAACAATTTGTTGATTCTTTTGAGAATGGTAAGGGATATTTTATTTTAAGATTTTATTTAATTATAAGAATTAAACTTTACTATAAAAATTAAATCGAAACAAGCTGTTATGTTATGAAATTGAACCATAAGAATGAACTATGCAAATGGTCGACCTCGGCGATAAATCACTTGATAGGGTGATTTTGTATTTCAAATCAATCACACTCGTCAATAAGCTGGCAAACCTTACATCAAACTACAGCCTCGACCAAAGCAAAAGGTACAGACACTTGCCATTCAGAATAGCCCCTCCTGTGACATTTCGAATAACATTGTCAAATAAGAAATAAAAAATAGAAAAGAATCTAGGTAAAAAATCAATCCTTTCAAAGATTTTACACGATACAGATTAATCGAATCCACATTCTCGATACTCTGGTAGAAAGTTCTGGCTCAAATTGGGGGGTTATGAGTCACTTATATGAGTCAGACAAATCAGTGGGTTGTCAATTTTGCTAGATGTGTTAACGCCTTAGTAGCAACTTTACGTTTTAGTAGAGACGATTTCTCTTTCCTTTCCAATTCCAAAACAAACGTATTCTGTAGCTGTTTAGTTTGTACACTGAAATGTAGCTTCCCGCCTTCGTTATTTGGCTAATAACGTTATTTCTCTAATTGGCCTGCAAAGTTCAAATTCATTGTTAATAAAGGGTTATTTTCAAAAATATCAGATTTTTATCAATAAATTTAAAAAATAGCATCGTTTTAACATTCGTGGAATAATGTAAGGACTTTATTATATAATTTTTACTATTTTTTAAATTTAAGTCAGAAAAATGGTTATGGGCTCTCTCTTAATTTCAAGTATGCAGAAGAAAGAAAAAAACACCATATAGATTGAGCATGAGCACAAGTAATATAATGATAGAGGGCAAAACATACCAATACATTCCTTACGTCAGAAAAGGGCTTCATTCTTGGCCGGAATTTATCGCCCATCTCACCTGGCTTCTCTTCTTGGGCACTTTGAAATGGTATAGCATCGTGATAAACATCGAAACTATTCTCCTCAGTGACGACCGTGCCTGAACTATTTAGGACCCCAGTCATCTTTGGTTGTGAAGAGTCACTCCATTTCACATGGATTGCTTCTCTGTTGCTGCACTTTCCAGTAGCACAGCCACATGATGTCCCACAGCTGCTTCCAGTTGATCGACATTTACATTTCATTGTCTTGCACAATGATTTCTTACTGCAAGAACAGCAGTCTACCTTCACAGTTTTCTTTGTTGAGACATCAAAACCTTGTTGATGTTCCACTCCAGATGAAACAAACTGCTCGAGCAGATTATTACTCCCGACGCTAAGAGAGGTTGGGCCAGAATCATCCTGATGACTTGAAAATTTCAAATATCAAAGGTAATGATAAAAATACATGATCAATTAAACTCATTAGATTCATATCATGTTTCACGCTTAACGTTTCCATTTCTGTTCCCATGAAATGTGTAGCACATTGAAAGCTCAAGAAAAAGTTAGTCTGGACTGGAAGACTGCGAGCCAAATGCACTAACCTTCAACGTATCCCCATGAACATGGTTGAACTTCTGAATCCGCATCTGATTAACTAAACCACTTAAGATGACCATCTGTTCCTTTAGTTCATTCACATCTTGGTTGTTCTCCAATATATTGACATCCGTCTCTTGTGACCACCTAGAGAAAGAGAGAATGAAACGATCTAGAAAATTGTGAAGCGTAAGAAATAGAAGTAGTTGATCCAGAAATGCCTCAACTGCACTACAAGTGAAAACCTTTACCCTGATTTTTCTTGCTTCAGCACCTCTGCTTCTTCTTTAAGTTTTGCGATCTCCTTGTCCTTCCTAATGAAAGAAAATGGTGACATGAACATTAAAAATCAATTTGTAGGCAGATTAATTAAACACTGCAGTCATCAATTGCTCTGAAATCAATTAGAAAAAGTAAATGCCACATTTTAATAATGATGATGCAATGCACAGAGAAGATGAACGGTTTACTTTTAATTTAGTAAACCAAATGACCAGAAACTTTGAGCATGCATGGTAGCCTCAATCAAAATTCATGCAACATTTTTGCGAGATAATTTTTTTGCAACATTTTTAATCAGATGCAACTTGTGTTCATTGAACTATCACTAATTTTAAGAATATCAAGGCACAGATTCAAAACAATCCAAGCCACAAAAAGAAATCAAAATTAAGATAAATATCAATATAAAAGAAGAAAGCATGAGGAATTGAAGGGTCAATAACGAATTGATGAGAAATTAAACTAAGAACAAGAACTAATTCTAATTCAAATAGAATAAACGAGAGGAATAACACTTCTAAAGGAAAGAGAGCCTCCAAGGGACTCACTCCTCCATTTGTTGTTCATACTGGGCACATAGTTCGTGTAACCTTTCTGTGACTTCAATTTCATTCTCAACATCCTGCACAATATTTTGCGGTTAGACAAAAACACTGTAGATGCAGCTTTAACTACTATTACTTCAATCTCCTTCTTTGCATACACATGGAAAATATAAAATACTTGTATGCTTAAAAGAATCTTTTGACACCTTTCATAGAAGAGCACACTGTCAAAAATCAAGGAACAAAGCATTAGTTGTTTAAATTAAAGACTCTGGTCATTCCGTCTAACTAGTATTATAGCAAAACTTCATCCAAAACTTCCAAGAGGTAGACAATGCAAAATACTGAAGCTTTCGGTAGAAAAGGAGTCATCAATTTTTGGAAAAAAAAAAACAATAATTTTATCTTACAAATTACAAGGAAAGAATTGAAAAATAGTAGTACCTGGTAACCTTTAAAATATCATTATTTGCATTAAGAAAGTGGTCGTTGAACTTTCTTAAAAGTTTCAATAATGACAGAATCAGTTAATAAAAAATTTCAATCTATTAAACTAAAATGTGTCTGGTGCATTGTTTTCCTTAATTTTAATCTCACATTTATCAAATATAATATTTTGAGTGCTACTAATTACACAGAAGCAATTTTTTACCAGACCAAGGATTCCACAAGCGCTTCATAATAATACTGAAATATGACTTAGAGAAGATAAATATTTTAAATGTATATATATATAAAAAATATAAATAAATAAAAAGATCAAATGATACATTATTAGAAAGACACTGACATAGTAACAACTAACAACCAAAAAAATAATTTTGCAACTGTGCATATGCGACCATGATCAAGTAATATATATGGCCACGGCCCACATTAATATGTAAAACAATCCACTCAAATTTCTAATTCATCAAGCCACACATGGATACAAAAACGTCAAGCTCAAATTCCACAAATTACCTGAATCACTTTAATATTTCCACGTGTAGCACCTGCATATAATTGATCAAAAAGAAGAAAAAACAGTGAATTTGGTTAGTAGGAAAATAAACTTGATGAGAATCAAGACTACTCCTACCTGCCCTTCTCTGTGCAGAAATCCTTCGAGATTCTAAAATGCTTCTTAGCCTTTTAGTAACTTCAGAAGCTTCGTCGGTCTTTCGTTGTAAAACCTCAAGGAAGAAAATAACAGAGCATTTAATATGAATATTTTAAAAGAAAAAAAATTAAAAGTTATGGAGCATGATAGATCAACTTAGAAGGAACACGGTTTACCATCTTTAGTATCTGGTTTGAAGCCAGGAGCTTATTCATCTCATACTCATTCCTTCTATTCTCTCTCTTAAGCTGGTAGCATATTTCAATGTTAAAATAATCAATTAAATTACATATATTCAGTCGAAAGGGAAAATGACATATCCATAGCAGAGATAATATTCATATTACTAATATATAATATAACCCAGGATCATCACATTTGAAAAGTGTGGTAAAATTATCGATTAAATTGCAAATATTCAATCTAGAGGACACGTATGATAAACAATCGACGACAAAGGTAATATCCATACTAAATTATTTACAGCAGCAGTTGTGATTATACGAGGACATATGACGTATTATGTTATGTGGGAACAAATATACCTGAAGAATTTCCTTTTCCAAAGAGCTTTTACATATTCTGAACTGCACGGAATCTAGCTTTATCTTACATTGCAGTTGAACCTGACAAACAATTTTCTGTGGATAATGGACAGAAAAACAACAAAGGAGCTTCACATAAACAATGAACATGCATAATGTTCAGTAATAATCACCTTCTGAGCCTTTAAACTCATGATCTCGAGATCCGACTGTTTTGTTGCTCCATCACCTTTTTGCCGTCTGGTTGAAAGCTGAGATTGCACATCTAGTTTCTTCTTCAATTCTGTAACCTTTTAGAACAATAATAATCATTGAGTGTATAATTCTCAGCATATGACCAAAGAAAAAGAAAAAGAAAAATATCACAATCACCTGATTGTCGAGGACATCCAGCTTTTGAAGATAACCTTCTCTGAGTTTTTGAGAACTGTTCACAGTACTACCTGTAACAGTTTCTAGTCTGGATTTTAGATCCTTAATTTCCTTCTGCCAATTTTTCAGATGTAGAAAAATGAGAAAGCAAAGGTCATCAGCTTAATTGCTGAAAGAAAACAAAAGAATGAGCTACAAATTACACTCCTATTTATTTCATTGCCTACGAATAAAAGTATATGAGAGCACACAAGTTCCGAGTAGTCCTAGTCGGCGGCAAAATATGTTAACACAATGCTACTTTCTTTCAAAATGAAATCTAAATTTCAAAATTATACCAACAAAAGAACTCTTTCAGGTTCACTCATTTCTCTAAATTTAAATTCTCCTTGTTGTTCTCATCATAATCGAAACACTAAGGAATCTCTCGGTTACTCAATTCATTACTTATGAACATCAATTAATAGACTACAGACTCAATTTACTCTAAACCAATAGAAATTCCAATCATTCTCTGTATTTTCTAACAAACCAAACAAAATGAAGAGTAATAAAAAAAGAATGAAGACCTGAAACGCTTCATTTTCACATTCGAGCTCGCGAATTCTTGTTTCGTAGTCTTTAACACACGAGTCCGATGAAATCTGAACATTCGCTTCCTTTGCTTGCTTCAAAAGACGGCTTGCCTTCCTCATTTTTCTGCTGGATGTAACTAGCTCGTTGAATCAATTAATGTATAGTTTCTGAATAAAGGAATGGAAATTGAAAACCCTAATCGGCGCCGCTCACCTTGCTAGCAGCGGAAGCAGAGTTCTTTGTTGAGGAGGATTTCGCGACGACGCTGGATCTTGATTTCTCAAATCTTTTATTACACTTGCTGCTCGGCTCCGTTACGCTCTTTTGCTTTGACAGATTAGAAGAGCTAGTGTTATTTCAAATCTGTGGGGGGAGGGAAATTTGCTCGAATTCAATCTTGCCACATCACCCTTTTTTTTTTTTTTTCTTTTTAATAGAATATTTTTTTTAAAAAATAAATCTTATCAAATTCAACTCGCTTAAATAGATAGTGTTTATGATTATAAGTATATATTTATTTTATAAATATATATAGGTATATATAGTTTTTTGGTATTTTGATTTTTATTAAATATAATTCTATCGAAGTAACCCTCCGATCTCGCCGTTTCGTCTTTGCTTCGGATCTCGCCGTTTCTTCTTCCTTTTTCTAAGCGTTGATTTTTCTTTATTTTTCCTCTTTCTCCGCCCCCGCTCTTTTACCACTTTGATTTATCTTATCGAGCAATCATGGGCGCCCGCTCCGATCACCATGAAGGAAGCTATTACGATTTGTTTGTATCTTGATTTTTGTTTCAATTTTTTTGAATTATGTAGTTGCTAAGTTTAATCACGAATTGTAATTATGTTTTAGTTGATCGAGTTTTGGAGTCTTTGATGGCTTAATTTTGGTGATTCCTTGCTTGATATATGTCATTTCAATTTGATTTTTGATGATTTGGTTTGTAATTGTGTTGGTTTTGGTTCAGATTTGATGCTTGTTTTGTTTAGATCTCTGATGTTTTTGTTTATCTTACATTGTTTTAAAAGATTGATTGGAAACTTAGTGATCGGGATTTTTTATGATCCAATGAAACTTTTCAGCTTCTGAGCGTTGGAATCAATCCACATCCCCCCTTCGTCTGCGTACTTCACTTGAGACTCAGATCTTCTCCTTCAATTCGCTACTTCTCCTTCGATTTATGCTTCAATTCACCTTTCTCTGAGATTTTAAGGCAATTTATTTTCTCAATTAGTTTCTAAATTTGATTTCTAATTCAGTTTATGTCACATCAGTTAATTCTGCCAATAACTTAATGTCACATAAGCTAGCCGTTTATGTCCTAGACGGATAAGTTAACAGAAGGACGAAAAAAGTGGGTTTTGGAAAGTACAGGGGCGAAAAAAGTTAGTTTAGAAAGTACAAGGACAAAAATGAAACCAAAGTGAAACTATAGGGACCAAAAACATATTTTACCCTAAAGAATATAATGTTCAATAGATAAACCAAAATGTTACAGTTTCATATCACAGTCTTTCTTTTATTTTAGACCCATAATATAAATAACCTCTTGTTTGTTGATTCCTTTCAAATTTTGCGAGCATGTGACATAATTATTGAGTTACAACTCTATTGTATTGGTGCATTAGTCATAAAACCGTCTTAATAATTCTAATATCACAAACGGATCGTCTTTCCGACACCTGGATCAAAAGTTATGACTAAAAAATACATTTTTTATATACTTTAATGGCATTTTCGTAAATTTGAAATTCTTTTTTTCCCCTAAACTTGAAATCGTATACATTTAATACGATTTCAGACTTTTATTACAAAAAAAAGACAATCTACCATAAATATAAAATATTTTTTAGACCACAATATTTTTCAGACTATTTTTGAAACATATAATATTAATAAAAAAAAGTTCATTATTTTTATGTGTCACGTGTATAGGACCAATTATAAGGAAAAAAATTCCATCCCATGTATACAATACATATAGTGGAGTATTTTGCTATTATTTACATATGATCAACGATTTAACTATTATTACCTATACATCAAATTTAGGCATGAGAAACTTTAGCTATGATGAAAAAAAGCTAATATGACCTTATCCACTTTTTTTTTTTTTTAAAATTTGACATAATGTTTAAGCGTTCATATCGTCATCCTCTTTTTCTATCATATGTACGTCACATCATCTAACGAGCCACATAATCTTTTTTATCAAACCCATTAACATAAATGATTATTAATAAACTTTTATCAAACTATAAGGATCAAATTTAATTTTTTTAAACTATACGGATCCAAATAAAACAATGGCTAGGGATCAAAATTATATTTTAAATCATACATATATCTCTATATAGTAAGAACTATATTTTTTATTACATGGGAGAAAAACACTCGTTCATTTTTACGTCCATATTCTAATAGTAATAGCCCGAAATTGAAATGTTATGTTGATAGATGGATTGACCCAGTAAGCAGTGACAGAGAACGTGGCCCAAAAATAGAGGCCTTGGCATCCTCATAAATTGGAACGTCAAAACATCGACAAAGGGCAAACCGAAATTGACTTGGTTTACGAATATTCAAATTGGAGGCTGACCCAAATTCGCCCCTTCAGCAAAAAACGACAGAGTTTTCCCGTCAAGTGATGGAATGGATAATGGAAATGGGGAAGTACCGGAGTTTCCACGTTTTATACGTTTCCCATGCCAGGCCAGCTTGCCCATCTACTTTCGTTCCGGTTTACAATGCTCTGAAAATATTACCGTGGGTAATTATTTATTTTTGAAATATATAAACTGTTAAAAAAATAATTTGGTTTCTTTACTTTTTTTTAATATATATTTTTTTATTGTTTTTAAGTTTAAGGTTTTTGACCTTTTTGTTTTTGATTTTTTAAACCAGAAATCAAATAAGGAAAAAAATAAACACCAGATGATTTTGTTTTTTAAAATTAAAATTAATAAATAAAAACATAAAATAAAATAGTTATAGATGAGATCTTGATTTTATGATTTTTTAAATACAAAATTACTTATTTATTTATTGTCTATCTCTTTTTCTTATCAGTCTGTCATAAAAATATGAAATATTTTGTTGCAATTAAACTTATATATTTCTTATTTTAACGAGGATGGATCAATATTTGTTTTTTCGTATAAGTGCTGTACGAAAATACAAAATATAGGACGAGTCAAATTTAAATATTTTCTATTAATTTATGATATTTTATTTTAACCACGTGTCATCATTATTTTTGTCAGGTGATTGTCACGTTAACGAAAAAACTGATATGTAACAATCTGTTTAAGTTTAAGATTAAAAATAATTTAATAATAATTATTAAATATCAAATGTGAGCGGAAATAATGCTGGCAAAGCGGGAACCAGAATCGACACGCTAAAACGGAGCGAGCTCCAGGCGCCACATATTAAATCAATATAATATAATAATATATTAATTAAACAAATAAGAATAACCCAATTTTTCATTTTAGAAAATAAACAAATGACCCAATGTAATTTCGAGAGTGGATCAATCCGTGACGCTGCAATTTGATTGGTCCACGCTGGCACGAAAAACCGTAGCCGACGGCGTATTTTAGCGGAAGCTTCAACTATTTGGGGATTTTCACGCCCCCTTTGCTGGCGGTAGTAGATTTCTATTTAGGGCAAATCCTTATCGGAGGAAGAAGAAATTTGGCGAAGATTTTTCCGTTATCTTGTTTCTTAGGTAATAATAATAGTTCATTTTTATCCATTTCAATTTTTTGGACCTAATTTTTATCTCAGGAAAGTTGAAGATTCTCCTTATAATCTTTGTTAATTTTCTGTTAGTTTAACTTACGGATTTAATTGAATCTCTATTTTTTGTGTTATTGTAATTAGATAGTGTAAATATTTGCAAACAATTTGTATATAAGATCGTGAAGCGGCTGTTTTTGAGGTAACGAGGAAATTGTACTGTTAATTTAGCGAAAGATTAGGGAATTTGAAAATAGAAGTCTGTAATTTACTGATGTTAAATTTTGAAATCAGATTTTTGCTTGATCCTGGGAGTTTTATCGTTGTTCGAGGTTTTGTTTTTCCGACAGAATGATGTTTATGATTTAACGATGTTTCTTAACGTTGAGCTGTGTTAGTTGTTTGCAATGAGCCTGTTATTTCTAGTTTCTCGATCAGTAGATTGATCTCTTCAACTCTTCCGTGCCTTCGAATTGTGGAGAGTAGATTACTCTCCTGTCATTGCATTGTTAAATTCAGGGCTATATGCAATTGTATAATTAATGTCTTATTGGGGAAAGCTGAACCATCTATTTGAAATTTGTTGTTAGTAAATTGTTTTCTTCACTTGTTGGATTTGTGCTAAATTATCTATGAATTGACAGGTACTGCACATTCTCAATTAAATTGTTGAGCTCTGAACTCTGAGAAATATCACTGCAAAATCGAACAATTTTTTTGGGTTCAAAAAGTGAGCTTAATCTGTATTACAATATTGTCTTGGCACATTGTGAATTCCAGCTCAAACTGAAAATGGTTCATACTCATCCGGGTTCTACACGAGTCTTTCCTAAATTTGGGATTCAAAGTGGCTATGGATACAATCATTTACAAACTGTATGTCACTTATAAAATTTTGTATCATGTACTAAATTCTTCCTAGAAACTCTAATTTTCATTAATTGACTTCAACTTATACTGTAGAGTATCAATGGAAAGACTCGTCTCCATCTTGTTACTCTTAATCCTACATCACATGGTTTGGTATGGTGTAAATGCTCTTGAAATTTTTCGATCTTTGAGTTTTTGGATATGCATAACATTTAATTTCCTTCATATTACTTATACTTTCTAGTTGCTGACATTTTTCTGTCTAGTTGAGGATTACTGGTAGACAGTTTTGCTGTTGTTGTAAAGAATGCAATATTCTTATGAAGTTTGAAACCGTGGAGATTTTTTTTTGTTTAAATCTCAGAGGCATGATGCTTGGAGTCTTCAGCTTTTAAGTAGTGTAAGTCGCCCAATATATCCCATCTCTTCCAAAGCGAAAGTTTTTGTGTGTCGATCTGTACTGGAATCAGGTGGAGGATCTGGATCTGCTGTTTTAAAATCCGCTGCTGTGGTTTTGACTAGGTATGATTTCCCTTGTTATGGAGTGCTACTGCAGAGGAAGGCAAATGTGTGTTTTCTTTTATTAATAATTTGGCCTGAAAGATCTCCTGCATTTTAAAACTTTTGGAGAAGCCCTACTTCTATAACTCATCTTCATTAATATATAATTTGTATTCTGCTAATTTTGATAAGCAAGTTAGTCATTGGCTGCATTGTGTATTACATCTATTTAGCTTTTGGCGCTACTATTGCAGTCTGAGAGTTATATCTTAAATATTCTAAATGATAGTGATTACTTAGCTTGTTTTTTGATCCAAAGATGTGCCAAGTACTGTAATCCCATTTGGTTTCTCTAATCCATTATAGTTCTTTATTCTTATCAAGTATTGATGCTTGTTCATCTGCGTTTTCTTTCAGATCTTATGATGCTTTACGTGGAAGTCCTCTGTTACTTAAATTGATTCCAGCAGCTTGTATCATTGCTTTTGCTGCTTGGGGTGTTGGACCTCTTGTGCGTTTGGGGAGGAGTCTGTTTCTTCATGTATTCATCCTAATTTTTTTATTCTTTTTTCTTGAGCTAGAAAAACAATTATTTGATCAACTTGATTACTCCTGGAAATTTTGTTGCAGAGATCAGACGGTAGTTGGAAAAAAAGTAGTACTCACTATGTTACAACCTCCTATGTTCAGCCTTTACTGCTATGGACCGGAGCAATACTTATCTGCAGGTGTGTTTTCAATCTGCACTGTTATCTTATGACTAGCTAATCTTGTTTTGGACGATGTTACTGGTACTAATTATAGCAGCTTTGAACCAGAGCATTGGATCCAGTAGTTTTACCTTCAGTAGCCAGCCAGGCTGTCAAACAACGACTTTTGAATTTTGTCCAATCATTGTCTACCGTTCTCGCATTTGCTTATTGTACATCAAGGTGCATAGTTCTGGAGCTTCAGATTTTCCTTTGAAATTTATAAATGCCTGATGTTTTGAGTTACAGGGTTCCTCACTAAACAAGTTACTGATTTTTATAGTATTGCAATCCTTTAAACCTCTCTGTCTCTCTATGCAGGATTATGCACATGTGATAAAATTTACATAGTTTTTAGTTAATCATTTGCATGGTTTATTCACATTTGTTAATTGTATGTCCAGATGACTATCATGCACTTTGATTTTAATAGGCCTTTACATTTTTTATGCAGTTTGATTCAACAAGTTCAGAAATTCGTTACTGAATCCAATGACTCGAATGATGCAAGAAATGTACGACTCCATTAATCATTTCATTTTTGGCAATTCCTAATATTCATACTAGTTCTGAAATAAAATTGGTTCATGTCTATTTATTAATAGATAGTCATTGCCTATTGAGAGATGATGAAAGTTATGGATGGATACCTAAGAAACATGAATACAGACACAATGGATATAATGGCTCCAAATCACATGTCTATATTTATTATTAAAAAAAAACTCACGTGTCTACATTTGGAATCAATACTCTACTCAAATCAGTTTCCACGCTTCCTAGATGGATACCTTATTTATACCAATTGTGGTAACTAATTTAATTCTCTATTCAGTTGTCCTTAGATGGATGACGTAGGTTCTTTGAGCTAATATTACTTGAACTAGTTCTTTTCTTATCTTTTCCCCCTCAATTTTGATAGATGGGCTTTGATTTTGCTGGGAAAGCAATTTATACTGCAGTCTGGGTTGCTGCTCTTTCATTGTTCATGGAGTTGCTTGGTTTTTCTACCCAAAAGTGGCTCACAGCTGGGGGTCTTGGTACTGTATTGCTTACCCTTGCTGGTCGTGAGGTAAACCTTGGCTCTCCTACACATGGTCATTTATAAGTTATAACCAGTACTATAATGAATTTTACAATATTCTTGATGGTCGTTGTAAATATTCCATTACACTTTACTGAATTGGCTGTCTCTTTTTGTCTGTTACCTCTTACCACAGAAGTTTACTCCTTAATTTTGATGTATGCAGATATTTACTAATTTTCTTTCAAGTGTAATGATCCATGCAACCAGGCCATTTGTGTTAAATGAATGGATTCAGACAAAGATTGAGGGATATGAAGTCTCTGGAACAGTTGAGGTTTGTGTTTCCCTTACTTTCATCACTGCCACCTCATGAAATCTATCTATTGATAAGAACAGAAGGAAATCACATCAATTTGATTTAGAATTTCTCTTAAAATTTTGGCTGATTCTTCTTTCTGGTTTACTTTTTCGCAATACAAGCATGTGGGTTGGTGGTCTCCAACCATTATCCGTGGTGATGATCGTGAAGCAGTCCATATCCCAAACCACAAATTTACTGTTAGTGTTGTAAGGAATCTTAGCCAGAAGACTCATTGGCGTATCAAGACCCATCTTGCCATCAGCCACTTAGATGTTAATAAGATTAATGTGAGAGTCAATTTTGGTTTGTCTTCCTCATCTGTCTACCCTAGGCTTCTTTTCATATTATGTCATCTTATAAGATTCAGGTTTCATTGTCCAGTATATTGTAGCTGATATGCGCAAAGTTTTGGCCAAGAATCCTCAAGTGGAACAACAAAGGTTACACCGTAGAGTTTTTCTGGACAACGTCAATCCTGAAAATCAGGCTCTTATGGTATGGCTGTGTACTTGGCTTTTTTTCCTCTTCTGTTACAACTTAAATCGTGCTAGACTGTGATTGAAAAAAAGTTGATGATTTTGACTTGACTTCCATTTTTTTCTTTATTCCAACTTGAATTTATTCTCTCTCTTCTCTCTTCTGACACTGTCTTTACTGAAGAAAAATTGGCCATTTTTCTCACAACCCGTGATAGAAAATGGTAACATTTTTCTTTTAATTCTGCTGCCTGAGTGGCTGCTGATATGCTTGAATCTTTGAATCTCAACAGAATTTTGCTGTGTTTCCATGAGATTCTCTGATTTTTCCCCGTTCCCTCTAATTAGTCAAATTAAGTGTGAATAGAATAGTTAGGGCAGAACTTGCGGTAAAATTGGTATAGGGGGCCAAAATTGGCTAAGTATCTTCATGTTACACAATTTTATAAACAATTTTCCGGTCAAATTTTTAACCTTTCTGTTTTTTCTGCAGATTATGATTTCTTGTTTCGTGAAAACTTCTCGCTTTGAAGAATACCTGTGTGTCAAGGTATGACTGCTTTTATTGGGTTTTAAACTTTTGTTGCTAATTTGGATAGCAATATATTCAGATAATTTGGGTCTTACATCTCCTACTATTTGGATTTTTTTAATTCCTATTTTATTTTATTTTGTAGTTGATTACCTCCGTTAGGACCTTGCCATGTCCCTTAACATTTATATCAAATCATTACGTAAAAGTATTAGCTTCATCGAGCTACATTTTTTGCTGATATAAGTTCTGCTACTTTTCAGTTCAACACTAAATATACATTTTCCAGTTTTTTTCCGCTTATAAATGGACTACTGTTTTGTTTTCAGCAAAAACCTGATATTTGAGCAGATATTCAATAGATGGTCGTTCTTTAGATTGTTGGAAGTCTCCTTCATATTCTTATTGATTCTAATTTGTTCCTTGTATGCTTCCCACAAGCATCATTTTTTACCTCATCTCCATTAGGCCTTCGGCTATATAAGTTTAAATTTCTTTTGGGAGGAATCAAAAGTTTTGGATGTGTTTTTGGAAAATTTCTCACAAGAATTTGAATGTGGCAGTATAAATGTAGTCCAACCACATTCACGTTATGTTAACTTGAAGTTATTCAAGTATCTGAGCTTTCAGCTACTTATTGATGTGCAGGAGGCAATTCTCTTGGATCTTCTCAGGGTTGTCAGCCATCACAGGGCTCGGCTTGCCACTCCCATTCGCACTGTTCAGAAAATATATAGCGAGGCTGATTTGGAGAACATTCCATTTTCTGATGGCATTTATCCTCGTTCTGGAGCTAACCGTCCTTTGTTACTTATCGAGCCATCATATAGAGTCAATGGTGACGATAAAGCCAAGGTTTCTAGTCGTCCCACTCGTTCAAACGAGGAAAAGGATGCCCAGCAAGAGGCAGTCTCAACATCAGGAACAAAGGCACCTGACGCAGTTGGATCAGCATCAAATCTTGATGCGAAAACAGATGATAAAAAACCAACTTCTCAGTCTGGTGCGAATCCTAAGCCTTCAACAGGGTTGGTAGCCAACCCACAGACGCAGAATCAAGCGCTTGATTCATCAGAACAAAGTAGCCTTCTTGAAAAGCCAACAAGTAATGAAATAAAAGGAGAAAAGAAAGACCTCACAGGACTGAATTCCAAGGATAATACATCAAGAGTGGCTCCTCCCAAGAAGCCCTTGGCTTCTGAATCTGGCAGTGGGAAAGTGGATACTCCTCCAAGCTTGCAGAATAAACAAGAAGGTGAGAAGCCTTCCGCATCTTCATCAATGTCCAGGACATTAGAGGATAACATCGTCCTGGGGGTTGCTCTGGAAGGCTCCAAAAGAACGCTGCCAATCGATGAAGATTTGGATCCATCTCCATTTCACTCTCCTGCTGATTCGAAAGAAATGTCCGCCCAAAGAAATGGGAGTGAGTTTACTACCAGTAGCAAGGACGTAAAAGATGGCCAGATGCCTGCAGTTCCTGGTGCTACAAAAAATGATTGAATATGCACGAGGTCCAATCTATCCTCTTGATTTTCGAAGCGATGCGAAAACGAAATGCAGCTAAATTTTTAAGCAAGCATTTTGTTGCAGGCTCGCTAGTGTAAAAAGTTATTATTTTGATGCAAGGCAAATTGGCCAATGAAAGTCTATACTATGTTGACTTTCAATGAAAGAAAAAGAAATTTATTCAATCAAATGACTTGAGATGGTTTATCATCTTCTCTCATACAGGAGAAAGGTTTTATTATCGTGTCGTCGTTGACTTCATCACCATCGCATATTAGAGAAAATGAACTCGATTTATTGTGAAGAAAATGAACTCCATTCTAATGAAAAAATTATTTAGAAATAAGAATTAGAATTAATCGTAACCTTATACCTACTTCAATAACCAAGAAACGATCATAAAATTTGTTCAAAATAAGGGGACTATAAATGAAAATTTCCCCAGTAATACTAAGAGAATCGTCAAAGCTACCATATACATGTGAATGAGATGGCTATTTCTCCAATCACCATGATTCAACAAGCTTGCAGATTGTTCGTTCATATGAGAACGAATATGCTCGAATTCTTTTTGAAAAGACAGGTTTACACCGGAAAAATGAATTGTACAATGTTTGGAATCAGAATTTAGAATCTTAAAAAAAAATTACAGATCTGACCGTGAATGATCGGGGCACATACAATCAGGTGCAGGATAAGTATAAATGGATTGCTTCTCTTTCCTTAACCTGATCTGCCCATGTCTATTTTTATGTCCATCCTGAACAGCCTTCGTGAATTCTGGCCATTCCATGCTCCTATTGAGAAACAGCTGACCCAAGAGCATCATGTTTGGTCTTATAGTCTTCAGGTTCATATATGCCCGATGTGCCACCTAATTTTATGCCATACAAATTCATTTCCTTTCATCAAGAATAATCTTTTTGTTCTTCTAGACAGAATTTTCAACCAATTTGGGAAATTTATTTTAGACATATTGACTATTAAGTTAAACATGATTCACATGCCCTCTTGATGATTTCGAGGTGTTTCGTTTGAGTTCGTATACTGGAAGGTAGTAGCTAGTTTCGAAATGTCATATTTTCTGATATAATTTCAATGGGAAGCACGGTAGGAGAAGCTTACCAGCGCATTGTGCATGTTTCCAGGCGAGGCCGAAATGAAGATGTTGCTATGCATGCTCACATGATAGTCGACTGCAGCTGATAAGGATGCTTTGCCTGCTAGCCAAACACGTTCCTCAGGGGAAGTAAGACTCTTCTTATCTTCCAGCAATGGGAATAATTTGCGTAAAGTTGAGATCCTAGCTTCCCCACCATAAACCTGAAAAGCTCAGATCCCTTAAAAGGCATTTTAAAAAGCTTACAATCACACCAATCAACTTCCCCAGTTCCTATTGAAAATTTAATCATGTCCATTTAAGAGAAAAGTTGACCTCGTGTATGGCAAGATAGATGCGTGTACTATTACTGAACCCCAGAGCACTTAACAGTAATCCTATCTCTTCAGGAGTCAATGGGCAACGTCCCCGAGATCTCAATTCCTCATCAGTGAACTGTGAGTTTGGAACCCTTCCCTGCCAAATCATTTGGCGGTACTTTGCAAGAGCTAGTCTCTCAGCTTTACCTCCACCAAAATCACAAGCTGAATGAGCAGCCATATCCTGCAAGGACGATTAGCATAGAGAACATCACGATACCACTGGGAATGAAGCTCTAAAACACTCAATTAGACTAAAGGCCAAAAACCAAAGTGGCCATTAAACGAACTTTAAGCTCTTTTTGCATGGAAAAATATCACAACAAAACAATATAGCACTTCAACTTTCATTGACAACACAAGTTTTCAGGTTTAGTTTGGAAAAAGCAGTGAAAAAAAATGATTCAGTACATAAAACCTTGCAGAAACTTTGGTACTTGCTCAGGTACCAAGACTACATAATCCAACTTCAGAATTTGCAAGGAAACCTTCAAGACTCATCTGAGAACACTCAGGACAGTGCAAACATATAAGCTAAATTGAATAGCGGAATGAGTTTCACCTTCTGATATCGATGTTAAGATACATGAAGATCACAATAAATACTAATAGTTCTCTAAAACAACTGGGGCAAGCCACAAACCTTATCAAAACGGAGATGCATTGTAACAAATTTCCCACCTTCCAGTTTTCTTGTCACATCCTCCTCTGGAAGAATCTCAGTTCCTGATATTTCATTTCCATTATAAGAACGACGAAGGCGGCTGACAATGGTGTCTCCCAATTCAATGATTCTAGGGACAAAGGTCAATGCCTGGAAGTTGACTTTACAACGTAGATGCTGAATCTCAGTAGGCAAGTCATTGAAAGACAGACGATGAGAGAATGGAGCAATAGCAGCAATCCCATAACTGTATAATGTTAAACACCATCAATTTCCAACTCATTTCTTGGAGAGCGTTTTTCAAAAACAATGATTTTGGTTCAATTTTCAACTCATTTCTTGAAAACATACTTATGCAAATATTGAATACTGATGAAACAAAGAGATTATGATCTGAACACCACTCTTGATAAAAATGGATTTTCTTGGCAGGTACATGTGAACATTTTTTGGCTGTTAACTAACGGGGGAAAATCCATTGAAAAAGGTATAACCATATTCAAGTGGTCTGAATTAATTCAAAGCTATAAGTGAGTGATACACAGAAAATAAGGTGGTCAAATGAGTTGATATAAAATTAACCAGATATCATTCACAAACACCAATGTGAGACTAGAGTTCCAAAGCATGAACACTTTTTCCAACAAAAAAAGAACATCCAAATAAAAAATGCAGTAATCAACATGTGAATTTAGAGAAACCAAACATCTTCATGACACTGAGCAGAAGCTTACGTCTGTAATACAGGCAAGACATTTTCCAGATACCAGTTAGCAGAAGCATGAGTAGGAGCTGTTTTAATTCGAGTATTACGAATTCCAGTAGCATAGTATTCCCTTGTGCTCCAGGAGTATGCACTAGGAAGCTCCTTGACTATTGGTATATCATCAAGAAGGGCATCAATAAAGTGATCCACATCAAAAATTTCTGCAAACGAACTAGCAAAAAAAGGACTATCTATTATCAGGTGACAGGTTCTTTTAAGAAAGAGCTAACATACTGCTACAATGTCAAAAGACAGTTTATCATTCACTTATGAATAGTACCTTGAGTCTTTCCAAACAGCATTAACTTCAAGATGAGGTATGACCAATGTTGCATTCAATATTCGGGCAACAGCAACTGCATCACAGATCTTCCACATAAAAAAAAGGGGTGGGTAAATAAGGTAGTACAGATAAAAGAGTCTAAAACTGGATAAACTGCATTGAGTTGATATCATGTTTTACATTCCATCCACAATTCTGAAAATTATAATGAAAAATAGCATTTACAAACCCCCATTTTTTGCTGATTCAATCCTCCGTCTAGGAACACTTGGATGTAACCTCGAGATTTTGTTGGTGATACTGCATGATATCAGATGCGTGTATATCAGGAAGGGACCATATCTAAGAAGTTTGGAAGCAAAGAGTTGTTAACAATTCTGCTCACTAATCCATGTGATAAACTAGAATAAAAAGTACTCCAACTTAAACTTCAACAAATAATTCAAAGCACTCACATTTCACTCTCGCATGCTTTATACAAGGTTTCCATCCTTGATTTGGCAATGGAGACCAGATCTCTCTATGGTGTTCTAATGTCTGAAATGCCAATACACAACTTCAATAAATGATGATTATTTTTTAATTAAACGAGTAGACAAGAGGAAAAAAAAGCGAAATCAATGATTACTGACCGTAACACGTTGTAAAGCACTGTTAAGTAAAATCGGATACCTCGGTTTTGGAGAATTCCATTCCTGTTATATAGAACAACATTTAACATTTACTAGAAAAGAACCGTACGCAAATATATCAATTAGTAATTGTCGGATACAGAAAGAATAACTAGAAAGAAAGCAAAACATGTAAATTGCACTTTCGTTAATTTGATTTCTCAACATTGCAGTCATAAACAAATCAATATAAAACCTAATTTACGAAGAATTACAGAATTCTTCCTCCAAGAAACAGTTCAATTTACAATCCGCTTCAACTAATGATTCAGAGAAAGAAACAACATATCGATACGATAAGGTGAGAGCAAGAAACGGAATACTAAATCATTTTTCAGTTCAAAATTATACGAATCAATCAGCGAAACGTGTGGAAAAGAGAAGAACGTACAGAGAATATGGAAGGCGAAGCGCGGCCAAAAGGATCGAAGAGATTAGGGAAAAAAATAGGAAAGAGGAGAAGAAAGACCGCTGCAAGAGCTACTGTCTGAGACTGGTTTCGATGGGTGAAGTAATGGAGCTCCATTTTTGGCGGTTAGAGATTGGACGGGGTCGCGCTTGGGACTCGACTGACTTGATCAAAAGCAGTTTTTTCTGTTTCCAATCTAAAGAAACCTGTCATGGTAGAGAGAGGCAAAAAAAATTATATAATTTTATTAATTTATTTTTAAAAGATATTACATCAAATTAGTGGAGACACTCGAACATTCAAATTTATGTTATGCTTGTGTTGTCATATAAACCTATTTTAAAGAAACCTGTCATTGGTTAAGGTATGTAGTTCCACACTCAAGAGTGTGGTCAATCTCACCCGCGACACTTTGTATAAAATAAATATTTTCATTTTAAACCATTTATGGAAAAATGAATCGAAAAAGTTTATAAATGGACCGACTACAAAAAAAAAACCTTATGACAGTCAATATGGGACCTCACCAAAAATATTTTTATTGATTTTAAGGCCAATTACTGAAATAATATATTTTTGTATATTAATTACTAAAATGTTGGAACTTGTAAAAATTACTCAAATAACATAATTATAATTCAATTATTTATTGAATTAAAAGAGGTAAAAAAAACTAACAAAGTCTTTAAAAACAATAATGAAAAATAATCAAATGGTTTGATAAATTATTGAACTTGAACTTAAAAAAAACAAAAATAAAATAAAATCATCAAAAATACCCATGAAAAATAACAAAATGTAGTTCAATTATTTATTGAACTATAATTATTAGGGGTGAAACCGGTTCGGTTCGGTCCGGTTTTCAATTAATTTTAAAAACCGGACCGGTTTGGTTTATAATAGGGGAAGCCGGGTTTTGAGCGGTTTTTACCGGTTCGATTTTCAGTTTTTTTTCGGTTTTTCTAGTATATGCCATTTGCATTTAGTTTTAAAAAAATTCTCCAACATTGAAGGATGAAACAAAAAAAAAATCAAACATAAACAAAAACTTAGTTGAAAAAATTAGATTAATAAATATATAAAATATAAATTAAAATAAAGTGATAAATAAATATATAAAATAAAACAAATAAATAAAAATTAGGGGGAAATAGGGAAGGAGTATGGGATTTTTACTTGTTTTTTAGAAACCGGTTTTAGCCGGTTCGGTTTTTGAATAATGGAAACCGGGACGGTTCGGTTTTTTACGGTTTCGGCCCGGTTTATTTTTCCGGTTTTCGGTTTTTTCTTTCACCCCTAATAATTATGCTATTTGAGTAATTTTAAAAAAGTTCTAACATTTTAATTATTAGTATGTAAATTTATGTTATTTGAGACAAATTATATTGATTTTATATAACTTAATAAAATATGGGAGGATTGGGCTGGGTGATTCGAAATCATAATGAAGCGGTTTTAAGTTGTGGTTGTAAAACTGTCAAATACTCAGATTCATCAAAATTCCTGGAAGCTTTTACAATCTTGTAAGGTATGAAGAATTTAGGTGGTGAGGCTCTTAATGTGATAGTGGAGTCTAATTGTCTGAAGGTGGTAAATCTGATCAACAAAAAAAAGTCAAGATCTCACGGAAATCTTATTAATCATCTCTCAGGTGTAGAATTTGGCTGATGGAAGCTTTGTGTCTAGTTTTCAGCATATTAAACGCTCATGCAATGAAATCGCTCATCGTTTGGCGAAGAAGGCTGCCATTGAGGGTCTATCTTCGAAGCACTCCCTTACTTTTGGTCTGGAGGTCCTCCAAGATTCTTCTTAGTTTCCTTTTGTTGTTGCCTTTTTGGCTGTTTTGCGTTTTTATTCCCGTTCAAAATAAAAAAAAAAATTGACTCATAATTTATTCCTACTTTTTAACTCATTTTTTTATATGAAAAACATTGATAACACACAATTTCTCTTGCAAATTTTTCTGTAGCACAGTGATATTTCTCTCTTGATTATTGCACCAGTATTTCAAGTTTACTATGAAAATTAAAATAATCAGCCTTACATATTTTAATAAATGATTTTAACCAATATGTTTTTCTTCCTCTTTTCATGCAAGTGCCTACCAACCTTTCATTGACACGACTACAGTTGTTTGAAACAACCATATACTTTACTTTCACAACAAAGCTTGCACAATAAATTTAATAATTAAGCGATAGTTACTAAATACATCAATTTAATTTGCAAACCATTCTCTTGTATTTTAAAAATAGTTTATACCATTTCATTAAGTTTGTTTTTACAAAAATGACACATCGATAAAAACTAGCTCCTCAATCTAAATATGAGTAGAACAAGTCAATATTAAACTACATAAGAGTATTTAAAACCATTTTCAAACATTTAATTTAAAATCATCCTAATAATTAATTTAGTTTGTCTTTTAACTCAGCAGAAGCAAGCAATAAAGATTAGAAGAAATCACCATGTAATCTTGGAGCTGATGGGGGAATCAGAACTAATCCCTGATATAATTAGTAGAGCACATCAATGTTACCTAAATCGACTTTCTATCGGCATTAATTAAGTCTATAGTGAGCCATAACACTATTAACAGCATGGCAAGCCAAACCCTATATAGATGATCATATACAAATATGAAGAGAAAGAAAACCACCTTTTATCTTATAAGTTTGTGTCATTTGACAAACTCTCTGTAGTAATACCATTACTCTCTTCTTCAATTAACGGTGAAAGCCTCGGTTTCTTTGCAGCCTGTTGCTCGTGTAATTTCACCTCGGTAAAGGCAGCAACAACTGGCACGACGCCGTTTTCAACATCTGTTTTGATTGCTATATCTTCATCCAGATGCGGTGACGCAATGTGATTCTCATTACACATGGGATGGCAATCTCCATTTTCCATGTCTTCACAGATAATATTAGTATCTTGAGAATTGACACCATCATCAGCATCCTGCTTCGTGGTAGTAGCAGAAATAAAGCCTCCTTCTACACCTTCCAGGTCTTCAACCGGTAGAGACCTTTTCCTGTTCATTCTTTCTTGAGTTGTTTCCCCATCATCGCAACTTTCAAGGATTCCAACATCTTCCAAATTATCAGAGGCGGAACTTGACGTTACAGGGCATGAGGCAATGCAGTCATGCTCTGGTTGCATTTCTTCTTTCTTACAAGGAGTTTCCCCATCATCGCAACTTTCAAGGATTCCAACATCTTCCAAATTATCAGGGGTGGGTCTTGACGTTACAGGGCATGAGGCAATGCAGCCATGCTCTGGTTGCATTTCTTCTTTCTTACAGGGAGTTGTTTCCCCATCATCGCAACTTTCAAGAATTCCAACATCTTCCAAATTATCAGAGCCGGGACTTGACGTTTCAGGGCACGAGGCAATACCGCCATGCTCTGGTTGCATGGATATGCCCAAGTCAAAAGTAGCCTCAGATTCAAAGCCTTTCGACGAACATGGAAAAGAACAAGCTTGAGGTGTCATTCCTTCAATTGGATGCAAACCATCGTGGTCTGGAGGCAAATACATGAAATGATCTTCGGTTTCTGCTTCTGCATCTTCCTAAATGAGAGAGAAGAACATAGAGCATTAGAGGTGCAAGGATACCAGGTTAATTTTTAGAGCATTAGAGGTGCAAGGATACCAGGTTAATCACAATGGTTATCTTTCAAAACTACAATACAACACATTGACTTTGGATTCTAAAATTTGAAGAACACTCAAAACCCATATATTTTACTTGAAGAACATCACATATAAAGAAACAAACATGTATGAAATGACTATTACAATGCTTGAGACGGAAATTCAACAGAAATGAAACATTGATCAAATAACAAAGTCGAATGTTCAATTTGATACAGTATTTTCTATCCAACCTCCTAACATCAAGGTCTTTTTTTTCTTCAATTTTTTTCCAAAAAAAACATTCTATACATATTAACATATATGACAAAACACCATAAAACAAAATTTGAACGTGATTGCATGGATTTGCTTCCACTGCTTGGAATGGTAAACATTAGAGAAGCTAACATACCTCTAATACAGTAGCATTTCCATCATAATATGATGATGAGTGAGAAAACGATTGATAATGCCCAAGTATTGAACCATTAGAAGCACCTGGTTCAAGCAATTGTCTGACAACCAAGCCAGAATTGTTGACAAATTGGTTACTTCTGCTCGAGGATTCAGATAACAGAGTAATTTCGATCCCATCAACAGCTTGTGAGTCTGACAATTTTTGAAGGCATGCTATATCAGACCCACCTCTTTCTGGAAGAAAGACTACACCGGTTTCGTTCTCATTATTTTCTGGAAATTCCGACAGGAGTTCATCACTACAAGCTGCTTTAGAAATTTCTCGAGATCGGTTTTCAAGGATTTCAAAAATTAATCTCTGTATTAAAGTTCGCTTGAGGTAAGCCTCAGCAGGTGGGAACCAATCCACATTAAGCTGGGGAGACCCACAAAAAAAAGATCAAATTATGAACGGCTAAATGAAAGAATAAGAAAGAAACAAAGTAAGATTGCCCACAATAGGTTCTTACAGCCAACTCCTCCATTCATGTTCACCTCTATTTATAAAATATAGAAATGTGTACAGAAAAAGGCTCGAGATTTCTCAATCAAATGTTAGTATGGTGATTCAATAACTTGGAAATTGATTTTTTTGTGTCAGTAAATTTTATCATTCTTTCTTACCTTCCAAAAAAGGGAAAATTGGAAGAGGAAAGAGATCATGGTGAGGTTACACACCAATGATGACAATTAGGAGTTCTAAAAATCAAGCATATAAAAATTAGAGAAGAACTCTACGAAATAAACCTATCTGCACATCTCTTTCGCAACTCACAAGTTTGAGTAAAAAAATTGTCACTTATTTTATTTTGATCGGAAACATAAATTTATTTAAATTATTATATATTAAGCAGCAGACTACTTACAAATTTGGAGAATCTGGAGATTTTAAACGGGCTAAAATCAAGAGGAGCTTCGGTCAGGAAAAGTTCCAGATAGTGTAGCAAAAACAAGCCGCAATCAAATGAATTTTCTTGCTGCGGAAGCTGACATGGGACATGCACGACATGTTAGACATTCCAAACAGGAAAAATAAAGGGAATGGAACAGAGTTGGACCACAATAACATGCAATATGCATCGGCAAAAGTACTTAAATGCATAAATTTTTGTCTTTTTTTAATAAGAAACCGGACTTTATGTTTTTTTTCTTTTTCATCACCCACACACACCAGGAAATTACAAAAAACATTGTGAATCATGCCTTTAGTATAGTTGCTGTAATCTGTGTATAGACTACCAGAATGTTTTTTTTTCATTAGTTTTTATTTTATTTTATTTTATACGACATAACTTGAATAAATATTTTATTTGTTTCAACTTCAAACCATGACCCAGAATGGTGTTGCAGTTCCACAATCTAGTATAATGAAGTCAAAATCACTACCTACCAAAGACCTGATAGAGTGACATGCATTGAGCAATAATATTTTACTCTAATTGAACTCAGTTCTCAACCCAACATCCAAAGTTAAAGTCAGCCATGGTAAAATAAAGAAAGTATTAACCGAGAATATATATAAATATGCAAACAACAACCAGAGTGTACCTCGAGTGGGAGAAAACGAAGGTTGTTGAATTTTGATGAGACGTCTTCAGACATCTCCTTGTGTCTCTCTTTCCATTCTTCCAGCAAATAACTGTTATAGATTTGCATAAAAAGAGGTCGCGGTGATTAAGGTAAGACTTGCAGAGAGAGATTCAGAAAATACAAGTGAAGAGAAGTTGGAAGGAATGATAAACAACGAAGATTAAGACAATTTATTTGTTTATTTGTATAGATGGGCAGTTTATCACCCCCATACACAACAGAGGTGAAAAAAATGGAACAGAAGAAAAGAAAGCATCAGCATAGTCTATTTCATTGGATATTTAAAATAGAGTTCATTTCATAGCTTCTCCAAGGCCTCAATTTTTTAAATTGACAAGTGGGGATAAACTGTAAGGATGTGGGAGCCTCATAGAACCTGGCCTAGATTTTTTGCATGACTTGGTTTATTTCATTGGTTATTGGACCAAATCTTCCATTGAAATTTCTTCTCTTCAATGAAACTGCTTTGCTTCATTAAAAAATATGAGAGAAATGATCAACTACATACACCCCCACAAAGCCTCTTCTAAAGCATTTTTAAAGACAATGATCCTCCTAACATACAAAGGTTAAATAACTAGAGCAACAAATAGACTATTTAGTAGAAAGATGAAATGATGTAGATTATTTTTTGCAAATGAAGGCAATTACTGAAAATTCTCTTCAAGCCTTCATCAAACTTTTTAATAAGAAAAAGAGTAATTCTATATTAGTAAACAAGAATAAAATGCAATACGAGGACAAGAAAAAATTCAGATTTTTCAGGATAATTAAATGTGTTCTTGAAAATGACCACCTGTACTTAATGAAAGCTCTAAAACAAAGGGATACCTTTGAATGAGATTTTTAAGACCTGAGTGACTTCCTTTAATAGAATCCATATGCAATATACATGGTACTTTCATTGAGCCTTCATCTGTAAAAAGACATAAGTTATGGCTGATGGGAGATTCTGATAGGCTCATTTGATGAATAACTTACCGCTATATTTAGCCACTTCACCAGGATGGCATATGACCATTAAACTCCAATGAAGACTGTCATAACAAAGAATAAAAAGTTGAAATTGATATCCACTTTTGAATAAAAAGTTTTGCATGAAAATAAATCCTTACTTGAAATTTATAGGAATGAAGATATAATCCTTGTCAAATAAATCAACTTTCCTAGTCCATTTTCGAACACGAAGAAAAGCAGCTCTGCCATCAGAAGCACTTGATGGATCCTTATCAAGGTCTGCCAGCTTTCGAAAGAAAAAACTATTGAAGAAGTGAAATCTATGCTTTTCCTCAGGCTCAATCTGGCTCTTCAAATACCTGCCGATCAATTCAGAATTTAGAAAAAACGTATTCAGTGGTTCAAAATATTCCAAGTTAATAAAAATGAAAATCAACCATCCATGAACACAGGTCAGCACCTTTTTCAATAAGCAACTAATTTTAAAAATTCCAATCAGAGGGAAAACATAAAAGGCCTCAGATGTTATCCAGCATGGGGTCAAGGATTACAAGCAATCAATTGACTAGAATGCAGAGAAATGAGTGTCAAAGTCGAAAGAACATATGACCATCAAGATATAAATTCACTTACTGGATGTAGAAGTCAATGATTGTATCATTGACAAATGTCTCTGGTTGCAATAAGTCAACATCCCTCTTACTAATGGAAACAGCATCTGGATCTCCTTTTGGATAGACAACTTCTTCAAAAGGCTTATCAAAGCTGCACACAATCTCAAATAAATTCAAACAAAGTAGCCACTACTAACTTCAGAAGACCGTAAAAAAATTACTCAGGATCACATACTGAACATCCCAGAAAAGAGAAGACAGTACAATTACAAGTGATGAATGAAAGACAATTAATCCACAATCCACACGCATGACTTTGAATCCCAACTACATATTACACATTAATTCAGTACCCAAAAAATGTGGTCAAAGAAATAGTCACAAAGCAAAGCTCAATCTAGTTCACATAATTTTTATTTTTTTTTATATGGAAAGATAAACTTTCATTAAACAATAAGGGTTAAAACAAAATAAAAATAAAAAATAAAGTAAAAAATAAATTTACAGAAAATAATTGCATTTATAGAACATGGAATGTGAAATCTAGTTCACATTATTAATTCCAAAAGAATTAAAAATAATATATAAAAGCACACATTTACAGAATATTTCTACTATGAATTTATTGGACATAAAAGTGGCCATTTTAAGAGGTGGTACAACTGTATTCAATTTAACAAAACATTTTCACAAGTTGAAAGCTAGCTCAAAAAAGCACAAAGTGGAAAAATGCAACTTACTTGGGGAAATAACGTCTTTGTCCAAGAAGATCATCACCACCGTCTGTTGCCATATCCGCACTACAAGACATAATGATAAGCTATGCATCAATGAACAAGGCATACTAACACCAGTGTTTTTAAAATGTGAAGCCACTAGAGAGTATTGGTCCTCTTGAGCTTAAGCGTGGAGAGCAAAAAAAGAGCCAAGTTTTTTTTTGTGAAGCATGTGATAAAAAATTAAGATGAGAACAAAAAGTTTATAAATATAAATTATAGATAATTAAGAAAATGAGTGATTCTTAACTAGATTGTTCAAATTAAAAGATTTTCCTTCTTTGTATAATATAAAAGTACTATTAAAAAATCATGAGGTGCCTCATACCCTTACATTTCATCAACAATATAAAGACACCAATATACAGATAACTCACTTGAGGGATGTATTCCAAATAGCCATGTATTTGGAATTCAACGATGTGATCTTTTCTTGTTTCTCAGACCAATAAGAATCAACCACAGCTATCTTCACTTCCTTTATGCCTGTATTAACAGATGAGGTGAATTAGTAAAACTAACTGGAAGACATATTTTTACCATTACATTATTGAGAAAAAGATAAACTAATGTAAAAGAAAGAAAAAAACAACGAACATATCAGTTTCCTAAAAGCTTGGAAAAGACAAGAAGCAGGGAACAAGGAGGGAGGAAATGAGATGATTGTAAAAAAAATCACAAGAAGCTTTTGAAAGGTCAAAATTTACCATCAAGAACAACCAAGAAAACTGAAGCAAAAGGATTCTTCCCACCAAAGCAAAACATTTTTTTAAAAGGAAACCAGATCTTTCCACTGATTTAATGAAAAGGGTTGAGTACAAAATATGTCCATACGTAAGGTTTACAAAAAAAACACTCAATTTGAGATAATTACAAAAGGAGTGTAATTTCCCAAAAAATGAAATAAAAAACGCATAGAAGAACATTTTTGAATAAGAGAATTTCATTGACAAATGAAAAAACAAAGACTTCATTTTTATTTTTTGTAAAACCAATTCAATTCAAAGCCTTCATCCCAACTCTTTTCTTTACCATTAAATCTCTGGTGGTTCCCTTTTTTAATAGAGCGGTCGTTCCTTTTCAATCATACTCCACAACCTTGATTGAGTTGATCCACGACGTGTTTATCACACCAATGAATCTTATGACCACACCACATTGAACTGTTGTGGCAAGGTTGTGCAACACTTCCCAGCAATGCAGCAATAAAAAATAACATGCCTAAATCTTATTCCGATTCTTTATAGTTTACACATTGAGAGGGTCTAAAGCATACACCTACATTTATTTTTTGGAATCTTCTATCTGTGTTTATGATCCAAATTGCAAGTGAGTCAGGTGAATTCTATCCTTGCCTACCCTAAAGACATCAATCAAACCCCTTTCCATCCTTCTGAAATGAACCTACTATGGAGGTCAACAATCACAATAAGAAAACGGGGAAATGAGAGGGAATCGCCTAAAAATCCCTTCATCTATCATTGACTTTTTTTATAGGAATTTGGTCTATCATTGACTAGAATGGAAAATTAATAGATTTTTTTTAGTTCTTAGATAATTACCTATCTAAGTTTTCCACTTATAACCAAAGGTTTCCCCTTAATTTTAAAAATGACTCCCTATTGATTCTCAACCTGGACCCTACAATCTTCAATGGCCTCACTAGTGATAACTGATAAGGAAAAGAATCTCGTCCAGGATTTGTCTTTCAGGCACAATTTCATGTGTTCCACAACACGTCATAGAAAAAAGTCATAAAAAATATATAAGAGAATGAAGGAAGATGGGAAGAATCGATCTAAGATCTCCATGTTATTTGTAATAAGCACGCGTAACAAAATAAGAATGCATATTATACTGCATTAATTTATTACTAACACAATGCCAAGTAACGGAGATATGCATTACAATATTTGCAATTGTTTATACAATTGAAATCCAAATCCGAAAACTACATGTAATTTTGTAGCAGTCCAACCTGAAGTGTCACACCCATCATCACATTGAACAGCATCCTTTGATATAACACGGAGCTTGATCATCACAATTTCAACCTATAACCATTAAAATGGAAAATTGGAAAATCTGTACAATGAGAATCTAAATATCATGAAATTTTAGCTTCTAAAGAAAACAATTAAGGACACACCCTCTGAAGCCATTGACACTTGATATCAATGAGATCATCCATTCCCCATTCAACGTTAATGATCCGATTACTTCCATAATTGGTGAAACCATTGATTTTGATGCCATTATTTGAAAATGTTAACAAGGGCCCAGCACAATAATTATCTTCATATACAATATAATCAGGACAAAGAACAACATCCTCGTTTAGATCATCCTGTAAATTCGAAAGATAAAAACTTTAATAACTAAATGCTCATCCATTGCAAAAGAGATTGATAACTGCCTCCCAGAATTGAGTTAATACTTAATGATGATGTAAACCTTTGAATGGATCCAGTTAATTTAACAAACTTTTTTAACTATGTTTGTAGCAAGGAGAAAAACTTTATCCTCAGCTACAGTTTATGGCATAAGATTAAAAAAAATAGAGTCTCCTTTAAGATCAGAAACTCCTCCTTATAGACATTCCTCTGTTAAATAAATTTCTCAAGACATTATACCCTCTAAGACTTTCGAGAGACATTCAACATTCTCTCAACTAACCAAAAAAGAGAATAGTTGTGTATTTTACTAGCTAGTTGGGTTTATCAGGATAGAAAACAATAAGCAATATTGTAAATCCAAATTGAAGAAGCGATATTCACAAAAAGATAATAGTTATGATAAAAATACTAAAATTTTGAAGTCCTGAATTAGCAAAAAAAAAAAAACATACCATTTCAGTGTCCGAGGAGCAATTATTCGAAGACTTTCCGTTCAACAGAACTGAAATTATTAAAAAAAAAAAACATAAGACATTTAATTAGAGTGTTAAGTGAAGATTCTTTCAAGGATGGAGTTTTGTCCAGTGCCCACTTGTGAGTTCTTCATAAAGCAAATTCATATAGACTTTTTGTTAGTGCAAGGTGTTGACCAAGTAGATTGATGATTTTTTTTTATAATCAAGTAGATAGAAGATCTTTAGCAATATACCAGTCCCAAGGGGGAAGAGAGGCTTTCTTCTTTGTTCGGCTGATATCAGTTATGGCCATTCTTTAGAAGATTTGGAAAGAAGGGAATTTCAAAACTTCTTATGATAAGAGGAGGGATAGTAGTAAGGCCTGGGACCCCAGGAACAAGGCTCTCTGAAATCTACCCTTATTTTCATTTCAACTGATTGAATTTCTTTCTTTCTTCTTCATCGTTTTTTTTCCCAAAATCCTCAGCCAGGTTTGCCTGGGAAATCCCTTAATACAATGTTTTCCTATCTAGAAAAAGACAAGAGAACTCTGAAGGAAGACACAATTTACAGAACATACCACTATCCTCTGCAAGCTCGGAAGGGGGACTCATTGGAGAACTCCCATTAAAGCTTCCGTTGGCATCTGAAAATACATCATTTTGCTCACTCTGTGCAAAATCCAGACTAAAGTTAATTGGACATGGCTAAAATTTCTGTATGATGAAATTTTATTAAAAAAAACAGAGTGCAAAGTACTTCAACTGCAAATTCTGGAAGAGTGCAATTTAAACCCAGGGTAGTTTTTGTAGAGCTCGATCGGATTCTTCCAATTTCAGAAACAATATTTCCTATTGCACAATTATCTACTTTCACAAATGTATCCCGTTCGTGGCTACTCAATTCCATTTGTGGATCAGCTTCCGATTGATAACCCTCTTCTTCTGTTATAAGTTGTTCTTCATCTGCACCCAAGAGTATATGTGAAACACCATCATCACAACTACGATGGCATTCATCGAAATCAACATCCACACATGGTAGATTCCCAACCTCCTTTCCTTCATCGTTGGATCCACGGGCCACTGTTGATGTATATTAGTCAGAGTTATAAAATGGAAGACCGGTAACTGATTTTGATAATGATAGCCAAACGATTTGAATTACAGAGATTGGAAACATCAATGCTAAAACCCACATTCCTCAAAGAAAATGCATCGAACCAAAAAATCTCTGAAATAACAACTCGAATAGAATTAGTCCAGAACATATTAAGATTCAAATAACAAGCACAAAATCATAGATAAACATCATGATGATTGCTTTTTGTTTTTGGTTGCGTTAGGCACGAGGTACAGAATATCCTTAAACGCATCCGAAAAAAATTCACCATATCATTTCTCAATAATTAGTGATAATGGATAAAAAATCTTTGTCATTCCATAAATAGAAAAGGGAAGATTAAAAAAAAATTATATTCTAGAAATCCCCTCCTAGTTCTACATATGAAACTTGGAGTGATTAACCTCTTTACTATTTACCTCTGTCGACTATCCAAACAGAAAAACGCAGTTACAAATAACCGAGAACTACCACATTTTCACTTAACTTCTTCATTGGAAGAAGAAGAGATCCACAAATCAGCTACAATACAACACGGCCAGAAGCCACATTGACACCAAAAGTAATATTTCATATCATTAGGTTTTCTATTGAAAAACAAGCTCAAAAACTCAATTCATTAAGAAAATGAAAAAAAAAATATCAAATCAATATGTTACCCTTCAGTAATCATCAATTCTTCAGTATTACGCAAAAGGTAACGAAAAACATCTAACAAATCAACTTAACCATACATTATCTCCAAGGAAAAAAAACCCTAAATTTTCGATGGCCTGAGCGAAATTCTGCTTCCGTTTCTAATTAATGAATTCTTACCGAATTGAAGAAATTCGTACTTCAAAACAGCATCGGTTTCAGAATTAGGGTTATTGAATTTGGTGAGGCGTTTTCCAGAGATCAACTCAGGAAGTTCGTCTTCTTCGGTGAAATCGAAGACTTCAAGGCCTCTACAGGAAGCGTTGTTGTTCTTCATCGCGAGGGAAAGGAGAGATCGACGTTCCAACGAGTCAAAGGAACTCGGCGAGTTGACAACTGTGAATCAAAGAGAGACCATTTTTGAGCTTAGAGAAAAAAGTTGAGATTGAGGAGAGAGAGAGAGAGACCCTTTTTTCCTTCTTTTTTTTTCTCTCTCTTAAAAACTTGTCTAATGCAGATTGTGTTATTAAAGGATGGCCCACTTGGGTTGGCTTATATACGAACCATTTTGAGGGAAATCGCCTGTATACCGATACACCGAATGCATGATAAATAACAAGTTCGGAAGTTTATAGATAATTTTATGGTAAACTACTATTTCGGTCATGGTCTATTTGGTCCCGTGTTTTCAAACTCTGTTTAAGTGATCTCTACATTTTGAATATTATATCTGTTTGATCTCCGAGTTTTCAATTTGTGCAAAAATAATCTTTATATTTTTAGAAATAATTTTAATCGGTCCTTAATTTATTAACTCTTTAACATAATGTTGACTTAACCCTAACATAAAACGTTTAATTAACCAAAATAACGACATGAGATTCATTATTATTTCAAATATTGCGTTGGGATTGAATAAATATTTGAAATAATTTATGATCTCATGTTAGTATTTTATCAGAGTTAAATCGACATTTCATTAAGAAATTAACGAATATGTTAAATTAAAGACCAATTAAACTCATTTATAATAATTCTTTAAACTCAAGGTTTAGATAGACACAATGTCTAAAATTCATAGACCACTTACACACAAATTGAAAATAGGAGACCAAATAGACACGACGTTCAAAACTCATGAACCAAAAGGATCATTTACTCGGAATTTTATTACATCCCTTTTTAAGGAAAAAGTAGTTAATGCCGTCCCTATCCTTTTGAGTTTTTGTCAATTTCGTCTCTAAACTTTCAAAAGTGTAAAAAACGTCCCTATCGTTTGGTATTGTAAGTCTAAATTATCTTTGTCGTGAACGAAACAAAGTTAAACGTAACAAAACCGTCTATTTATATTACATTTTTTATCTATCGAGTGCTACATTAAATAAATATATTTAAAAAGCTGCGATCGATAATTACATATAAAGATAATAAATTATGATATATTATTAAATTATTACTGGATTAAAAAATTAAGTAATAAGAATAAGGTAAATTTATTATCAACACTCCCCCCTAGAAATAGCCTTCTAAATATTTGCACAATATCTAATCACGTGAAATAATAATGAATTGAGAGTAAATGACAATGCAAACGTGAACCTAAAAACACAAACGTGTGAGATTAAAATAAATTTAATATTTTATATATATTCAACATATATGCATTTAAATAGTGTTAAAAAAAAACTTAAAAAACTCATCATATTAGTAATTACCAAATCCGACATATCCCACAATGGATTGGCCTTAGCCAGATGAGGATCAAAAAGTTAAACCATGCTTTAATATTTAGTTATTTCATGATTCCCACGACTTTATTTACTTTGCAATTGATTTCATTCTCGTCTTCGTCAAAACAGTTGCCTCAGTTTGGGCAAGGAAGCCTGCCAAATAGTAGACGTTATCTACATTTATCAAATAATTATTTCGAGGTTAAAAAAATCATTATTTCGACTAAATTAGTAATTGTAATCCTAAGTGGATATATTACAACATTTTATGCAGTTAAAATATATGTACAAAATCACGTAACCCATTACAAAAAAAAAAAAAAAAACTATTGGGAAATCTCATTTAGATTACAATTTTTGTTAAAGTTTTTGTAAATATATTATCACTTAAAACTATTTATAAATTTATAAATGTAATAATTTTTTTATTGAGTGAATTAATGAATAATATATATCCCCATGTAAATCGGTGATTAACTTGTTGTAAAATTATATAATTCAATATTAATTACTAACTTACTCGATCAATTTTAAAACATGTTTTTAAAAATATTATATAAAATTTTACTTTGATTTGTAATCATCCCAAAAGTATCTATATAATTATAAAACCATTATTTCAGGCTGGTATATCATTTTATTTCAAGTATAATCGTTGAATCAAAATTTATGACAATTGTTTTAAACTAAATTTGAACTCAAATTTTCTCAATAAATTCATAATTGAACATTACTGCATTGACAAAAATATTACTTTTAAAAATTCAGGGGGTGTTTGACTCGTGGATTAGGATAAGGTTGTAAAGATTGTGTTTGAATTGTAAAAAACATTGAGTTTAATAAGTCTAAGTTATATAAAATATATTAAAATTGTGAAAATAAATGAATTTATTAAATAGATTGGGTTAAAAATCCATGCTCTTAAATTTCAAAATTAGGAGACAAACTTTGATTTTACTTAATGTAATCCCTCACCTTGGAACCAAACATCCCCTAAAACCTCCAATTAAAAAGGGAGATAAACCCTATAAAAACGTATTGGTAGGGTGACAAAACCATACTTAACCAATAAGGTAAAAGTTTGTATCTCACCCTCTCTAAAATCTCCTTCCCATAACTTTTTTTTATAAAAGAGAGATTTTGGAGATCAAAAACTTTAATTCAAAAAGATAATTTGTTATTGTTTTCCATCCAAAATTTAAGAAAATGAGAATCAATTTCATTAAAACCAAAAACGCTAAACACCGAATATGTTAATTATGCTCCCATTTCTCTCTGCATAAAAGAGAGCATAGAAATAAACTCACCCTAATTTGAGAGAGGTATCGGAGCAGTCGTCGTCGACAGGAGGACCGCTACTGCAGCTGCAGACATTGGCGGCCGACTCCGATGAAACACCTTCTTCCGCCATAACAATATCGGATTCCGCAAGAAGCGGCATCGTTTCAGTGGACAACATTAACATCTGCTAAACGTAGACATCACATCAGAAAGAAGATGAACGTATTTTGCAAAAACCACACGTAGAAAGAAAGGCCATGTTTTATGATCTCATTACAATACCTTCTGTTTCAGTCTCTTGTTCTCTTTAATCAACCTAGCTCCCTGTGTAATGTTTTCATATAATTCAAAATTGAATACACGAACATGTAATTATACTACTAACTCACTATTTCTCCAAAACATATTTTATCTGTTTTCTGATTACAAAAAGTTTAAAATGATACAAACACATTTATAACTATAGTTACATTTACCGGAAGAAAAAAAAAACTATAGATTATATAACGGAATAACAGATATTTAATCAAGTAATCTTCTATTTTATAAACAAAATAATTATCTGCTAACATAACCATAACTCAATTGGTTAGACATATACTCCAAGTTTCGAGTCTGTCATTTTTTAAATTGATGTAATATATCTAAAAGAAAATAAAAAATTTAACGGATGTGAAAGTCATTAAATGCCTAACCTTGAGCTCGAGCTCATTAATTTCACCGATAATCTTTTTTTCCTGCACAGAGAATTACACATGACATACAATATCAAGCTATAGCAATTCGAATAGAAATTTAAACATTTATTCGATTTTAAAAAGGAAAAATAACATTTTTTTGAAAGAAAAAAAAACCTTGGTATCTAGCACTCGAGTGAGGCCTCTTTCAAGCATGCTTTCTAATTGCTTCAAATCATCTATATTCAATCCTTGAAGGTCCTCTCCCCTCATCTGCCTTTTAATTTTTTTTTATTTTACACATCGAATTAAATTTCAGCAAAATAGAAAAGTAAATATAAATTACAGAATAGACAAAGTAACAATAACAAATAAAAAGCATAAAAATATATACCTCAATTGATTGGTCTTATCTGCGACTTCCTTGCTCATTCGGACATAATCGCTGTTCTCAAGCTAAAATTAAAATTAAAATTAATATATGACAATATGAAAGATTTTCAATTCAATAATTAAATTACAACGACTGGGAATTCGATTGATTAACATTTATTGATTACCTGTAGCTCGAGGGATGGTTGGTCCAATTTTCCAATGTTATTTGAGTGCAAATGATATCTCCCAATAATGTCCTTCGTGCTGTGGCCAAAAACCCAAATGAGTTTATTTACACACACACACACAAGTCTCACCAGCGTTTAATCATATAAACTTTTTTTTCCGTTAGAATAAGGAGTTGGATTACACAAGTCTCACCAGCGTTTGTCTCCCACTCTTAAAATCCAATATGAGAAGTTTCTTAACCTCTACTAACAAACTCATTCATTTTCACAATTTAAACATATATTACCGTGAACAAATTCGTGTTTTGCACAATCCAAACACATTTTTAACAACTCTCTGTTTAACCACCCCCTTAACATTATCCTGCTTACCAACTCTAACCAGCGAACCGACAATATAATTGATTTATACGATTAAGCCAACATTGTGTAATTTTCATTCAAAACCCAAAGAATACAAAGGGAATCAGAAAAAATAGATACTAAACATGTTAAAATCAAATCAATGTATATTGAGCGAATAAAAATAAATAACCACCGGTTATTATTTTAATGACGGTCTCAAATTTCAGAGGTAATTAATTTAATTCTCTCAAATCTGGACATCCAATATCTTAAGCAACTATGAATTTATATAAATTATCATCATGTTAACGGCATCTTCTAGAGTTACTCAAAACAATAAGGGGGCGTTTGGAGTGCGGGAATTGGAATTGAATGCCTGGGAATCAGGGCCGTCGTTGGCGTGGTGCAACCGGTGCAACCGAACTGGGCCCCCGAACTTTGGGGGCCCCAAATATTGAATTAAAAAATTAGTATTAATAATATATAAATGAAAATTTATTCTAAATCGCGTTGACTGGCCTTCTCCTACAATATCTTTATATGTTCTCCGCCATTATAAGTTGAGTTCAACATAAGTTAAAGTTCAATTTTTATATTTTTTATACTACTTTGATAATTTTATGCTATTCTCTTATTATATTATTTTATTGGTATTGTGTTTTAATAAAAATAATTTTTTTTATGTATGTATTTTTATGGTTTTTCATATTAGAGATTATATAATCGAGAGCACAAATTTATATATCCCACTGAGCCTTTTTTTTTTAAGAACGGTCCTGCTGGGAATTAGATGTCTGGGAATAAGTAGTATGGAATAAAATGGATAGGAATTTGATGTCTGTATTTGGAGTGTGCTGCCTGCTGGAATAGGAATCAAAGGGCTCAAAAGGAAAAGATTAAGGAAATGATTAAAGAAATTGACATTTGATGCTACCTAATTTTGATTGTGGTAACAAAAGCCAAAATATATCATGAACAAGAGAAATTACATGAAAGAAAATTTTCATGGATTTATAAAACTTAAAAGATCCCTAATTACAACCTAAAATTGTATTATCCAATCCTCCCCTTCCTAAAGGAAAAAAAAAACAACACTAAATGTGACCCCATATAATCTTATGTGTAAAAATTATAAAATCCCAAGAATCAAAATTGATTAAAATCAACAATTAGACTAAATATTAACCAAATTAAATAAAATAATAATCTATAATACTATGATTATGTAATTAAAAAACAACTCTGAATAAACTATATTTAATTGGTTTTCCATTCTCAAAACCAATGTTATAGGGAGGAAGAGTTATTAATAATTAGTACCCTAAAGTTAAAAAGGTGTTGATTAATTAAATTTCCCCCAACATAACTAGGGAAAGAAATTCTTCTCACACAAAACATTATACGAACCTTGATTTTTTTAGAAATTCATCAATAAATACACCATAATTATTTTATCGCTATTAGAGTTATGACATCAACCAATCATATGAAAATGCACGATTTACGTTTAATTCTTAAAAGTCATAATAATTTGTAATTAATTAGGCATATAACCAAAATAACATCATATGTACAGCAAGCTTCAGAAAAAAAAACTGTGTTTAAGAAAGAATAAATTTTAGATCAAAAATTACATATATAATTGAAACTTCATCAATCATATCAAACAGAGATCTATATAATAAATATCAAAATAAAACTGGTCCAAACATCATTAAATGCTCTTAATAATGTAGTCTATTTCTTTATAGATTAAAATAATTAACTGATCTATAATAAAATTAGAACAAATTGAAACGCAAAATCCTTTCTAAATCATATAGCTTTAATAAAACAACCACATATACGACAACAAGGCAACCTGAACATAACTCAATGGATCAAACTTATTATTTTTTTATCTAACTCAATTGGTCAAGTTATTAGTACTTCGTTCTACACGGTTGAACAAACCTACTCTAACTTAATTAATGTAATATATAAAAAAAAAAAAAAATACCCATACATTTGGTCTTGAGAAACTTAATTAATCTCTCACATAAACCAAACAAAGTCTTGAAAATCACTATATTCACATTTCACAAACACAAAAACACACAACTTTCTCCATTCCTTAACGCAAACAAAAGTAGAAAAATGTCTCATTCTCATGCACACCCACATGAAAATGAAATTAAAAAAAAAAAGAGACAGAGAGAGAGAGAGAGAGAGAGAGAGAGAGAGAGAAAAACTGTCATAAAGAATAATAATGAATAAAAAATAAACCTGGAACTTGAGTACTGAAAAAGCTTTCCAGTAGCTGAGAAGATAATAAGAGCGACTTCAGCATCACAAAGAACAGATAACTCTTCAGCTTTCTTAAAAAGCCCTCTTCTTCTCTTCGAAAACGTTACTTGCCTCGCCGTTAAATTATCAATCTTCTTTATCTTTATCTTCTCTCTCGCCATTTCTCAATACCCACTTTTCCTTTCTTTTCAAACGGGTTTTTGTTAAATCTGCAGAAAATTTTACCCAAATGGGAAAAAAAAAAAAAAAAAAAAAACTTGAAACAATCTGATTCAGATCTGAGTTAGCAAAATAAAACCCATAAAAAACTAAGCAAAATAATAATAATAATAATAAGTTTTTGATCAATTTACCTAGCCAAACCCTGGGAAAGTGAGCTAGGTTTTCATTGGAGACTTGAACAAACGGAATCGATTACTTTAAGAGAGAGAGAGAGAGAGAGAGAGAGAGAGAGAGAGTATCAGACTAATGTTTTGTTACACAAAGGAAAGGATAGGTTTCCCATTTATAGCTAAACACAGTCGTTTCTTTACAGAAATTTAACCCAAAAATGTTTTTTACTTTCTTTTTCTTTCTAAACAAATCGAGTATTGATTGAGAAAAAAGAGAGAGAGAATCTTTCTTTGCTCAAAGAGAACCCGGGACCGAAACGATAGCTAGTAGAAGATCTCTCTTCAAATAATTTGGGTATTTGGTCGAGAGTTTGAGAATCACGTTTTCAAACTTTTTAATATTTTTTAAAATTTTAATTATTTATGTTTTAATTAAAAAGATCATTTTTAAATCTATTATAAAGTGATTTTTTAAGTAAAATATTATTATAAATTTTAATTTTTTTATATCATTATTTAAATTTTAAAAAATTTAATAAGTTATCTAAATAAAAAAATAAACTTTTTCTATTCTCATTTCTACCTATAAAACACCTGGTCATAATTTTATACATCACATTCTCATTCTCATACACCTAATAATCATTGTCATGCTCTGCAACAAGGGATATAGATTTATATATTGTAATAAATAAAATATAACTCGTTCAAAAATAAAATAATATAATATAATACCTTAAATGGTGCGATGGTTGATGTATGGCAATGTTCCCTCATGATTCAAGGCTTGATCCTTGGCTGAGGCGATTATTGTCTCTCTTTTTTCGTGCTATTTATATAATTTGAAAATAAAATTATTTCAACATGATTAAAGAATTTACAAATTAATCTATCTATTGAAAATTTATAATATAAATTATATATAACTCAAAGCATAGATCATGTTGTTTTTTTCTAAAAATTTTTAATTATTTATTTTGACTTGATTTAATTCTAATAAAAAAAATTAGTTATTATAATAAAAATTATGCTAAATAGTATTTTTAATCATTCTAATATATAAAATTTTGATTTCTTTTTAAAAACAATTTTTTCCTCTTATATTATAGATTTACATATCTCATTGTTGATTTTTTATATTGAATATGTTTTGTATTAGAGTTATTAATTTTTCAAGTCAGTTAGTTTTAATCTTTTTATAATTTTAATGCTCTTCTTTCATTCAATTAATGAATGTTAAAAATATATCATATGATAGAGAGCCCAAAATTATATTTTTACACGAGACTTTTATTTTTTTAGGACCGACCTTGTTAACACCCAAAGGAAAAATAGTTAGGTATTGACCAATCATGCTCCCTTTTTTACATGTATTAATCTTATTGGATAGAATATATCAATATATCTCGTGTATTTATTTAAAAATTTATATATTTATTATCTATTAATATGTTTTATTAATAAAAATAAGATATGTAAGAAAGTTAGAAATAACTTTATTCTGGTTATGACTTATATATCTTCCATATGTAATAAATACTATTAAAAAGAAGTTTATAAAAATTTTAATTATTTTTTTTATTACCAATTGATTTTAAAATATATTCCATAAAATATTAGGACTATATCAAAATTCATCCGACTATGATAACAAATGAAGAGCATGACGGGCTTCTCCCAAAGATGAATATAATTTCTCCTTAAATTCCATGATTTACTCTCTAGAATTAATAATTAACTTTCTTCACTTACTTTCCTAATCATCATTTACTAGAGATTTCAGTAATATATATTGTATTACCCGTAAACTAAAAATGGGTAATACAATATATACATCTAAATGGAAAGGGAAAAAAACCTCTTCTTTACTATTTTTACGAGTAAACAAAATTTAAAAAAATAAAAAATTGACCCTTTATTGGAAGATGAAAAGGGTAAGAAATTGGGTAGGACATGTGCGTGGAAAAAATCGCCTTCCGTACATAGTAGCCATGCTGCACATCACTTCATAGGGAATAATTCATAACTACCCGCTGCCCGGTACTGCCTTTACTGTTTCGGGCTTTCAGCTCTGTTATTATTTTTGTGAATTAAATTATCGTGCGATAATTTATATTTTCCAATAGAAATCTCGTCTCTTCTCGTGGTTCATCAATTCTTTTTCTTTTTTATATTCGGAATCGCGTGTATCATTTTCGTCCATACAATTTAGTCTATTTATAGCTTTTATTTATATCCCCAACTTATGCACGTGCTCTTCTATTATCCAATCCCAATCGGTTTATCGTGTGAGCCAATCGTTGTTCTTAAAAATATACGCTTGTATAGTACACTTTTTTTGTTTTTTTGAAATTACCTTGCACAACTTTAGAGGCTGATTTGACTAAAATTTGGGCTAATTATTTTTGTTATAATAATCAAGATCCATGCAAAATTTATTTCATTTCTCTCTCTTTTTTATTTCCCTTATTTCTCATATCTCTCTAATCTTCTCTTTTTTCTCTTATTTCTTTTTCACAATTTCAGATCCATCTTCTCCAAAGCCAAAAAAACCAACAAACTCATACCTTTATGGGACTATGTATATTAGGAATATGGCGTACAGTGACATCCACCATGGTAATGTTGTTTATAACTTATGGATAGTTTGATATATTCTGTACGTGTTGTGTATTCACACATGTACATATATTTTTTCGCTAACATATTCATATTCAAACAAGTTATCTACTTCTGAATTCTTTAGTATATCTTCCATATGGATGTTTTTATGTACTAGTAAACATGTCACAGACTTCATCTAAAAGATGAACATTACTAGTGGATTTATAACCATTGTTATGAAAATTCATAAAGACTTGAAAATCAGATAAAACCTAGGCAGCTAGAATGTTGAGAACAAACAACACCATTCATGGTGAAAACAAGACAAAAATGTGAGAAAAAAATTAAACATCATTCCTTCAAATAAATCTCATTCAATATGAAGAAATTTGAAAAAATATGGGGGAAAGTTCAAATATATTCCTAGAAATCTATGGTTTTTTAGAAGAAAAATTATATTCTACCATATTTTTAAGTGTTCTTGAAAAAAAAAAATCAAAGATTTTTTAAAAATAACTCACTTGATGTTTAAAATGATGTGAATCTTTAATTTTCTTAATGTTGATATCAATTTCGAAGAACCATGAAAAAATATTAAACATTTTTTGGATAGATTCTTGAAAAAAATAAAGTTTTTTTTGGGAAATTTGAAAACGTGGGAGATAGAGAAATATAAAATATTTGTTTTTATAAATTAAGAGAGAAAAGATACAAACAAATTAAGGGAAGGGACTCATACCTTAACATCATATGGATAACCCAGCCCCCCCCCACCACATTGCCCCCCCCCCCCCCCCTATAAATCAAATTCCTGGATATGGATCATGCATTTCATTCAACCACGGCTTTATCCATAGCCCCCATCAACCACATGAACAGGCCCCCCCCCCCCAGTTCCAGCCCCCAAAGTCGTTCAAAAATTATTTAAAATATATATATATATATATATATATATATATATTTTAAAAATTATAAAATATATATAAATATATGCTTATATTTGAGAAAAATGCACATGATTTATGCATATAAGTAGGTGCCAACCTAGTTGGGATGTATTTACATTGCAATGATGCAAATTATTTCTCAAAAAACAATTATGTAAATCTTATTTCTTGGTGAAATCATTATACTTCTTATTATTATTTATCCATTTTAGTTTGTCTTTTTTTAAGTTAAATTAAAAAAATATATATATAGTCAAATTAGTTAAAAGAATGATAAATAAATTTAATTTAAAAGTTTAATTCCATATAAAATAAAGTATAAATAAAAAATATATATAATAACAAAATAATAAATTAACTTCATCCTTTTATAGTTAAATTTAAGTTTAATTAACATATAGGAACAAATATAAATAAATAATTTAATAGTAAAAATTTAAATTAACTTTTTTTCATCATTTTAGAGTTAAGTTTAAGTTTAAAAAGTTAAAAATTTTTTTAAAAATACAACTAATAATTTAATGGAAATTTAATTAAATGCATAAAAATTTGACAATGCGGGCAGCCCATAGAGCAAACGGGCCGCCCTATTTTATCTCATGGGTTCAACCCGCAGTTGGCTTTTATAAATTAAAGAGAGAAGATAAAAAAAAATTAAGGGGAAGGGACTTAGTTATATGAGAAATAGAAACCTGACAAAAAATTAAAAAGAAAAATGCAATAAATGCACCAATCAATATAGAAATTACATTAAATGCGTCAACCAAGTTATTGAAAGAAAAAAAAAGGTAAAAATCTTTGGGATCTTAAAATATGGCTGAAATCCTTTATTCATAAAATGGTGGCTAGAATCCACCATAAGTATAAAGAAAGTGGTTATATTTATAATTTTTCCTTTTAGTTTTAGTTTGTTAAGAATAAGATAAGGTGTTAAAGGTTAAACAATATCTTTCTCCTTTAAAATCCAAGATAATAAACCCACTCATTTTCACAAATTCATTACATTTGATATTAATTAACACTTAACAAACACACTGTTTTACACAATATAAACACAGTGTCAATAACCCCTACTTAATAATCTCCGGTTTAACAACCCTAACCGGTGAACCAAACGGATCCTAAATATTTAATTAAATTATGAAAGGGAAGACCCGAACCTTTGAACTTGAAATATTTTTTTAATGATTTTTTTACCTCAATTCCAATTTAATCTCTCACATTAATGGAAATTATAATTTGATTCTTATTATTATATTTTTTTTAATGAAAAAAACGACGACATATTTTCTTACTGAATTGCATGAACATGGAACTGAGAGATATTAATAAGAATACTGTATTGACTTTAAAAAGGGTTGAGGTTATGAAATTAGTAAATTTTCAAAAAATAGATCATATAATATATATTTTTTCAATATTATTATTAATTTTAAAAAAATGTGACCTTCAAATTTTTGGTAATAAATTATCGATGAAAATTTAGAATATAACTCAATTAAAATGTGATCGATTTAATTAGAATTTTTAAAATATTAACGTTAAAATCGACAATTATTACTATTAGGTGGTTTTGAATATAAATTTATTAAGCACGAGAGAACGTCATTTAGAAAAAAACATAAATTTGAAATGGGAAAGGGCTATGTTAATGGGCATATTCTTAATAATGGGCCGTCTTACATATCACAGGGCCTTCATACCAATACCTGCCCGGATAATTTTAACGAACGGGTCAAGAAAAATGATCAAGCTGCCCTTTTTTTTTAAGGCCATTAATATCAGAAGGATACTACTTGTTTTGGGGTAATTATTGAAAAAACATTTTCCTTAATGAAAGGATACTATTTATTTTCACAGAATAAATATATTATTTGTTTGGGATAATTATTGAAAAATATTTTTTATATACTAATTACTGAAATGTCAGAGGTTTAAAAAATTATCAAGATAACATAATTATAGTTCAATATTATATTTGTTGAACAAATTATTTTAAAAATAATTTTTCTAATATTCAGTTTTGGCATTTTATTTTTGTCATAAATAAAAAGAAAGGTTTGCTTCTTTTTCTCCTTAAATGAAAAGACAAATTTTATTTATCCCCTTTCTTCTCCTTAATTTCAACTTACCTTTTATTTGCTTCCCTTACAAATCTGCTAGCTTTCTCTCCCTCTCTTAAACCCACAAAATAGTTGTACCATTTTCCAACCTTCAAATTGCTATTTTTTAGGGATTTTGTACCAGATATCTTATTGCTTTCGTTTGGAAATTTCTCCAGCTTTTGATTGCTAATTCTTAGGGATTGATTGAGCTATCTGGCATTTTCACTCCTCCATCAGAGGTTTTTGTTTTTGGATATAAATCTGAGATGCTTTCTTGTCAAAAAACTAAGCTTTTGATATCTTTTTATTGGCTGTGTTATTAACATTTGTTTGTGGCAAGATTTTGTTTGATGAGTGTAGCAAAGTGCTTCAACATCTACATTAAAAAAGGCTTCAAGTTGGAAGATTCTTGATAGAAGAAGTCCTACAACTTCAAATCGAGAAAGAGAGTTTCTTGTGAAGGTTATGTACCAGGAGATCTTGTTCGGGACGTCATTCTCACAAGGAGAGCTTATGATGATCCATTGTAGACAAAGTCGTTGCGGAGAACAACCAAAAAAACAAACAAAGAAGGGAGTTCTTTTAAATTGTGTTTTTGGTTTAATTTCCTTGTATTGAACGACTAATTAATTCTAGTGGATTTGTTCTAGGCTTGGCCCCGTGAGTTTTTAACAGTGGAGGTTTATCATGTTAATCATTTTCGGTGTCAATCTCTTCTTTATTCTCACTGTTTGTATAAATATGTTTTCTGCCTTTTTGTACGAGCCTACACCGTTGCAACGTTGAATCTGTGGCTAAACCAGAGACATAAATCTTTATAATATAATCTTATTCCTTTGCATCCTTAAACTGAAATCAATCAAATTAATCGGATTAAAACGGAGAAATAGGTCCTAATAATATTGAACGAAAAAAACAAGAAGAAATTGATAGAAATATTATATTGAACTAAAAAAGGAAAAAATAATCAATAAATTCATTAAAAATAATAATGAAAAATAACAAATTAGTTAAATATATTATTGAACTAAAATTATGCTATTTAGGTAATTTTTAATTTTTTTTAATATTTCAATAATTAATATTGAAGAATATATTGTTTGAGACTCTTTCCATATTTTTGCACCTTTTTAAGCACCACTAGATAAAATTTGGTTGTCAGGTTTTATTCGTGTCGGGTGAATTAAAGTTGTACTTTTGAGTGGTTATTAAACGTTAAAGAATAATTTCATAAAATAGATGTAATTAGATAAAACATATTTTCATGGTAGAGACTTGCCTGCCTAACAACAGCCCAACCTCCTTTTCTCCAATTAGAAGTGGTCATATAGGCACATTTTTATTATATATATATATATTAACGGTTATCATGACAACAATCAAGTATTTTCTTATTTTAATTAAAGGTAGTTTTGAAGTAAAAAACCGGTGCATGTGGAAAATGCAATGATTAAGAATGGTTTAGGATAATATTTTAAAGTTTTAAAAGTGTTTTTAAAAATATTTTTTAATTAAAAAAATATTTTTAAACATTTTCAAAAGTCATCACAAATGGGCACTAACTCATTTGAGATAATCTAACTTGAATATATTTTAAGTGGTCAGACACATACTCCTTTTTTTGTGAGATAAAAGATCCAGTCTTTTCCCCAATTTGATATAATATTTATATATAAAAAGAAATTGTGGTAGTGTTAAAAATTCATATGGTTGCATATAAATCGTGAGGGATGAAAAATTAATGAAATTAAAAAGGGCATCTTTAGTTGTTTGTCGTTTATAAACCGTTAATTTAAAGGTAAATTGCAAATAACACCCTTATGTTTTCGGTCAAATTCATGAAAAGTCCATGTAGTTTAAAAATGACAAATCACACCCCTGTACTCCCAAATTATGTCAATATGATCCTCCCCTTCAACACTCTAAATTTTCTTTTAGCCATAAATTTTTCGTTTGAATTTCGATTTTGATGATTCAAGATATTTTAGAATATTCATTTCGGGTTTTACCTTATGGTCATTTGAAAACTTCTAAATCATCAGTAAACCACGGGGTTAATGACTTCAATCATACCAAATATTTTGACGATAATAAAACTCTTTTATTTATTGAAATTTTTGAAATTTTGAGGTAACCATGACGTAGAGCCCGAAATGAGGATTCCAAAACATCTTGAATCATCAAAACCGGAGTTCAAACGAATAAGTTATGGCTAAAATAAAGTTTACAACGTTGGAATAGAGGGCCTTATTATCATAATTTGAAAGTATATGAGTCTGATTTTCCATTTTTAAACTACAGGAATTATTCATGAATTTGACCGAAACTACATAGGTGTTATTTACCGTTTACCCTTAATTTAAATGGAAGAATTGCATAAATCATCTCTGAGTTGTTATAATTGTACTTTCAAAGTTTCAAACCATGTTCATGCCAATAGTGGGCCACATGTTATGATATCATCGTGGGCCCTGATAACAAAATGGTCCATGATCGAAGATCACAACAGCTATGGGCCCAATATATCCAGAAATGTAGACGTGGAATCGTCGAAATTTTCTGTACGACTTGTCATGGCTGTTTCAATTTTCTCTTTTTTGGCCATTGAGATATATGTATATATTTTTTTTATTTGTGGAAAGAGTAAGTGACTAACCACTTGAACTATGCTTGTATTAATGCCATAGTGATATATTGTTGACTTTAAAGACGAGAGCTTAAAAAACTAATAAAATAGTCCAATAACATATTCACTTGTTTGAAAAATTAATCCCGATATGACTTAAATTCTTAACTAATAAAAAAAATATTTCAATTAAAATTTAGACATTATATTAAATTTTTTGTTAACAATAATTCATGGATATGATTCATTACATTAGATGTCTTTAATAGGGCGTTCGTCCTAGATGTATAACGCAAACGTTTTGAGTTAGTGATGATGCTTTAAGATAATCTCAACTTAGAAAGAGAGACGATTAGATTTAAGGGTTTTAAAAAACTGTGAATCACATCCATCTACATATTAATTTTAACGATTTCAAGAGACATGTTTTCTCCATCTATGTCGTGTTTCGAATTCATGAGTGCAATCTGTAGAATAAGTCATTATTAATATAGTATAAAATCTACCTTTTCATGTTCATCTCATAAAAATTTCAGTTATCTTTAATGGAATTAGACATGCGACAAACGTAAAATAATTACATGTCATAAATTCGTTAAAACGAAGTGATGTATAATTTTAGAGAGTACAAGAGTATCCAAAAATGTTTTCAAATCTGATTAATCAATCTCTCGTAATTATCAAGTATAATTAACAAATAAATACATTGGGAAATGCTAATTCCCTTTATCCAAACAAATTAAAACTCCCCTTTGGCTTTGTCTATTTTAATGGTGAAACACAGTTTTACAAGGTGAGAAAATAACAGCAAAGATTTAAAAAGGCAATTGGATTGTGGGAACCAAAAAGTCTCATGGACAAAAATATGAACAAAGTGTCCAACAAAGTAGACCCCCTTTGGTGAGAGTTTGGAGTTTTGAAAGTTTACTTTTGCCTTGAAAAAACCCTCCATTTTGCTGTTTACTCTAACCTTTTTGTCCCCATATTGCCTCCTCTTTGCCCTCCCCTTTTTTTTTCTTTAACCCTAACTTGGGGAAAAAAAAAGAGACAAAACCAAAATTCAAGTAATGGATCAATCAATGTAATGAAAGTAGTACGAAACTGTTCCATTGTTCATCAATCTTTGTTTAGATTCTACTATTTAAAAAAACACGGTAAAACTTGAGGTCATGCATGTGTTGGTCTAGTGGTCAAACGACTTTATTTAAGTAAATGTTCAACTTCAAGCGATATTTTTATACAAGTTTTTCTATATCAAATATTTTAGTGTCGTGTGGTTGTCTATGAGATTTGTCGAGATGCACACAAATTGACACCGACACTCACGAATCTCAGAAAAATAAAAAGAAAACTTCTATCTCATCTCACATGTCTTGCTCAACCCAGTGTGCAAAATCACTCAAAAACTAATTTGATCTCTGATGTAAATTTTCATCATACTTATTAAAAGCTCGTTTGGGATAACTTTTAACAATGTTTATAAATGTTTTTTAATGCTTATCAAAAACACTTAAACACTTTTAAAAGTTATCTCAAACGGACACTAGTGTAACAAACTTCCAACTCATTACCAGTATGGTGTGTGGTAAATCCAAAAAAAGAAGAAGAAAAAAACATTTTTTGCAAATAATTTTGAAAAATCCCATGACTCAATTTTTTAAAATATAAATGTTTCATCTTCTAGTTAGTTTAGAGTTTCTATTACCTAATCAAGTGAAAAGGCCTTCAGGTTCATTGCCTCCTACTCAATACAAAGGATTGTTGAAAATAATATTGAGTGTGAAAAAAAAAACAGAAACAGAGAGTCACATGTACAAATCAACAGTTGAATAGTGACAAAGGCAATTGGATTACTGCCACAATGAGAGGCTAAAGCATAGTACAAAGAAGAAGAATGAGAAGGGGGGCCACAAGAAAGAGGCTAAAAGCTCAGGGTCATTTGATTTGTGGGTTTGAGAAGTCATACGCTGTAAAATCCGACTTCTTTTTTTCTTTTTAAATCGTGTGTTTGATTGATTTACGGGTTTCTATAGTATACAAACTCATATATACAAAGAAAGAGTTAGAAAACTAAAACTGAATAAACATATGAATCAAATCAAACCCGTAAAACAAACATCCACAAACACGATATATAAAAACAAAGGGAGTACAGTAGCTGTTGGTTTGCTGCATGTAGGATTGGGGAGAGTAAGACAGAGCCTCAGAATAGACACAAAAACAAATTCTAATGCTAATTGGACATTAGTCCCATGTGGCTCCAAGTATGCCCAAATAGAAATATAAGAATCAATAGTATATATGGCCATGGATACATGTACATGGCATGGTATGGCATGGCCATTGGAAATATTCTCTGCTGCAAACAGGCACAGTCTGCAGCCCTTCAGAATCAACGCCTGTCGCTTGGTTCTCTGCCATTGGATGCTGATCTCTCACCTTCCTACCATTATCAAGCTCTTGTGGAGAGGCCGGAGGGGGGTCCATCAAACAATTTGCATCTTCCATATAAGTTTTTCTTCTTCTTTATGCTTGGTAACTTATAATAATTACTTTTTATAATTTAAAAAAAAATCAATTTGCATTTTTAAACTTTACACAGTGTGTCAATATAAACTCGGAGTTTTAAGCCTTCAATTACCTAAAAGTTAGCTATAACTACTTTTAAGAATAGTCTAGTTTTTTTTCCTCCAAAACTGAATGAACAAAGTATGATGGTTTTGCTTTTGATGGATTTGTTGAATCAATCTCCAAAACTGAATGAACCAAAATGATTTTCGCCTCAGTTATATTAGGTTTGATTTAATATTAATATTGAAAAATATTAAGTTTGTTCATTTCAACCAAAATCTCAATCTATTCAAATTAATATGATTGTCTTGATACAAAATCAATTTAAATAGAACCAAACTGATTTTCATCTCCTATTATAATATGATTGATTCAAGACCAGATCAAAATTATAAGAGTTTGATTTGATTTTAATCCAACCAAATTTTAAAAAAAATACGATTGGCTCAATTCAATTTCAATCCTCAAATTGAGTGAATATAATTGATTACTTGGAAGCAGTCAGTGTTTTGGGGTGTCTCGCCAGTTTGGTTATTAGGCTAAGATATTAGCTGGTATTTGTCTTTTCCCTGAAAACCCCAAAGAAATAAATGTGAAAAGGAGGCGACGCAGATGTGGAAAATAAAAACCACAGACATAAGAAGAAGACTGTTTTGGCTTGCATGCGAATAATGCGAAAGTATGGACCAAACTCAAATTCAAATTATAAAATAGAAAAAAGATAGAAAAATAAATGCATCTCAAAAATGAAAAAGGAATGATATTTACTAAATATGTTAAATCACCATTAGATCTAAGATTTTTTTAAAAATATATACATATATATGTGTAAATATATGGATCGGTTTGTGTGCACCTCGCTATATTCACAAGACAAAGTCTAATATTTGCGTCGAAAAATTTGTAGGATATTATTCTAGATAAATGATCACACACGTTTTGAACCATGAACTCAAAATTTAGAAGAAAACCTTGATCACAATATCAAATTCGCACTATTAAAATAATGATTAGTAAAAAAAAAAATAGAATTAAATCCTTAATAATAAAAACTACATTTTTTATATTTCTTTAAGTGAATGGATTAAAGCTGTCTGCATAAGAACATAACAATAAAAATAATATTTTTTTATTTAATTTTCCATATAGGTGGAAATGTGAAAAGTTGGAAAATATGGATGAGAAAACAAAGGTGAAAAAGAGTAAAGAAAAGCATTGTGTTGTGTGTGTGAGGGAGCAAAGGGTAAAGGGGTTGTCGGGTAATGATGGCTGCTGCCGCTTTTTAATTCCTACATAAAAGCAGTCGGCGCCGCCGTGTGTGTTTGTAATTACTAATAATTTGTGCGGTGCAAATGAAAATATCATTGAAAATGATTGTGCCCACGTTTCCTTTCATTTTTCAACTTTCATTTAACAATCCCACCCATTTGGAGTTTTAATTTATCATCATTTTGAATTCTTTATGAATATGTTATATTATTGTTTAATTTCAACATCCTATCCTTATCTTTATTGATATTATATTATATTTTAGTTGAATCATGCATGGATATAAATAAATAATCTCAATTTCTTACTATTTAATCGAAAGAAAAATCTCCACCGTTGCTAAGGTTATACGTACACTCGAACCAAAAAACACACTTAAATTTTTGGTTAAAAATAAAAAATTGATTGAAATAAAAAACTAAAATAAAGATGTAAATAAATACATACAGTCATTGATAGCTTAGCTGCTATATCTGAATAGAAGTTTAGAAAGATATTTGTTAGGAAAACAATATAGTTTAAATTTTAAAAATAAGATTAAATTAAATAAAGTTTTAAAAATAAATAAATTCTATCACATCCCATCAAACAGAATACCATGTCTTCTCATCAGCTCATCTTGCTATCAGTATTTCACTTTTTCACCGTTATAAGTTAAAAAAAAAAAAAAAAAAAAAAAGTAAAACTGAAAAAGCAGCGAAAGTTTCTCTTATAATTTACCCAACTCCCATTTTCATTCTCTCAACAAGCAAGCTTTTCTGATCCCATTTTCATGGCTTCCCTTCTTTAACTCTCTATTCATTTTCAATCAACGATGCTTCCTTTTCAGAGTCGTCATTATGAATTCCAAGGCAGTTGGTTGAGTTACTGGAAAGATTCGATCAACGCTGAATGCTCCGTCATCGATGCTGATTTAGATTCATCAAAGGATGAAAGAAAATCTACAGAAGCAAGTAGAAGCCATAAGGAAGCGGAAAGGAGACGTCGACAACGAATCAATTCTCATCTCTCCACTCTCCGTTCTCTCCTTCCTAATACCACTAAGGTACTTGCTTTGCTAACGGAGCTCAAAAAACTCAAACAAGCATCCGATAAAAAAAAAACCGGTTCAAGAAAAAATAAATATTTGGGGAAAGAGAGACTCGAACTCAATTAGATTAACAAGACGATTAGTTATTAATTTTATCGTCCTTTAGTTAATATAAAGAGGTCAAATTTTTGTTAACATTGATGATTAAACTCAGGGGTATAGTTGGAATAACTTTTTTTTACGTTTTTTGAACAGACGGATAAGGCGTCGCTGCTAGCGGAGGTGGTGAATCACGTGAAGGAATTGAGGAAACACGCGATTGAGATGGCGCGTGGAGATACAGATTTCTGTAGCAGCAGCAGTAACGTTGGATCGGAGACGGAGGAAGTGCATTGGCCGTTTCCTAGTGAGGAAGACGAAGCGACGCTCTGTTACTGCGATAACGGAAAAAAGCTAATGAGAGCGACAGTTTGTTGCGAGGAACGGTCCACTTTGAACCGGGATTTGATAGAAGCGATCCGGTCGGCCCATGCTAGGGTGGTCCGGGCCGATATTATGACGGTCGGCGGGCGGACCAAGAATGTTGTGGTGTTGGAGTGGACCGGGGGTAGTGCTAGAGAGGAGGAGTTTATGGGCTTGAGACGGGCCTTGAAGGCCGTGGTGGTGGAGAATCAGGCCCATAATCTTTCGGGTCATAAGCGGGCTCGGGTGTGTGGGCAAGTGGGCGATCGGTTTTTTATTTGACCCGGTGACAAAATTGGGGGAAGAAACAGAAGTATAACAATAGTGAAAAAACGAACTGATTGGGGATAGGATCTAATCGACGTTGATTTTCTTTTTACAAGTTAATTCATATCTATTAGTTTTATGAGTCATAATATATTGGAAATGAAATTGAATATATTTATAGTTTTTATAAGGTTTCAAAATATTTTCTGTGAATTGTTCTATTTTCATTAACTTTTTTTTTTAATTACTATCAGTGTGATAATTGAGGGTGGGAATTTTGAAACCAACAAAATTTTGGGATGCAGCCAAGCATGCTATAGACCCAAAATTAAAATAAAAAGAATAATAATGGGAAGGGTCTATATGGCCACCTTCTATACCGATGCATGTTTAAGTGTATCTTGAAATGAACCTAAGTTTTATCCTTTTGAAACCATGACATTAACGTTAAAAAAAAGATAGTTGAATTATCCATATTGTCAACACGTTTCCTAATTTTGTTAGGTTTAAAACTTTATCATACTTCCTAAATTTAAACTATTTTTTTATATATATTTTGCTCCTTCATTTTTTAAAAAAGTTTTGTTATAATGTTCAAATTTTGCATATCTTCAGTCCTCTTATTATTTTATATCTATTTTTAATAGAAAATTTATATAATACTATTTTTTAAATATATAGTTGGGTGGTAAAAAGTGACCCTTTTTTAATGGAATGAGAAAACAAAATAAAGATGTAGGATATTATAAAGAATTCAAATGATAAAAATGCATCAACTGATAAACATGTGTCAATCAGATATGAGGCGCTAAGTTTATAGGAGAAGTTTTATCGATAAGTTTTGAAGGTAGATGTCTTCATCTCTTCAACTCAATACTCATTAATCATGTTTTCTCTAATAAAAATTAAGGTTCGAGTGAAATAATTTAAAGATAGTTGTATCAATTTAACATTTCCTTGGCGTGACATCCACGTAAAAGTAATATGGCTACAAATTTAATTAAATAATAAATAGACATTCCAGCTTTACTTGGATGATGAAATATCCCTATCATTAAGTTTTTTAGTTGTTTGGTTTATAATTTAAATCCATAAAATTTAGATACTACTCATTTTTATGTCTAAATTCTAAATTCAATAAAATATTAATTCCAATTCCACTTTTCTTAAATAATTAATACAAAACTAAACCCCAAAAAAAAAATGGGTCATCTTCTTCGCAAAATTTAATCCCTAACCCTCCTCGCCCCCTCCGATTTTGCATCAACTTCTTTCTTTCTTTCCCTTTTTATTCTTCATTCTACAAAATCCCTCTTTTTGTTTCTTATGAAACTTTCCCTTCCTTTCCTTTTTTTTGTTTTGTTAAGAAATTTGATGGCGATTTACATAATTGCTTGACCACCCCCATTCTCGTTCCAACCCGGTAATATAATTAGATCTCTTGTTTCCGATTTTTTTTTCATTCTCAAATTTGTAAGCAGCCTTGTAGTTTTAATTGACCTTGATTTGAGCAAGGGAGGGGCTTTGGGATCTTTTAATGGAAAACGTGAGTCCTTTTCTTTGTGTTTTGGTTTTTTGATTTGATTTTTTGATTAATTATTTTTTCTTGTTGTATCATCGAAATTGATTGAGCCCCCCCTCACCAGCAATCCCGTCTCTTTGAGTACGAAGTTGAGACATTTCAAACTTTACCCTTTACTTATAAAAATTTCTGGATGTTTCCTTCTTTTTTGTCAAATTTTAAGTTTGACTAAATGAATAGCATGTGGGTGGATGCTAAGTTTCACTGATTTGGAGTTATTTTAATTTGATATTGAAGGATTGTTGGTGTATATTCTACAAGGGATATTACATTATTTCATTCGTTTTTTTTTTTTATTTACAAAGCTAAGAAGGATTTTGATCCGAAAATTTGAGCAAATGAGATGAAATTGTCCGTGGGAGTGTTATGCCTTAGTATTCTTGTAGCATAATTTGTTGTTTACATGAAATCATTTCTTAACTTAAGAAACATGTGATAGACAGTCTTTGAAGCTATCTTCTTTTCCAACTTCCTTGCTTTAGAAACATGGCTGTGAGGTGATAGACATGGGCAAAGACATCCAATTGACTACTTTAAATGTTTGTTTTGGTGCTTTGTTTTTAACTGTGTTTTTATGTGGGCAAACTTTTGTAATGGATATACCTAGTGAAGGAACTATTTACTAAATTTGCGGAATTTTCTTTAGTAAATTAATTAACGATTAATTACGGATCCGTTAATAACATGCAATTGTGATCAAACCGTAATATAAATATAAGGTTTTTCGAAAAAACTTACATTGTAGATATATGGAAATCTTTCGGGTTTGTGTTACAAGCGATCAATCCAGTTCACCACCCTCTAATGCTATATCCCGATCACAAACCCCGGAACCATGGGAATCGAACCCGAAGAACAAACAAAGAAGAAGAAAAATTCTTCTTATTTTGATATGCCAAAATCGGCTATAGGGAGACTAAAAGAGAGAATTTTGATAAATATCAAAGTTAAAATAAATATTTATAAGAAAATAAAGTTTGTTTAGCCTAATCAAATTAGTTAAATAATCAAAATTATTTAAAAAAATAAAAAAATAAAAAAAATTTGAGATAAAATGGCGTCACACTTTTATAAAACAAAACAATTTTTTGTTTTTAAATCTAAAGTGGCGTGGATATTGAAGACTTTATCTCCTTTTTTTTTTTTATTTATTTAATTATTTATCTTATCTTATGTAATTAAAATTAGAACAAATAATTTATTTCTAATTAACTACATAATTCAGAAAGTTCATAAAATAATTAATATGGGATCAAATCCATTTAATTAATTATTTTGGATAAAATATTAATTTGTTTCATAAAACAAATATATTTAATTCTCTTCTTTTATTATTAAATTAAATAAACTCATTATTTAATTAATAATATTAATTATCAATTTCTATTTAAATAAACTCATTATTTAAATAATTAATAATTTTAATATTAATTTCCATTTAAATAAACTCTTTATTTAAACAATTAATATATCTCTTATTTAAGTAATTTAATTACTTAAACGTAAATATTTCTTCCTAGTTAAATTAATAACTTGGTTAGTTACAATGATATATGGGCAGAAAATCATATTTGGGCTAGCATAGGGGCTCGGGGGACCTTTGGCCTCCAATAATTATTGATTTATTAATTAAACTCATTAATTAATTAATCATAATTATTAACTTAGGGTAATTCCACTATAAACCCTAAGTTGAACTCCCCTCACTATAGATGGGTTATGTCCATTTGTTATTAAGTTTGTTTTGACATATCCTTCACGTGGTAATCTCATAATTACAACTGGGTCAAAATTACCGTTTTACCCTTGTAATTATCTCTTTTATCCTTGTGTACCGATGATTCTCTAATGAACATTTTTCTATAGTTTTCAAGTATAGAACGAATCCTTCCCCCCAAAAAAAAAAGGAGGCCCCCTTTTAAAAAAAAAAATTTCAATGTTTTGTTAATTTTAAGAATATTGTCGCACTAACACTTTCATTTGTTTTAGGAAAGTTATGAATGCCATCTTGTATAGAAATGTTCCCAAGCAATTTTAGTCATTTCCCCAAAACGGGAGTTTATCGAGTGTATCAACGGATCACCTCAACTATGTGAATCAAAGGAAAAGACTTAATTAATGTGAGTTATCACAAAAATCGGATACGTATCAATCTTAATAACGTAAATTTGATATTATAAATCATTTCTATTCTATCAAGGGTGTTAATTAGGAGGATTATCCTGGTCCAGTCTTATATAAACTCATTATATATGATGTTTCCACTTGCATCTACATCATGCTAATGATTTGGATCAAATCAGTGAACAACATCAACAGTGTTACCGAATAAGGTTTCCTAATTGTATTCGCATCGTAGACTATTTGAGTTACTATCTTGGACTAGATCCACTTTATATCTCATAGTAGTCAAGATTACAGAATTAGTAACTCTAGAATTTTCTATTAATGTTTGAATATTTAACGAATATCAACATATAATAAATTGCACAAAATTCACTAAAATAATACTTTTATTTATTCATAAAATATTCTATTACAAATTACGAATTCTAGGGCATAAATCCCAACACCTAGGATGAACAATCATGTGGTGAATGACTATTGCTTTTCTTGGGCTACTACACTACTGTTTTTTCTTTGCCTTAATTCTTGTTTGTTTCTATTTTTTCTTTACATTTGTTCTTATTGTATCTGTTTTTTTGTTGGTACTTTTTCTTTGCTTTAGTTGATTTTGCTGCATTTTGGTTTCTACTTAATCTAATCGATTCCATGTAGAAATAATGTAAATTCTCTTTTTTCTTTTAGTTTAGATTCCATTTGTTGGCTACAACAAATTAGTGGGTTCAAGTCATTCAGAGATAGATTTCTCGTTCCCACTTGGAAATATTTGTTTCAAACATGGTGATTTGAAGCATCAATGACTTGTGTATGTTACTAATGATATAAATATGTAAAGGGAGAAAAGAGGATGATATCAAGGTTCTCAAATGAATGATGATATCAAGGTCTTTACGTTTTTAAAAACCCTAAAGTAAAGTTGTGTTTGAACATTTGTAAATCATGCCATGTTTATATAAATGGTAGCTCATTTGCTTCCTTATTGTATTCATGACGAGACTCATAAATAAATTGATGTTTTATGGAATTTGGTTCTTTATTTGCAATAAGAAATTGCTTACGATTTTTTTTATGCTTCATTTAATAGGCCTATGTGTGCAAATCCACTATATAGATTTGGTTCTAATTCACAATCTATTTTCAATATATAGATTTAAACTATTTGTTAGATATTTGAGATGCCGATACTCAACCAAACACATATTCTAATTCACAATCTGATTACAAAATTTTCTGAATACAATACCAAACATTTATTTTAAAATTCTGGATTTCAATTTCAAACTCTGAATTTGTTACCAAACACAGTTTCAGATTTAACGAATTAACACAATACAATTCTGAATTCATTAGAATCCACTGAATCCAAATTTTATTTTCCAGATTGCAAACCAAACGGGCCCGAAATATCCCTATCATGATTTCCCGTTTTTGTCTTGTCTAAATTTTAATTATTTTTTTCTTAAATAAAAAAATTATCTTTAACGACCCGTTTCACACTCACAGTAATTAGGAAAAATTTAATGGTCAATATATTTTGATGTAATATTTATAAATATATTATTATTTATAAATATAATAATTTTTAATGTGTTTATCAATTATTAATAATTAATATGTGAGTGAATTAGTTATTTACTTATTATAAAAATATGTAATTAAATGATAATCACTAATTACCCAGCTGATTATATTTATAAATATTCTTAGACCATGATATTTTAATAAATATTATAGAAAAATTTACTAGATTTGCAATCATCTCTAGTAATTACTTCTATTTATCTTAGATAAATATTTAATATCAGAATTTTTATTTTCATTTTATATTACAATGAATTGAGAGAAGGATACTCAAACTTTGGATCTAGTGATTAATGAATATTAATATCCAACCACATGAGTTATATTTAAATTGACGATAGCTGAAGATAGCTAATACAAAAAATTGACCACTATTAATGGCTCACTATATTTGTTTTCTTAAAGAAAAGTCACCTTTTATTTTCATTAAATAAATGAATTTGTTTCTATAACTTTTTTTTAATTATAAAATCCTGAATGTATTTGTTGTTTTACATGCCAGTTGTTGAGATGTTTTGAATTATAATTTATTATATCTTTTAAAATAAAATTATTAATTTATTAATTCATAAATTTAACTACTTTTGTAATTCTTAAATTAATGAAAGTTAAAAAATCGAAACTTTTTTTGCAATGTTTAAAGCCAACTATTTAAATAATATCATGTTTGAAAATACTAGGGGTGAAAATAAAAACCGAAGAAACAGAAAAAAAAAAAAAAAAAAAAAAAAAAAAAAAAAACTATTTCGGCAATTTTTTTTATTTTAAGAAACTGAAAACGAGACAAAAAATGTTCGGTTTTTGCGTGCCAATGAAACACCCTCGTCGGTTTAAAACCAAAAAACCATAACTATATTATTTAAATACATCATTATGTTAATATAACATCGGTGAAGCAGTTGGTCATAGCGCTCTGTTTTAACATTGGTGTCCCAAGTTTGAAATGTGGCAGAGTTATTTTGTATTCTTTTAGTTATAATATGATTAAAATAGTAAATGGAAATTTACCAACGAAAAAAAACCAAACCAAAATTAAAAAAATGACAATTTCAATAGTTTTTAAAAAATCCTAAAATTAAAAAAAAAAAAAAAAAAAAAAAAAAAAAGGAGGTGGGTGGGATAAAACCGGGTCTGCTTTCTAAATATTATAAAGAAAAACGTGTTTAACCCCTAGAAAATACCCATATTTTATGGCCTACATTTAAAAACAATTTTTTTTTAAAATAAAATAAAATAAAAGTTTGTTTCACCAATAATTTTTCACCCCATCATCTTTTTTATTTTATTTTTAAAAAGCCCTTTTAAAAAAGTGGATTACAAAGCTATTGAATTATAAATAAATAAATAAAAACTTATTACTATTTTTTAAAATCCAATAATTTCATTTATAAATTTTGAAATATAGAGATGAAGTAGGTAGCCAAATTCTCTCTCACCACAATGTTAGAAAATTAGGGGAAGGATATGAATGACACATCTCTTCCCATTAATATGCTATATGGATAAGTTTGAAAACAAAACGTCACCCTTTCTTTCTTTTTCATAATATTTTATTCAACCAAAGTCCAAATTCAATATGCAAAATTCACTTAATAAGAAACCTTTCAACAACTGTTTGCAAGCGGGGTAGTAAAAAAAAAAAAAAAAAACTGTTTGAAAGGCGGGAACTGAAATGGCTTGGTCAATTCGTGAGTATTATTTAGATTTACCATTTTTTTTCACTTAATTGATTTGTTTATTAACTGTTTCTTAAAGGTAAAGATCCTCAATAACCAATCTTTTATGAGTTTTCTTGTTGATTTCTTCTTGTTTATAGGCTCAAAAGCTTTCTGGGATCATTTAGTTTCACAAATGGCTGCTCAGAAAAAGCCCTTATTTTTCTCACCCTTTTCTGTCCTCAGAAGAAACCCATTTTCAGTGAGTTCTTCTATTTTTTTTATGGGGAGTTTTAATGAGTTTGGGGATTTTCAGTGTGTTTTTTTTTTGGTATTAAATAGCATTAAAGATCTCATATCGAAAAAGATGAAAGAACTTGATAATGTTTATAAGAATATGAGTATCTGGTTCAAAAATGGAATCCGTCCCAGAACGATAAGTTAAAAACAGCCACTATCTTTAGGGGTATGTTAAGGATACTACATCGAAAAACATAAAGGAACTTAACAATCTTTATAAGAATATGAGTCACTCCTCTCATTACCTATTGGTTTTGAGATGAAACCTTATGAATATTAAGAGATAGCTTTATATTGACTTAATATTTGACTGCATAGATGGCAGAAGAGATTGATCCTCATCTGGAAGTGCCTTCTAATGATGGGTGAGTTTTCAATTTTTTTTCCTGCTAAATTTTCATTTGAAATAATACATTATCAGAATTGGCAATTTTTTCCCTATCTTGTTGAAATTATATGTTATACCACTTTTTTTCATTTTGAATTTGAAATTGGAGTTTTTATTGATTCTCAACTGTAATTTTTGGTGTTACTTTCTGCCCAAAGGATTTTTCGTTACCGTTGTTCCAAAGAATGCGGAAGTGTAATTAGTTAATTGGTCAATCACTCGTTTGAAATTTTATTTGCCAAACAAAAACATTTGATGTGATTGACTTGAGCTTTACTGCTAATGTACCATTAATAGAGCCTTAACATAATATTTCAACGATAATCCAATGTTTTCTCATGTTGATATTCATTTCGTAAGGTTGGAGATCTCTTCAAACTCGCCGGGACTTGCTCAAGAACGTACATGCCTGGAAGTGAAAACTGTGGCTAAAGTTAAAGATGATGAGAAGTTGTTTGATGAGATGAAACAGAGATTTCTTAGTTTTAAGAAGCACAAGTATTTGTAAGTAGCAGTTGATCTATAAAAGAAATTTGAAATTGGTTTGTAATCTGTCTAGTGATATCCATTATTCTTTTCAATCAGGAAAAATTTGGAGCATTTTCGAGCTCTTGCAGAAGTTCAAGCACCCAAGGTAATAATTTAGATAAGATCTAAATCTTCTCTTTGATACTTCAATGTTTTTGTTCTTATTATTCTACGTTGTTTCAACTATCTGCTTATAATTATCTCGGGTTATTCGACACAAGCTCACAAATACAACAGTTCATGGTGATTTCTTGTGCGGATTCTAGGGTATGTCCATCTAACATCCTTGGATTTCAACCCGGAGAAGCTTTAACGATGCGCAATGTAGCAAACATTATTCCGCCGGAGGAGGTATGAATCTTGTGCAAGTTGATCTATATCTCAGATCTAACTTCAGGTAAGCAAAGAGCTAACTTGAAGCATATTACATTTTTCTTTATTTCTATACAGAATGGACCAACTGAAACCAATGCAGCCCTTGAGTTTGCAGTAAACACAATTAAAGTAAGTTGTCTTGCTTCCATTTTTCTTCCCGTTGAATTTCAATCTTTATTAGCTCTAAACTTCATTTTTCACAGATGGATTCCAACATTCTCTATGTATATGTTCATGTATAATTTAAAATATAATAACGATGCATTTCTTTATGGAAAAGGAAATGTGCATTTCATGAACTCTTTCCGAGACCTTATGTCCGCTGTGCATCATTATTACATGCTTTATTTTCTCTGAGAGATTTTTTAATTGCTGCTGGCCCTAGGTTGAGAACATTTTAGTCATCGGTCACAGTAGCTGTGCCGGAATTCAGAACCTTATGAGCATGGAAGATGATGCTATTGATTCTAGGTTTATCTTTCTCCAACTCCCTTTTTCTCTTTTACTGCTGTTTTATTTTGTTACTTCTTTTTCTTCAATTGTAATTTACTAATATCTTGCTGACTCTGCTATAGTAGCTTTGTACATAAGTGGCTTGTGAATGCAAAAGTTGCCAAATTAAGAACAAAAGCTGCTACAGCGCATCTTAGTTTCGACCAGCAATGTAAATATTGTGAGAAGGTACTAATCTTTTGTTACAAATATGAAACATATGAACTCTGGTATGTTTCATTCATATTTGACGATTGAAGTATGATATAAAATAAGAATGTCGTAATTAGAATCAGACACTTTCGTTTGCTGATAACTTCACGTTCATTGCAAGACGATAAAACCGTTTGGTCGTTATTAATTTGTTCGCACGTTTACAAAGATTATATAATGAAAGGAGGAAGAAAAGGGGTTGATGGGAATGAAGTAAATAGGCCTTTTCATGATTGCTAATGGCCATACACATGATTTTGATGATTTTTCGGCCCACAGGAATCTATCAACCTTTCATTGAAGAACTTGATTACATACCCATGGATCGAAGAAAGAGTGAAAAAGGAGTTGCTTTCTATTCATGGGGGATACTATGATTTCTTGACTTGTACATTTGAGAAATGGACTCTTGATTACAAGAATTTCAACAGAATGGATGATCATGGATGTCTGATGAAGGATCAATCATTATGGTCTTGACTTTTTCTGAATCGTCATCATGTCAACTTGGGAGCAGCTGTGGATTCATTTCAAGAAAACGCTTTTATAAATAGCATCGTTAGTTTGATGAATACGGCGATTAAATCACGCTAAAAAAACCAGCCAGCTCGGATTCACTCCCAACTTGTTATGTGTGGCTACATTTGATGTTGATGTAAATAATTTTTCTTTCCTTCACTCTATCTTTGTTCTGTCCTTGAATTTGGATTGAATTGCTTAGAAATAAGGAATAAGAAATATAAGAGTGAATAACCAAAGTTTAAGTTATATATATTGTACATATTAATGTCGATGTCGATGTATTAGATTTATGAATTCGAATGTGATACATAGAATTTATTTTATTAGTTTGGAATTAACGGATAGAATTTATATTACGAATTCAAGTGTGATATAGAGGTTTCATATTTCATAGGAAGGATTTTATAACTTAAAAAGAAACAGTTTAAAGGATCATAACCGAAGTATGAGAATGATGTATTTTTATGCTGTCCCCTTCATTATGATTACTGAATAAGTCTTCTCCTTATTTATTTATGTTATTAAAAAAAAATAACTGCTGACCCAAAAAAGGAAAAAAGTGTGAGAAGTACTGAATATGTAGCTTTGATTTTAAATTTGGCAGGTTGCTTCAGCATCTTTTTTATTTTAAAATTAGAAAATAAAAAAATAAAGGCAAAAGATCATTATAATATAATTATGCTGAAAATAGAAGGCTACCATCCAATCCTATCCAGGTGGAATCCAAGGTAGCTTATAATTCCCTTCAACAATAAAACAAATCCAGTTGAACTTTAATTAAAAACAGTTCTCACATTTTCTCCATTTTATTATAATTTTTTAACGAGTTTTCAGATTATAAATAATCAATTTACTAATAATTTCCGTTTGTTTATATTAAGTTTATTGGGCTTGAATGTAATTCAAAAAAATAATTTACTTACACGAGTAATTTTTATTTTTTTTTTCAAAGAAAAATTATAATATCAATATCACTAAGAACAGAGCTACAAAAATTAGGGATGCAATCCGTTAGGTTTTGATTGGTTTTGTTCCCAAATTGAAAATACATATAAAGTTAGAAAATAGAGAAACCTAACCCATCAATTATGATTGAAGAATGGTTCGATTTCGTTTTCAGTTAGGATTTGATTTATTTATTTATTTTAATTTTAAGAATATTTTTATTATTATTTATTAATCTTCAATTTTGTTCAGTTTTTTTTATATTGATTTTTAATTTAATAAATCAAAACCGAATCAATTATTAATTTTTTCTAATATTAATGATCAGAAATCGATTTGGTTTCCATAAGTTTATCAGTTTTAAGTTCCAGCCTAAAAAATAATTAAAATATGAGTAAGATTAAAGTTGAAAATTATAAAAATAAAAAAATAAAATATTGTAGATGATTGAAATGTTTCAAGAGATGGAATGTGAGGCAGATGAAGAGGATGGTGACTCAATGGAAATGGGCTATTTTGTGTTGTCAGCTGTCACCATTTCATTGGATAGAACAGAAAGAGAAGCACCAAATTTGGTTCTGATCAAATAATTTTTTTCTGAGGGAAACCCATCACATGCCAATTAAAACATTCCCTATTTAATTACCCAAACAAAAAAAATATAATTTCTCTCCCTTTCATGACCCTTTCCTAAAAAAGTATAATTATTCTATTGTTTAAAAGTAAAATATAAAAAAAAAATTGTTTTTGTCTCTTTGGATAATTTTTTTTAAAGAAATAAACAAAATTTTGTCAATTTCATACAATTTTATATTTTTAGTAATAAAATTGTTTTTCATGTTTAGGAGCCAAATTTTCAATATTTGTGTCATCTATCAATAATGTCAATAGGTGTTTTTAGAGCGTGAAGTTAAGTAGACATTTGGATGAGTTTATCCTTTATCAAGGTGAGCGACAAAAAAAAATTATCACACTCCATATTGGATTGTACTTGTACCTCGATTAATATTAAGTAATCTACTGGTGAACAAATCTAAACTAAATTAATTATCTAAACTAAACCTCGGTTTTTAAACCTTTACTCAAACTAATTAATGACGATTTACTTCAGTTTAATAGATTTTTACACTGAACCAAACAAACCAAACAAACCAAACCAAAACATTAATTTAAAAAAAATCTTTAATATTATATATTATGGTTGTATAATTATAAGAAAATTTTATAAATTTGTTATGCTTGTATTTGTAATTGTGTTTTATTGAACTTTTAGATAAATTGAAATTAAGCTTATAATTTTTGGAAGTTATTTCTTTTTAGATTTTGTTATTATACTTATATGCAAATTAAGTATTTATGAATAATTGAAAAAAATAAAAAATGTAAGAACCAAACCGACCAAACCAAATCAGTTTAGTTTGGTTTAGTTTTTATACGTTGAATGGTTTGGTTCGGTTCATATAATCTAAAAAGAAAATTCAACCGGATATGAAATTTTAGAGAAATTCAAACCAAACTAATCTAATGTTTCACCCCTGAAGTCATCTATAAATGGTTAAAAATAGTAGTCGCTCAAAATTTTATTTATTATTGATGATAAATACATATAACATATTATCAATAGGAGGATTATGAAAAAAACTTCAATATAATAGGAGAACCAGAATTTATCTGTGAGTACCAATCATTGAAAATTATTTACCATAAACTATATATATTTATAAGATAAATGGAGAAAAGATATAATATATCCCATTCAACAATTAATAAAAAAATTAACGGAAAAAACTAAATGAATTTTTTATATAAAATTTAGGCAGTAATCAATTTAGAAATAAAATAACCTGAAAGAAGTAGAAAAGATAATATCTAGAATATAAGTAATTAATTAAAAAATAAACAATATAAAGTGGTAATATGCACCCTACAAATGTTGTCAACAGTCAAATGGTAAAGGAAACATATTATTAGTCGACTTGTCGGCAAAGCCGCAATTGGGCAGAAAGAAGAAAATGTTAACAAAGACAAAGTAGAGTAGGAAACTAAAGGCATTAAGCAAGAATAATTATAAGACAAAAGGAAATAGGAGAGAGTAAACGGGAAAGAGAGGATTAAATTAGTCTTCAAATTATGATCCGACTATTATTGTTAGGGGTATTCAAAAAATCCGATGATCTGAAAAACTTGACGAACCCAACCCAATCGAACTTATGCGGTTTTAAACTTATTTGGGTTGAGTTGAGTTCAAATAATTTGAAATATAGATTGGGTTGGTTCGAGGTTCTCTTTAAATTAGTTTAGGTTGAACCGAACTAACTTGAATTTTATTTATGACCTAAATAGTTTTATATATTTTTATTAATTCCATATATCCAAACGATCCTTTGAATTTCTTATTCATTTTTATAATTTTTATCAAATAATTAATTCAATTATTTGAAGTATCATTTTTTCATTCAATAAAGTGTAATATTGAACATTTATTTTTAATTTAATATATAAAAACAGATAACTAGATCATAAAATTACTATTAATTCACTTTTTATTTTATAAAATTTTAAACTAAACAAATTGAATAACCCACCAACCAAACCCAAATATTCAAAACTTGATAAATGTAATTTAGGTTGTATGAATTTGTAATCTGAATAATAGGGTTGGGTTCAAAAAGTACTTTAACACGAACCAACTCAACCTACGAATACTCTTAATTATTTTACTCTATTATTATAGTATCGTGTGATTTGATCTTATAAAATTAATCAAGATACGAATAAACTGACCCGAATATTTAAGGAGGTGTTTGTTTGTGGCGTTTGGGGATGAGGATCTAAACCCCATGGTGATCCTATCCCCAACCCTATGTTTGTTTTGCCAAAAGGGAAGGGGATCCAAACTCCATAGGGACCTCATAGCCCTCTTCCATGGGGTTTGAAACCCCTTCAAAACACATGGGGTTTGGATCCCCCATGGTATGGATGAGAAAGAAAGGAAGAGAAGAGAGGAGAGAGAGATAATTTATTTATAATACAATTTTATTATTCTCATCCTCATGTAAAATCAAACACAGTGATCTTTTGCCTGATTATTTCGTCCTCATACATCTCATCTCCAGACATCTCAATCCAATACAAACCCTCAAAACCAACGCTCCGTAATAGATATTCAATCCTTATCACCCAATAGTAGCCGGTGATGGAATTGAATTTGGATATTGGGCATTGAATTTGAATATTGTCAAACACTCTTTATGATCTCGTCAAAGTAAGTGGGCTGCGTTGGTTCTTCTTTCTTTGCTCTTTCCTAATCTCCATACCAACTAGCTATAGTCTAGAGACGTAGGCCTTTAACCTTTTTTTTCTTTGTTTCTTAGAGAGAGAAACTTTCCATTTTTAGAGAGAGAAAACGAGAGTTTGTCTGTTTTCTAATTCTTATTCATTTCTCCCTCGGTCTATTTCGACCCATCGAGTCGTCCAGTACTATTTCCTTAATATTGTTTGACTTTGTAATCAACATCACGTCCTTCTAAATGTGTAGGTTTAATTATTTTAGATTTAATTTTTTTAAATATTTATAAAAATATTTCATAATTTTAAATTTATATTAAAATTTATTTAACAAACACATATAACATATTACATATAAATTTGAATTTTTTAAAACTCATATTAAAACACATATGAATATAGATTATATAAATATAAAATTTACAATTTCAAATTACGTAAATCTTGACCTAACAACTCCTTCCTATCAAACGCCTCTATATTAATATCATATAATTCATTTTCCACTTAAATTAACATGATTTTACTAAGAATTTTTTACCATAAAATTTATCCATTAATACAAATATTGAGATATTTTACAAACACAATAATTTCCATGGGGCCGATTGATAGATTGGGTGAACAATATTTTATTAACCCAAACTCTGTTTATTAAATGAATTAATAAAATTTATAAGGTTATAGAAATTCACCTATTACCTTTCACAACCTCATTTTTCTATTCATTTAAATTTCTAGACTTATCGACTTATATCTAAATATGGATTATACAAAATTTAAGCCCCAACCCTCCGCAAGAGTTTAATCAGACCCATCATGAGCATGGGCCACTTTCTCTCTCACTAATCTATTTCTTCACTCTAATTGAGAAGACAAGGCGGTGCCATGTTTGAAGCTAAAGAAAAACCCCATCTTTCCATCTCTCTCTCTCATTCATTGAAATCTGACATATCTTTCTCTTTGTCTATCTCTATCTCTGAGTCTGTCTGATATGTATGGCAGTGGGCCCAACCCTTCACCTCCCCAACAGCGGCGCCTGTAATCTTTACTTAGTTTCCAAGCTCACCCACCCTTCACCTCTTTTCCCACTCTTTTACATATACATACTTGTATCAGTTTACGTGTATCTCGACTAATTTAACGGTCCCTCTCTCTCCTATTTATTTTATTATTATAAACAAATCGAATCCCTCTCCTTCTCCTGCACCCTATCAATCCATTCACATAGCCGAACAAAAATAACAATAAAAATCATGAAAGGTGAATTCGCTCAACCACAACCCAAAACCAAAACTCCAGATATGCTATCAAAATTCCATCACCACCATCATAATCAACTCCTTACCCACCCTTTCTCTAACCACCAAACCTCCGAAGACGATGAAACCAGCCGCACCACCGCCACCGCTAACGACGGTTCAACCATCGAACTAGTCCGCCGCCCAAGAGGCCGCCCTCCAGGTTCAAAAAACAAACCCAAACCCCCTCTCGTAATTACCAAAGACCCAGAACCCTCCATGAGTCCTTACGTTCTCGAAGTTACCGGCGGAAACGACGTCGTGGAAGCCATTTCTCGGTTTTCCCGTCGTAAAAATATCGGTCTTTGTGTTTTAAATGGTTCTGGAACTGTGGCCAATGTTACTCTCCGACAACCCTCCACTACTCCTGGAGCAACGGTAACTTTTCATGGTCGGTTTGAAATTCTATCGATCAGTGCTACTTTTCTTCCTCAAACGACGACAACGCCGTTTTCGGTTCCGAATGGTTTCTCTATTTCTCTTGCTGGACCGCAGGGACAGATCGTCGGTGGTTTAGTGGCTGGAGCTTTGATTGCGGCGGGGACTGTTTTTATCATTGCTTCTTCTTTTAGTAATCCTTTTTATTATCGGTTGCCTGATGAGGAAGAGAGTGGCGGAGGAGGAGGAGCCGGAGGAGAGGTTCATTCGCCACGTGTCTCCGGCGGAGAGAGTGGGGGACACGCGATGGTTGAGTCGTGTGGAATGCCGATGTATAGCTGTCATGGTGGTTCTGATGTAATTTGGGCTCAGACAGCGAGACAAACGCCGCCGTTTTGATCATTTGACTGACTTTTGTCTTTTTTTTTTTTTTTTTGGTTTTCTGCTAAATTTGATTTTTTTCTTCTTCTTATATATACGATTGATTTTTCATGTTTTTTATTTTTCTTTTTGTAGAATATTCTAATTAGCTTTGGAAGATGATTATCAATGAGTAGTGTTTTATTTCCCTCCAGATTTTTGAATGGAAAATATGAGAAAATTAGGCTTGATTTTGCATATTTTATTTTATAACTTTGATAATTTATATTGAAATTTTAATATGTTTGAATAATGTGAAGTTTGCTTTCATTACTTATATAAGAATAAGAGAATCAATTTTTTTCTTTAAATTCTATCACTGTGGCTTGGCGTTGGCTGTGTATTTGATGCATTGCATGATGGATTATCAGTCTCGGTCGGTGTGGGTTGGATTTTCTGGAAAAATAGAAAGATGAAACAAGTGGGCTTGTGGGATAGTGTATTAAGTTTAGATATCCTATCTCTATCCATTACCATCTTTTGTATTTAATTTTACATCATAATGTCTTTTATTTTTTTTATTTAACTGTTTGTTGATATTAATATATAATTAGTTTTAGATCCAATCAAATTATATGGGTTTTTGGTATGCGGGGATGAAAATGAGTAGTCTGAGATTCGGGATTGTGATATGTTTTGAAATGAGTTGATTGTCAATAAGATGAAATTGTATGAATAAGAATTGATAATTTGAGATGTGAAAATAATATTAGTGCACAAGAATGAGGTAACGAAACAAAGCAGTAAACAATGGAAAGGAATGGGAGTAAACATCTAATCGGTTGAACTATGTTCGGTTGGTGAATCAAGTTGTTTTAGGTTTGAAAAGCATTAAATTTGCATGCTATAAGATAATGAAATTTGGATTTATATTGATGTAATAGGATAGGTTACTTTTATCATTTTAGTCATTAGGTTAGTTTTGGTTAGTTCTATAAATAGAGAATTAATAATTGTTTGACATTTTTTTATATAGAATAAATATTTTGAGTATTGATGGATGTCAAAACCACCAAAAATAAATATTTACTCTCGGGATTTAGAATTCTGTAGTAGTGGTGAGTAAGGTCGATCTCCACAGGAAAAGAAAATTAAATTAAAGTTAGTAAAAACGGGTGTTTTGAGTTTTGGAAATAAAATGGAAAATAAATTAAAAAGAAAGAAATCAATAGAGAAAAGTTTCCAACTAAAGGTTAATCTCGGTTATGGTTCATGAATTTGATCATTGATTACTAGACATGCATTCCTAAATTCTTCTCTAAATTAGTTGGCAGTCGCCGGAACAACAAGTGCTCTTCCTTATTTCTCGATAGCCAAGATACGATCTAATGACTTCTCTAATTGACGGATAACCCTATAATACAATAATAAGATTTAACCCATTAACAATATTAAGATGAGAAGAACCTAATTCTAACTAACAAACACGATACGGCCAATTCATTTAAGTTAAATCATAAATTCTCATAACATAAATTAAAAAGTGTCCTTAATCAATTTATGCTATTATGCTACTTGTATTAGAACAATTAAACAATTACGGATTTAAACGTTCTAACTAGCAATATGAAAAATTAACAATTGAACATATGACCACTATGCACAAGAATCAATCAACAATAAAATATGCAAAGAGAAAGCATGAATAAAGAGAAAATAGGAATAAATTGAAGAACAAAACCTCACAAATTCATAAAATAAACCTCGATAATCCTCTAGTTGGAATAAATAAATTAGCTAGAAAACATATAAAAAACTATCAAGAGTCCTAAGAAAAATAAGGGGAGAAGGGATCTTGAATTAGGGCACAAGAGGGTCTTTAAATAAGTAAAAATATGATATTTTCGGATAAATAAACAATAAAATTTGCTCCTTTATCTGCTCCAGCCACCAAACGAGCCAAATAATCTTGTTTTTTTTTTCTCGTTGCTGCGGCGGTGGCCTTTTTCAACACTAAAATGGGCATAACTTCTTCATTTTAAGTCTGATTTGAGCGCGATTGCGCCGTTTTCGCCTACGTTCATGACATTCGATTAACAAAATTATGGACATCTAAATCAATTAACATTCTTATTTTAATTATTTTGAAGATATTATCACTAATAAATATGCGTAAATTACGAGTTATCAAATATTTTAGAAAATTGTGGCTTTTACACCACATGATATGTACCCTCTATAATTTTTTTTTAGAATAACTAGAGTATATACTCCAGTTTAAGAAAATAATTATACATGAAGTCTCGAGTGTTTAGAAGACGGGGTAGGGTTGGGTTAGGTTGGGTGAGGTGGACTTCAATAGCCTACCCCATATTTGTTAGATAGATTTTGAAATCTCAGGTTTAATCTATTAAATCTTTTAATTTTAAATAGTAACATTGATGGGTTTACTAACCCCTTATTATAAAATAAGTAAAAAACACAAAACAAAAACTAAAACCACCTATCAAACATAGGGTTATGAAACTCATATCCCCTCTACCTCCAAACATAAACTATTTAAACTTAGGTTTCACAACCTTAAACTATTAAAATCCACCACAACTTACTCCTTCTACCAATTACCCTAAGATGATGAATGAAGTCTCATGTAGCAATTTAAAACATGAAAGTGAAAAATCATAAATTTTAATTGGAGTGGAAAAAGGGGGAACAGTTTTGAGGTTCTCAAAAAGATCAGGCTTCTGAAGCAAATATCTTTTCTTGATATGATAAGAGATTAGATGAGAATTGATTGTGAATGGCAGAAAAAGGTGGATTGGAATGTGGCTAGCCTAGGGTTAGGGTTTGGTCAGGTTAGATTGAGAAAGAGAGAGAGAGAGGTGTCAGTCTTTTTTCTTCTTCTTTTAATTCCATTCAGTCCTTCAAGAGATCTTATTTATTTCTCCCACACAATCTGTCTTACTTGCATAATTCTTCTTTATAATTTTTTCTTCAATTATTTTCTCTTTTCTTCTTTTCTTGCTCATTTTCTCATGAAAGTTTAGTTATGAACTTTTACCATGTGTGATTCGAATCAAATTATGTATCCAACTAGAATTAATGAAGGTTTAAGTTTAGATTGCGTTTTGTGTTAGTGAAATGAGTGTAAAAGGGTCAGTTCGTAATCAATACAGTTTTAAGGAAATTGAAAGTAGATATTTTATTTATTTTTTTAATTAGAAAACTAAATTGAACTATCGAACATATCTTAAAAATTGGATCGAACCAATTAGAATTGGAGTTAGATTGTAGCCAATTGACTTTTTAATTTAAAAAATTTGCAAAACTAAATTTACAACTAAGTTCATAGGTTTTTCAATTGCATCATCTGTTGTTATTAGGGTGAAAGCTAAAACCCAACCTCACCAAACTCGTATAATAACTCGACCTCCATTTATACCCCGTCCCACTCAATTTATCTACTTTATTGTTATTTTTTTTTGTAATTTAATTTTACTAGGTTTTCTTTTATATGGATTATGATGGAGAGTTTTATTTGTTTATTTTTATGCATTATTATCATTGATAAAATTGAATTTTGAATAAAAAAAATATACGAAATCATGCATTTTAACAATTTACTCACCCCTATTGTGGGGTTCGGGGGATAAAGTTAATTGGGGCGGGGAAAAAACCTTTACACCCCTATTTGTTAGTAAGTTAGATTATATAAAAGTGGATTTCATCTCTCTAGATTTGAAGAATGTAATATTTGATCTATGAAATTGGTAGAATATCTATTTTAGATATTTATTATTTAAAATCTAATTATTTTTATAAATTAATTAATTATACTAAATTAATACTTATTTTTTAACTAATTAATTATAATACTAAAATTGAATTTAAAAATAATTTAAATGATCGAAATATCAATTATTAGTGGATGACAATTCTTGGGGTGAGATGCCAAGAAGAAGAGGGCTTAATGATGGTGAGGGAAATGCGAAGTCTTTCCAAGGCAACATGTACTATGCATGTGACCTAAACATGGAAATGATTTTTTTAAACTTATTTTTATTGTATAATTTTAGTGGAATTCAAATGTCCTTCTAGATGAAGTAATTGACCTGTATTTATTTTTATAATAGTTATATACAAACGATAATTGTTGATGAAAATATCAATATACGCAAGCGTACCGAGTCAAATTTTAATATAGTGATGTGAAAAGGGTTATCTTCCTCTAGGATTGAGATTTTAATTACTACCTGAGTCTGAGTACCGTTCTATTATTAACAAAACTTTATCTAAAAATCAAAATTTAATGATATTTAATTAAACTAATAAAATAAAGAAAACCAAGTAATCAAACAAAGGAGAAAACTGATGGAGGCGAACCCTGAAATGATTTCACTACTCTAGTTTATGGAATAAAATATTACTTAAGTCAAGAATAACAAAATAACATTCTATAAGTCAATAACACATAAATTCTTAATTACCTCTCCCGAGCGTCGAATTAAGGTTCACTCCTAATTAAGAAACCAATATGTCTATTCAACTTCAGTAATTAGAAGTGTATTAATCACAAATTCTTTTTAAACTTTTAAGAAAAAAAATCAAGTTTTCCAACCCTAATTCTCTCTTAATTATTTTGATCTTAAGTTCTATCCCAAAACCACCTCTCCCGAGTGTCAGATTTCAAAATTAAAATCAATTAATCTATGACCAATAGATCAAGGGCATTAAGCACATAAGAACATAAATAGAACAATTAGATTGTATTCAAAACTAAAATAAATAAATCAAAATATAAACATAGAGTAGCTACATCAATTCCTTAAGAAAAGTAAACTAGCAATCCATAAAATTAAAATTAACAAAGTTAAATAAAAATATGATTCTAAAAGACATAGATAGACAAACAGAAAGAAATGGAGAAATTCTTGATGCTTCCAAGCTTCCCAGCCTCCGAAACCTTCAAAAATCACTAAATTCTCTAAAAATTGCTCTCTTACACCTCCAGAATGGTGAAAAAAAAATAATTTTTTATCCAAAATTATGATGTATATGTCAAATTAGTTGATAATGATTAATTTTAAATATGAATAATAATATGAAAAATACAGTCACTTATTTAATTTAGATTGGGAAGTAATGGTTTTGGTGGCTTAATTTGATAACTGCAATTTGTTGTGTTTTGGAACTTTTTTAGATACTTTCAAAAAAGAAGAGAAATGTAAAGAAAGAAATAAAAACTTTGTAAAGAAGAGAAAGATAGATGAAATATGTGAATATTAAGATAAGATAAAATAAAATAAAATAAATATACAAATTGAGAGTCAAAATTTAATTTAGACATAAAAGCATTCAGTTCGGACATAATTAATTATCTCTCTCAGTTTAATTACGAAAGGGATTGGAATCTGGCGGCTTCAGTTTCAAGATGGACACAGTTGAGAAATTTATTAAAAATATATTAAATTTGACGGTTGATTTTGGATAAAAGTAGTTTGCTATTTTTAGATATGGTTTTGCGTCATTATTATAGGAGACAAAATGCAGTAATTTAATATATATATATATATATATATATATATATATTTATATATATATACACACACACGTCACAAAATGTCACTAATCTAGTTTCAATTTTATCTCTCATATTTTAAAATTTTCAATTTTACCTTTAATTTTTTAATTTATTTTAAAAACACTTTTTATTGAGGAAATCACCTTAAAAAATATCATTCATATGTAATTTCAGTTAAGTTTAATGAAAATTAAAAAATTAAAAGATATTTTTTAAGGAACATTTTTGTAACAAAGTAATAATTTTTTTAAAGAAATGATATTTTAAAAGTGTAATCTTTCTAACCAAAGATATTTTAGAAATAAAATTTGGAGATAGAATTAAAACTTTTAAAGGGGCAAAATTAAAATCAACCTCAAAGTATAGAGATATTTAGTATAATTTAACGATATATATTTTATGGTAAGATTTGATATTATTCTATGAAAGAGGAAGGAGATAACTTAATTTCCTCTCAAATTCGCTTCTTTTATTTTTCCAAAGTCTTTAATTTGAACCATTATTTACCAACCTTCCTCTTAAGGGATGTTTGGATATGTGAAAATGAAAATGTCTAGCTTGAAAATAAGTTAAAGAAAAAAAAAGTTTATTTAGATGGTAAGATAATGAGAATAATGGCCCGTTTAGGATCGCTCTTAAAATTATATTTTTTAATAATTATAAAAAAAATCTCTTTATTCAAAAATAATTTAATTATTGTATATAAAGAGACACTAAATAATAAATGATGTTAGTGTGTGAGAAAAGGGATGTTAAATTCTTTAATAAACTTGAAAAAATGATATCAATCCCAAACTCATTCTCTTCATCAAACACCCCTCAAAGGTCGTCTCATAATTAATAATCCTATTAGGTCTCACATCAAATATGAAAAGTTACCAAACATATTTGTTTCTATAAAATTTGAAACAAGAAATAGAAACATTACTAAACGGCCCATATAATCACTTCAATAATATGAATTTAACATCTTTTATCTTAATGGTTAAAAATAAGAATACTTTAACCATTTTAACCAATATTTATAATTTTTAAGTTAATACAATTGATTATTTCAACCATCAAAATGGTGCCCAACTCAACTTTAAGCTAATATGATCATTTTTCCATAGAACCAAAAGTTATCAATGATTTGAAAGTAAATAGAAACTTTAAATTAAATAGATTCTTAGTTGAGCTAATAAAAGCATTAGTGTATATATATGAACTATATAATATAAATCTCATTAATGAAATCCTATGTTAATTTTAAAGTCAATATTATATAAAATAAAGTCTAGGATTTGGTGGGTGACCAATGTCCATACACAACCAAACCAAAACAATGTGTGATTTGACATTTAAGCTGCAAATTAGATTTGACGCACGAGATGTATTGAACTTGGGCAACTTTCCTTTGTGTTTCTATGTCTTTATCAAATTTTCTTTATATCTTTATCTTTATCTCTCTCTTTTTTCAAAGAAAAAATAATTGAAAAAACGACATTTTTGGATAATTGATAATCGAATTTTCCAGGCAAAGTATGGACGATGGCGATGCACATGATGTCCTTTGGAAAGATCGCATCATAGACATAATGACATATTTGGAAAATTAATATAATATATATAGATATATTTTTTTTTTCAAATGATAATTTTTTTATGGATATTAGGATAGGAAGATCAAAAAATTGTCCACACTCTCCCACAAACCGGCTCGTTTATAAAAAGGGGTTCATATTTAATCTAAATATTTAACGAGTCGAGCCGAGCTGGCCCGTCAAACGTTGACTTTCAAGTCGAGTCCGAGCTCAAGCTCATACTAATCTTTAGACAACGAGCCAAATGATAACTCTAAGATAGAAGCGATAGCTCCATTTTTTATTTAATAAAAGATTAAACTATAAAAAAATTTATAGTAAATTTTTTATTGGTTGAGTTTGATGATAATAATCTAATTTATTTATTTATTATAATAATCTTTGATGGACATAATTCTTGATTAATTTAAATAGGGATAAATAATAATCTTTCAATTTGTACGTAAATGGGATGTTGAAAAATTTTAGTAGTACAACATTTTGAGTCAAATAATTATTTAACCATTTTTATCAGATAAAAATCAATATGATTTAAACTATAGAGTGTAGTCAGCATTGAATGTAAGTTTTTAATCCCCCATGTGATGGAACTCCAAAAGATTTTTTTTCAATGAAATAATAGTATAGGTGTGCAGGTCAAGTCGTTCCTGATTGATTTTGATTTTTGAAAAAAATAAAAACTAAAAAATATACCAAACTAAGTTATCGATTTTAAGAAATCAGAAAACCAACATTGAAAAATGATGTTAAAAGCCAAATTTGAAAAATTCAAACCAAATCAATCCATCAGTCTAAAACTTAAATCGAACCATCAAAATGGGACAAAACCAATTGAACTTAAATGACTGACTATGTATGGTTTTAAAATTATTCAAACCTGATTTGATATTATTAAAAATCCAAACCGACCAAATTTGGTTGGTTTTGACTTAAAAGTAACATCCTCTATATTTTAACTTGTCAATTTAATTAAATGAAATGATATTAAATCCAACATTTTAATTAAACTTTGTTAAGCTGGAAAAGACAATAATGATTTGGTTAATTTTTGTTGACTTGGATGCTCTTCCTGTCGGAAATTATCTCTTCAACATTGGTCGGCTGCACTATTTAACGTTTGTTTGCTTCCACTTTTTTAATGTCTTTTTGCCTGTTTTTCTTTTACTTTCGCTTTGTAATTTTAAATGGGACGACTAGAACTTTGATTTCTTGACCATCTTCTATTCTATATATTAAAAAAACAAAAACAAAAAAAAAAACCTCAATTTTACCTTTTCTTTTCCAGATATTTATATTTATGGTATAATGGTATTGTAATGCTTTTCATTATTTTTTTTTTGGTAAAGTACCCCTTTGATCCCTGAGTTTTGGAGGTCGTGTCTATTTAGTTCCTGCGTTTTCAATTTGTGTCTAAGTGGTCCCTGAGTTTTAGATATTGTGTCTATTTGGTCCCTGCGTTTTCAATTTGTGTCTAAATGGTCCCTGGGTTTTGGATACTGTGTCTATTTGGTCCCTAGATTTTCAAGAACTATTATAAATAAGTTTAATTGGTCTTTAATTTAACGTATTCGTTAACTTCTTACCAGATTATTGACTTAACGCTGACATAACATGTTTAATTGGTCAAAATACGAAGATGTGATTAAATTTTTTATCAATCTAGACCTAAAATTTGACATAATTATTAATCTCTTGTCAGTATTTTGATCAATTAAATATTTTACGTCACCATTAAGTCGATATTATGTTAATGAGTTAACAAATTAAGGAAGAATTAAACTTATTTCTAATAATCCAGGGACCATTTAGACACAACTTGAAAACTCAAGGACCAAATAAAAACAATATTTAAAACTCAGGGATTAAATAGACACAAATTGAAACGCAAGAACCAAATAGACACAATATCCAAAACTCAGGGACCACTTAGACACAAATTGAAAACGTAGGGACCAAATAGACACGACCTCTAAAACTCAGGGACCAAATGAGTACTTTACCCTTTTTTTTTTATATTGTTTTATAAGTTGACTGTTGAAAACTAGTTCCGATCCCTCTAATTCTTCTCTAATGCCAATGATTGTTTGTTTATTTGGGAAATTTTCATGGTTAGTAATTTTTTTTTTCTAATATTTACAAATATATCACTTTTAAAACGTATTCTATGATATATCCATTGATTTATATAGGGCGGTGATTGATTTAGATATTTATTGACGATAAATAATAGTAAATCGTTAATTGAAACATGCTTAATAAAAAATAACATATTTATAAGTATTATTAAAAATCTACATTAAATTTATAATTAATTTTGAAAAAAAATAATATATTTATCAATATTTATAAAAAAAAAATCTAAATATATAATCACCCCTATTTATAATGTAGGTAAGTTGAAAGAACTTATTACCATTCCATTATTATATTTTCCCTTGTCTCTCTGTTCATGCATGTTATTAATTAAGTTGCTTTAATTTTCAGGAAAACAAAGCTTTCTAATAAAAAAACCAACTTTAGAGATAATCTTAGTCCATCACGTTTGATAGCAAAAGTCAATAATAACTTTGCATCACCTTCGTTTTTATGGTTGAAACTAGGACTTGGATTGCATATTCTTTCAAGTTTCAAACAAAAACAACACAATTTTCAAACCTATTCTATTAATCATGTAGGTTTGGCCGGTGTCCGTTACGTCCCGCCCTCTCGATTCTCCTCGGTGACGGTGGCGGTGGCGACGGTCTCACCTTGCTCTCGTTCCTTATTATGTGGATCCGGGGGGACTTAATAGACAATGCGTGGCTTATACTGCAAGCAAAGGCAAATTCAAAATCAAATGTCAAAAAGTGATAATGAAACTCTCAAGTTTTCTTGTTTTACTTCTTTGGGTCACTTTCTACTCCTTAATTCTCTGCGATTATCAAGAGTGCTAGGAGTGTGTTTGAACTTTTGTTCCCATTCAAACTCTTGGCTTTCCATTATTATTTTTCCCTTTGACTTCAATTTTTTTGGTTATCCTTTCAAAACATTTTTTAAGTTTATTAAAAAAGAATAAGTGGAAAGGAAATTTTATGTTATATTGGACGAGTTTATTTTTTCATATATATATAAAAAATTATTTTCTAAAGAGAAGAATAACTTTTATGTTTTTTCACTTTTAAAGAAATAAACTAAATTTTATTTTTTTATAATTATTTTTCGTTTTCTATCTTCAACTTTTGACTTGAACCTTCGTTTGAAAATTCCAAATATTGATAGTATTCATGGTTAGTACGTAATGTTGATGTTGGGGTCTACAATAAAATAATGATTACTATCTTATTTATTTATTTTTGCAAATTTAACAAATAAATAGGAAGTAAGAAACTATATTAAAATGGTTTTTATATGGGATAATTGCAAGTCACATTCTTGTTGGTTTATTCGATTCTCAAATCACACTCCTTTAAAACGAATTTTGAGTCACTTGTTTATGCTTACCACGTGTTCAAAATACATTTAAAATAATAATAAAAATTAACATTTAAGTGTAATTTGTAGAATAAATCATTGTTAATAAGGTGTAAGATATATAAATTACAGTTATCTATATATATTTTTTATTTAGTGGAAGCAAAACACTTGATAAAGGTAAAATAAACCCCTATCCTAAATTTGTTAAAAGTAATTCGTATACTGGTATGATTTATAATAATTATAAATTAAAAACTACATTGGATTTAAAATCATTTTTAAATAATGGATATGATTCAAATCATACCGAACCACTGATTTACAACAATCCCCTTTTATATATTTATATTAAAAAAAGAACTTTACCAACCTACCACTTACACCATTTTAATGAAAGCTGTGAGCCTGTGATAAGAAAGACAAAAAGGTGAGTCGATTTAAAACTTGTAATTTAAGCGATATCCTAATAAACAAGTTGAGCTATAGGTTTTTTTTTTTTTTTTTTTAATTTTTAAAATAGTAGACATTTCTCCAAGAAATATCTAAATATTAACAATAAAAACATTTACAGTAGGAATGAATAAAAACAATTGTGTGAGAGAAATTCTTCAACACACTGAAAAAAACAAGATATGAATATATATATATATATATCTTTTATTAACAGTGGGAAGCTGCCCCCTTGAAAAGAATCAGCAAGCCATCTAACATTGTTTTCTAAATACATCCCCGCTCAAGTTTACTTCTTTTTTTATTGACCTCTGAACTCAGTATACATTTTGATAATCAAATATTTACCTTCTACCTTTCCCCAGTTGATTTTCCTAAAGATACACTTGATTTCACGGTTTTATCGGAGTCGCTCTCTCTACAACTACTACTATTACTCAGTTATATTTCTACACTGTCAACTAGAATGCAAAGAAACACCATTCTTACCCTCCAAATACACAGTTTTCTCCCTCCCATTTGACCTATTTGAAACACTGCTAATCTTGATCCCATTGGGTTGACCAGGTTGAAACCCACTTGTTCCAGCACCAGCTAGTGCATGTTGGCCTGAATCGGCTTGATGCAAAAGCGGGGATGATGAAGACGAGGATGATGAAAAAGTGTCGATGTCAGAAGAATTTTGCACACCGTTCCAACCGCACCCAGAATCGCCATTTATATAATCAGGTAAGTCGTCGGTGCTTGTAGTTTCACTGGTGCTATAAGTACTGCCTGAACTTTCATCAGATGTGCTACTGAGAAGTGAAGAATTGTCGCTTGTTGAATCGTCTTCCAAAATTTTCTGGAGCCGGCGGTACTTTTGATAAAAAGAACTAATATTGGCAGGATCATTTGATGAATTACCATTATGAAAGTTCTGGGAATTTGGATTACTAGAGTTGGAACTTGATTTAGATGAAGTCTGCATCCCATTGATCCAATATGGAATGCATTTTTCTTTTGGATTGGTAGTAGTTTTGCTTCTTATCAACCTTGGGGCCCTAGGGGAGCTTCTGCATGATCACTAATCGTCAAATGACGAAGAACAGAAACAATAATCACCTTGGTCAAATAATTGTAGCCATGAAGAGTTAGTTACCTTGCATAAAAGAGCATGTAGGCCCCTCTAGTTAATACATTTTCAAAATCCATAGCTGTAACCTACACAACCATAGTCATGAAGATCACCTCTCTGAGAAAGGTTAAACCGCAGAATTTTACAGCCCTAAAAAATATAACTAAAACAGTTGATCACAAGAAATTTTGCTTCAATGATCATACGAATTACTAATATATTACAGAGAATTGAACAAAGAATTGTCGAAAGTGAGTTTACATGGTTTCAGAAAGAAGAAAGAATAAAGCCAGATTGAACAAGAAAATTTTGGTGTAAATAATCAGGTTGAAAAAATAACTTTTCAGAATAGACAAAACATAGAAATTAAAAGAAATTGAAAACGTACAGTGGTATCATCAATCTTGAACCACTTGTTTTGGTTATTCCTAATATAGCACACGTAATGACCAGAAAATGCAGCATTCATGACGTCCAAATGAACAATCACCCCATAAAGCCTGTACACAGGTGATTTATCGCTTCTGCCACTCATATATGGTGCCAGGTCTAAGATTTCCGAGAAGACAACAGGCTTATTGAGCTTCCCAAATTTACCTGACTAAAATAGAATAAGAAAAATCATGAAATGAAGGAAAGAAGACAAGCTTAGAAAGATTTGCAAATAACCAAAAATGATGGTCATGTTTGATTTGAAGAAAAACCTGGAATCGTTTTAATGCTATTGTTAGGATATTAGGAGCCTCCAAAATTGTCAGCTTTTTTCTGGCCTTCACATAAGATTTGCATCTGAATGACATAGATACCACAAATACAGTCAATTGCAACATTATTTTTCTAAGGGAAAAAAGTCAAAGGAGATAATAAGATCATACATAAAAAGAAAAGATTATCATTAAACAAAACAAAAACAAAAATAGATAGCAACTGGCAAAAATGTCCCTAATGCACACTTAAACAAAATTTCTTTCTTCAACCTGCTACATTGGTATCTATTGTCCCCATCCAGAATCTCAGTGCTTGTGTACTGTTGAAGAGCCTCTTCCATTGTTTCAATATCCCCACTTATCTCAACAGTAAGATCTAATATTCTTTCAATTCGTTCAGACTTGCTCTCACACCTTGTGCATTTTATCTGCAAGCAGAAGTATAAAAGATGAAGGAATTAATATCCACAATAAGACCAATATCTCATGGGCTTTTCAAATACAATGGAGCAATTCCAAAGAGTTTTAGCAACAGGGGTTACACCACATGATTTCCTTGACTGACATTCTGAATATACTTGATAAAAGGCAACCTTACAGTACATTACCTTTGATAAAAGATAGCCTCCAAATGTGAGTCCTATTAGAGTCGTTTCTTCCTCCACGGTGCCTGATTGACTTACTTGAGCTTCCGTATAGAAAACAGATTGCATGGTTTCAATAGCACACCTGTCAAGTTAACTCATTGATCCCCCTTGTGAACATTTTTTTAGAAGTAAAAATGAATGTGAATAAAGTATAGATTTGAGACCAGCAATAAAAAGCCAGCAAACCTCAGAAACTCATGTGCATCCTCTTCTTTCCCATTAACAAGTTGACTTCCAATTTTTCTCAGTTGAGAAATTATTCCTGAAGGAGACAGTGGAGATTTGCCTTCTTTTGCCTTGAGTACTAGGCTCTCAAACTCACAGGAAAAACACCATCCCTCCTTTGCACCTATAATGCAAAAACATGATAGAAACTTTTAAGCTATATAAAACGCAGAACTGTTATTATTATTAAAATGGACATAAAACAGAATGATAAAATATGGCATTCCACATACATGCTTTAGAATGCAGTCCCTGAAGAAAAAAGGCCGTCAATGGAGGAGTAAATGCCAAACACTGGAGTACAACATTTGCATAGCAGCTGCATAAAATAAATGAAAGGGTTACTTGTATTTAAAGCATGAGACAACCCCAGCTCAAAAGAATAAGAGACAAGACATTGAGCTCCCTGGCAATGTTTTCCATAGAAAAGCTTCAAAGCACTTCAGTGGCTTGCATAGGTTGAAATTGGAGTGCATTTGAATTCACTAATTAAGAGATCTTAATCTTCAAAGGAAAAAACAACTTTAATTCTTAAAAAAAAAAAAAAACTGTACATGAAAGCATACCAAAGAAAAACAACTTTCATAAAACAATTAAAAAAACATGTATTCACTAAAAACAAAAACAAGTTTTGTTTTGAAAAAATAGTTTTTAAACTCAACTCCCAAACAAGATCCAAGACTTGATAATTTAAAATATTAAACTACTAATTAAGCAAATACATTGTGAGTTTCACGCAGCTGGAGTTAAAGTAGACAGCTAAAAAACTCAGTAAAGAATTAAGACGGTACAGAATACTGCTTGTGAGTGTCTGGATAAAGCTTAACTACTGCTCATAATTACGAACATAAATTTTTTAGATTTTATAATTTTAAAAAGGAGCATTGCAATTACAACAACCTGTTTCCACAGTTTACAAGGCCAGATGGTTGGAGCTCCACTTTATTCCAGCTATATAGATTGACAAACAACTCATACGGAAAATTTCCCTGCATGAAGCCAACTATTATTCAAATTTCCAAGAAACTAAATTACATCCAAATAAAAATTACAAGTAGATAACCTTGTAACTGTATCTTCCGGCAATCTCAGAGCCTTTAACTACATAATTGTGTTGTGATTTAGATCTTCTAAGTTCATTCTGAACACATGGGATAAATTCATATACTGAATTGGAAGAAAAGTTTGCATCCGGAGGGGAAACACCAGCAGTAGCATTAACCTGTGTGCTACCAACTTTTTTAGAATGAGTAGGAGGGATTGACACCCCTCCAATAATTGAAGACAGTTTATCACCAGAATTAAACACAGACGAAGATCCAATACTTCCAGGCTTTGACATATTTGAATTATTACTAAGATCAACAGAAACAGGATATGACCTTCCAGATTTCACGGATGCTAACACACTAGTATTTGAACCATAAACACTCCTTGATTCAGATCTAGAGACAGGGAATGAATTGTTACAAGATGAAGAAGACGGCATAGTCTTACTTATACTTTCATCTGACAATTCCTTGGTGCAGTTATCTGTATCTTGAGACCCTTCGCAACTTGATGAGTAATTTCTAACCTTTGAAAATTCAACACTGATATCTGATTGGAAACTAGATCCAGTACTTTTATTTATCCCCAAAGCAGCAGGAACATTACCATCTGCTACCATTTCATTTACTTTGACACTCTTTGCATTGGATTGAGGAGTGCCTCCAGATAAGCTGGATGAAATATGTTGGAAGGATCGACTCTCAGGAGAGTTTCTATTGTGGGTTCCATTGATACTACTAGCAGGAGAAAAATCTTCATGAGCACCACTTTTGAATCCAATAGAATTCCCAATTTTCTCTTTAAACCCAAAAGCAGAACAGAATTTATTATTTGAGCCTTCAGAACTCCCACCAATGCTTGTAGCTAAAGAAGCATTTAAAAAGGTACCACGTTCTGGACCAATCCCAGTGGATTTAGGATGATCTTCAGCTTTCAAATTAGAAACTTTATCTACAGAGTTTACCAAGTGAGCAAACTTAGGAGATAATGACTTGTTTGGATCAACAATTGATACTCTAGATGTAGTGTTAAGGTTGTCAAAGGAGGTTTGAGCAGACAAGTATCCATCAGATCGTGGGGAACCAGATTGACTACTGCTCTCACTTACAGTAGCATCATTCACTGCTTAAAGTGGAAGTGCGAAATTCAGAAAATGAGGTAACTGGCAATTCTGAAGAATTTTTTTCTCTGCTATCTGCATGCAACTCCAAGCCAATATCCTTCCCACTTTCACTAGAGTGACCAGAGTTGGGTAATGCAAGATCATCGTTCAAGGTCTTTTCTGTTTCTGTATGTTGTTCTACTTCATTATCAAATTCTCTGTCATAACTTCCACTGAGGTGTTGGTTTGCAGAACTGCTTTCCTTCTCTAAATCCCCATTGAAAGTTCTAGGTGGGTGGCATTCTTCTTTGTGCCCTTGTCGCCAGTGAATAATTTGACATTTACCAGAACTGAAGGTCAAAATGGAAATGTGAAAGAAATTGTTAGAAGGAATTATCAGCGTGGATTGGATTATCATATATCGAACATGTTGCCCTAATTTATCAAATACAATACAGTGCAGATTTAAAAATTTACAACTATACAGCAGGTCTCCTGCAGCCTGTTGGATCATGCATGAACCTACAAGCTTATGATCTGAATGAGAATGAGAGTCTGCCAGATTAGAAATACCATATCCAAAAATAAAATGCACATACCACATTAAGCTCTGATTATAATCATCATACCCTATAAGTGTAACAAAGTGGGATCTAGGACAACAACAATTAAGTCTAACCAAATGCTTAATAATATGAAAGTAATGAGAAATAACTCAATTTCCTTCGAACAATTTTTCAATCCATTGTTGTATAGAAGCAACAAGAATTGTCTTTTCCCTCATGTCATAAGAGTAGGTGGTATTATCTCCTCCGATCAATGGGCAGTTATTTGTTACAGGAGTTGCTTAATAATCCCATCAACACACATGCATGTGGGAAAGATTCAAGCATTGCCTGTATACAAAGAAAGTGGATTTTCTCAACTCTCAATTATGCTCAAGTACCACAGTCAGATAAACTTGATTGACATGTCTTGACCGATATACAAACCCCTGGCTGGCTGGCCCCGGGTCAATTTAAAAGGGATATTAGGTCTTCTCACACACATCTCCATTTCATAAGCTAACATTCATAATGAAGTTTGATACATTATTAAGTCTCTTCCGGATTCTATTGGCTAGGATGCTTTATATATACATGCCGATCGAATCCTAACAAGATAATAATACATTCACTGTTAATTTATTGTCCTCCACTCCTCTTGAAGAAAGACGATTATTTCAGCCTCTTTACATATGTTAAACATGTTCCGGCCTGATTATGTTATAAATTTATCATGAGTAGATTTTTTTAAAGTAATAATAATAAGACAATTCCCACCAATCCAGTGATATTTTCAGAATCATTTCCCCAATTTTCCTCAAAAACAGAAAAAAGAGAATTCATTTCACCAACTACAAACCAATAGTCGTAAGCAATCAAACAAGGAAACAAACATAGCGTATAAACACAAGCAAGAACACCAAACAAATCAACAACTCCAAATTCAAATCACAAAAAAAAAAAAAAAAAATATCAAATATACCAGTATCGAACTCTTTTACACCGCGCACAACGAGTCGTAGTGGAACTATAACAAACAGCACAATGATAATTACTCGTAGTCGGCACAGCAGAATACTCAAACAACGCCTCAACTTCAACCCTAGAAGCTTCCTCAGACGCCAAGACCAGGAGTCGCTTGATCTCTTCCTTCCTCGCCATTCCAATCCGCCATCGGCGTCGAAAAACAATTCCGACAACCGGAAAAACAAGACAAATCAAGAGAACCAAGCTCTGAAACCCTAGATCACCGGCGACAAGCATTTACGCTCCGGCAAAGAAATGCAGCCAGAATCGCCGGAACTAAAGCTTCTAATCTTACTACCACACATAGATTCCTCGAATAAATTGCAAATACAGCTAACGGAATCAATGGAGGAAGCGATTACAGAGAGAAAGGAATAAGTCAAAGGGTCTGGTGATTTGGTCATGCAAACAGAAACCAGTGAGCAGAAGAAGAGGGGGGGTGGGGGAAGAAATGTTGAAGAATTTGGGAAAAGTGAAGATGGAGTGAGCTTGTGAAGAAGCTCTTCTTGAGCTCGTGGATTGGATAGAAAATAATTTCTTGTTGCAGAGTTTAGATCAACACTTTTCTTCTCGCGTTTTCTTGGAGAAAGAGAAAGGTCAGAAACTAGAGATGAGGAAATATTCTGACTTTTTTTTTTCTTCTTCTTCTTCTTGGTAATGGGGAAAACGTAATTAAATAAAGATTGGGGGAATAACTGTAATTTTGATTAAATTATAAGAAAGGGTGTGTTTGGTTGGAGATTTTGTGGTGCTTATAACTTGGGTTTTTGGAATTTTTGACCTCTAAAATAGACATTTAAGTGTTATTGACCTTCATTCTCATTTTAACATTTTTTTACTTGTGATGATATCGTTTTGCTTTGAAAGTATATTTTTACCTTTAAACTTTAATATATTGAATACTCGTAATCTATCATTTGTATTTTTTATCTCTCTCAAAATCTAAACACTCTCTTTGCTCTCTACCTCAACACTATTTTTCACATAACCTCAAATAATACTATTGTTCCTTCCCTTTTTACCTATCCCGTATTTTTTTTTTCAAAATAAATAAATATGTCGATCTGTAAATGATAAAACATTTAAAATCAAAGGATGACTTGTATTACATACCTTATAACAAGAATAAAAAACTTGGAGATCACTTGAGGCTATGCAAAAAATAGTGTTAAGGTAGAGAGTGTTGAGGGTTTGAGAGAGATAAAAAAAACAAATGAGAGATGATGGATATTCAATGTATTAAAGTTTAAGGGTAAAAATGTATTTTCAAAGCAAAATGACATCATCACAAGGTAAAAAATGGTTAAAATAAGAATAAATGTCAATAACGTTAAGTGTGTATTTTAGAGGTAAAAAATCCCAAAAACCCTTATAACTTGTGTTTAGATATGTAGTCAAGTTATTATTAATCTATATTGGAATGGTGATTTTTAGTTTAAGTTTTTAAGTAGTTAAACTCTTTAGAAGGGGTGATAAATCCATATCTTTGGGGGCATTTGTTTCAAATTTTATATCCGAATAAGATGTGTGTGATTGGATATCTATCATGATATAGCGAACTATAGATTAGATTTAAAATAAAATGATGTACTATAAAAAATTATGGAACAAATTTGTAATCCAAATGCCCAATTATTATTTGTAAATGATGAGTTTAAAAAATTCAAATGTCTGTTTATCGTTTAGAAATTATCCATTTAAAAAATAGAATCTATCTCAAATAGCATAAATTTACATACTACTCAAATAACATAATTATACTTCAATAAATAATTAAACTGTATTTTGTTATTTTTCATGGGAATTTTTCAATAAATTTGTTTAATTTTCGCTTTTTTAAGTTTAAATTCAATAATTTATCGAACTATAATTACACTATTTGAATAATTAATATGTAAAATATATGTTATTTCAATTATTTGCTCTTTAAAAAATCCAAACCGGATAAATTTATTTAACGGACAAAGGTTAAGATTTATGAAGCATTACCTTTCTCATTCAATTGCCAAACACCATTAGATTAGTAATTTGAAAGAGTTATTTTACTTATAATCTTTAAAATGAAAGTGATTTCAAATAAATTAAAATTATAACTTTAAATGGTCGAAACTACACGTTTTCATTTTAAAAATAACAATTTGTTTATAAAAAAAAAAGTAAAGGAGATTACCATCTTAATCTCATCAATTAAAATGATATATATATATAATAGTAAAATAACCAATTCCTTTCCCTTTTTAAATACCGTTCAAACAAAAATTATCAATTAAATTGATTTTAAATCCCATCTCATATGAAATGAAATTTTAAAAAGAATTGAAATAATTTCTTACCATTCCTCACCTCCCGACCAGTTGGATGAGAATTCTCAAATAAGAAATTTGGCTGTCGGGGGGTAAGGTATTTATTATTTATCTAGTTTGGTGTCTTTGGAAAGCGTGAATTCTTTACCTCCGAATATTCGGGTGGGTCCGTATTAAATGCGGCTCCGTGTTCTTTCCCGTCCGGTTTTAAATTTTAGTTGCGAATGATTTTGACCCGTTACCTTATGGTTTGATGTTGTTTTGGTTTTGCTTATAATATTTAAAAATATCAACACAAAAAAATATTTATAAATATAGCAATTTTTATCATGTTTATCAATGATAAACACTGATTTATGTGTTTATCAGCGATAAACATGGTGTAAAAATATGTAATTCAATGTTTATCATTGATAAACTTAATAAAAATTTGTTATATTTACAAATATTTTTTTGTGCTTTTATTTTTACAAATATTACTATAAAAATTGCTAGATTTGTAAATGCCCCTATTAAATAACTAAAAAAAACTTATAATATTAAATTAATTAAGAAAAAAAAATACATAATATTAAATTATTAATATGCTTGCTACCTATTTAATATATTTTTTTGTGAAGCATGATAAATGCAGTAATCAAAGAAAGCGAGATCTGTGCTACAAGTCCCAATGGGAACCTTCTAATGAAAAAGGGATCCAATTTGATAGAGGTCAATTTTGCCTAATTGTGAAAATTAAAATCTTCTCATATGATACAAACGGAAAGAATTAATAATTCGAGGTTCTTATAATTATTAGATTTATATTTTTATTAATGATAACAAAAACATACTTACGACTTCTTTAGTGGTGTCCACCTAGATTTAAAGAGTAAATTGGTAAAGTATGAATAATGATAACAATTTTCACTACAATAAATTGAATCAATCATCGACTAGGTCTCGACCTCTTTATTTAAATCATCAAGGAAGTTCTTTATACACCTACAAAGAAATAAGTAGTGCCTTTGTACTTGATCATATAATAAGTTAAATTAATTTAAAAACGATACGGTTAAGGAATGAAAAGAAAAACTTGCCCAATTTACAAGTCCAAAGTCTATGGAAAACAGTCTTACGGATTGCTTACGAGTTACGACATAGAGGCATGACCAACTATTTAAAATCAAAATTTCTACTCTAAACATTTGTTAATAATGTGGCTTAAGGACTAATTCCAAGAGTGATATCATAGATAAGGTTAGAATACATTTTCAATCTTTCTTATTTTGACATTTGTGACTCTTTTATTAATATATCTTTTAATGATTTAATATATATAGTTTTAAATATGTATCTACCTAAGTATCTTATATTAAAAACTCGTTACGATCAAAATCATTTGAATGAATATAAAAATTAGATTATATTTATATTTAGATGGTAGAAGTTTCACCATTTTTATTTTTTTAACTCTATTTCAAATGTATGATGTTGTTCAATGAGATTAAAAAAAAGTAATTGTAATATATATTTGAAAATACATATTATATATATATATATATATATATATATATATATATATATATATATATATATATTAATTTATACTCATTACTAAATTTGTTGAAGTGATGAAATATAACCAAGGTATATCTTTTTTATCAGTTGTTGAATCGATCATCATAAGAAGAATTAGGCCAACAATTAAGATACATTCTGGAAAAATAAAACTTTCATCGAAGAAATGCAAAACCCAATCCAATTTATCGTAATCGATTAGTTAAAATGTTGGTTAACCGTATTCTGAAACACGAAAAAAATCATTGGCTTATCAAATTATCTATCGAGTCGTGAAAAAGATTCAACAAAATACATAAATAAATCCACTATCCCACTAATCCAAATAATGAATATAAAAATGAAGATATATATTCAATCCATTTAACCCATTTTCTTGAAAAAAAAAGTGGGAGATGTTTATGTCTCAACGAATCACACGTAGAGATATTGATAATACACATAGAGTTAATGGTATTTCATAACTAATTGATTGAGTAGCAGCTCGTAGACCACCTAAAAATGAATATTTATTATTTGATCCATACCTGACACGAGAAGTCTGATGGGCGCACAATACTTGAAATGGCAATCCATAAAAAAACACTGATATGGAGATTGGCTAAAACAAGGCAATAACCAAAAGGAATTATTGAATAGCTTAGTAAAACTGCTATGACTACTATAGATAGTTCGATACTGAATAAACAAGTATCACCTTCAAATGGAAGAAAATTTTATTTAAAAAGTAGTTTTGTACCATCTGCTAAAGCTTGAAGAACTCCCAAATGACTGGCATATTCAAGTCCAATATGTTGTTGTATCCCTACAGATATCTCTCTTTCTAACCATACAATTACTAGCACGCCTACTGTAATTGTCAATACAGTAATTAAAATTGGGACAAGCACCCATAGAATTCCATAGACTTTATATATATATATATATATATATATATATATATATATAATATATATATATATATATATATATATATTTATCCCAAAGGATTGGCATATTCAAGTCCATTATGTTGTTGTATCCCTGCAGATATCTCTCTTTCAACCATACAATTACTAGCACGCCCCGTAATTGTCAATACGATAATTAAAATTGGGACAAGACCCATGAATTCCATGACTTCTTTTATATATATATATATATATATATATATAAGGGCCCCTCCTTTTGCCCTATTGAACCTTGTTTATGTTTTGTTTATTATTTATTTTAATATTCTTTTAATTAGTTTAATATTTAATATTATTTCTTTGAAATGGTACAGATTTTAACATTTTGTTTTCAATGTACGTAATTAATCTTAGTTAATTATTTTACTATGTTTCTTGATAAATGGAATAAACTTCAATTTAATGATTTACTTCATCCACATAATTATTTTTAGTTTAAAATTGTTTTGTTTCAAATCAAAACAAAGGAATATCATTACATATTTGACTTTATTAAACATTTGTCTAATTTTATTTTTCTATCAAAATTTAAAATTTTATTTATCTTTTCGAATTAATGACAATATGAATAAGTTTTTTAAATAAAATTTGGATTGTTGAATTATACTTATTGCTACTTTAATTTTATTGGCCATTTCATAATTTGGATGTAAAATAATCTAGATTTATACTGAGTAATTTATTATCAATACACTAATGGATCTATTAAATCTAATACGAGGAAGATTAATAAAAGGTGATCAATTGAACTTGGGAGGAAGTTTACCCTTTGCTTTAATTTTTGTTTTTCAATTTCAAATTAATATTTAATCATTTAATGAATTAGTTTAAAAAAATCATATTTCTAAACACAACATGAAACGTGGGATTTGGTTGAGGACTATTTTTTGATTCAAAAATATTTTTTTAAATATGATTTACCTGGTGTTTAAAAACCTTTCAAGATGCTTTGAATGGGGATAAAATACTAATGTGAAATACATGTATCCATTTCATATATAAATTGTTTTGACAACCAATTTCTTTTGAAAATCTTCTGACATTTTAAAAGAGAGAAGAATTGGTTTATCAGACTAAATTTTACTAGTGAAAGGTTTCTATGATATCATATCAATGTACCATTCATTTGATGAAATTTTTAAGGTACTCAATTCACACAAATTGAGGCGATTGCAAACCATGTCATCTATGAAAATTATCTTCAAGGTGGGAGAGTAATGTTGGATTCCCAATTTTTATAATTTTGATTTTAATTATTATCATTTTTTTTTTGTGTATAATTTGTAAATTAGAATTAATCAATTTAGTTGTTGAGTAGATTCCTAAAATCTTGATTATACATGAGTGGGTATTTTGTATTTTTTTATTTAGATAATGTAATGTATATTTAAGTTGATGAAATCAAAGAAAAAGTGTGTTAGGCGATTGCAAATCATGTTATCTATGAAAATGATCTATAATTTTGATTTTTGATATTATCATTTTAATTTTGTGTATAATTTGTAAATTAGAATTAATCAATTTAGTTGTTGAGTAGATTCCTAAAATCTTGGTTACATGGATGGATATTTTGTATTTTTTTTATTTAGATAATGTAATATATATTTAAGATGACGAAATCAAAGAAAAAGTGTGTTACGGATTTTTTTCTTCTTTTCCTTTTTAGATTTGAATTTTTCAAAAATTGAAAAACCTATTATCTTTTTAAATTATTTCTTTTTTTTTAATGATTTGTATTTTGTAAGAAGTACATGCTTGGTATATATAAGCATACATATATTTATGCTGTGATTGCTAAAAATTATTTATAAAATATGTTCGATAATATTAATTTTTTGCACCTACATATGATTATGCACCCTCCATGAAATCTATGAGTCTATAAATTTTTAGTAATTAATTGAGATAACTTATATTTTTAATGGTTAAAAATTGAGAACATGCTAAATCTAAAAACAAATTTGAAATTATATTAATATATTTGCATATTAAAGAATAATCTATTGCCAAACAATCTACATCGGTTTACAAATTAAAATAATCTGAAGAAATTTTATAAATATTAGAAGAAATAAATCTATACTCATAATCAAATTATTATTTTTTAACTTTATTTATTTTTATTACCACTTTAATTCAATTGATCCAATCAGTTTTGGTTCTATTTATTAATACTTTAATTATAAAACTTTCATTATAAAAAGAAATCTCTATGATATAGTATAATCACCCTATTTAAGTTTTACAAATAATTATTAGTTTTTTCCAATAATTTTTTCATTTAATTTTAGATAAATTAAGTATCCATCATAATAATAATATTATTTTATTCTATTTTTTAGAATAAGTTAACTTCGATAAATAATATAATTCTTCTTTGAAAAAATCAATTAAATGATAAAAATTAATGTATTATTCTTTTCTATATGATTGAGTAATATTTATAATGATTGGTTAATGATTTTAAAAATACGTGTGAGTATATATATAGGTACAATGGAGCTGGGACACATGCCCTCTTAATTTTCCTCTTACATATATATAAATATAATGTCCCTTCTCTGGGTTTTAGGTATTTAATAATTTCTTAATATATAAAAATAATTATCTTTGAATTATGTCTTAATTTTCCTCTTCACATATATATAATGTTCCATCTCTGGATTTTAGGTATTTAATAATTTCTCAATATATAAAAATAATTATCTTTCAATTATGTAAGATTTATTAAATTTAGATTGCTCAACTTAAATTAATATAATTTTTTTAATTAAATATAAATTATGATTTCAATGTTTTCTATTCCATTTAATTTAAAAAAAAAGAGAGAGATTATTTTATCTTTAATTAAAAGTTATATTTCAAAAATAAAAAATAGTATATTTTCATGTGTTATAACTAAAAGAAAAGATAAATAAATTTAATTGGCACATAAATATGTTGTTTTAATAAGAGAGAAACAATGGTCCAAATTTAGTGGTTTTTTTAAAAAATTTTTTTGATGGAATCTCAATATGAAAAATATCATTTTAAAAATATTTTAAAACATTTATTAATTTAAAAATTATTTATTAAAAAAAAATGTCATCTGATAGAATAATTTATCCTGATAAAACATCATTAGATCAAAGATGGTAATTTTTAAAAAAGAAAAATATATAATAATATACTTATAAAGATCCACAATATTATTTACCTTATTACTAATATATTTAATTTATCATGAACTCTTAAATTGATTTACATTTGACCCAAAAGGACCATACGTTGAAACGTAATAATAAGGGGAAATCGATTAACCGAATATAGAATGTCCATTTAATAAGCAATAGCTGTTTCATGGTACGGAAAGGCAATGCCTAAGGGACCATTTGAATTTTATAGCTTTTGATGTCATCGAGAAGTCATCTTTATTATAAGATTAATTTATAGCATAAATGTTTTTGACTAATTATTAAATTATAACATAATGTAGATGAGATCTTGGTCTTAAATATGATGAATTCCATGTGTTTTGTAGATGATTAGGATATGTGTCACTCGGCCAAATCAAATTTAAAATATTAAGTTAGTGACACCAAATTATAATACGAATTTTTGAACATTTTTAAGATTTTTTTTAACTTGATTCAATTACTTAATGAAAATGAGAGTTAGAAAATATTAATTTTTCTTTGCATATAGAAAAATATTTATTTGTTAATTATAGTTTTTGTATAAAAAATAAGTTTTTCTGTCATTAATTCGATATTAAATTTTAAGAATTTAATTATAATTCAAACCCCCTCATACAATGACAACACCACAACCCCACAAATTCATTTTTCTTTTAAGATATTACATCAAATTGGGGGAGGGGAGACTCGAACCTTCGACTTCATGAAAAACGAGAAATATGCCTAACTACTTAAGTCATGCTCGTGTTGGCCTCACAAATTCATTTTATTTCCCCTTTGCAAACTATATTTTAATAAATAACAATAACAATATAGTTAAAAAGACATTGAATCATGAAAACTTTTGAGAGGAGAAAAAACCAATGAAAACCTTTTTCAAAATTACTAAAATTAAAAATAATTTTCAAAGTAAAAGAAGAAAGAAAGGAAGAGTAGTAAAGTATATTAATTATTAATTTGATGGGATTATTTTCATACAAACTATATAAAATTTTAGTTTTTCAAATATATCTGGAGAAACATCAAAATTATAAAAATGTCACCAAACTTAAACAAAAATATTTTAATAAGAATAAAATCATAAAAAATATTTAAATTAATAACTTATAAAATATAGATTAAATTATCAATATAAAGATTTAGTTCAATTATAGCAGATAACAAATAGTGCCAAAAATAAAGGGAGGAAAATGATCACATTTATATTATAATAAAGATTTTAATAACTATTTTCTAAATTACTGTAAATACCGGCCATATACGTAACCACTTTTTTTAAAAGATTATCATACATTTTAATTACAAATGCTTTTAAAAAATACCCTAAGAAAAATTTTAGTTTCGTTTTTACCTTTAAGTGACAGTTTTAATGTGAAATCTTATCCATTAATTAGCCGTTTGTCTGAATTAGGGTACTTTTAAAATCCAGAAATGTTTGGTTAATTTTGACACTTTTATGATTTAAGTTCAAAATCTTAATCTTTTTAAACTTTAGCCTAAAGTTGAAGTGTCTGAATTAGGGTACTTTTAAAATTCTCAGTAAAATGTTTTATTAGTTAAGAACATATCCCTATTTTTTGTTTATGGGCTGGGCCATAGGATAGGCCCACTATCTCATATTGGGCTAAACTCTAACAAAAAGAAGTTACGTAATCCATTTGCTCACACAGCAAACCAACAAGTCAAAACCGACTCTTTGGCGCGCTCAATGGCCATCACTTTCACGTTTTACTCTCCACACCTTCCCGGCAAATCTCAGCCGTCGAAGCCATGTCTGGAAATCTCCGTTGCGTGATCGTGGCCGTCGACGGCAGCGAGGAGAGTATGGGCGCTTTACGATGGGCGTTAGAAAATCTCAAGCTCCGATCATCGGCGCCTGGTTCCGATGACGGAGCTTTCGTTGTTTTGCATATTCAACCCCTGCCGTCTATTGCTGCCGGAATCAGCCCTGGTCCGATTCCTTTTGGTGGACCTAGTTAAGTTTTGCCCTAGTTTTTCTTGCTATCGTTTATTTTTGAGCTGTTTTATGAGAGTTATAGTTTGAATTTGAATGAATTCTATGTTTTGATGGTGGATTTTGTTTTAGTGTAGGTGATTTGGAGGTTCCTGCTTTTATGGCGGCAATTGAGTCTCATCAGAGACGGATTACTGATGCGATTATGGATCATGCTTCACGGATTTGCTCTGATTACAATGTTTGGCTCTAATACTTATATACTTTCATTAAATTGTTTTTTTCTCTTGTTCTTTTTACTTTGTTACTTAGTTTCTATTTGGGATTGGAAATTTCATTAGACTTGAAAGGCAGAATGGAGATGGGGATTCAAACATTGATGATGGACGTGTTATATGAAATCAGTTGGATTTTTTACTAGTTAAACTGAAACTAAGATCAGTTATTAGTGGATTTAACTTATTTATGTCGTTAAATTAGCTGAAGCGTCAAGAGCGGGAACCAGATTTCATACCTTAAAAGTTAGTCAAAATGAAAAATATGAGGCCCGTCCGATAACCATTTCATTTCCTGCCGATTTTATTTTTTCATTTTGAAAAACAGAATTGTTTAAAAACCAATTATTTTCTTGGTTTTTGAAATTTCTAAAACTTTTATTTTTTAAATTATGTTGGTTTTAAGTTTCTGGTTTTATTTTTTATTTTTTAAACCATAAAAACAAAAATCGAAAAACCGATCAGTTATGAAACAGTTATGTTTATCAAAATTTAAAACAAAAACTAAAAACAGAAAACGATATGGTTATCACATGGGGCCTTAATGAATGAAAGCTTTAAGTTTTCTACCCTCCAAGCAGATGGATAACTTGCTTAAGAATCTCTAATTTGCAATCTGTGTTGTAACCAGTATTGTCCAATGTGTTCATTTTTCTCAATAGTTTCTGGGTTACTCAGTTCATTGAGTCGTGTCATCTTCTCCAGTTAAATTAATGGTTAATGCAAATCTCATATCTGGAGTTATCAGGTGAATGTGAAAACCAAACTAGTAGTTGGAGATCCAAAAGAGAAGATCTGTGAGGTGGCTGAGAATTTGCATGCTGATTTGCTAGTAATGGGATCTCGTGCTTATGGCCCCATCAAAAGGTTAGATTAAATATGAATGGTTACTTTACTCAATCTCCACTGTATTTTCTGGTGTGTTGATATTGGCGTTTATTCCTTTTGGTTTTTGGTGGTTGTGATTCAATTTCTTGAAGGTTCAGTCAATACTTTTTATTGAACTCAGGAAGGTTTTTTTAGTGTCTGTAACTGATTTCAATATGTTTCTCCTCATTTTAGCAATTGATGTAATAATTTAGGTTTTGTTAGAAAAATTCATCAATCCGTTGGAGAAATAAATTTTCCCCTTTGGTGATTAGAACATGACAAAACTCTTTGCATATTTGCAGGATGTTCTTGGGAAGTGTAAGCAACTATTGCACCAATCATGTAGAATGCCCAGTCATCATAGTGAAGGACAAAAAGAAGGGCACTGCTTCATGAGATAAATTAGGTATCCTCAGTTCTTTCAGAGGATTTTCTTTGTGTGTTAACGTCGAAGATTTTTACACAATCAAGTAAAATCTAGATATCTCTTGGCACTTTAACTAAACTCTGATATTACGAGATTTCTTTGTTAATAGAAAACTCAAAACCGTTTTCTCATTTCATCTCAAGCTTACCATTCATCGACCCCCCACCATAATTTTTTATTTTATTTTTTCCTTTCCTTTTATTTTATGTTTGTGTGTGTGTGCACGCCAATTTTGCTTTGTTATTGAACCTGAAACTGAGTCATCCTTAACTTATCGATTTTAGTTGAAACTGATTTGAACACTTTCATGGTAGGTTGGTGTTATCAAACACCAGGAACTATTTGTTCGTTCATTTTTCAAACTGATTGGTTAATTTTCAAAATGAATGTTCCTCGATCAATACCCCTAATTCAACCGCTTTTTCAATTCCAGTCCTTTCAGCTTTATGCCTCTAATCTATCTCCCCTCCCTCCCTGAATGTTTGATGCCCACCCAATGTTGATTTTTTCACATTACATCCCTAGATTGAAACTTGTCTAACATTGCTAATAGAACTCTTCATTATGTTTCACTTGGATTGCAGTTCTATTTGTTTGTCTGTCGATGCTGGCCAAGATCATGTTTGCCAATTCAATTGCTTCTCTGATCCTCACCAGTTTCGCTATTACGTGTCTACGCCTTGCTGTTTTGTGTGATATTGTGCTGTCATCCTCACTGTCCATTGGAACTGTTTTGTTGTTGTTGTTATGGTATATTGAGAATTTGATGTTGTATTTTGGGAACTAACATTGTATTTATTTGTATAAATTTGTCTTAAACGATTTCCATTCATGATAATGTCCATACATACACTAGAACTTTCTACAGCTGAGACAAAAGCAACTTGATAGTTTATAGACAAACAAACCAAGTCTAGTGTTAGGACATGATGAGTGATGATAGTAGTAGTAGTTGGACATGACATGCCAAAAAGGTTCAAACTTTTAAGGGTGTGCACGGTTCGATTCTGACGGTTTTGTCATCAATACTAGATTGAACCAAGCATCTGGTTTTGTCAAAATGCACAATCAAACCGGTTCAAAACCATACTGAATGGGTCAGTTCTTCGGTTAAGAATCATTTTTACATGTAGAAACTCTAAACAAATGGAGAAAGGGAAGCTCATCAGTAGAAACCCCAAGCAAATGTAGAAATTGAGAAACTCACTAGAAGAACCACAACAATGTTAAAGGAAGAGAAGTTGACCACTGGTAGTAAATAAACCATTGTGGAACTGGATTTGGAGAGAAGAAAAAGTGAGTAACCAGTAGAAACCAATAAATCTACAACAAATATTGAAGAGGGAAGAGAAGCTTAGTCAAGAGGAGGTGACGGTGAGAAAGGAAAAATGAAGAGTCGGTGAAGGAGTCAACGAAGTTCATGAACGACGGTGAGGAAGATGACCAAAGACGAACAAATATTCACTGCGACAGCAATAAAGAAGACAAGGAAAGATGCACAACAATGAATCGAAGATGTAGGGAAGAGATGGAGTAGAAGATTCACACTAAAAAGGGAGAGGGGAAGAGATGGAGTAGAAGAGTCACACTAAAAAGGGAGAGAGGGGAAGAGCGTATGAGGGAGGGGGCAACACATTCCCGGTTAGAAACTTGGCGTTTATTTTCAAGTATTTGTAAATTATAATATGATAAGTTGTGTAATTTGTAAATCATATCCATGTGATTTAAAAATAATTTTAAGCATTTATATTATTTCTAATAATAAAATCTAGGAGTCATATCTATTCGTTATTTTTAACTAAATTGATATATCTGATTTATATAGGTGTCACTTAATACTAATTCACGGAATGATAAAAATTTATAAATTCAGCAACTATATACCTTATAATATAAGGTATGATTTATATATATCATTTTCTTTAATAACAATAATGAAAAAGGAAAAAGATTTAATGACAAATTTGACCAGATGTTTTATCAGACTCCATTGGAATGGAATGAAACCGACAAGGGATTCGATGCAGAAGACAATGAAAGCCCGTGAATCATTAATCAATAATTGGAGTTGAAGACCTCACCTGTCTCTGGGCTTTGTCTTGTTCAATTGTTCCCCGTGCTTCTCAGTAAAATATCCCCTTTCATAAGTGACTTTAATTTCACATCGATAATTAATGTCTTCATTCAACGCTTCAGTTAAAATCTACTTTTAGGTTCTTGTACTGCAAACAGACTTTATTTTTAAAATAATAATAATAATAATTTGTATCATATATCACCCACAATATGAATCCGTGATACATTTTTTTCACCTTTTAACATATTGATTTGTAAAAATAGTTAAAAGATGCCAACATGAATATAGTGATCTGGTTTGACATCTGCTCAATTTTCTCAATTAAATTGTTGTAATATCCAAAAAAAAAAAAAAATGTTGTTTAAGTATTTATTTATTTTAAATTTGTGAATAATGAGATAAATGTGCAATAATTTAAGTTTTTAAGCCATTTAAAAATTATTTCTTAAATAAAAGTTGAAAGCTGTCTTTTGAAGCATGCACTAAATAAAGTCTAAAGGTCTATTTGATAATGATTTTGATATCATTTTTCTTCTAAAGTTAAAGATGTTTTTAAACCAATCTTTTAACTTTACAATATAGTTTTTCCCACTTTCTTATAACTACCAAACGTAGTTTTCAAAATTTGGTCAAGATTTAAAAAAAAGTTTTGAAAGTGAAAAACAAGACAGAAATTAGTAATAAAGCAAACTTAATTAAATTTTAACTTAGTCATTATCAGCCCTACAATTTTAATGTAAACAGTATCAAAGAACTTGAGGATCATGTTCGGTTGATTTTGGCAACCTCACAAGTTGCATTATTTTGGGGCACTTTTTTTTTTTTTTTTTTCCTGTAGCTTGATGGAAACAGCTGGATATATATAAGGGGCCCTCACAAGTTGCATTATTTTGGGGCACCTTTTTTTTTTTTTTTTTCTTGTAGCTTGATGGAAACAGCTGGATATATATAATATAAAGTTTAAAAAAGTGGGCCTGGCCCAATAACAAAGCCCGTGACCGACCGGATCCCGTGTCTGGCCCATGTAAGGACAAAAATATCCCAACTGTCTTCCTTGACTCTCTTCTCTTACTTCACGAGCTCATATTCTTGTTTTCTTCCTCTCAATATACCCCCTTCAATTATCCTTTAATTTCATAAATGCCCCTTCTCTAAGATAATCGTTAATCCCCCGTAGTGGCAATTTAATCGTTCTGTGCGTGAACCAGGGGGTATTTTAGTATTTTTGAAAATAGAGTGTCAGAGAAATTCTTTGGGTCCATTTTCATGGCCAATCTCAAACTGTGAACTAATCCACTTGCTTTGGATTCCGTCTGAAAACGGTATTGAATGTTTGTTTCTTTGCCTCCGTCTTGAGTTTGGCAAAATGATTGGAGGAGGCTAGCCGAACATGTGACTATCGCGTAATAATTAGATGTGTGATTTTAATAGAAGAGAACGTTATTTATATAAATTTAATAATTATAAATAAAAAAATTTAAGGAAGATATAAGATTAAAAAATAATGATGTTTTTTTAATATATTTTATTGAAATTTTTATGTAGATTTGCCATATCGTGGACGTGGACCAGCTTGGCATGATCACAAGCATTACTCCATGCATAATCCATCACCATTACGTACCCAAAATAATAATTACGTGTCCAATTTTGTAATTTCACGAAGCCAAAGCTTCATATATAATCTTTCTTCTGCCCCTATGCAAAAAGGCAAAACAGATAAGCAAAACAGATAAGCTTTATCCTTACTACTTTTTTTCACATTCCTCTTACTCAACTCCGGCAGTCGCCCCCGCCCGAGTCTGAGTCCGAGTCCGAATCATGGACCTCAAAATTCCTCCCATCTTCTTGTTCTTTCTTTTAATTTTGAAATCCAATGCTTCCGATCCTTGCACTGCCAAATCCGGCAGCTCGGGTCTCTCCGTCATTCCCATCTACGGCAAATGCTCGCCATTCACACCACCAAAAACCGAACCATGGCTCAACACGGTAATCGACATGGCATCGAAAGACCCGGCCCGGTTCAAATACTTGTCGAACCTCGCCGTCACGACCCAAAAGACGGTCGCGGCTCCAATCGCATCCGGGCAACAAGTCCTAAATATTGGCAATTATGTGGTCCGAGTCAGCCTGGGCACCCCAGCTCAGGTCATGTACATGGTGCTCGACACGAGCAACGACGCTGCATGGGTCCCATGCAGCGGTTGCACGGGGTGCGCCACCACAACTTTCTCGTCAAAAACATCAACAACTTTCTCAACATTGGATTGCTCAAATGCCCAATGTACTCAAGTAAAAGGCCTCTCTTGCCCAACCACAGGCGCATCAGAATGTCTTTTCAATCAATCCTACGGTGGAGATTCCTCGTTTTCCGCTAACCTCGTACAAGACACATTAAATTTAGGCGGCGCCGTTATTCATGATTACTCATTTGGTTGTATTAATTCCGCCGCCGGCAGCTCAATTCCGCCGCAAGGCTTATTGGGCTTGGGCCGTGGGCCTTTATCACTCCTTTCCCAATCTGGGCCCATCTATTCCAACGTTTTCTCTTACTGCTTACCCAGTTTCAAATCTTACTACTTTTCCGGTTCACTAAAACTTGGACCGGCCGGTCAGCCAAAACTAATCCGAACCACTCCTCTTCTGAAAAACCCACATAGACCGTCGCTTTACTACGTTAATCTCACCGGAATTAGTGTCGGTCGTGTTCTCGTCCCAATTTCGCCGGAGCTTTTAGCTTTCGATCCCAACACCGGGGCCGGGACGATAATCGATTCGGGCACGGTGATAACGAGATTCGTGACGCCGATATATTCGGCAATTCGCGACGAGTTTAGGAAACAAGTGAACGGGAGTTTTTCGCCGTTGGGAGCGTTTGATACGTGTTTTACGACGAGTAATGAAGTAACAGCGCCGATTATAACGTTTCATTTTGAAGGGTTGGATTTGAAATTGCCGATGGAGAATAGTTTGATTCATAGTAGTGCTGGTTCTTTGGCTTGTTTGGCAATGGCTGCGGCGCCTAATAATGTGAATTCGGTTTTGAATGTGATTGCGAATTTGCAGCAACAGAATCATAGGATTTTGTTTGATGTTGAGAATTCGAAATTGGGTATTGCTCGTGAGCCATGTAATTGATTTTGATCATGCTGGATTTGGGAAATTTGGTGTATAATTTGATCGAGGCAGGTAAAAGATGATCGTTGCCTTTTCTTTTTCTTTTTTTGTTTTCTTCTTATGAATTTCCTGAATACTATTTCTGAAAATGTAAGGTAAAATGTCGTGTTTATTTTAAGTTAATTGTAATGGAAAACCAATTTGAAAAGCATATTGCGGTTGTTTTGGTCTTTATTTTGTTTGAGCTTTGAACAAAAATTAAGATAGCTTACCCGTGCCACTCATTATAATGAAAAATTATTGAATGAGTCAATCATGAAATGATGAGGTTTTATGTTTATAATTATTGGATTTATGATTTTAATTGGATGTAGAAAAATGGTGTACAGATAGAGTTATTATTGGTGGGAGAGCTTCAACTCACTTAATAATTTTTCGGAGAAAAATAGTCATATAATCTAAAATTGAACCAGATTTAGTTTTTACGGCCGTCGTGACTATTTACATTCAATCATGAGTGATTATATAGGTTATAATTAAAACTATTTTTCTCACCTTCAAGGAAGAGATAGAGCACGACTTTAGTAGGGATCAACCAAAGGTGAGAGGGAATATCTTGTACTTAATAGTATATTGAACTCCCTATATAGTTTCACCTAGATTCAAAATGTACGGATGTGCTCCACTAGACTTTTAGAGCTATCATATAACTTAAATTTGGAGGGTAGTAGGGCCTCGATAATATCATCAATAAAGTTTTTTAAAAGTTAACAAATTGTTTATATGGTCGTTATGTTTGAAATTGACACCCTTGTGGTAGAGAAAAATGAAAACGTGATGTTAATAAATATGTAGATATAATCGATTCAACTAATAATTTCAATTGACCTAAATAAAATAAAAACCCTCATATTTACATATTAGTTAATGTGTAAATATAAATCACCTACTAGCTTTTAGTTATGATAAAAACCTCTCGTGAATTTTCATTAAAATTGAAAATCATTCTCATTGATTCATTCATCCAAATTGTAGAGTATATAAACACAATATTATACTTTTTTTTAAAGAATATTACATCTATTTTATTCTCTTTCTATGAATTTTGCATTTCAATTGAACAAAACCTCAATTTTAGAAACCCAAAATTGAACTATACTACTAATTAACCCATGGAATGAACATACTCAAATTGTTATATGTTAGAATTTAACTTGGACTCCAAATTAATCCCAACTTTGAATATGATCATAAACGTGGCAACTATAAGACTTGTTCCAAGGTCCAAGTCCAATAAGGTAGTCTTCTCTTCTACTCAAATACTGAAAAATAGGTCAAAAAGTCAATCACTTCCTTTCCCGGCGTCTTCATTCAATTCTCACGCGTAATTCCAAGTTTCCCGGACCGTTTCTTCCTCCCTTTCCAACCCCTTCTATTTTTTCCTTATATAAATATACCCCATTTCCAAACAATCTTCAAAACCAAACTTGACTTCATCATCTTCTTCAATAACCCGGAAAAAAAACATAGTTTTTCAAATGGGTTTGAAAGGATTTGCTGAAGGAGGAATCGCTTCTATCATTGCGGGATGCTCCACTCACCCACTTGATCTTATCAAAGTCCGTATGCAATTAGAGGGCGAAAAACCTAATCTTCGTCCCGCTTTTGCTTTCAATTCCTCTTCTTCTGTTATTGCTTCTGAATCCCTTCACATTCAACCGCCACGTGTCGGTCCCATCTCCGTCGGTATACGAATCATCCAATCTGAAGGCGTCGCCGCCTTATTCTCCGGCGTCTCCGCCACCGTTCTTCGTCAAACTCTTTACTCCACCACTCGTATGGGTCTCTACGATGTTCTCAAGACAAAATGGTCTGACCCCAATTCCGGAAACATGCCTTTGCCCAGAAAAATCGCGGCTGGTCTCATCGCCGGTGGCATTGGCGCCGCTGTCGGAAACCCTGCTGACGTGGCAATGGTACGGATGCAAGCTGACGGTCGGCTTCCGACAGCTCAGCGGCGCAATTACAAGAGTGTTTTTGATGCTATAATGCGCATGTCTAAACAAGAGGGTATTGCTAGCCTGTGGCGCGGCTCATCTCTTACGGTGAACCGCGCTATGATTGTAACGGCATCACAATTGGCGACATATGATCAGATAAAGGAGACGATTTTAGCGAAGGGGTTGATGAAAGATGGGTTAGGGACTCACGTGACGGCAAGTTTTGCTGCGGGGTTTGTGGCGTCGGTCGCGTCGAATCCGGTCGATGTGATAAAGACGAGAGTCATGAATATGACGGTGGAGGCCGGGGTGGCACCGCCGTATAAAGGGGCTTTGGACTGTGCTATGAAGACTGTTAAGGCTGAGGGGCCAATGGCTCTATATAAAGGGTTTATTCCTACTATTTCAAGGCAAGGGCCTTTTACTGTGGTTTTGTTTGTGACACTTGAACAAGTCAGGAAGATTTTTAACCAGTTTTGATTCAATGCTGACCTAAATTGTGGGTTTTTTACATTTAGATCATTATGAGAAATTCTTTTATTAGTAGTACAAGGCAATGAAATTCTTCAGAGAAATGTATCTGAATTTTTTTTTATAACTCTCTCTTATGTGATGTATAAATGCCTATGGAATCCATTGAACTAAAACCCGTAAGATAATCCAAGGACTTAAAATCGAAACTCAAAACGAGTCACTATTTGTAATACTGATACTGCAGAAGATAGCATCATGGATAAGAGAGTCTCAATCTTAATCCAGGACCAGGATAGTATTCATTTTGGCCAAACAATTAACTTTGAATTAATTTAAAATGATTTTTTTTTGGAAGTCCTATTCCTATACAAGCTTGAACTATCACTGAACCAGAAAAATAGCTTACCAACATGACAAATAAAATCATCAGCTTTGATCAAGAAACTGGTTTCTTCTGTACATTTTTGGCTTTTTTAGTGCCAAGGGTCAACGTCATCCTGGCTTTCTTCACTTCACTGTTTGTAAAAATGCAGATCTCATCCACTCTATGTGCTATTTCATAAGGCCACAATAACTCGAAAGAGATGTTATACACTGGTATTATCTAGTGTTTGTTCTTGGAGTCATCAAAGGTCGGCCGTCAAGTCCAATACCATTTTCTGCATTATGGGTCATATGGCTTTCTGATATTCCTCTATCCAAAGTGTTCTGACTTTGATCTCCTGATCTTATTTCTTTATCTGCGTCTGATTTTCGAAGAGACTGGCCTTCAGTTCCTGCTCTCTTATCGGAGTCCTGAAGGGATTGAAAATTGTTGGCTACCCTACCTGTTTCTGGATTTCGCATTGATTGAACCTCAGACCCTTTAATGTCATCTAAATTTTGTCTGGAGCGTTGTGCTTCTTGCCCTCTGCCTTTTTCCAAATTCTCAAACGGTTGACCTAAAACTCGGCCCCTCTCCATATTCTGGAGTTCATTTGCTATCTGGCTGCGACGCTCCTTCAGAAAATTCAGTCTGGTCGTAAGTTTTGTCAGTGCTGAAGAAGTATGATTTGAACCCTGTTGTATACACAGGTGACGTGTTAAAATAATTACACCATATCATATCTATCTATAAACAAGTTCAACAGTATCTCAATTCTGTCCAATGCTTTAAAAAATATAGTAATCCCATCAAGGATTTGTAAGAGAGATTGTTGATTTTGACACAATTTTCAAGAGCACCCATCCAGCAGCTTCGAATGATTTGCACTAATACAGCAAACATATACAAAAGACTATATGCACGGAATGTTATTGCTTTCAAAGCATAATCAACCTACACTAAAAACATATAAGATATCTTTGATGCGCAAAACAATCTTAAGATGTCTTTAGTAGAATATGCAGGACAAGATACAAGGAACTCCATTTCAATATCACATTCCACAGCCCCAAATAATTTAGAGATAATAGGAATACCAAACAATCAATAAACTGGGATCCTTGTTGAACAAAATACAACCTACCTCATGCCTCATACCACTCCTCTTAGAATTGTTTAGAGTCGTTGGCCTTGATGGTACTGGCTCAGAAGCAGAAAGGTTGGTCAGCAACCCGACTGATCTGACATTGGCATTATGAGGAGGATCTGGATGCTGGTGTAGAGGGGGGTATCTACTTATAGAAGATGTTGATTCCATATTCTTTTCATTCTCATTTTCTACCTGACCTGAATGGAAATCCTGCAAAAATAAAATCCTGGATGTAAATGAATATCAACATATTGACAAGCAAGATGGCAAAGCATGTGGAGAATTGGGCCAAGAGTCCTGCAAAGCTCCTCACGGCCCTCAGAAAGAACTTTCATGGATTCATGACTTAACTTGATCATAGCATAGCGAAGTAACAGGTTTTGATTAATAATATGGAAACATGGCTATTCTGCAATTACATTCAGATGATATATCTAACAATAGAATTCAAGGTAGCTGATGTGTTGAGAATTCATTAAATTAAGCAAAATTATCAGGCTTGGGACCATGGAGCTTCACAACACATCAAAACCAACATCCAAGTTCAACATCGATCCAAGAACTGGCCATTACCAGAAAATAACTTGACAACGACAATTGACAAGAAACAAAGAAAAAGACTGGAGAAGTCCTAAACTATGAAAATGTGTTATATTTTAGCCAAAGGAGCTGTCAAATTCAGAAGCTTTGTAATGTGGTAACATGAAAATAGAAAACCAAAAATTATCTTGCCAAGAATGCGGGAAAATCACAGTCTAGATGGGACATGTGATTATTGATTCAAATAAATCAATAAATAATACAGATAAAATAGTAGCAAGGTCTACTACTTTTCATTCTATGTCAATTGGTTTAGATAATTTGTTTGCTTGTAGATGTAGAAAACTTTTATTTACAGTTTCTTCTCTTGAACAAGGGTGATTAAGCATTGCCTTGATATTTTATACAACCGGAATGGCGAAATTTGAAGATTTTTCATGACGTTTTCCTCAAAAGTGTTTCAGTTTCAATGAAAGGTGATCACTCCTCCGTAGACTGTATTTTTTTAATTGGGTGCTGTCGATTTTTATGCATTTGGAATTTTCATGTGTTCCAGTAAGATATAAAGATAAAGATCTATGAGTTAATGAAAGAAATTGTTGTTCAAGTACTAAAAATACATCAAATTTCAAAGGATCAATTTACATTTATTGAGATAAAGTAGTTTTTTTTTTAAGATAGCAAGTGAACAATAATGAGATTTTGTTCCCAGGTATCCTTAGTATTGTCTTTTTTTTAAGCACAAACTGCCAAATGCATGTGATTTACCTTATTCCTGAAGTTTTCAGAACGTGAAGGGCAGCTCCAGCATCTTTTTTCTTATCCTTCCTGAACCCATTGAATTGTGAAACTTACATGAATTATTATCCAAATTAATAATCTGAGAAAAAAATATTATCATGATATGATTGTACAAAAAAACAAAGACTTTCAAAAAAGAGAAACCTACAATTTTTCTTGATGATTCTGTACTTGTTGGGAGACAATATGTGAATCAGATGTTGGATTATTTTTCCGTTCACGTAGCTTATCAAGCTGTCCTTCAAAATCATCCTTTATCTTGTTTAAATTGACAATGTCTTTCTCTGCTAAATCTATTTCTTCAAGCTCTGCCTTTGTCTACACAAATAGCTAATACATTATACAACTGGCAACGTGTCACATAATCCCACCAATAATATTAGAGGCATCAGACAAACAGACCTTTTCATTAACATTTGCTAAATTGGGTGAGGGGCCTTGAGAAATTTTAAGTCCTCTTTCAAGAGCCATTCTCAAATCTCTCTCCTTTTGCAATTGTCCCTTTAATCTTGCTACCTGAATGTACAATTATAACTTCATGTTACAATTTTGTCTCCAGCTTATCAGTCAACTTTGCAACAGTAAAAGTCACTAAAGTGTACATACTTGCTAAATCTTTTAACATAATGGTAGGTGTCCAAGTCAACTAAGCCAACTTATATCCACCTCAAATAATCCTCTATGAAACTACCACATGAAACATTTAGAGTATGCATGATATCATAACTTATGGCCTCAAAGTTATCCTAAACTCTTAACAATCGGACAAACCTGATCGGTTGCATAAACCCATGTAAGAAAACCATAGATGAAGTGCTAGCTAAAAAATAAAAAGAGTTGCAAGGATTGCAATTTTTATTTGCATACACCTATTATTTAGACACAGCAGTCATAACGTAGCAGATATAGAAAATCAACTTAAAATGCAGTGGAATTAATGGCTTGTGAAGAGTGTACATCTTGCTCAAGAGCTTGACGACGCTCATGCAATGCCTTCTTTCGCTTTTCCAGACTAGATTGCAGAATTGAATTTTCTTCAACCTGTAATTGGTTTTTTTAAATTAATATGAAGACCAAAGAACCAGAAAAACATACAAGAATCACAAAGTGGTAGGGCACTCAAAACCTTTACCTCCTCCAAGATTTTATTTTGCAGTTCACACTTAGTGGCCTCGAGTCTCTGGATTTCAACCCTGAAATAAGTTGAAAATTATGTCAAATTGTATAAGAATTATAATGAAAAGTAAAAATATAGTTTTCTGTAGAGATTCTCTTTCAAAATAACATTATAAAATTATAAAACATAGAGAATAATCCCATCTACAAAACAGAATTTCTGAGAAAAAAATCTCACAAATATTAACATTCATGGCTAAAATAAATACACAGTTTCACCCGATCCCATTTTAAATCCATACCTTTGAACTAATCTTAATGTATTCAGAGTAACCCAATTATTAAAAATTGTAATAAAAGAATTAAACACAAGGAGGAAGTGTTATACCCAGTCCTTATCCTACAATCCTAAATCTAATATTAGATACACGATAATCATATTAATTACCAACTTCATAGTCTGAAAATGCACCTATACCAAATTATGGAAAATTTTCTCAAAACAATGAAAAAAAAAAACAGTAGAACAACTAGTCTCCTCTAGACTAATATCTGGATTTCCTTTGACGCCTACAACTTACTTGACTTCCATTTTAAGATATATTACTGTTCAAATCAGTGCAGACAGGGAGAAAAAAAGGAAAATGTGAAAAATATCCCCACTGAAGCAGACAATATAAAATACATGGCGTTTGACATGCTAGGACACTTGATAAATGCTAGAGGCAGATAGGACTACGAACACCACTTACTCTTCATCAATTGCATAATCAATGGATTCCATGGAGAGGTTCTTCTTTCCCTGCATTAGTGTCCATAGGTAAAAAACTAGGTAAACTAGCAGGAGGAACATGAAAAAACATACACAAGTATAAAACACAAAAAAAAAAAAAAAAAAAACTCAAAGGTCTCTCTAGCAACAATCAAAATAAACATTTTTGGTGCACAGCTCAGGAGGTTGGTGAGTGGAATAGGAATGCAGAAGGCTTGAAGGGAATAAAAAAAGGCTATGTTGTCAATCAAAACTTTGACTTACAGGCGTGCGACCCCAAACAGTGCGACGCCTTGCCATATTACCAATTTTGTGGGATATAGTGGAAGAACCTTGAAAACTTGAAGATGGGCATGTATCAGACAACTTCTGCATTGAGTTTTCCACCCTAGAAGAACATTCAACTTGGCAAGTTTCGCCATCCTGGATCACCGAACTACCTCTACCTGGATCAATTTGATCATGGATGCTCTCTTTGCTTTGGATTTCTCCATGTTGATGCAAAGAAGTTTCTGGTGAATTCGATGAAACATTCAATTTAATTTCATTTACATCACACACTTCAGGATTTTTCGAACTTGCACTAGATACTTCAGAATCCTGCAATGTAGTAGTATAAAACAAGTTTTTACTAACATCTTTTCCATTTGACACTTGCTTAATTTAATCACTGGAACCTGTCATATTTTAACAGGAAAATGAAAAGTAGATGAAACTCATGAGGAACCATCCTAAAAGCTAGAGGGCAGATTTCAAAACACGACAACTTTGAATTTTATAATAATTTCTGAATCCAGTTATCATTCACCAGCATGGAATCTCTTCCACTCCTTGTGCCAACCAAGGGAGAGAAAATATAGTACCTTAATGGGATTAACCAAATAATAAATGGAAACTCTACAGTACTAAAGTGCCAAATAACCTAAGCCCCCAAGTGATGTAGCAAGGAGACATCAACAGAAAGAAGGATAAACAAGGAAAAGCATATATTAAATCAAATTAAAGGCTTTTAGTGTGATATATGGCCAAGTGTGAGCTCTAGGGAAATAATCAAGAGTGATACCAACATTGTGTCAGATTATTAAGTAGCATGATTGAGAAAGTAGAGAGACATGCCTTAGCATCATATAAATCATGTTCTTCAGCTTCACTCCCACTACAGGTTCCAGTTGATTCAAGCTCATCTTCCGTATCTGCATCAGAACCAGAAGCATCATCTTGTTCTTCATCATCATATGACAAATTATCATCAGTTGCCTCCTCACTCTCACTTCCACTCTCTTCCGAGTCAGTGTAAAGTATAGGGGACAGAGAAGCTTCCTGCAATCACACTAGTAATTTAAAAAAAATACAATTCCAGTTTTATCCTTCCAACTTTTTCTAACTCCAATAATTAAATGCTTGAAACTAGATGCCCTTGAATCACTTAAATGTTTTTTTTTCCAGTCTTCCATCTTATTATAGGGAAATAAATCTACCACATGAACTTGGAAAGAAGAATTTTTCTGCATAATATGCTATTCTGAAATAATCAGTAAGCAAAACCAACAACTAGACCACCACGCGCACACAAAAAGAGTGATTAGCTTTCATAAAATACACTTAGTTGAGACCAAGCTTTTCTCCAAAATACAAACATCCTACGTTGCATCATGCTACTTTATCATATATGCCAAACTATCAATATGTGGACATCTCATAGATTATGAAATTTTCATTGCACCTCAAAAATATCATGCACTTTCATAAATTAATTGATGATCTAGTTAAAGTAGAAAAACAAATTCCAAACTCCGCATGCATGAAAGTTTAATATATAAGAAAACATCACTAATGGTTACCCCAAAAATTTTGTCATACTCCTCCAATAAAGTTATAACTATGGCTTGAGCATGGTTTGCTGCTGCAGCTGCTCGCAAAAGTTGAATAGAACCATCACCCCCCACATCAAAATCAGTTTCAATCTCACAATCACCAGCTAAAAGGGGACGAAGGAGTAAGGGTGCCATGCAAGCTGCCACAGCTGAAGAGCTCATTCGATTCTCGGCTTTATGAGAAGCCACGGTTTGCATCATCATAAGAATTCTGGTAGAAGAAAAAGAAAAATTTTGTGAATAAAAGGACTCATTCAAAACCTACAAGGGTATTAGTAGTTTTTTTTTTTTTTGAATAATAAGCATTTCATTGATGAATAAAAGAGTTATACAAAAAGCCACCCCATGATTACAAAAAAATCCTCCAATTGGGGGCAATAACCGAAGCAGAATAATTACAAAAATATTTCGAGTTACCCGACCACAATGAACTAAATCTAACAATCAACTCCCAAATTAGTAGTAGTGAACCGTATATCTAAAAAACTAAAACTATACTCCCAGGCACTGCATGACTAGTATATCACTCATCACCACGACATGTGTTTGATGTCTATGTCAATGACAGTATTCGTTTACAAACAAATGCAAAAATTTATGCCCAGCATCACAATAAATCTCATATATAAAATACTCTATTCATAGAGTCGACAAGATGGACTAATATCACAAACAATAGACAAACTATACATGATGTAAAATAGTTAGAACTTTCATATACATTGCAATGGTTGTTAAACCCAAAGATCTTAGCTTACTAATCTTAAAAAATGCCAAATAAAGTAAGATGGGTTCAAAGTCAAACATAAATAAAAAATATAAGCAACATTTATAATTATAAAAAATAGTTTATTGCAGACATCACTAAAGTGGACTCTCTCTGCCAACTTTAAAATTAAAAGCAGAAAAAAAATTGCTTAATAGAGAAAGCAAGGCACCAGCTACCTCTGCAGTAAGCGGCGATTTGGTTCTGGAAAGGTTTCATATATCGCAGACCGCATAACATTTACTCTGACACCTCGATCGGTCTCTAGTAAGAAGTGTGCAATACAAAAAATAAGGAAAAAATAACATATTTTAAAAAAACAAAATCCCAAAAAAATGGGTGAGGTGGTGCAAATACAGAAAATTTCATAAAAAGAAACTACAAGAGTCATGGATAAGATATCTTTTAAACTTAAAGGGAAAAACATCTAAAGCCAAAACCAGAGAGAGATTAACCCATCACACTTAAAACGGAAGAGTTCTCATGACTCATAGTCATAATGAATAAAATCATTAGAATGTAATAAAATAAAATATGTTTTTAAAGCAGCTTGTTTGTGGCTGATTTAAATAGAAAGAAACAATAAATTTTTTGAAGATTTTTTTTTAGTGGAACATTGATAAACCACAAATACTCTATACATACAAAAGAAGGGGCAGGAAAAAGTAGGAGCGCATTCACCAGCTAGAGGAGCAGCAGGGAAGTGGTCTCTTACAGTTAAGTTTCTCTTACCATATTTGCATATAAAAACTCATAGTATAAAGATGTTTGAGTCAACAGAAAGGTGTCTTTTGCTTCAGTTACATTAGTTAGTTTCATTTCCATGCACGCATACATGTGTGGGAAGGGCGGATTATAATTGTAGGGAGTGTGAAGGCTAGGCGGGAATTGTTTGGATGTTTCTTGGCAGAGGGGCAGGCTCTCAAACTCCTTGTGATTTCATTGTATTTCTAATACATTTCAATATGTTTTATTGGTGCATATCGAATGTACAGTTCACTGCCTCTAGATGGAGAGCTTTACACTGACTTTTTTCCTTCCCGTAAAATACTTGCCTTTTTTAATTAAATTAGACAAGTGATGTTTCTCATATCCCTGTTCTGGTTATGGCCTTTGAGTTAGGGACACGTTTCATGTCCCTTTTATTCTCTTTTTAATTCTTTTGTGATCAATAAAGCTCTCTGTGTTTCTTATTTAATTAAAAAAAACACCAAACAAAACGAAAGGGAGAAGAATGACGTTTAATATATTTTAATCCACACTGTTCTGGTTATGGCCCTTTGAGTTAGGGACACGTTTCATGTCCCTTTTATTCTCTTCTTATTTCTTTTGTGATCAATAAAGCTCTCTGTGTTTCTTATTTATTTAAAAAAAAACACTAAACAAAACAAAAGGGAGAAGAATGAAATTTAATATATTTTAATCCACATGTCCATATCCTAGTTTTATTGAAAACTAATGTCACCTTCCAAATATTTTTTTTTCCATCCCTATTATTATGCATCCATCATTACTCATCTATTTGTCAGAAATTTTATAATGGGAGAAGTAGAACATATAAAAGGTTGTTAAACTGATAACTTAAATTATTTTAAGATATTAAAATAACGTGCTCCAATGGTGTACTTACTGCATGCTTCTAGTAACGCATTACAGCAAGATGCTGGGACAGGAGATGACGGTAACTCCCGGATGACATACTGGAATATCGCATAAAAGACATCAGATAAGAGGAATTCCTACCATAGGCTACAACTTTATGTGAAAGAACTAATATCAGTACTTAATTGTGAATAATATTTTTTACCTTCACGCAGTCAGCAACAACATGTGCATCTTCCTCTGGAGAAAACTCACTTTTTCCTGCAGTATAAATAAAGCATGACAAAATAATATTTCGGATAAAGAGCTCATTGTGGAAAAAGTGTCTTAGTTTTTAATATTTTAAGATTTTGTTTATGAGAACCGAAATGTTGACTATTGATGAGTGTTTCAAAAAATTAATCAAAAAGAGTAAGAAGAAGAAGACAGTTAAAGCCAGTGAAATAAGAACGACTATATTGGAACATTACTAGTAGAAGGAGAAGACTCCAAAGATCACAGTTAGCAACTATAACCTAATCTTTGTGGATGGTACGCAAATTATTTGGAAGGTGTGTGCACTATTCATTCCTTAATTGCGTGAGAGAATAATTTTGTGAACGGTTTCAGTCACTGTGGACTGAAACATAACTACAGAACACTATCAATTACATAAAATTAGAACTTAAATCTATAGATCACTTGAGCAATTAAATAACTAACCCTGCTCATATTCTCGCACGCGATGTTCAACGTCATCAACATCTGCAGCTTGTCGCAAAATGCCTTCTACTTTGACTCCTATTGTTAATTCATATCTAATAGTTAAAAAACAAAGAATAAAATATTATAGTGGAAAAATATCTTCATATGCTAGATTAATCTACCATGGCTCTCTATAAACCTAAGGGCTTTCTCCAAAAAAGAGGGAGTTCCATCAACATCTTCCAACGCAAGCAAAATTGGCCTGCCCAGGACCCTCGGTCTAACAAGAAGCAGTTGGCCATCCTTCACTAGAAAAAACATATAGAAAGCTAAATAAATCAATGAAGAGCAGAATAAAGAAATGCATGCAAGTTATCAAGGCATATTATAAGCACGCCCAATCAAAGAAAACTTCATGTCAGCTGAAAATAACAAAGTAAACCAATCTCTTTGTTCAAGGTAACAAAAGTGAAAGTTACAGGAACAAACTGATCGAGAAAGATAAACAGATTACCCAAACATCATAAAAATCACGGGCTAATGCTTTAAATACAGGAGAATAAAGCATCTGATAGAGTTTTCTTTACAAGATTTATATCAAATAGAACTATTATTTTATAAAACATATTTTAACATCATCATGTTACCTAAATTTCGGTACTTTTTCCATGAATCATCCAAACAGGAGTGTGTTAGTTCACGGTTATACTTAAGCAGAACATAGATTTCATTTACTAATTCAAAAGGCAAAGCTTATGGCAAGTGTAACAGTGTGAGGAATATACAGCCTTGTACACTCCAATGGGAACTGAAAGTCTGAAATATAGTTTAATACATAAACCTCTCTATGAAAATGGGCACCGATCACATAAATAGAATTGCATAGGCACTGGAACTAAAAATAGAATAAAACAAAAGGCATCTGAAGCGTGACTAGACAAAAAGACATACGCTGCTCTGAGGACCCATCATTTGGTTCAATCTTATCATTCTTCAAGATACTGTTAGCATGGGCAGTACTTGGTGCCTGTGCCAAAGCATTTTCTAGTGCGGCCTTCCACTCATACAAATCCTCTAATGTTTCAGCCTGCAACATTAAATAACATAGATTGCAGCAGGCTGTGCCGTAGAAGATGAACAAAAAAAACCTTCTTTTTCATTTCAATTTTTTTTTACTTTTTACTGATTACATCCAAGTTAACACAAAAATATATTGCAATGAAAACTATACTTTGAGTTATAACTAGAATGCAATTCAAAACTCTAGACATCTCTTTCTTTCATGACACTTAATTTCCTTAATGAACTTAGGAGTTTAACATGCTAATAATGAAGATAAAATTAAAATGAAAGAAACTAAAACTTTGTGCGATGAATATTGACATGTTTGTCTGCCAAATCTAGGGAAGTGAAGAAAATGAAAGAGCAAACAGCCCAAACCTAAAAGCTTAATAAAGTAAAGAAAAAAATCTCATTTCAGCTAAACAAATAATAGGACAGAGAAGTAGAGAGCACCTTCAGTGTGAAGGCTCGTCCATCCCGACCATCAGGAAAGAGCACAGTCAAGAGCTTTTTGTCACTTTTCACAACAACACTTGAAAATATATGGAAATACTATTAGTTTACTGCACTAATTTCATCATAGGAATAAGTCCGGTACAATCTAATCCAGAAAACAAGCCAACCTGCCTGAATTGTTGAGGTCAATACCACCGAGGGTCAAATTCACCTCACCGCCCTTTTGAGAAACAGCACTCTGAAAGGTAGAGCAACCATAGAATATAAGTTCAAAACTCAAATGTTCAGAAGGAAATTGAAAAGACAAATTATCAATTATAACACAAAAAAATACAAATAAATGATACACATGTATATTGTTCATAATTGAAACATGGTCATGAGATGACAAAAACATCAAATCACCAAAAATGAATATACAGATTCATAACCAGGCTCAAGCCCACAGTCAAAAGATAAACTCACAATAAATTTATCTCTTATAGCTTTCAAATTCAAAAGAAAATCTACTCAATCACGTAAGATCTATAAAAAGGAAAACCACTTACTGGATCACTTCGGAAGAAAACCAGAGAAGTACGTGTTAGAATGAACCATCTCTTTTTCCACGATGTCCATCCAATTCCTATAATGTTTTGTGAAATTTAAAAAAAAAAGACTATTTAGGGCCTAATTCTTATTCGACAACCAAGTATATAACAGAAATGGGTTTGCTTGCAACTGGAAAGAGTTCTTAAGCTTATATGTCGAGTAAACATGGAAAAGAAACATTTCACTGCAGTATAATTTGCACAAAAAACATTTGACAGGGAGATAATTACAATAACTGAACCAATAACCGGAATCAAACAAATTTCACTCGTTGAGAGAGAGGGAAAGAGAAATAAATCCAAAAAAGTTGATCTACACAAAAAAGGAGTAAAGTTTGTATGAATTGTAGAAATAAATTGGGGAACTGTTAAATTTTCTCAATTTAGAAAACGATAATCAACATGTCACGGTTGTGAAGATTTGATGCTCTAAACATCAAACGTGAAAGCTGCAAAACAGTTAAAAGGTATATATTTCTCAAGTAAAACACACCTTTAGATGATAAGAAAAGTGGTCCACTCTTGAAAACCTGCAAAACAGTTTACATTCCAGTTACGTAGCTTCAACAAAATCTCACCAATTGATTGAGATATAAAAGGGAAAATTACATGAGACGTGGTTGAAAGTAACCTGAAAAGTAAAAAAGAGACTAAAAAACCGCAAGCAAAATTATGAAAAATAAATATCTACACTGCTTATTAAGTTAAGACTGTTGGTACTTTCCTGATTAAATCATTGATAAAACTATCGGCGAATACAATTCCGATCAATTTTCTTTCTTTCTTCTCAATCAAATATCTATTCAACAATCATTTTAAATGAAATGTAAGCGTCTAAACTTTGAGCATCTTAGCAAATCGAATATCAATGAAACGTGACACGAAAATGACCCCATACCAATGCAGATAACAAGAACAGTGAAAACACAAAGATGTAGTCAAATGTGCAAAAGAATTTCAAAAATAACAAAGCATTAACAAAATTACCGTGTTGCCAACACGATTGGGACCAGCCGAAGGATCATACGGAGGAGGCGGTGGCGGAGGCGGAGGAGCGCCACCATTTCCCTATAATACAACATCATAACATGATTATAACAACAAATGTTGATGAAAGTATAAGAAATTGAAAAGATTAAGAAACCTAAAAAAAGATTAAGAAACAAAACCTGAGAGGGAGAAGGTTCGGCGTTTCGATTAGTCATCTTCGTATCCAAAAATCAGAGTGTAATAATCAACAAACACCGATCATTATCAAAATGCAGCTGAAAAAACCGACAGAAAAACGGAATCGAACGTTTCAACGAAACATTTGTCGATTTCGATTACGAAAAGAACAATGTAATGACAATCACTATACCAAAATCGAAATCGGAATTGATGAAGAAGAATACCTCGTGAAGTGGAATTCGAAAAGCTGAAGAAAGAGGGAAAGAATTTTCTTTGTGGTTTGTTTACAGTTTCTCTCTCTTCGTTGAGCGAGAAATGTTCTTCAACGGAAACCCGGAGGTCAAGCAAACCCCATTGGCAGTTGGACACGTCACCCGAAATCTTCTACGAACGTGTTGGAGGGAGGGAGGGAAAGAAAGAAGAGAGGAGGGGTGTTTTTGTAATTTCAAGCTTCTGACTTTTTTTGTTTTTGTTTTGGTTTTTGTTTTTTTCGTTCCGTTCCTACGTTATTGGGAGTATGGGAATGGATAATAATAATATTGGACCCATGCGTGACCCCATCCGACATGGATGGTCGGGATTCTATCTCCTCCTCCTCCTCGCGCAGTGGCAGGGGTAATAATTCACGTGAGTCCGTGACATTTATGATGCTGTTTAAAGAAACAGACTTAAATGCAATTAAAAATCTTTTGTACAATATAAAGAAGGTGAAATATAAATAACACTCCCCGGTGGTTTTGAATGATAAAATCCATGAACGTATTCTATCGTTTGAAAATGATAAATCATATTTGTATAATTTAAAATTATGTCAATGAGATCCTCTCTTTCAACTCTATAAAATTTATTTCAGCCATAATTTCTTCATTTGATCTCCGATTTGGATAAAAAAAAAAAACTTATAACGGTGGCTAGGCTTGTGTAATTCAAACTCAATAGAGATGCAATAGAATATAAGGTGTGTAGTGACAAAATTATCGTGTTTGGTTTTAAGGTCACCCTGTGTTTTTTGTCAAATGCATGAACAGTTTTAAAATGACAAATCAGACATGTAGTTAGATTATTCCAATGAGACCACTCCTCTTTAACGTCGTTAATTTTATCTTAGTCGTAACTTCGTCGTTTGAATTCTGATTTTGATGAATCGAGCTATTTTGGAATCCTCATTTCATGCTCTACGATATGGTCAGTTCAAAACTTCTAAATTATCAGAAACAAAAAAGCGTTAATGGTGTAAATCATATCTATTATTTTGATGATAATAAATTCTTTTAGTTATTGACAATTTTGAAGTTTTGAAGTGACATGACTTATAGCTCGAAACGATAATTCCAAAACATCTTAAATCATCAAAATTGAAGTTCAAACGAGAAAGTTATAGTTAAAAGAAAATTTACGGCGTTAAAGGAAATATGTCTCATTGGAAAAATTTAAAACTACAGGGATATAATTTGTCATCTTAAAACCATTGACAAAAATCATAAGGGTTTATTTACTTCTTACCCTTCATTTTATTATGGGATTTTTGTTTTTATAATAGTATATTATTTATTAATTTAATTCTCCCCTCTCATACTCATTTCTTTTGATATTTTCAGTGTTGTAGACATTAAAAAAATACTGGTGGGATTTGAAAAATGTTTAAAAATTTAATGAATGAGACATCTGATATCATTCAGTATTCACACTCATCAAATCCTATATGAAAACATTCCCTTGATTTGATTTTGGTTTTCTGATATTTACACTTACTTTTATTTTTTAAAACTTTATTTTAATTTTTAAACCTTTGATCAAATTCAAATACAGTCATTTATTTTAAAATATGGGTTAATATTTATTTTATTATTTTAAATATAACATCAAATTGAGAGAAGGAAAATTTAAACTTTGAATGTTATGGAGATGGAACTTGTGTCTAATCACTTAACCTATATTCGTGTTAACTAGGTTAATATTTATTTAGCAAAACAAAAAACGACATATTTTTTTAACAATAGTTAAGGCCATGTTTGGTATGCAATCTGAAAAGCAGAATTTGAATTTAGTGGATTCTAATGAATTTAGAGTTGTATTATGTGAATTTGTTGGTTCAACCCCGTGTTTGGTAACGATTCAAATTTACAATCGAGATTGAAATTTGAAATATGTGTTTGGTTGGTTACCCAAAAATTTAAAATCTCATTGTGAATCGACAGCGTGAAAATAATACTTCCAACTTTAAATCATTCATTTTTAAGTTTGAAAAAACTAATAATTCATAACTTATAAATTGAAAACATCTTTATCCGCATCAACTATAACTATTCTCTTCTTAGGATAAATTTTTCTTTTTAAAAAAATTATAATAAAGATAATAGAAGCATTCTACTATCAAATAAACTCTTTAGATTAAAACAACTCGCATTCTTCCAAAAGGAGAACTATACAAGACACAATGAGATCCATTCTAAAATTCAAAGTGCAACCAAAGAGAATTTCTCAATAAAAGAGAATCAAAAATATTTTCACCCCGAATGGAGAGACCATTTGGGCATTAAAAGCCCCCCCACCTTTTTTTTAAAATACCCCCCCCCCCCAAAAAAAAAAAAAACGCCCCCAAAACCCCAAAAACCCGGAAAGAAAAATGTGAGCAACAACCTCCAAAACATATATATATATATAATTTTATTTTTCATATTTAAATTAATCTTCTATATAATTATAAAAACAAGGAACAAAAATAAAAATAGCCACTTTTTAACCCTTAAAATCCTAAATAGCCACCTTTTTAAAACTTTATCTAAATAACCATTAAAATAAAGAAAACTACAATTTTACCCTCATCTCTCCTCTCTCCTCTCTCCTCTCTCCTGTCAGCATGTCACATCCACTCTTTTCTTTTTTTTTCCTCTCTCTCTCTCTCTCTCCCCTCTCTCCTCTTTCCTCTCCTTTTCCCCTCCGTTCAACTTCTTTCTTCTTTCTTTATTTTTTTTTTTTTTAAATTAAATAAACCATTTCTTTTTCAAAAAAAATTCCTCCCATTTTCCCCCATTTTCTTTTTATATATTATATTTTCTTATTTCCTCATTTTTCTCTCATTTTTTTTTTTCATTTTCCCTCATTATTTTTCATCATTTCTTTCATTCTCTCCTCATTTCTTTATTTATTCCCCCCCCCCCCCCCCCCCCCCCTTTTATTAATTTCTCCCAAACCCCCCCCCCCCCCCCCCCCCCCCCCCCCCCCCCCCCCCCCCCCCCCCCCCCCCCCCCCCCCCCCCCCCCCCCCCCCCAATCCCTCTCTCCCTCTCTTTCTTTATTTCGTCTTTTCATTTCAAAAATTCATTTTTTACTTTTACAAATATTTATCTCACAAATTTTTTATATTTTTTTTTTTTTTTTTTTCTCCTTTTTTTTTTCTTTTTCCTTTTTTTTTCCCAAAATTTGTAATACCGTGATATACATTTTTTTGTGGATTTGTAAATGTATTAAACATTTAATGAATGAGATATCTGATATCATCCATATTCAATCATCAATCCTATAAAAATTCCCTTATTTATTTTGGTTAAATTCTAATATTATATACTTATACTATACTTTTATTTTCTTAATAACTTTATTTTATAATTTTAAACCTTTGATCAATTCAAATACTTTTTATTTTAAATATGTTAATATTATTTTACCCCCCCCCCCCCCCCCCTTTTTTATCCCCCCCACAACACCCAAACCCCCCCCCCCCCCCCCCCCCCCCCCCCCCCCCCCCCCCCCCCCCCCCCCCCCCCCCCCCCCCCCCCCCCCCCCCCCCCCCCCCCCCCCCCCCCCCCCCCATTACATTTTTAATTATAAAAAATAAACCCCCCCCCCCCCCCCCCCCCCCCCCCCCCCCCCCCCCCCCCCCCCCCCCCCCCCCCCCCCCCCCCCCCCCCCCCCCCCCCCCCCCCCCCCCCCCCCCCCCCCCCCCCCCCCCCCCCCCCCCCCCCCCCCCCCCCCCCCCCCCCCCCCCCCCCTTTTTCTTTTTAAAATCTACCATTTTTATCTTATATAAATATTTATCTCACAACTTTTCTACATTTTTTAATTTATTTTATCTTTTTAATTTCTTTCCATACTCGTTTTTTATAAATATTTTCCCGTTTTTTATTGTGAAACTTGAAGATCTAAACAAAAATTAGCATATTTGCGAAAAGGTATAATCTTTTTTCCTTCCTTTTTTTTGTTTGTCTTTCAAATGATGTTCAAATATCGTAGTATACAAGTGAGAAATAGTCAAGTATTCCCTCATCATTTTTATTTTTTTTTTAAATATACCCTGTAATATCATACTATATACACTCCCACCCCCCCCCCCCCCCCCCCCCCCCCCCCCCCCCCCCCTATTCCCCCCCCCCCCCCCCCCCCCCACCCCCCCACCCCCCCCACCCCCCCCCCCCCCCCCCCCCCCCCCCTTTTTTTTTTTGTTAACATTTTGTAGTATACGTAATATACATTTTTTGTGTATGTAATATACGGTATATAGTATGTCCTTTTTTAGAAATAAAATTGTAATATATGTCATATACATGACATTCAAAAAAAAAAAAAAAAAAAAAAAAAAATTTTTTCATCCTTTCCCATTATTATATATAAAAAAAATATAATAAAAAATAAAAAAAAAAAATATTTTTGGGTGAGGACCAAATTTAGAATCGGGCTAAACAATGGGACTGATATTTTGTTAGACTTAAAAATAATGCTTTTGTAAATTATACATGACATTGTTCTAATAAAATAATAATTTATTTTAAGGGTCAACCTAATATATGAGGAAGAATGAAATGATATATGTTTTTAGTATATTTTAAAAACAAACAAATAAACAATCAATTATTCATTCATGTGAGAAAAGTAACGACACTATTAGTTCGAAATATGTCAAAATAATTCATGTTTTGATTTTGGTGCTATCTGCATTCCACCAATCTTGACCCAAATGGGAGGCCAATATCCACTATTATTCCAATTATTGCAAAGGATATATTGGGCTTATCGTCATCCCTAAGAAGTAAATATTCAATATTTCATCCAATATGATTGCATAATACAAGACAAAAAAAAAATATTAAGATGTAAAAAGTAGATAAAATATAAATTTTAATAATTTTAAAAAAAAAAGAAAAAATTCTATTTTTGTTTATTAGTTTAAAAAGCCATTTGAATATTTACAATGGCTTTTCTTGTTAAAAAAAAACAAAATATAATAAAAGATATAGCAAAATTTATTTTTTCACCCCCTAAAAAAAAAAAAAAAAAAAAAAAAAAAAAAAAAAATTTAATTTTTTAAATAAATTAAACAATTAACTCGAAAACCAAAGAACAGCAAGTCTTAATCATAAAACAAACTGGGTGAGGACCAAATTTAGAATCGGGCTAAACAATGGGGACTGAAATTTTGTTACGACTTAAAAATAATGCTTTTGTAAATTATAAATCATTGTTCTAATAAAATAATAATTTATTTTAAGGGTCAACCTAATAAATGAGGAAGAATGAAATGATAATGTTTTTAGTATATTTTAAAAACAAACAAAAAAACAATCAATTATTCATTCATGTGGGAAAAGTAACAGACACCACCTGAGGCTCGAAATGGAATGTCAGAAATAATTCGTGGTTTTGATTTTGGTGCTATCTGCGCCCACCAATCTTGAGGGCCCCAAATGGGACCCGGCCCAATACCCACTATTATTCCAATGATTGCAAAGGATATGGATTGGGCTTATCGTCTTCACAGCCCACAAGAAGTCTACGAGATTTCATTCGCTGACTGGCCCAATAGAGCTGTTTGCAGTAATGACGGCCCAAGATAAAAAAAAATGGCACGTTTATCAGCAGATTGTAAAAATGTAAATGATAGAAATCGGTCGTATTAATTTTAATTAAGGAAAAATTTATTTTTGTTTATTAAAGTTTAAAAAAGCGATTTGTTGGTTTTCTTGTTCATAAGTGCCCGTATTTTATTTTATTTTCAATAAGAGGGTAAACTTCAATTGAACTCGAAGGCCAAAAGAGATAACGAAGGAGGACAAGTCCTTAATCTCAGACATTATAACACTAAACTGGGTGGGGTTATAAATAAGGGGCACTTGCAAAAATAGCAAAAATATGTCCAATATTTATAAAAATAGCAGTAAAAAAAATATTTGCAAAAATAGCAGAAAAATTAAATTCGCAACTAAAATATTACAAAATTGCCACTAGTAATCGGTGATTAGTAATTTCCTGTATCCGATATTTTTTGTCCATAAATTGATAATCAACCGATTATTTTATAAGTTATCACTGATATCTTCGATCACATGAATGAGGGTTTTTAAAAATCTGCTATATTTATAAATACTTTTTAAAAATGCTATATTTATAAATATTACTAAAAATTATGCCACCCAATGAAATTTCCCTATAAATAATTCACTTACCCCCATTTTATTTAATGTTACCCATACTCAAAAGTATCTCATAATCATTCTAAACATATCAAAATTTTCTATACGATGTTATCTATCTTAGTCGAGGGCTCCCTTATTTAATATGTATTATTTTAAAAAATAAATATTTATTATGTATGGCTAACAATAAAATCAATGATCACTAAATCATAAAAACTAATGACAATTGTAAATTTGAGTTATTTTAAAAAAAGAATGAGGATTTTCATAATAGATGATTAAAATTATGGCCATGTTTGGATGTAGTGTTTAAAAGTTATATTTTAAAAAAAAAAATTAATAATTAAATATTTAAAATCACTATACATTTATATTTTAAGAAGAGAAAATAAAACCAACCCGGATATAACTTTTTGATTAAAGTATTGTAGTTTAATTATCGAGTGGTTCAATCCCAACTTCAACCCGTGTATAAAACAAAATTAAAATTAAAATTAAAAAAGAAACAGCACATAAATGAGAATTTTTATTAGTAAAGTCATCGACATCAAACCATAAAAAGGCAAATTGAAAACGAGGCAACAACGAAAAGACTAAATTTTGACGTGGAAAAAGAGAAACAACAAAAGTAAGAATAATACGAAAGGGGAACCCTATGCCAAAGCCATAGCCATAGCCATAGCCATTCCCAATAATAATAATAATAAATTATCAATTTACAATCCGCAAGCAAATAAACTTCTTCGAAATCTACCAAATTATTCTCCAGAAGAAGAAGATCCATATGGAAATGATATGAATCAAAGAAATCTCCGTCTTTGAAGACCGACAAAGAACTAATTGACCCTTTCTGATGGTTGGAAATTGAAAAAAGAAATTGTTCTTTTTTCATGGAGGTTCAGGTTTCGGAATCGAATCCTTTAGATATCAACGATAATAGTAAGAGGAAGAATTTGGAGAGTTTAAAAGAGGATCAGGTTCGTGTGAAGAGAAAAACCTTGCAGGCTGTGTTGGAACAGTGTCAAAGAGCTCTTGAATTGCTGAATAATAATAAGGGTATTGATGAAGAAGATGAGGCTAATGGAGAAGATGATCAGCTCTGTGAGGGTTCTGGGTCTTTGCGCGCTGACCGAGAAGCGGATGAGGTATGAAAGTTTTTACTTTGGTTCTTCAATTTCAAGTCTTGGGTTTTTTTTAGCTTAGAGTTTTTGGTTTAAATTTTGCTTGATTATGAAAAATTAGCTCATTGGTTAAAAAGATGCAATTTTTTTAGTTGATTTTGAAAAGGGGGACACTCTAAAACTCATAATAGAAGATGAAGCATTAACATAGCATGTGTAGTTCTGCAAATCTCTTCTTCATGATATTAGTTTCTTTTTCTTAATACAAAATTAGTACTTTGAGATTGGATCTGATCTTACATTATGGAACAATATCGTGGGGCTGTTACCTATCTGATAAATTATCGGATGGAATGAGATGTCTGATTTTTTTTATATGCTTTCACGAATCATTATGTACTTTTACATAATATGATGCATGATATTGACTTGAACACACCCTTCTGCAGCTGTGTGATCTTCTTAAATCTAGAGTCGAATGTCGTGACTTTCTTGAAAAGCTAGAGGATGCTCAAGCATCAGCTCCACAAAACACACCCGGTATGTGTTTAAATTTTGAATTTAGGTTTTTTTTTTTTTTTGAAACAAGAAACATTTCATTTCATTAATAAGAGAAGGAAAACAAAAGTGGGTGAAGAGAAAACGCTCCACACTAATTGGATCACAAAATCTGTTTTCAATTAGTGTTAATAAAAAAGACATCATAATTACAAAAGGAATTTGAAAGCGAAACAAGAAAAGAGACTTTATAACAGATCAACTCCCAAACATCATTCAGCGTGCTTGTCTTGTTTTCAAAAATACGATGATTCCTTTCCAACCAAACTTCCCACGTGATTTTGAATTTGGGTTTAGTAAGAACTTTTCTTATGATGGTAAATTTTGAAAGTTTAGTTTTAAAGGACCTTCTCATTTGAGAAGATGATGTTGTTAAATTGTGATATGGACTGTATGGTTGCTGATTTATTTTATTTCGTTTTATCTCATTTTTGTTTTATCATTTCTTTTCTTTGTAATGATAGATGAATGTAGTTCTTGGGATGTGGTCAGTGATGTTGATCTTTGGGAAAGTGGTGATGCTGATTTAGATCAAGAAGGTTATGTTGTTGTGAAGCAAGAGGATATAGTAGAGGGTATTGCTTGCTTCATGGCTGCATATTTGTTGTCCATTAAAGAATCTAAGGTATGATTAGTTGGCTGTATTAATTATCATACCAGATGCACAAAACCTCTCTCTCTCTCTCTCTCTCTCTCTCTCTCTCTCTCACATACAGTCACAGAGATAAAGGAATCGTTTTCAAGTTATCAAGGTTTGATAATGACATCTAATGGTCCTTGGCCGGAATAAATGTATAAAACTCTATGATTGAAAGAAGCCAAATTTGTGTTGGTGTTTTTTAGTTGTTTCAAGCATATAGGGAAGTTCTATGTTGATAGAGCCTAGGGAAAACAAAAACCAAAGAAAAATAGATGAAAAATTCAGTACTAAAACGCAATTACAACCCCCAAGCTTTTGTGAGGCCGGGTCTCTCCCACTGACGAATAAACCTCAAGTTTGCAGAAAATTATTGCTTACCTCAGCCTATGCCCCTTATATGATTATATGATGTCTAACTAACTCTCAGACACTACCTTCCAGTAATGTTATTTTTTTAGAAACAATAAACTGCCCCTTTCTTCACATGCCGATCACACTCTCCCTGATTTCCCTTTGTCGATTTTCCTCTTCCTTGCATACATGTAACCTAATGGATGGGTGGTATGGCATCCTCATCATATGTTTACTCTGTAATATATCTAGCTGTTAATATGGATTAAGGAAGACTTATTAACTTGGATAAATGAATGGTTTCAAGTTATTTTGAACTGGTGATGAGTTCAACCAGTGGTTAGCGTAGTAGTTAAAAAGGTAAGCTGTACACTCTTGGTTTTTTAACATGGATCAATGTTTTGTAACCGCCTATCTGCAATTTTTTTATAGGAAGCAGATATTATTGGCCACTTATCTGGGATTTTAATATTTTTAAAGTTTTTTAATTCTAAATATTGTAAAGTTGGATGATAGTATCAGGGAATGAAGGTATTTGAAAGTTGGTTTGGATTTCTACTGTTTAAAAAAAGAGACTGAAGATAAGCTCTATAGTTTGTAATTTGTATAAAATGAAACTTGGGCTCATGGTTTTGTGTATAATTGTTATAAATTAGCATTCATATCAAGATTTAAAAAAAAAACATTGATATCAGAAAGTTGTAGTGTGAATAGGAACATTAGTAACCGAATGTGATGATGAATTGAATATGAATCAACCTTATGTGGGCTGTGTTATGAAATTTTTATCCTTCAAGTCTACTTGTGGCTTCCTGCAGATTTTGTTTTGAAAAATGATGGATGTTTATGAATTTGAATGTGTCTAGGACTCTAGGTGAAATGCTAAATAAGGACATCTACTAGTGCTGATTCTGGTTTACCATACTCTCTTCAAGTTTTCGTCTGTCAAAATAATCTGGCCACTGAAATTTTTTCTTCAAATTTATATCTTGTCTTAAAAGTAAAAGAGAACCAGATTATGCTGTTATTAGCTATGAGCCTGTGACCAACCTTTTCATTTGTTCTCATTTTTTTACAGGAATTATCTCCAATTCAACTGCAGAATGGTGAGTTGCATCGCTGTTTTTTTTTTTTTGGGGTAAAACCAGGGGAAATTTTTCTGAATGATTTCAATTTAATTATATTCTTTTTTGTTGAAATTCAGATCATACTTGTAAGCATTTTTGGTTCTGATCATCTTTGAAATCTCATGCAGCACTGTGCAAAACGTTCTCGGTGAAGAAAAGGAAAGGGAAACTCCGGAAGGCATGGGATGGAAGCAAGGTCTTGTATAATGTGGCATCCTGGGGCGCCACTGCCGTTGGGTATGTTATTCAACTGCCGTGTGACTGAATAATATCATATGGAAAAGCTCTTGCATTCAGGCATGAATATGATAATCATTCATTTTGTGTGGACCATTTTTGCTTGATGAGTTTCCCACAACAGTTCCTGGTATTCTTTTTCTACACCAGAGCTGGTTCCTTTGATATAAGTTGGAGGGTTAGCATCATATATTGCTCTAGTGATGTGGCAATTTGATGCTCACCATTTAGCACCAGTTGGACTGACTAATACATTTTCCCCGAATTTCTTTGTTTTACATGTTTATGCTTAAGCCCCACTATAGGATTTCCAAATTAGTGCTCGTTTGAGATAACTTTTGGAAGTGTTTAAAAATATTTTTAATAACATTTAAAAAATACTTTTAAAAGCCATCCCAAATGGGCCCTTACTCTTTTTTATATGAATATAGATGTGTATGCTCTGAATTTCTCCTTGCAAAATTGAACAATGCAATCTTGTGATGATGTTTCCTTCAACTGAAATGCACAGGATATACCAAAACCCAGTAATTCTCAACGTTGCTTCGAAAGCTTTCTGGACCTCTTGCCATGTGATATCGAAGCTTCTCTGATGCCCTTGCGCTTTTCTCTCGTAGGTGTGCTACAAGAGTGTGGTATTTTAAAAAAAAAATAGTCAGCTCTTCATGTTTATTCTTTCATGCCTCAGATTGATTAGTTCTTTGAAAAATACAGCCTTGTAAATATTTCTTACTGTCAAGATCCTTCTCATTTGATGAAATCTGCTGTATTTTATACCCCCCTTCCTTATAGTAATTCTTTAAATTGACATTGTTCCCATATCCTAGAGGCATGAGCTGCAGTGATGGGGAATAGATGTTATTGTTAGAGACTGTTCTAAATTAATTGCCAGTTAGATTTGTCGGATTTACAACGCCCGGTTTTTCCCTTCCGTATTCTTTTCTGTCCATAGCTTGTTCTGTCAAAAATCTATTGCATTTCTTGGGTTTAAGAAAGAATCCCTAGAGATGGGTGAAATTTGTGATTGCCATAAACTTAGAATGGTCCAAGAATATGGTGCAAACTGCCAATTTGTATATGACCGTATAAGCAGATTGTGGTTACGAAAACGTGTAGACAGACGGAGGTTGCTAGTGATTTTGTCTTCTGCATAATGAGACGACGAAATGACTCGATTTAGATACCTTATGGAGGGTGCAGAAAAACCTGCTCCAGTCTTTTTGGACTGAATTTATTTTTTAATAATGTTATGAAAGATGAATATCTGTAAAATATATCGTCTGAAATTATTGTGAAACTGAATTCATTGAGCTATTACGAAATAATTAATCGAATTGAAGCAATTATTGGGTTGTTTTAATACTTAATAGCAATGTATAACGCAGTGGAAATCAAATCGCCTTAAATTGATTCATCAAGTTATTGACTAAGATTACTAATTGAGTTACCATAATGTGAATTAGACAATAATCGAACAGTAGAAAATGCCAAAAAATTTCTTTAGAAATTTACGAGGACTTAATTTTTATAAGAATTTAAGTAAATCAAAAGTTTCATCATATTAGATAAAAATCGGATGCTGATCATATCAATCAGAAGAATGTTTTAAATTCTGAAGCAAACTTCTACCCATCAAGAGAGAAAGGATTTGCTTATTTTTTCCATAATTCCAACAGAAATTGGACTCTGATAAAAAAGGAAGAAAAAAAAGCCTGAAAACAATAGTATTTCCAATTTGATCAAGAAATCCAAACAGCATAAAAAAAATTATGTTAAGCATACAAATCGTCAAGATTACACTCTCCAAGGAAAACCTTGATGCTGCGTGGTGAGCCACAATGGCCTTCAGCAATCAGTGCTCTGTCATTGGCGGCCATGTGAGCAATTATCTTATAAATCATTTCAATCTGGAGCATCACAGAAACTTAGTCAGCAAAGATCATGTCCGAAAAATTCATAAACTGACAATACTGGATTACTTACATGCTCAGGAGCGTGACAGCGTTCAGCTACTTCATCAAGCGTCAGTGGTTCCACAGGCTCTTTACAGCTGCGGGAGAGAGAGTTTTGATCATCATTGAGACATTTTCAGTTAAAAACAATAGGGCCAAACAAGGAGTCCTAATCCAACCTAACCCTTGGGAAGTAAGGAGCCCAAGAGCTACATAAACCATCATTTTAACCGGAAGATCATCAATAAGTTTACGTAATGTTGCAGCAATTGTAGCCAACTAGGCCGCTTGCTTCACAAAAAGTGTGATAAACCAGTAAAGAATATTGTTTCAGTCATTTCAAGCACGTCATCTTTTAGGAACTACACGTCTTAAATATGCTTTAAGCCTTAATTTTTGCATATATATTAAAAAAAAGGATTTTGCAGGGATTGTGTTTCAGAAAACAATGACAATCTGGGTTTAAAAAAAAACACCTTGCAGCATTAAGTACAGCTAGGACACGCTTTTGAAGAGCTAATACTTCCCCAGCAGCTTTCTTTCCAGCTTCCACACCTGAGACAGCATTTGATAAATACACAAGAATGATTGAGATAACAATGACGAGGACACTCGATAGATGGATAAGTGAACTCTATGGAGCCAACATGAATCCACATAGAACTGTATGTTTGATTTTCTATACCCGCACAACAAGGAAATATGTGTATTACCAGGCTGATGGTAAGCATTAATGTTGACAAGTGAGGCATATATTCCAACTGCTCTTTCATAGAGTGCTACGAGAGCACCTACGGCTCTAGGGTTCACTTCTTGAACAGTGACTGTGATAGACTCCCTATCATTAGAATAAAGTGCAGATCTTGTTCCCTGAAAAAGCCTCACGCAATTAACAAGAGGAATAACATATCAAGTCTTTTGAGAGGTCAAGATAATAAAATAAAACATCCGATTTACAACCAGAAAACAGTAAAACTAGCATGCCATTGTCATAAAACTAACCTGTAGCATACCAAAAAGGTAATCGCCACATGTAACACCTGGCTCAAGCTCCCAATCATGACCAGGGGGCCTATCACGCAACACTTCAATAAACGTCACAAAAAAATTGTGCACGCCTTCTCTCAATTGTTGAATATAGCTGCATCAAGTTAAGTGCATTGGGCGGTTAGGCTTTGGCACAGTTTCTAGTAAGATGTATATAAACTCCAAAAACTAGTATGAAATCTCACGCATGCTGATCTGTACTTCCTTTGTTTCCGTATACTGAAAGTCCTTGATTCACCTGTAATGGATTTCAGATAGGTAATCAATTTCAGATCTTCCTAATTTTCTAATGTTTTATAAATTATGTTTATATCCTAATATTAGACATACCCTATTACCATCAAGGTCAAACTCTTTTCCAAGGGACTCCATGACCAATTGCTGCAGATAGCGACTAAACAGTAACAAGCTGTCCTTGTAGGGGAGGACAACCATATCCTGAGGAAAGCAAAAAGAAAAAAGTTAATTGCCAGAGATTAAAAAAAAACAGTTTTAAGATTATGGTAGTACTACAAATAGCAAGATTTGTAGTAAACAGAAAAAAGTTAATTGCACACAAAAAAAAACAGTTTTAAGATTATGGTAGTACTACAAATTGCAAGATTAGCAAATTACCTTCGATCCTACCCCATCAGAAGCCCAAAACCAGCACAAAGCAAGCAATGCGGCAGGATTATTTCGAACCTGAACAACAGTTTTAAGATTATGGTAGTACTACAAAGCCATTTGATTTTGAAACTAAATTTGAGGATGCAAAATTGAACCCCTACAGAACAAAACTCAAAAAATCACTCTCACCACAGTTGTTCTAGTTTCATTATCCATCAAAGAAGCACCAGCAAGCATTTCTCTAATATCAATTCCCTGTGGTAAGTTTCACTTGTTAAAAAATTAAAAGATGTGGGGATGTCATGGAACTATTACTTAATAGTAACTGACCTGAAGTGCAGCTGGAAGCAGACCGACAGCAGACATTTCTGATGTTCTACCACCCACCCAGTCAAACATTGGGAATCTAGCTAACCAGCCTTCAATTCTTGCAGCGTTGTCCAATAACGAATTTTCTTGTGTAATAGCAACACCCTATGTGAAAAGAGGATGTGGTAGATCATTATTGGAAACTCAGAGGAATGGAAGTAAAACCACTCTATGTATCAGAAGCTATCATTTTGAAAAATCATAAACTATTCTGAAAAACCTTAATTCAGAAAATATATTCTTGGTCATGTTTAGAATGGTAAACTAAAATGAATGGAACGTTAATAAAAGGCTTATGTAGGTACCCCCGGGAACAGATTCAGTGGAAACGGGGTGGGGCCTGTAGCTTAGAGGATTAGAGCACGTGGCTACGACAGTTCAAGACCTTTGGTCTCAACCCAGACCCAATGAAAAAAATGGGATCACTCAAATATACCAGGAAAAGTTATGGCAATTTTTATTTAATGAGACATATGATTAGATGTTCACTTTGGGCAACACAATTCACACCATGAGCTCAAAGATAAAACTGATTATAAGACAGCCTCTACTACAATCATGCTCGACAAATTAGTTTTCCCAAGCACAAGATGGAAAAAAACATAAATTTAAAAAACAAGAGAAATTTTAATTTTAGTGATTAAGAGATGTATGAGCATGTATTTAAACAACACAACATGTGTGTTAATTTACATCCTGCCAGTGATTAAGCAAAATATGTTACATGATTTGCAATTACAGCTTGTAACTAACACATGAAAGAATCTCTGAAACACTCCAAAAAAACATGAAAAAACTACGCTAGCAAAAAAAAAAAAACCTGAGATCAAAACCTGTTTTGCAAAATTCAAGCCGGCCTCACGAAAAGCCTTTTGTACTTCCAGTAAACCATTTCTGGTTTCAGGAGTGCCTCCACTCTGAGAAGAATTCAAATGGGCATTAAGTTAGCAATATTTTCAATTCTGTACAGTCTTGTATTCATGAAAAAGGCGTTAGTATGACAATCCTTCAAGCAACTAAGCCTCATCCCAACTTTATGGGGTTCTCAACATGAAACAGCCTTTTGATTTAACTCTATCAACAGATATAACTTAATTTAGTTCTTAAAGCTTTTTAAGCAATTTGGACCAATATTTGCCCCTTCTCCAACATTACATGCATGAAAAAAGAAGGGTAAAATAGAAACTATTGCTGACCTTCGAAATCACTATTACAAGAGTAGATTTCAATTCCTTCCCTAGTTGTGCAATCTGATGATCAATTCCTGCTGGGTCCGTATTGTCAATAAATCTTATCTACCATAAACAAAACAAAAAAAGAGCATTCAGTAAAACATGAACATCACTTATCACCAAAGCAGTAGGTATCTCACGCGTATAATATTAGGTATCTCACGCATATAATATTTTATTACAACATCCAATTAATTCGCAAAAATTAATATAAGTGTGATGCTCTTGTAATCCCTGATGGTGATCAGAAACCTATTCACGAGGTACATTTCTTGTAGGTGACAAACAGCAATTACTTTAACTAACACAAGTGACAGCATGCTGGAGATTGAAAAACATAAGTTCTTTTAGATTATTAAAAAAAACTTTTTTTCCTTGATCAGCAACCAATAAATGGCTGCTCCCAGCCAAAATTATAACTTCGAACTCTCAGTGACAGGGAAATTTTTATTTTTTTGGAGAAGATCAACCAAAACCATCTCTAATGCATAGTCAATCATCTTGAGTACCTTAAGAGGGGGATTATCAGGAGCCAATGCCTCAGCAACAAACTGTGGACCAAGAGCTGATCCTCCTATCCCAACAGAAAGTATCTGAGTAAAGCGACCCTCAGGAGAAGATGGTGGTTTAATCTGCAGATTATCGAGAAGAGCATTAATGAATCCACTATTCAGCATGGACAAACATAACAAATAAGACAGATAATATTTTTATACATTCACCAAATTAGAAGCAGAACTAAAATATAGTAACACATATTCATTTAACTCTTTAGCCCTTAAGCTGAATAACAGTTAGTTTACATTACAAACGCTACATATATCCATTTAACAGTTAAATATCTAATCTACTCTTACTATCTCAAAACCTAAAAGCGATACGAGATCAAGATACGCTTTCCAGAAGCCAATTGTACATGTCTCATGGCACAAAACTTACTAACACCAAATTTTAGCTTCTGTTAATGAACCGCAATGCATAGCAATTCAAATAGGACATGACCGAACCAAAAACTAAGCATTCAAAAATACCAATAAATAGGCGTGAGAAGAGAACCGACCTTACCGCTGATGATATCGTCTGCAAATTTGCTCACAGCATCAAGAGTATTATCAATCTGCGACCTCAAAAACGAATTAGGCGCAAGCTTAGAATTCCGCAACCAATAATGCCCAACCATACGTCCTTCATCCGGATTAGCAATTGCACCTTTCTCAAGCGCCTCCATAGCGCGAAATGCTGCTTTAAATCGAGGCTCCATCTCCTCCACAAACTCATCCGTGAATCCAATTCGACTTACATCCAAAAAAAGCCCCAAATCTTTATGCTGATAAAGCCAATCAACATACCTCCTCCACAACGCGTGAGGATCTTTATCCAACACCTTCTTCTCCTTCTTAACACCTTCATCGGCAGCAGAAAAATCAAAAATCTCCTTAGCTACTGAATGAGCAGCACCGGTACTAAATCTCCCGTCGGTGAGCTTCCGAATCGGAAATGAAACGGAATCTTTGCGCAATGCACCGGAAACTCCGAGAAGCAACTTACTTTTCCGAGGCTTCAGCGATGGCGAAGAAGAACAAATGCCGGAGATGGAAGCCATTGAAATGGAGATTAGCGATGATATCGAGGATATCGATTTCGAATTTTCAGCGGAGAATCGCTTTCTGTTATTCCATTAGGGTTTTGATTTTCAATCACGAAATGAATGAAAATGGAATATAGTAATGCAAAATGGAACTGTGAGCTCAGGGTGCTTGTGTGGGCGGCGGTGTAGAAGCTTCACACGTTAACTCGTTTGCATTGGGCAAGTGGAATTTGACGATTTGTCTTATTGTTGACGGTAATGCCCCTCTGTGGTCCATTATACTGCGAAATTACCCTCACGTTTGACGAATATACCTTCGGAATTGACATGGAGATTGAAGAGGAGACATTTGTCTTTTTGATATCTGACTGCCGTTGTCTTTTCTTTCCGTTTGACCCGTTTGCCGTCAAAACCCGAAATGGGTTATTACAAGAAAATTATCTTATTCTAATTTTTGTAAAATTATAAAGATATAAGATTCAATTTGTTTTAATAATATAATCACTTCATTTTTTTAGATTAATTAGTCATTTAATATGGTATTAGAAGGTCTTGAGTTTAAATTACTATATTGTTATTTCCTTATAAATTATTAATATTCCATATGATGGGTTCTCATACAAATATTCAAACTCATATACGAGAGAGTGTGTTATTGAAATATATGATTAAATTTGTCTTAACTTAGTAACTTAAGTTTTTTGGTATATTAATGATTTAAGACATGTCTTCGTCCTTTCTATTCGAGGTGTTCAATATGAGGAAAGTGAATGAGTTTCATAAACTCATTGTCATGTTTGTTTCTAACCTGTTTTCTTATGGGTAGTGGCCTCTTATTCTCATATTTACTATTTATCTTGACATATCACTCTCACACACTCACATCGTTTTCACTATTCAATTTAATCTCCATACAATCTAAACACACCTCATAAATTAATACTAATTCCCTTTCAATACGTTCTCAGGTTTCAATTTCTCATTCCCCTAACTAAACATCCCTGTGTCGTCCTTATGCTTTTAAAATTACAAAATACACTCTTATCGTTTAGAATTGTCAGTATGAATAATCCACGTCGTTAAGAAAAATGGTTAGATGTAACGGGAATCTTTCAGGTGGTTTAAAAATAATTTTTGTAGGTCATCATGGTATATAAAAACTAAATTGATATTAAATTGGACTTTTATAAAATTTGAAGAAGAAAAAAATAATCTTTGGGAATAAACCTGGGGAAATGAGAGTTAGGATTCATTTGGAAAAGAGGGGAGACCATATAGAGCTCAAAACTAACAAAAAATATGATAAGACAATTTGAATTTAGGGAGTGTTTTTATTAATTTTAATCATTGTTGGTTTGACTAAAAGCACTAACAAACATATCTTAAGTATGTAAATTAAAGTTTATTTGCATAAATTATTTACACATTTCAATGCACAAAAGTGGTTTTCTCCTCCCGTTGTTTTACTTCTTGGTCAAGCACGAGTGTTTTCTTCATGTCTGCCTCAATTTGTTTCTCCAAATCAAACTACAATCTTTAATTATTTTCTCGAACCGATTATATCGTTTAACACCAGCCACCTCGTTTCAATCACATAATTCATTTTCAGCCACGTTAATAACATAATTACCACACATTAACGAGAAAAGACCGTTAAGACTAATAGACTTATTCTACAAAATCTAGAGAAAGCGAGTTCGCCGGAGAATTGAAAGGAATAATTGTTTATAAACTGTTTACTTTTATTGATGTATACTCAAAATTGATAGATGGCAGAAAATTGAAGATGAAAAAAAGGTAACAGATTTTAAATATATGTAAATAGAAAATTAAAATAAATATTGAACAAAAATAAATATTTTAATAAAATTCTTCAAATCTGGATAAAAAAATCATCAAATATATATAAGCAAATAAACGACAGTTCTATCACCAGAACCCTATTTCCGACTAGAAAAATGATTCATTCAGAGATAGAGCGAATGCACAAAATTGAAAAAGAAAGAATAGTTTTTAAAGATATGAAAGTAGAAAATTAAAATAAATGTTGAACAAAAATAAACATTTTTAAATATTCCTTCAAATATGGATAAAAAATCAAAGAAATCATCAAATTTGGAAAAAAACCTTGAAGTCCATTTTCATGGCCGACGGAAAAGAAAATCGATGGCGACCTTAGAGCACAAAATTGAAGATGGAAAAAGAGGTAACAATTTTAAAGATATGTAAATAGAATAATAAAATAAATATTGAATATAAAAAAACATTTTATTAAAATTACCAATCCGATTGACAAATCCTCCTTGAAACCATCAAAGCCAATCTGATTGCAGCATCACCAACATCAGCAGTCATAACATCAAAAGTATCAGTAACCCTAATCCTCTTTACTTGACATTTCAAATCATTCTTATCCAATCCAACGCTGAAGCTCACAACGATTTTCAAATTAGAAAACGAATCGATCGTAACAGAATTTGCTCCACATATAGTGCCACCCACTAATGCTCTAATCGAATCGACATTCTTTTTTATGAAATCAACATCCTCTTTCAGAAGCCATAACCTACATAAAAACAAAATTGACGAAGGAAGAGAAATAAACTATGGTTTTGGCTTTGATTTCAAAATCTTGAGATTAGGGTTCCATTAGGCGATTGAGGTCGATGAAAGAAAATAACAAATCATAATTAGGTTTGATTTGATTTAATTTCAATATACAATAAAATTTCCTCTAATTAAAATACATTTGATTTGATTTGATTTGAATTCAAAATAAAATAAAATAAATGAATTATAAATATAAATTATTTACAATTAATAAGATATGGTTATGAGGAGAGATAAAAAGGGTAAGATGGTAAAAGATGAAATCGGAAACCACTAGATCACCACCATAAATGGTGGTTTTTGGGTAAAAAAGAAATAAAATCATAACCACCAGTATTATTGTAATTGGGTGAATTAAAGTGGTTATTGTTGTAATTAATTCAAATTATAAAGATATAAGACTCAATTTGTTTTAATATAATCACTTCATTTTTTTAGATTAATTAGTCATTTAATATGGTATTAGAAGATCTTGAGTTTAAATTACTATATTGTTATTTCCTTCTAAATTATTAATATTCCATGTGATGGGTTCTCATACAAATATTCAAACTCACACACGAGAGAGGGTGTTATTGAAATATATGATTAAATCTGTCTTAGCTCAGTAACTTAAGTTTTTTGGTATATTAATGATTTAAGACATGTCTTCGTCCTTTTTATTCAAGGTGTTCAATACGAGAAAAGTGAATGAGTTTCATAAACTCATTGTCATGTTTGTTTCTAACCTGTTTTCTTATGGGCAGTAACCTCTTATTCTCATATTTACTATTTATCTTGACATATCACTCACGCACTCACATCATTTCCACTAGTCATTTTAATATCCATACAATCTAAACACATACCTCATAAATTAATACTAATTCATTTTCAATACATTCTTAGGTTTCAATTTCTCATTCCCCTAACTAAACATCCTTGTGTCGTCCCTATATTTTTAAAATTACATAAAACATTCTTATCGTTTAGAATTGTCAGTATGAATAATCCACGTTGTTAAGAAAAATGGTTAGATGTAATTTCAGGTAGTTTAAAAATAATATTTGTAGGTCATCATGGTATATAAAAACCAAATTGATATTAAGTTGGACTTTTATAAAATTATAAGAAGAAAAAATATTTTTGGGGAATAAATGTGGGGAAATGAGAGTTAGGATTCATTTGGAAAAGAGGGGAGACCATATAGAGCTCAAAACTAAAAAAAATTATGATAAGACAATTTGAATTTAGGGAGTCTTTTTATTAATTTTAATCATTGTTGGTTTGACCAAAAGCACTCCTAAACATATCCTAAGTATGCAAATTCAAGTTTTTTTGCATAAATTATTTACACATTTCAATGCACAATAGTGGTTTTCTCCTTCCCATTGCTCTACTTCTTGGTCAAGCACGAGTGTTTTCTTCATGTCTGCCTCAATTTGTTTCTCTAAATCAAACTATAATCTTCAATTATTTTCTCGATTTGATTATATCATTTAACACTAGCCACCTCGTTTCAATCACATAATTCATTTTCAGCCACGTTAATAACATAATTACCACACATTAACGAGAAAAGACCGTTAAGACTAATAGACTTAAACAATTGAAACGTTTTTTGCATTTAAAAAAAAATTACAAGGACAGTTAATTATACATTTATTTTTAATAATAATTTATTAAAATAATAATAATACATTATTATAAATAAATAATTTTATACATTTTTCTAATTATTTCGATATTATAAAAATGTGGTTTATAAATATCTACAACCACATGGATGCAAATTACAATACATATAGATTTTACAAGTTCTAAGACTATGGACGTGTCTTCAAATCACAAACAAAAAAACAATCTAAATTTGTTGTTTAAATTTAATTCCACATTTGATAATTGATATGGCTAAAAATCACATTACGAAATACCTGTATTACGCGGCATTCCGATAAGCACAAAAAACGTACAGCAGACAAAGTCAGAACAATAGCCAAAGGACCACCGACCATCTTCCCACTGATTCTCCATCCGCCGTCGAACCTTCCCATTAATCTTCATTCTCATCCTCTTTTTTACTCTCTCTATCTATATATCTATCTTCTTTCCGATGCGGGACGATGAATTACCAGGCTCCGATCATCCACAATCGGATCAAGAATCTTTTCTCAATTTCGATTTCTTCCCTGCCCTAACTAAACCTAAGGTAATTATTAATTCTTTGATTTCTTATCTGTGTAAAAACTAGGGTTTTTGAGTTTCAAATTCAACGTAATGTAATTTTCTGAATTATGTTTGTTCTAGGATTATTACAAGATATTGGAGGTGGATTATGATGCTAATGATGATGATATTCGAGCTAATTATATACGGTTAGCTTTGGTTCGTGTTCTATTCATTTTATATCTTCTTTTTTTTTTAATTTTTATTTAGTTTGGTTTTCTTTTTTTCTAATTGGTGTTTTGGAAGTGTAGAAATGGCATCCTGATAAGCAGAAAGATCAGGATTATGCTACTTCTAGATTTCAGGAAATTAACGAGGCTTATCAAGGTTAGTTCTTCCAGGTTTTTGTTTCTTAATTAATGCAGTTACTCTGTAGTGTTGTTTTGAGGATATGTACATTCGTGATACTGAAGGATTTGAAGTAATTGCATTTCTTAATCTGCTTTGATATTTTATAAAGGCTCTGGAAAATTTGGTTTGTGCTTTATTTAGTTACTCGAGAGCTGTAGAAATCGTGTTGCTGTTCGTTTTTCTTTAGAATGATGAATATCGAGGTTAGTTTGTTAAGACTGTTTGGGTTATAGCATTGGGTTTACATACCTAGGAATACCTCACAAGTTTCCTTGACTTTCTACTTCTGCACTACCAAATGTTGTAAATGAGGTGATAGTTCAGAGTTTTGAACGTGATATACCTAGAAGGTTTCTTAGATTTCAAAACGTAAAGAGAAAAGGCTTATACTGTTTGGTTTGGATTGGGTCTGTACAGTTCAGATTTTCTCCATCTAAGGTTCTACAACTGTAACACGAAGGCCTAGCCCAAAGTACTACGAAGGAGAAAGAATGGAGTTACTAGTTAATTTTTTGAGTACTCACGGTGCTTGCAATAGTGGGAAGAAAGCCCATACAAGTACGACGTGGCCTAATAATGTTACTATTTAGTATATCGGAATATCATTAAAGATTTTTTTGTTGGGAGGTGAAATTTTTTTTGGGGCCAGTGGTATACATGAATATGAGTTAGACTGTAGTGGTGCCAAAAAATATAGAAAGAAAATGAAACCCACAAGAGAAGTTAGCCAGACAAAGTACTATAGAAGACTGAAAATGAAGTCAAAGACCCAGCTCCCAATACATAGTTGCTAATTATGTGCTGATTTCGTAGTTTGGGATTAGGGAAGAACCCTCATTATCGTGAAGACTGGGGCAGTATTTTTCTTGCAGAAATTGAAAAATGGTGTGTGTGATATCATTTTGTTTAAGTTGTCATGTATCTTAAGTTGTAGATAACAGTTTAGGTCTATTAGATGGTCAGGGTTTTTTTTTTAACATAAAACAGAAATTTCAATGGAGAAGGCCAAAAAGAAAGGCCATCCACAAAAACAATCTACGGTCTGACCATTTGTTCTGTGAGGTGGAATTGTATCTCCTACTAAGAAACATTAAAAGAATAGCAGATTTATTCGTATGTTTTTGGTCTATGTTTCCATAGTCATGACATCCTTGTTGGTTGGCACACCATTCTTCTGGTCATTTGCTTTATTCTAATTGTCTTTTATATTTTCTAGCCCGGTGCTGCACATTTTGTTACAGTTTTGCACACCTTTTATTTTCATAGAAACAATTTTGTACATCTTTAGTAGTGTGGGGATTTAGATTTCCTGGTTGTGGCCTGTGGGCATGAAACTTGATGTCTGGCAGCCCCATCCTTTTCATGGAAAGGCCAGAAGATGAATCTTTAAATCTCATATGTTAATTTTTAACAAAAGTTCAAGTTTGGCCTTTGGTGTTTTTTCCCCTCAAGTTCATCATTCCGCTTTTTTGGGATTGGGATTGTGATTATTAGCATGAGTAGCATGTCAGTGAAAATCTATGTTTTAGGATCAAAATGAGATAGCAAGGATGTTTACTACTCTGCTAAAAAATTTCCAAGTACCCCATCTCTGAAGAAAACACTAGAGAGCATTGGTACTTCGAACTTCTTTTCATTAGAACAGATCTACTCACTGTTTTCTTCTATTTATTCTAGGGTTTGGATGAACATCTGTTTCCACTCAATTTATATCATCTGATATTTTTATAGTTGCCTATTTTTTCCCATTGCATCCGAACGAATTAAATGTGTTCTTGTATTTGTAACTCCAGGCTGTCTTTGCTCTTGGGGGATACCATTGTTCTGTATAAAAGAATCTAAAAATGTCCAATTGAAAAAATTTATATCTAACAGAACAATTATATTCTTCATGAACAGTTTTGAGTGATCCCAACCAGAGGAGAGAATATGACAGCAAAGGCATGGTTTACACACATGATTGTAACGTAGTTGTAAGAAATTTTCTCCACTTTTCCATTTTTAGTATCAAGCATGGCTTCTATTATACTTATGTTTAAAAATTATTACGTTTTTTTTTCCCTGCAGGATTATCTCAACCGTTACAAAGGGCTCATATTGACTTGCAATGGCCTTGGAATAAAGCACTCAATTTGGTAAAAAAAAAGAAGGGAAAAAGAAAGATCATTCTTCATAAACGTCCCTCTCAGTACAACTGGGAAAATTTGGCCTATATTTGCTGACATGACAATTCTAGTGCACAGGTTTGGTTTGATGAGAGCCGATGGTTAGGCCGATCTTTTTTCGTTTCTTCTGATCTTTGTATAAATACCAAAACGACCATATATAACCATCATCTTTGTATCTATTCGTGCCTTGCAATGCAATGCACTTGTAATTTTACTATAACATCATAAATCTCTCCCATCTCTCTCTCAATATAGTTATGGGTATCATTGTCAAATTACACCCGTTTCCGCAAATTTCATGAAATCGATCTTACGTTTGATGTGAGAAATGATTTTAAAAGGGATAATCATAAATCAGAGTTATGTTGTTTGTCTCACTTGTAAATCATACTATTGTGGTTTAAAAATGATTTTAGACATGTATGTGTTTTGTAGAATCGTAAATCATATTATTCTACTAGTTAGCGAATCTTGGGATTTGTGTTTATTCTAGGGGTGGACATTGGATTGGTTTGGTTTGGATTTTGCTAAAATTTCAATTCCGATTGGATTTTCTTCTTAGATTATATGAATCGAACCAAACCGTTCAACATGAAAAAACCAAACCAAACTAAAATGGTTTGGTTTGGATCGGTTTGGTTCTTACATTTTTTGTTTTTTCCCAATTATTCATAAATACTTGATTTGTAGCATGATAAGTGTAACAAAATCTCAAAAAATAACTTCAAAAAATTGTAGGACTAATTTCAATTCATCTAAAATTCAATAAAACGCCAAATACAAATATAAACATAACAAATTTATAAAATCTTGTTATAATTATTCAACTATAACTCATATGATATTAAAGATTCTTCCTTTTGTTTTTAAATTTTATTAAGTTTTATTGATATTTAAAAATTCAAATATATCATATATATCTTATATTATGTATTGATTTGGTTTGGATCGCTGCAAAAATCTATTAAACTGAACCAAACCGCTATTAATTGGTTTGGGTAATTAAAGGTTTAAAAACCGAACCAAACCGGTTTGGTTTAGTTTGGACCATTGGTTTGTTTGGATTTGTTCACCCCTAGTTTATTTTATGTTTATTATATGTTATAATTCTATTACAAATAATTGAAAAATTAACGAGTACCAGTGGTAGATTTTAACTAGATTTTACACTTTATTAATTATGATTTATTCTATAAAATTGTAATTTTTTATTACTATTTTTAATTGATTTGATAAGTCTTAATTTATAGTTTTATCTCTTTTGGATTGAATTCTTAATTAACATAACTATTTTTTATTGTTTTTTTCTTCAAATTTTAAATATATGATTGCCAAAAACCATTTTTATTTCAATTGATTCTTTTAATATAAATCCATTATAATTTGAAATTCGGGAGAAACAAGCACGTCATGATATTGATATTTTATATAATAAGTCATCATAATTTAAAATTCATGGAACTAGATGCTTGAGTTTACCGTTTTCTCTGCTCATGTTTTTTGAAAAAATAATGACAGTTATTTTTTTTTAAAAAAACTTTTTTTTTAATAAATATTCTCAAATATTATGTAAGTGAATCAGTGATGATGATTTATGAGGTGGCAAGTGTCGTTTAGTTTTATTCTTTTTGTGTTATGGATGTATTAATTATTAGAAATGAATTGAAACGCTACCTGACATCATGATTGAAATTGTTATTTTATCTTAAATATGGAAAAAGGTGAGTTGGCCTTCTCTCTCATAACCATTCAATAGCTGGCGAGACAATCCTCTATTTCCTTGTTGTCATCGTCACCCACTTTCATCCAACGGTCCTCGTTTAATTGCCATTCTACATCTGGCACATGTTGATGTAGGGATGGTAACAGGGCGGGGTGAGATCAGAGATACCCTTTTCGTCTCTTAACCTGTGAGAATTTTTAATCCTTATATCCTACTCTATTCCTTAATCAAAATATTGGGGGAGGATTCGGGGATCGGGTTCTCTGCGAGAAAAATTATATGTTTTATATTTTAATTCTTATTATTTTATAATTTATTAGTTAATATAACCATATTTTATATTTTTTTTCCAAAATATTATTAAAATATCAGGTTCGAGGTCGGCGCGGAGTGGGGAATGTATTCTCATCCCCATACCCTAAAATAAATAGGGAAAATTTCCCCCCCTTAACTCTAACCCTAACCCTAAGTCGTATAAAACGGGAATTCCCCGTCCCTAATGGAGCAGGGCCCCGCGGAGAATTTTGCCATCTCTAGGCACATACTATTTTTTATTTATAGATATTGAAAGCAATTTATTATATAACCAAAGTTTAGAAAAGTGTTATTTTTATAATTTTTTGAAATTTATAATTTAAAAAATACTCTTAAAAAAACTTTTTACCCATGTATTAAACTTGTAACATGTTAATATCTATTTATCTACTTATAATAATTTAGTATATATTTTTAATGGTTACCGTTCAAATTTAAGTACAAATTTCATGTGAAATTTTTTTTTTGAAATAAAATTAAGCATATTACCTCTCTATGTTACATACAATTTGAATTTAAATTTGATCATATAAAATGACAAGGTTTAGTTAAATAGAAAAAATTATTAAATTTTAAATAATGTATATGATCGAATTATAATGAGATCTTAATTTTGTAAAGCATAAGTTATTTCAATTTTTATTTTTAAAAAAAAAATATTATTACTAAAATATTTAATTAAAAATTTACACAAACAAAATTGAAAACGAATTCCAACCTTTTAATTTTTTGGATTTTAAGGCATGCCCGCGCAAGCATCTTTACCAAAACGTCAAAATCCAAATCTCTCTCTCTCTTTCTCTCTATCAGAGTTCATCAATGGCTTCCACCATTCCCGACGGCCTAACCAGAGAGCAATACGTATACCTCTCAAAGCTCGCTGAACAAGCCGAACGATACGAAGAAATGGTTCAATTCATGCAAAAACTCGTCCTTAATTCAACTCCTTTTTCCGAACTCACTGTCGAAGAACGCAATCTCCTTTCCGTCGCTTACAAAAACGTGATCGGATCACTTCGAGCCGCCTGGCGAATCGTTTCTTCGATCGAGCAGAAGGAAGAGAGTCGTAAAAACGAAGAACATGTTGTTCTTGTTAAAGATTATAGATCAAAAGTTGAGTCTGAGCTTTCTGTGATTTGTGCTAGTATTTTACAGCTATTGGATTCGAATCTTATTCCTTCGGCTACTGCTAGTGAATCTAAGGTTTTTTATTTGAAGATGAAAGGGGATTATTATAGGTATTTGGCTGAGTTTAAGGTTGGGGAAGAGAGGAAAGCTGCTGCTGAAGATACTATGCTGGCTTATCGAGCTGCTCAGGTAATCTGGTTTTTTGCGGTTTTTTTTTTTTTTTTTAAAGATATTTGAGTTGTGATTAATTGACTGATATTGTGATTTACTGCCGCCGCTGCTTTTGGAATTCCTTTTTTGATTTTGATTTTAGCATTGTCTTATTAATGTGTTTCAGATTTGAAGGCTTGTGTTTAGTTTCTTTTTCTTATGGGTGGTAGGACCCCATTTTTACCGTGGAAATTTGAAAAAAGTTTTTTTTTTTTTTTAATATAATGGATTTTTGAATGTGTCAATCAGTGATGGATGATCGATGTTAATTATTTCTCGTGATTACTATTAATAGTGGTAAATCACTGATTAACGCACTAAAACTAGCTTTATTTTAAAAAACTTTATAAATAATGCTTTATTGGTAAAAGCCCTAATTTTCATTGTGTAGCAGTTTAATAAATTTATTTGTAAATATAACAATTTTTTTAACGTGTAATTATTAACACGCGAATTTTTTTGTTATATTTACAAATACTTCCAAAACAATGCTTCGCTATATTTGTGTTTTTTTAGTGATTTTCTTTCTCTGTGAAAACAAATGAAGAGAGATTTGGGTGCTTGAGATTGGATTGATCTGATTTTGAACTTGCTTGATTTTATGATATGAAGGATGTTGCAATTGTGGCTCTTGCACCCACTCATCCGATAAGGCTGGGGCTGGCGCTCAATTTCTCTGTGTTTTACTTCGAGATTTTGAATCAGTCTGATAAAGCATGTAGTATGGCCAAGGAGGTAAGACAATCCGGACCCTCTGTTCGTGTTTTCTGTTTGATACAGTTCTCATTATTTCCTCTTTGTTTCATCATTGATAGGAGTAAGTGCCATTTCTGGCACTCTCTTATATTTAGAAATTAGCATTAGGCCTTTGCTTCATTGGGCTTTTTTAGTACTGCATTACTGTGACAATTTTGTCAATGAACTTGAATTTCTGATCATTACATGTTAAAATCATACATATTTAGAGCTATTGTTTTATAAAGCGACAACCACATTAAGGCCATTCACTCCCCTGAGGCTTAAGCGTGAAGCAAATTTTTATTTTTATTTTTTATGAAGTGTATAATATATAAATAAAATAAATATTTTGTATATGAAAATTATAGTATAATCAAGAATAAGATTTTGAAAAATTAAAGAATTAAGGTTATTTTCTTAGATTTTGTTAAAGATATAGGCATATCAAGGTTTTTCCTTTCAATTTTCCCCTTAATATGTTACAAAAATGAAAAGTAAAAAAAAATATTGGTTTGAGTGCGCCTCATCACTTCCGGGAAAAGTGTGCTCTTCATCCAACTAACTTGGTGATGACTTTCCTAAAAGAAAAAAAAAAGAACTTGATGATGATCTAGTTCTCAAGGTTGCTAGCTTTTACCATGAAAGTTCTTCAATGTATATGTATCTTATCGTTGCAGGATTGCATGGAAGACATGGACACTCTTGTTTAGTTTATGTTTATCTTCTTTGTCGAATTATTCAAATTGCTTACATTGTTGCATTATTTTTTGAATCAACCTTCTTGCTTGCCAGTTCCAGGAATGTCATACTATCATGTATACCAAAATTGATTTCCTGGAGCAGTGTTGTTTTTTCTTCTTTTTGTGGAAATGCCATGCTTGTAAGTGAACTACAGTCATTAGATGGCTTAAAAAATTGATTGGTTATGTGTCCAATGAATTTGATTTGTGTTTTAATATATCTCCCTTTGAGTGAGTGCTTGATCATGATTTTATATTGCAACAATCCACCTTGAATTTACGTTCCCGGTCTGTAGTTGAATCGATTTAAACTGGTTACTACAATGAGATGCCTTTGACCAAAAATTCAATTGACGCTCACTTCCAAGTTGATAGAACAATTTGTTTTAATAATTTAATTGGTTATTCAAGTTTTCAGATATAGAACAATCTCTTCCTTGATAGGTATGACCTTTTTTTTATAAGAGGATCAGGCGGTCTCCATTAAATTTAAGTTCTCTCTCTTTGGATTAGGCATTTGAGGAAGCCATTGCTGAGCTGGATACTTTAGGTGAAGAATCATACAAGGACAGCACTCTCATCATGCAGCTATTGAGGGACAACCTCACTCTCTGGACTTCAGATGCACAGGTGAGTGAAACACCTCCCCCCTTTAGAAAAAAGAGAGAAAGACACATCATATAACAGAAAGCACATATTAAGATATCCCCATATATTTTATGAGGCTGTAATGCTGATAAATATCCGCTTCGTGCAGGACCAGTTAGACGAGTCATAGAAGAGACCATAAGCTCGACCTGTCTTATGCTCGTTAAGGAGGTGGGCTGCGAATGTCATTTCCTTGTGCTATTTTAAACGTGTGAATCTGAAAATTAGACGTCATTAATCTGTGAAATGATGTCTTGTACTCAAGACTAACCCTGATCTTGAATTCTGAAGTTATAAAATTGGTGTTTTCTTTTTCGGTTGAGGTGGGTTTCTTTAGCAAAATGAAAGAAAATACTTTTTAGCTTCATTTGCTTTGTTTTTTCTCAACTTCTGATCCTTGGCCATGTTCTAGGCATCCAAACTCTGCTCGGTAAGTCTGCATATAATCAAATCTAATGAAATCATTTTTCCCCCAATTATTAAAAGGGGTAGGGGATTTTGGGGAGGATTGGTTTTGAACCCCAATCTTATAGTTGTAATGGAATTATTTTTTACCACTCTACTATTGCTCTTAGAAACCTATGAAATTATTTATGTAAGTGTTTTTCAAATTGTCTTAGGTACAATTACTAACAAATACAATAATAAAGGGAAAATGTGATATCTGTAGATTTTAAAGATGTGAATTAGAGTATATTATATTAATAACAACTCAGTGGAGTTTGATTAGAAAATTCAGTCCAATTAAAGAGTTTGTTAATATTCAATGCATTAGTACATTTGTCAATAAAGTATCCGATGACTCCCTGTTTGGTATGCAATATGAAAAGTAGAATTTGAATTTAGTGGATTCTAATGATTGAGTTGTAAAATGAATTTGTTGGTTACAAATTGTGTTTGAATAGATTCGAATTTATAATTGAGATTGAAATTTGAAATATGTGTTTGGTTAGTTCTCAAAAAAATTTAAAATAAGATTGTGAATCGAAACAGTGAAAATAATCTTCCAAACCTTAAATAATTCTTTTTAAGTTTGAAAAAACTAATAATTCATAACTTATAAATTGAAAACTATCTTTATCCGCATCAACTATAACTATTCTCATTCTTACGATAAATTTTTCTTTTAAAAAAATATAATAAAGATAATAGAAGCATTAAAAGCCTAAAAAAAAAACCCTTTTATAAAAAAAACACCCCGCTTTTTCCAAAAGGTGACTATACAAGACACATGAGATCCATTCAAAATTCATAAGAACCTAGTGCAACCAAGAGAGAATTTCTCAAAAAAATAAACGAAAAAATATTTTCACATCGAATGGAGAGAGACCATTGGGCGTTCAAAACCTCCAATAGCGTTATTCAAATAAGACTACATACATTAGACAAAAGCGAGGAAAAAAATGGAAGAACAACCTCAAAACACTATATATATATATATATATATATATATATATATATATATATATATATATATAAATTATTTTATTTTTTATATTTAAATTAATCTTTATATGTAATTATAAAAACAAAATATAAATAAAAATAGGATATATTGAAAAAATAAATTAACTTTTTTTCATCACTTTAGAATTAGTTTAAGTTTGAAAAGTTAAAAATCACCAAAAAAAAGCCCAAGCAATTAAAAATTTAATTAAATAAATAAAATCCATAAGGTCACCACCCCCCCCCCCCCCCCGACCCAAACCCGGAAAATGGGCCCGACTCACCCCCCCTATTTTTATCTCATATGTTTAAACTCGTGAATTAAATTTGTGTGTAAGTCGTCTGTGTTTTTCGGTTGGATTTTTGGATTCTTGTTTTAGTTGAATTCATTTTTTACCTAAAAAAATTGAATCCAATTGGTTTTTTTGGATTATAAACCAAACACAAACAAAAACCCCCTCTTTATTCATTCAATCCGGATTCATAACCAACCCTGATTACCCCAAACCAAAGCCCCCCTTTATCTTTCTCTTTTTTGGGGGAAAATATCCTCATTGAAATAAGATGGGGGCAATAAAGCTGCTCCAATGGAGGAATTCTGTCAAATAAACCCAATTTAACGACTCTAAGTTGAACATTTTTTATCTTAAAAAATGGAATTGGTTTTCACACATTTTGACAAAGACGGTAATATTATCTGGCGTTTAGATCATCAAAAACCCCAAATTTAATGATGAAATTCCATGCCATATAAACAACAGCTAAAGGAAAAATACATCAAAATCTACATTCTGACCGCAACCTGATCTGCAGAACTCTTCTTCACAACTCCTCTAGAGCACAATTCGTTGAGCAATTCCAAGGCCTCCTTGGGTAAACCTTCATAGGCCAGGCCTTCAATGAGAATCATGTATGATGTCTCAGTTGGTTTACATCCTCTGGATACCATATACGCCAGGCAATCAATGGCGCGGCTGGTTTGTCGAACCTTACAGAGTCCTAAAATGATAGAATTGAAGGTGATAGCGTTTGGCCTGACACCCATTTCTTCTAAATCATGTAAAAACGCAATTGCTTCATCAACTTTTCCTTCTCTACTTAGTCCTCCTACGAGTGAAGAATATGTGATTATATCTGGTTTGAGGCCTTTTCCTTTCATCTCATCTAGAAGTTTCAAGGCATGTTCCGTTTTGCCAACCTTTGATAGCCCATCGATGACTGTGTTGTATGTAATCAACACAGGAGAGCAACCCTTGCTACTAAGTTGATTCAGTATCTCGACAGCTACATCAACCTTCCCGTCTTTGCATAATGCTGTCAATAAAGTATTATAGGTCACAATATCAGGGTAACAACCTCTGGACACCATGACATCCAGATACTCAATTGCCCTATCCATCTTCTTCTCTTTGCAGAATCCATGAAGCAATGGGTTGTAACTCAAGGAATTTGGAATACATCCATTTTGAGGCATCTTCTCCAAAACGTCAATTGCTCGACCAAGCAAGCCCCTTCGACACAAGAAATTAATCAATATATTGAAAGTGACAACACTAGGAGAACATCCCTTCCTAACCATTTCAGATAATAGTTTCTCAGCATCCATCCACCTCCCGGTACTACACATGCTCCGTAAAATGATATTATGAGTAATTACATTAGGTTGGCAGCCATAAGAAGACATGTGAGTCAAGAATTTAATAGCTTCATCCAACCTTCCTTCCTTGCAAATTCCATTGACAAGGACATTGAAAGTGACCACATCAGGTTTGCATCCTTTGTTCTTCATTTCATCCAACAGCTTCATCGCCTGCCCAACACCGCTTTCCTTACACGTTGCTTCAATCAGTATAGTGTAGGTAATTACATCAGGATAACACTCCCTTTGCAACTGCCGATCAAGAACTTCCATTGCTTGCTTCAACTTTCCACTATCACACAACGAACGCAAAATCGTATTATATGTAACAACATCAGGAGAAACACTCATTCGATCCAGAAGTTGCAAAGCATTATTAATTTCCCCAGATTTACAGTACCCACTAATCAGAACATTGTAAGTTATCACATCAGGAACAGCCCCGGAATCCTCTAAAACTTCCAAAACCCGAGTTGCCTTCCTAGTCTTGCCCGTCTTACACAAACCTCGAATTAAACTAGTGCACGCAATTATATCCGGAATATCCCCACGATAAACCATACTCTCAAGAAATTTAAACCCTTCTTCCAACTCTCCATTTCTAACCAATCGACGAAGATGATTATTATTCTCAACTTCGTCAAAACTCTGCGAAAAATTCGAAGAGTTAGACGAGGAATTAGAGCCATTCAAATGCCCATGCGGGGATTTCTCCCCATATTGCAATTTACCATTCGAACTAAACGTATCAACCCTCGAAGCTCTACAAACACCATTCAACCGTTTACTTCTCGAATCCTTCGATTCTCCAAACTCATAACTATCAGACGGAACCACCAAAAACCGAGCTTTTGATTTTCCACCCACACAAAATCTTACAGAACTAATACCAGAAGAAACCCCATCTCTAACCCTAACTTTACGACAACGATTTCTAACACTCTGACGCTGAAACAAACAAAAACTATCCGTATAATGCTTTGAAGGTAATGACGTTACATCCATAACTCCTTCTCTTACTTGAAGGAAACAAAAGTTCGATTTTTAAAGCTCCATTTCGAATTTGAATGGGGAAAAAACAAGAAAACGATGATGGGTTTTCTTTGTTTTCTTCTTTTTCAGTTGAAAGTAGAGTAGATGATTATAGTCTACGAAAAGAAAGAGATTTTCTTTCTTCAGAAAAGTGGAAAGAAGAAACTTACAGAAAAAGAAAAATGGAAGAGGGAAAGAATGAAGAGGAAGAAAAGTGCGTGGTGATGCGGCGCGCGGCGTAGCTTATCCAGTTTCCGACTCTGCGACTGTGACCTCAATCAGGAGGGAAAAGAAGAGCGGGTGGATAGTTGAGGAAAGCTGAAAACTTATGTGGGCTAATAAATAAAAATTGGGCTTCAATCAAGATGGGCATGATTGGATTCGGGTTTTAATTTTTTTTGGGTAGAAATATTTATATTTATCTTATTTTTTTATTTAATTATTAATATCTAAAAAATAAATAAATCTAATCTCTCATATTTTAATTAAGTTTAATTTTGATATTTATCATTGAATTGATTAACAAAAAAATTGACATGTCGAGATTTCTTACTACATAAACACTAAACACTTGAATGTTGATAAAATATTATATGATTTTTTTTTAGGTTTTAAATATAATTTTGGTCCCTATGATGACTTAGTTTTTATTACATTTTGGTCTCTATGTTTTGATAAAAACTTATTAATGATCCTTGACGTTAATTTATTTGACAGAAATATTACCCGACTTGTTAAATGGTGACGTGATCTAGGTGTAGTAGAGAGAGGGAATGATAAAATTCACATGTTACCACCTTTATAATAAAATCGTTAAATAATAATTATATGATAATCAAGGTAAAAATAAAATAGTTCAATGCATTTTGCCCTAAAAAAAGTTCAATATATATTTTAAAAAAAAATTGTTTAAAATAAATAATTTGGTGCGAAGCTGAAGCAGCAAACAGAGCCTTGTGACCAACCTCCAACACCAACCGCACTGCAAATTGGTGACGTGACGACAGGAGAGGAAGTACCAAGTCATAAACAAAAACTCTCTTTTTACGCATTTTCCTTTTCCCAATAACACTGACTGAGCAGGCAATGGCTCTGGCTCTGGCTCTAGCTCTTCGAAACCTCTCCTTCGGCGTTAACAAACCTATCATTCCTCTTTTCAATGGCGGTTTCCTTTATCATATGGTTTCTCGTTTTCCTCCTTCATGTTCATCGTCATTGTCAATTTATAATAAATCATCTTCCATTGCTGCTTTGATTCCCTATTTCGTTGTTATTGATTATTGAATTTGAATCTGTAATCTATGGATGCAGTCTTCTCTCTCCGCTGCTGCTGCAGAGGAAAAAGAAAAGGCTAGAGCTACTGTGAGATTTCCATTTCATTGATTTCTATTTTTAAATCTGCTTCATGATATTTATGATATAGATCTGTTTATGTTTGATGCGTCAACTTTCTAGTTTTTTATACTTTGCAGTGGATCAAGCAATTGAATGCTCCTCTTGAAGTCATTGATCCGGAAATTGCAGACATAATTGAGCTCGAGAAAGCTCGTCAATGGAAGGTATAATAAATTCCGAGCCGTTTTCTTGTTCTTTATACTTAAAAATGGTATTTATTGATTTTAGTAAACATTGGATTGACTTGGAATTCATGATTCGAATCGAATCCTGTGCATCTCATTTTGTGAATGTGAAGGGTCTTGAACTTATACCGTCTGAGAATTTCACCTCATCATCAGTGATGCAAGCTGTTGGTTCGGTTATGACTAACAAATATAGTGAAGGATATCCAGGTGCCAGATACTATGGAGGAAATGAGTATGTGAATCTCTCATTCCAACGTGCATTGTTTTATTTTTATTGATAATTTTTTTTTGCATTTTTAATAATCAGTATGTAAGATGGCTTCTCTCCTAATTTTCTTCCCGAAGGTATATCGACATGGCAGAATCCTTGTGCCAGAAACGCGCGTTAGAAGCTTTTCGACTGGACCCTGCAAAATGGGGAGGTATGAAAATCATTCACACGTTATTAATTTCAGTGATAAAATTTGTGCCAGCTGAACGATCGTGAATTCGGCAGTATGTTTGCAAATATTTTCAGAATTTTCTGATTCAGTAAATTTAAGCATATTATGAACATGTCGCCTTTTGTTGATATTATTAATGACAGAGAGTAAACAACCCTGTGGGAGATAATTGCAAATCCTTTTAGTTTTGGGCTCTGAAATCTTGACTTCATTCTAGGTTAGTGTCCACAGTAGATGGATTTGTGAACTCTGGAGGTCATGATAATTTAGTCAATATCTTTAAATTCTATGCTGCCCTCCCTCCTTTTATTTTTTTTTTTATATAACTTGGGAAGGGATTACTCATATCTGGTTGGTTTGTTCTTTTCTAATTTAACCAATGAAACCCTTTGATTTGGTCTATGCGAAGGAACTTACTGAGTACAGTATCAATTAAAGCCAATGCCTTCTATTTTTTGTAGTCAATGTGCAGTCACTCTCTGGGTCCCCTGCCAACTTTCAGGCATACACCGCATTGTTAAAACCACACGAGAGGATTATGGCTCTTGACTTACCACATGGTGGACATCTTTCACATGGTTATCAGGTGTTTATTTGAAAATTTTCCAGTACTTGGTTTTTCACCTTGCTTCCACTGGTGATTTGTAATGTGAACTGCTTCCGAGTCTTGCGTATTTATATTCCTTTGAACTCGTGCAGACTGATACCAAGAAGATTTCAGCTGTGTCAATATTCTTTGAGACAATGCCATATAGGTTGGATGAGAGCACTGGTTACATTGATTATGACCAGGTGAGCTATTGCTTTTGTCTTTGGACTGTATAACAGATATTTTACAACATTTTATTCCAAAGTCAACTATATCTTAGGCTATGACTTCATTTTGAGACTCTTTTCTGAATTATGCTGATCAGTTGGGTGTTTGTTTTGTCTGCATCATGTGGAAATCTTTTTAGCAAGTTTTGAAAGGAAAATATAAGTTGAGAACAGATGTTTTTTTGCGTCCCACTCTTCCCTCAATATTATGGAAATTAACATTTATTACGTTGCTATGTTATACATTCTAACGTTATTATAATATTGCAAATTTATGAAGTCTGGTATTGGACTGTGATAATTTATCTTGAAAGAAAACCTTAAATGATCAATAAGATATACGGCATCAGATATCACACACTAAAATGGAACTACTACATTTTAGTATTTGTTAATATGAGATGTACTCCTTGAAGTACAAATAACAATCGAGCCATCCTATCAAATTTTCTCTTTAAGTGATTGCATCTCTGTTTATTTTTAACTCAGGCTTTGAAATTTTTCTCCTTTTAATGGAACTACTTTTTGTTATCTATCATGTGAACAAACTTATGAGGAAAAATTCTTACAGTTGGAGAAAAGTGCCTCATTGTTCCGACCAAAACTTGTTGTTGCTGGTGCAAGTGCCTATGCCCGTCTTTATGACTATGCACGAATTCGCAAGGTGTTTTCCTTTGCTCAAGTATAACCCCATTCAGAGTGCTACATCTCTAACATTGTGTAACATTTGCCTGTCTCTGATTATTTGGACAGGTCTGTGACAAACAGAAGGCGGTTATGTTAGCTGATATGGCACACATTAGTGGTTTAGTTGCAGCAGGTGTTATTCCATCTCCATTCGAATATGCTGATATTGTGACAACAACGACACATAAGTCATTGCGTGGACCACGGGGGGCTATGATTTTCTTTCGGAAGGGGCTGAAAGAGATCAACAAACGTGGACAGGAAGTAAGTGAAGTCTTATAAGTGTAAAAAAAAAGACAACAACCTGGAAGGAAAGGTTGCTAGTGGCACCTAAAAGTATTTCTCTTGCTACATCCATGTCATATTTAAAAGGCTTTTTGAGTGATGGCTTGGCCTTAGTTTAGATCATAAATATAATTTTCAGCGGCAAGTTCTCTATTATCCAACTTTTATTTCATTCTACAGGTATTCTACGACTTTGAAGACAAAATTAATCAGGCTGTCTTTCCTGGTCTTCAAGGTGGCCCTCACAACCACACCATATCTGGTCTGGCAGTAGCACTTAAGCAGGTTATTTTTATCCTTCTTGATGATCAAAACAAATTTGATTGATGAAATTAGGGTTTGGATGCTCTAGCTCTTCTGAAGTTCACCCTGTCTCTGCTTTCTTTACCATGTAGGCCACAACTCCGGAATACAAAGCCTACCAAGAGCAAGTTCTGAGTAATTGTTCAAAATTTGCGCAGGTATACTGAAGAAAAGAAGTGCTTTCTCTGTAACTTTTATAATAAACCAGCACTTCAAATACAATTTAATTAGGCATTTTTCTCACACTTTCATACAATTAATTCCTGTTCCTTCATCCTTACACTGTCAAATCAATTGTTCATGCAGAGTTTGATTGAGAACGGCTATGAACTCGTATCTGGTGGAACAGACAACCATTTAGTCCTTGTGAATTTGAAAAATAAGGTAAGGGGAGACAAACCTGTCCACCATTGTAACTATTATAGTTCTCATCCTGACGGCTGTCTGAGAGTCATTTCTTTTTGCTTCAGGGGTAAGGGTGGGATAGGTTATCCTTTACTTGATTTGAGAAATTTACGAATGACTTGGCAGGGTATCGATGGTTCAAGAGTTGAGAAGGTTTTGGAATCAGTTCACATTGCAGCTAACAAGAACACTGTTCCAGGAGACGTGTCTGCCATGGTTCCTGGTGGCATCCGCATGGGTATGGCCTCCCACCATTTTTTGATCTTGCTCCTCCAATTACAAGTCAGAGTATCTCAATTTATCTAATGTCTCTGGACTTCTGGTGTGTATAGGGACACCTGCTCTGACTTCAAGAGGTTTCCTGGAGGAAGATTTTGTGAAAGTAGCTGAATTTTTTGATGCAGCTGTGAAGTTAGCCTTGAAGATTAAGGCTGACAGCCAAGGTTCACAACTTTAAACATTTATCAACATTAAAATAGACATCTCTCAATCTCATACGCTCATTTACAAGTCTGGCTTTAGAGTCCTTTGATATACTCATCTGAATATTATAAATGCAGGTACCAAGTTGAAAGATTTTGTGGCAACCATGCAATCAAATGAATCCTTTCAATCTGAAATTGCAAAGCTCCGTCATGAGGTCGAGGAGTATGCAAAACAATTTCCAACAGTAGGATTTGAGAAAGAAACAATGAAATACAGAGACTGAAGAAAGGACTACTAATAATATGCATAATTTGTTGCTTGAACTTGGTCAATAATGTGCTCAATTGCCCTTCACATATCTGCATGTTCTGGAGTTTATCATGTCCAACATCCTTGTGTTAGAGTAAATAGTGATATGGTTTTCAATGTGGCATCTGATACGGGCACGGCATAATGCAAGCACATTTACGTTTCGATTTATTTGATTTTTTGTATGCTTTGATTCATTGTTTTCTACCAATAGTTAGCTGACATATGTAATATCTTTTGGTTATGCAATGCAAGTTTTCCATCAACTCATTCTAACGCAGAGCATTCTTCTCATTACTCGTATTCTCTATTTTTCTATTTTCTCCCTGAGCGACAAGCTCAAACACCAAGATTCATGGTTGATATTTATTATGCAGCGTCCAAAAATGTGGGTCGTCTAGACATTCTTATCGTCAAGGTTGCCAATTTCGTTGTCTCCAGCAAATGCTCTTTGAAAATGGTGGTCACTGCACAAGTGAAAACGTTTTCAATGAATAATCGTCCCTGTGAGCAGAGCTTTTGGATTTTCAATTATAAAAAAGAATTTGTCTCAAATAGCATAAATCTGCATACTAATTACTAAAATGTCCGAACTTTATAAAAATTACTCAAATAGCATAATTATAGATTAATAAATTATTGAACTATAATTCAATTAATTATTGAACTATTTTTTATAGGTATTTTTAATGAATTTGTTTGTTTTTTTTTTTTGTTTTTTAAGTTCAAAGTCAATAATTTATTGAACTATTTGATCATTTTTATTATTATTTTCAATGAATTTGTTAAAAAATTTAATTTAATTATTGAACTATAGTTCAATTAATTATTGAACAATAATTATGCTATTTGAGTAATTTTTGAAAAGTTCAAATATTTTAATAATTAGTATGTAAAAATATGTTATTTCAATAATTCCCTTAGCTTTTATTGGATGTGTGGTACCAAAACAGTTAATATTCATTTAAAAGGTTTTCAATTCAAATACCTAATTTAATTAGAATCTTTTGTGTTACACCATTGAGAAAAAAAGGTAACACTAAATTTTACTTGGTCTATTAATTTACTTTTTGGGTTTAGTAATTGGTTTAATATGATATCAAAAACAAAAAGAAATGTTTTTAAAATTTTGATATTGTAATTTTTTTTTTTATCCACTTTAAATAAACGTTTTATTTAAGTGAAGAGACTTTAGAAGGAAGCCAAAAAAGGAAAATTTAAATTGTAAATTTTTTTATATATATATAGTCAATAGTCTCAGTTTTCCCCATCTACAGAAAAGACAATCGACGGTCTGACTTTCTTAAAAAGATTTAATTTGATAATGTAATCAAAATTGAGGTTTGTTGTATGAATAACCTTTTAAAAATTCAAAAGTAAAAAAATAAAAAAAATTAGTCGAATAGTTTTCATAATTTTTTTTAATATAAATTGAAAAAAGGCATTCATTTAAGGGGAATTACTTATATCGCACAACTTTAAAAAAAATTAAAATAATATAATACTTCAAGTTCAATCAATTATTGAAAATAAATTTACAGTTAACTTTCAATATTTGCTATTATAATTTTTGTATTTGGTAGAATAATTATCATTAAAATGAATTTTAAAAAATTAAAACTATCATTTTAATATAAGTTAATTATTAATTTAATTTTGATTATCTATTCCTAATTATTGTTTAGTTTTAATAATTTATTAAATAATAAATATATTGTTTAAATAAAAAAAATGACATAAATGAAAATATATATCTAAATTTTAATTTCTAAAGTAATTTTTAATAATAAAACATTAAATTAGAAAGAGAAAACTTCACCCTTCGATTTTATAAGAAGAAAATGCCAATATCTACTACTTCTATAGCGCAGTTGGAAGTAAAATACCGTTACTGTGAATGAAACAGTAATTGCAGAGTAACGAAAGGCATCGTTCCCTTCCCTCCACAATTCTTCTCTATCCGGATAGGAAAGAGAGATTTTCAATCTCTTCCTCCAGAAAAAAGAAGAAGAATCTCCATTTTCTAATGTAATCGCTTCTTCTTCATCATCTTCTCCTTCATGGCTTCCTTGCCTTCTGTTACTGTTACTGCTACTCTCAAGCTCGATCATGAATTACGAAACCGATATTCTAATTCCTCTAACTTTCCTCTTGCCGATAAGGTACTCAGTTTCTGTACCTTTTATTTTAATGTAATCTGGAAATTTGTGATAATGATCCTCTTCTCTTCCTCAATCTTACCGTTCACGGACTTTTTTTTTAGTTCGTGAGCTAGGTTAGTTGAAGTTTGTGAATCTGTTACTGTAAACTTTTTAGTTTCTGGATGCTGAAATTGTTCGTAACCTAGCTGTAGCATATTCAGGATTGAAATTGTGTTTTGATGAGAAATCTGCATTATTTTCTTGACCTGTTGTTTTGTTGATTATGTGTTGCGTCGATTCTGCAGAGTGCTAATACCGTAACATATCAGAAAAATCAATCAGTTATCCAATTGAATGTTGTTTCGGAGCCGAGGTTAGAAGATTTCCGTGAAGCTTTGAATCTTTTAAATGAGGGAACGGGGATCGAAACTTCTTACTATGTTCCTTTGTTGCAAGAATGCATAGACAGTAATTTAGCTGAAGAAGCGGAAATTATTCATGGACATATCATAAAAAGTGGAACTCATGAAGATTTGTTTGTAATGACGTTTCTTGTTAATGTTTATGCAAAATGTGGAATCATGGAAAATGCTCGGAAAGTTTTCGATAATTTGCCGAGAAGAAATGTTGTTGCATGGACAACTCTAGTGACTGGCTATGTTCAGACTTCGCAGCCTCTGGCTGCTATTCAGGTATTTAATGAAATGTTGGAATCTGGAGCGTATCCTACAAATTATACATTGGGAATTGTCTTGAATGCTTGTTCTTCCTTGCAATCTATTGAATTGGGGAAGCAAGTTCATGCTTATATCATCAAGTATAGCATAGATTTCGATACTAGTATTGGCAACTCACTTTCAAGCTTTTACTCCAAATTTAGGAGTTTGGAATTTGCTATAAGAGCCTTCCAGAAAATCGAAGAGAAAAATGTCATCTCATGGACTTCGGTTATATCAGCCTGTGGCGATAATGGTGATGCAGCTAGGAGTTTGAGTTTTTTCACCGAGATGCTCTCAGAAGGCGTGGAGCCGAATGAGTTCACTCTAACAAGTGCCTTGAGCTCATGTTGCATAATGCTGACTTTGGATTTAGGAGCACAGATTCATTCCCTAAGCATTAAGCTTGGTTATGGATCGAGCATACCAGTAAAAAATTCTGTCATGTATTTATACCTGAAATGTGGATGGCTTATTGAGGCTCAGAAGCTGTTCGAAGGTATGGAAACCCTCAACTTGATAACATGGAATTCAATGATTGCAGGCCATGCGAAAATGATGGATCTTGCTCCAGATGATCTTTCAGCTCATAAGAGTGGATTTACAGCTCTTGACATGTTCCAGAGATTGTCTCGCTCGGGCTTGAAACCTGATTTGTTCACTTTCTCCAGTATTTTAAGTGTTTGTAGTAGTTTAGTAGCCTTAGAACAAGGGGAACAGATTCATGCTCAGATCATCAAAAGTGGTGTTTTGGCAGATGTTGTTGTGGGAACTGCATTGGTCAATATGTATAATAAATGTGGAAATATTGATAAAGCAAGTAAAGCTTTCCTGGAGATGCCTTCAAGAACTCTGATCTCATGGACTTCGATGATTACCGGCTGTGCGCGACATGGTCTGTCTCAACAAGCCCTTCAGCTTTTTGAAGACATGAGACTAGCAGGTGTTAGACCAAACCAAGTCACCTTGGTAGGCGTTCTATCGGCTTGTAGCCATGCTGGCTTGGTGGATGAAGCACTCTATTACTTTGAAATAATGCAAAAGCAATACAATATTAAACCTGTAATGGACCATTTTTCATGCATAATTGACATGTATCTGAGGTTGGGTCGGGTGGAAGAAGCTTTCGATGTAGTGAAGAAGATGAATTTTGAGCCTAATGATATTATATGGTCTATGTTAATTGCCGGATGTCGAAGTCATGGGAAATCAGAATTGGGGTTTTATGCGGCTGAGCAGTTACTCAAACTCGGGCCAAAAGACACTGAGACTTGTGTCTCCCTGCTAAATATGTACATATCTGCAGGGCGATGGGCGGATGTTTCCAAGGTGAGGAAAATAATGAGAGAGGAGAAGCTTGAAAAGTTGAATGATTGGAGCTGGATTAGCATCAAAGAAAAAGTTTATTCATTTAAACCCAATGACAGATCACATTCTCAGAGTGCAGAGATCTACAATCTCTTAGAGAATGTACTTGACAAGGTAAAAAATCTGGGTTACAAGCCTGTCGAATATTTAGAGGTAATTGAAGATGATGACGACGAAAAATTATTTCCCCCAACCATCTACCACAGTGAAAAGTTAGCTGTTGCTTTCGGTTTGTTGAACCTGCCAAACGCTGCCTCGATACGGGTAATCAAGAGTGTTAAAATGTGCAGGGATTGCCATGATTTTATCAGATTTGTTTCTTTGTTGAACGGTAGGGAAATCATTGTCCGGGATAGCAAGCAGCTTCACAAGTTTTTGAATGGACACTGTTCTTGTGGAGGTTTTGGTGATCTTCTTTAATGTGTTTGGTAAGCAAAGTGGGATACAAATACAATCAATCTTAAATTTCTCAAATCTAGTAACATTTCTGTCAAAAAAATATTCATATGAAATCAATTCCACAAATAGAACAGGAAGAATAACCAGTTGATGTTGAACTTCAGACAAATACAACGAGACTATTTAATGTCTAACACTATTTTTCTTTTCCTACATAGCAAAACAATGGCATAGAACTTGCAAGGATATTTTAACAAAACAATATACAAACAACACTGTTATAAATTTCCTAGGGTGGTTTGTTTTCTTTACTGCTGCCTCAGGAGGGCAAGGTAATTATCTATATAATTAATTAGTCAGCTATAAATATATCTCAACATCGTACTGCCTCGGTCTTCCTGTGCTTAAATGATGCTGTTTCGAGACTTGCTACTTTCAAAATCAACGTTTTTTACTCTTATTCTTGGCGTTCCTGAACTTGCCCGAGTCAACTGAAGGTTTCCAGATGATGTCTTCGAGATTGCTATAAAAGGTCTTGTAGAACTGCAATATGCAATGAACAATGTTTCAATATCCAGCAAATAATTTGGGTAAAATACCATTTCACTCAAGTTTCATTTTCATCTCTAAACTTTCAAAAGTTACATTTTTCATCCCTGAACTTTCCGATTCGTTTCGTTTCGGTCCTTAAAATTTTGTTTTTCAGTCTAAGACACTAATGGAGGGCTTATGTAGCATGTAATTGATGATGTAGTATTATATAAATATACCGTGAGGTTAAATACCATAGAAAAACGAATATATAAAGAAAGGTTAATCTCATCTTTTTCTCCTTAATTCCAATCTTAAATCTCACTGTATATTCGTTTTTTCACGTCATTTAACCTCATTGTATATTTATATAATGTCACATCATCAATTATATGCCACATAAGCCCTCCGGTAATGTTCTAGATGGAAAAATGCACTTGAAGGACTAAAATGGAACGAATCGTAAAGTTCAGGGATGAAAAATATAATTTTTGAAAGTTTAGGGACGAAAATGAAACTTGAGTGAAACTTCAGGGACCAAAATGGTATTTTTACCCAAATAATTTTTGACGGAAATGGGAGAAAGGTGGTATACTCTTTAAACAGATACAAATAAACATTTGGCGGCTAAATCCAATGGCGATTCTGTAATGACTCACCTTGAGATACTCACTGGTATCCCCAGCAGCTTTCTGAATGTCCACCATAAAAAATGTGGGAGCAACTTCAAATATCTGTGGGAAAAATGTTTCAGATCAAAATCCTAGCACGAAAAAACGGATTGTCTATAACTCGAAAAAAAAATTGAATCTTACTTCCATAATGACTGAGAAATAAGAAGTCTGACTTGCTGATGGGCCTTCCACTCTCATCTGACAATCAACAAGAACTTAGCCAATAATAGAATACAAGACTGCTAATTCCACATGTGCATGGATAAAGTGGGTAAAGCTGAACATAAACCTGAGTGACAGTCATTCAGATGAGAACTTACAAAATGTTTACCTTGTAATTGCGAATGTGCGTCTTGAAACCCATTGATTGTGCTACAACTTCCATAGTTGATAATATAACCTTTGCCGGCTTTTGGCAGACAAAGCGAGTCTGATACTTCATAGAGTCCTATCATGGGCAAAAGGAATTCAACTGCTAATTATCAATTAAACATACTCGTAATAATAAGCTAGTTCATCCAAAGCCATGGTTTATATGCCAGGCCATGATATTGTCAACCCGAGACAGGATTACATATGAATATGGTCAATGATAAGTTGAAACACAATTATATAGCAATTAATAGCAGCTTACAGCTTCAGGATAGGCCATTCATTACTAGTGAGGAATTGGTTATTTCACTAAAATGTTTTGGATGAAATAAGGAACTTTTATGAAGTGCACATAAGCCATACCTGGCCGCGGTCAAACATTGTTGCCAGGTTTAAGCCTTGAGATAGAATTATTAAATCAAAAGCATGAAGGGTAAGAGGGCCCGTGTCCTCATTTCCACACGGTTCTTCAGTCCTTTGTTCCTATGAGAAAATTTTATGAGTGAGTCAGGAAAAGTAGTAGATAAATAAAAACATTTGAAATCAAACGCCGAGTTTGATGCCACCACCTTCAGTATTTAAATTAAAATTTTAATCTTACAGACTAGAACTGTGGACTAGCATGGCATTGACAAAAAATTTAACCGAAAGAAAGAAAAGAAAAAAATTGTTGGAACAAATGTAAATATTCAAATCCAAATAGTGAAAACCTTACATCAAGTTGGAACTGAAAACCATTAACCAAAAAAGAAACAAACCCATCAGTTTTATAATGGATTATTGACTTATAAGTAATTAATGGGATAGGACTAAAACAACTATGGTATAGGTGAAAAGGTTTGCTTGTAAAATGTGAGTGAAATATGATAAAATCGACAACTATTGTTAAACTATATGATACCCAGAGATTAAAGAATTCCGGAGATCACATAGCCAGCCACAAATGTGGTACTCTTACCAACCTCAGGATCATCAAAAACTGCGTTTACATCATCCAGGTTTACATCTTCGAATTCGGGAATTTTGACAGCAACATAACTTTTCTTGAACCACTCATCCTCTCTGATCTGTTCAATGGTAATTCGCTACATAGAGAAGCAGGAAGGAGAACTTATCAGAAAGTACTGATACTCAAATAAAAGGATTGATGGCATCAATTTCTCTGGTACATGAACAATGAAGAGAATTGTCACCACTCCAATGTGCCAGCTATCAGCTCATCAGGCTAATAACAAAATGCATTTTTAAGTTATCATGATATTGGGAAGCATGAAAAAAGCAAAATCAACACTACAAGCATGGTTTCCTGAGCTAGAATAAGATAATAGTATTATTCAAAATTTAATTTGATTCCTTCAGTATGAAGTGGTAGTAAGCTAATATCAGAGGAAATTAAAATACAGTGCTCAGAAACAGAATTCAAATATCCACAAGGTTTTCCATATTTACTGCCTTTCAACAGTAAACTCTCTATTAATCTGTTCAACAACTCAAATGATAGATAAAGAAATGTCTTTAACAACCACTTAGAAATAATTTTAATTAAGTAGTTGAAATGCAAAATAAATACCATGAACAGTTTCTTTTTTCCCCTTCTCATCCTTGCTTAATATCAAACAGTAAATTCAAGGTGTAGAGAATGTTCAAGTGCATTTGCAAAAAGCACGTAATATCAAGCAGTCCATACTCACAGTTGCAGGATTGGGATCTAATATTCTATGAATCAAAGCTTTTGCCCCCACAGGGAACGAATTTGGACATGAAAAGTCAGCTTTCTCAATCTGTAGAGAGTAAATGACAATATTAATCAATAATGAATTAAAATATAGATTGAAATGATATTTCAAGTTAACCAAAGAACAAGATCAACAAGCAATTTATAAGCATCAAAATAAAGAGCTAGTAAAAATCCTTATTTAAATCCAAGAAAAATAGGCATGTTAAATTACTTTTTAGTTTGACTGCTTTCATTCATCCTTTCACTGCTTGAAATTACTTAATGAGTTGCATTTTTTGCACTCAGGATAAACATTGAATACATCATCTCAACATGCAACAGAGAAAGGTGCAGTAGCTTTAAGATAACATGACAAAATGTTCATGCCTTACTATATAACGTGGTGAGATCAAGGTCATCAAATGGAAGGTACCCTGCCAATAACACGTACAGGATTACCCCACAGGACCAAATATCTGCCATGGCACCATCATAACCTTTGTGATTGAGCACCTACAGCAGAAATGAAATTGAGAATAGAACCAAAAGAAAAATTGTAAATGGATCACCCAGCTTTTAGATACCAACATTAATACCTCTGGTGCTACATAGTTTGGAGTCCCACATGTAGTGCGAAGTAGGCTAACTCCCTGTCAGCAAATACAATCAACCACTGGCCATTGTCTCTAAAATTATTCAAGAAGTCTATAATTAATTAAAATAAAGCTCTTAAATATGTCTCACTTGTTCAGGCAATGCACTTAGGCCAAAGTCTGAAATCTTTAAGTTATCAAGAGAGTCGAGTAGCAGATTTTCAGGCTGCATAAAGAAAGCAAGAAATTAACGAGTTTTTTTCCATATATCCAGAAGAATTTTCTCCAAGACGAAAGCTGAGAAAATACGCACACCTTTAAATCTCTGTGGTATACTCCCTTGCTGTGGCAAAAATCTACACCATCAATAAGCTGTTGGAAGAATCTCCTAGATTCAGCTTCACTAAGCCGTCCATGATGAACCTGCAGAATATGGACTATTTAATGAACTACAGGAATAGAAAATAATTAGAAGTTTCAAGAATTCAAATAGCTCATCTTCCTTCAATATAGCTCTTTGTTTAAACTACTTACTATTTTGTCAAACAATTCACCACCAGTAATGAACTCCAAGATTATATAAATCTTAGTACGGCTTGCAAGAACCTAAGAAACCATATAATACAAAGTGTTAAAAAAAGAAAAAAGGAGTTCAAACCACTCCCGTCTAGGAGAGACTAAAAAATAATCCTTGAGAAGAAAAGTAATTCATGCCTCGTGAAGACGAACAACATAAGGGTGCCTCACAAGCTTCATGATAGAGATTTCCTTCTTTATCTGAAACATATTGGTAACAATTATTGGAAGATACATCTGACAAGAAAGATAGAATTTATATGAATGCATGATTGTTCATCCGAGAACATTTGCTTCTTTATTTCGTCGTGTTGAGTCTATAGATACCATTTCATTTAAGGAATTAGAAATCACTACAAAAATTCTTTATCAATTCAATGAGTAAAAGTGCACAAAAGATTTCACACTTGGATTAAACTTCACTACTGTCCGCCATTTGAGAAGCCCAAGCATGATTACACAAATGAAGCTTCCTATGAACTTTAAGCTTAATCATTACATTACCATTCATTTTGACACTAAAATCATCTAATTAACCAAAAGGATAAAAAAAACATGAATTCCGTGTCTAACTGGAGCATGTTCTAACAGAATCAACAAATTTGAACTATGTAATCACGGACATTGTTTTAATTATTAACTAGCTTTCTAAATACTCGATCTCATAAGCTCAGCTTCAATCAACAGCTCCAGTAGCTCAAAAAGTAACTAAATCAAGAACAATTTCGCAAAAAAACATATTCTCAGAGCAAGCAAATCACAAAAACTTTCAAATTCCAATCTAATAATGAATCAATTTGAATTCATCAGCAGAAAGATAAGAGAAAGAAGACGCAAACCTGATCGACCATCTTGTGCTTAATAATGGTGCTACGATCGAGAACTTTCATAGCAACACTCTCTCCGGTCTCGGTGTTCTGAGCGAACTTTACCTTCGCGAAGGTTCCTTCTCCGATCGTTCTTCCTATCTCGTACTTTCCGACTTTTCTGACCACCATTTCTGATTTCTGTATCAATCTTCTTCTTTTCTCAACTAGGTTTTGAAGCTAAATTCTAAATTCTAATCTTCAGAACTCGATCTCGCCATTCGATTTCCGTTTCTTGAATTTGAAAAAGTTTTTTTTTTTTTTTGTTTGTTTAACTAATTAAGCAGCCATAGATAAACCGTCGTGAAGAACTATTTCGCTTTCATACATGATAATTGAGGTAGGTGATTTCATTCTCTATTTTAGCTTTTTAATTTTAAAGCAATTTTGATAATTAAAAAAAAAATGAAATTTCTTGTTAGAAATGGATGGCTTTTAACATATTAAAAAAATATATGGGACGGATTATTTTTATTTTTTTTTAATTAAATTAGGGACAAAAAAAACTTTAGCTTTTAACTTTCTGGACAATTAAATACTTTAATTTAAACGAAAAAAAATAGATGAATGATTTAAAGGGGAATGATTTGCTGGGATTTTGCAGGATTCCGGGGATTTAAAGGAATGATGTCAAACAATTATTAAAAAAAAATCCTTATTAAAAAAAAAACGCATAGAGGATTTTTTTTTTTTAGAAGTACGCATAGAATAGAGGATTCAGACATTATATTTGTTACTTTTTTAATAAATTATTTTTATTACCATTAATTTTATGATTATATCTGATTCTAATCAACGTTTTAATTTTCATATTAAAGTAAAATACATTATTTCTTTTGACTAAAACATTTTATGGCAAATTGATTCATTAAATAATCAAATTCTATTTCAAAATTCTATATCTTCCTAACATAATCATACTTTTGTTAGGTAAAAGAGTGAAATAATCATTTCATGAAATGAACATTGTTGGTCCTTATTGGCCCAGTCAATAACCTCAAATGAAATAGTAAGCTAAAATGTCCCTTATACTATGAATATAATTGTGAAATTAAAGATGCAAGAGATCCATCATTGGAGACAAGGGAATATGTAAATTTGGTGTTTTTAGATATGCAAAACCTACTCTCTTTTTGAGAACAAGTATATAAAAAAAAGGCCCACTTTGCCACTATCATTTCTTCCTTATCACTATATAATGTTGTCTCCACTAATAGAGATGAGAGATTCTTCTCACTTCTTCCACTTTGATCTTTTATTTTTAAATATTGTCATTTTGAATGTTAAATTGTCTGTCTCCTTATGTAAGGGCTTGATTTGAAAGGGGTAGTTTAACAATCCTTCTATCTTCTGTTTTTAATTTTAAAAATAAAATTAATTGATTTTTTTATTTAATTATTTAAAAAAAAAAATATACAAAATAGGAAATGAAATTGTTATCATATATATGATCTAAATGTTTTTTTTAATAACAACCGTTTATCATATATATGATCTAAATAGTTATCATTGAAGGTAGAATTGAAACTTTTGAACATTGATGCATTTGGTATAATATAGCTTAAAAACTTTAGGATTTGTCCTTAGTTTTTTTTAAAAAAATTAAGACATGACTTTAAAAAACGACAAACAAACTTAGGGGGCGTTTGGAGTGCGAGAATCGGAATTGAATGCCTGGGAATTATGTCTGGAAATAAGTAGTATATGGAATAAAATAGATAGGAATTTGATGCCTGTGTTTGGAGTGTGCTGGAATGGGATTTAAATGCCTGGAAATATGATGTCTGTGTTTGGAGTGTGTTGGAATTTGGTTTATGGGAATATGATTATTGTTTTTGTAGGAAGGAATATGATTTGTTATTTTATTTAATTATTATATAAAATTTAATTAAAAATTTGAAAAAATTAATTAATAATATTAAATTTAACTAAATTAAAATTATCAACTATATTTATTTATAAGTTTGAATTTTTTAATTTCCTTTTAAATATTATTTCATTAAATAAAATAAAATAAAATTGATGAAACATTATTATTATTATTTCAATTTTTTATTAGCACTTGGTTAAAACTAACTAAATCAAAAGTAAAATAATAATTTTACCTTGTTTTTTACCCAAGTCTTTTGTCGTGTCACCACACAACACCCTCCACCTCATCGCATCCCCAAATCGCAATGTTGTGAGAAACCCACAAAAAATGCCAAATACCAACACTGGAATTAGTGATGGAATAAAATGTCAATTGCCAGTAAAATTAATGGTGGGAATAAAATGCCAAAGACCAACAGTAAAATGAGGGTTACCAAATGTTGGAATGGGCTTATAAAAGCCCATTCTCATACTCAATGTCTGCACTCCAAACACCCCCTAAGGGATTAACACGAAGGGGCGGAGCAAGAGATTTTTAGGGTGGACAAAAATTATATAAGGTTATTTTTAATAAGTTTAAGGGGACAAAATAGATAAAACACTAAAAATTCCATTTTATACCTTTACTTTTTCATTTTTATGCATTTAAAAAACAATTTTAAAAAAAATCGAGGGGAAGCCCATATGTGCATCCGCCCCTACTAACCGGAAATAAAGTTTTATTCCAAGATTCCTATATGAGTCAGTGAGAAAGAATTATATGTGAGGCTCACCATCATCATATGGCTCGCGCCTAAGGTCGGCTCGACTGACTCGCTCAGCTCGACCAGCGAGCTCGCTCAAAGTCAACGTTGTGGTGGCTTCGGCTCGCTTCATTAATTGTTTGGATTGGATATGAGTCTCCTTTTTTTGAACAGCCGGCGTGGCTTGTTTGAGCCTCCATAGGGCCAATCCAACGAGCCTACAAGCTCTACCAAATAAAGCTCACAATATTTATTCATTATTTAAATAAAATTTTATATTATCACCATTTTAAAAATTTAGATAAAAAATTCTATTATAACTTAACAATAGAGTTTAAAAAAAATAAAAAAATAAAAAAGTATTATAACTTAACAATAGAGTTTATTGTAGTGATGTACTTTATTCTCAAATATTTATGTATGAAATAATTAACAAAAATATCTATTTTTTAAAGTTGATACTTTTATGTAATTACTAAATAGGATAAAATAAAATAGCTAAATTATTTAGCGAATAAAATTGTTATTTAAAATAATAAGTTTAATATGTTAATTTTGTTAACACTTGATTTTTTTTAAAAAAAAAGTGATTCGAAAGTTATATTTCATTGGTTGTTGAGAAAATATAATACAAAAATGAACTTATATGATAGGTCGAGTTGCCATTTCCAACGAGCCAGCCCATTGCTCGATTGATTAGCCTAAACTCGTGAGTGAAGCTGAGCTTTAACATTTTAGATTGGGCCGAATCACTTGGCCAGACCAAAACCAAAATCGTTCCGGTTGTTCGTTGAGGCAGCCTTTAATGTTTGCGTCTTGGCCAGATTGATGATGATGGTGAATGTGAGGTGGAAGATTAAGTCATATCAACCATGAAAAGACTTATCTTTTCAATGAATTTTTTATCTAATTTGTTTGATGTGACATATTTCGATTTATTAATTTATTTATATTCGATATTTTTTAGGGTTTAATCTACTTTGAATTTAATGTATATAAATTGTTGTAATTTGGAATAATCAAAATTCTACTCCACAGCCATATGCTTGATGACCCACAATAGGTTTGAAATTGTTTTATTTAACCAAATTATTTTAATAAAATTTGTATTTCAAATAGTTTTGTTCAACGAAATTTACTACATTTTATACGGTATTTGATTATTTTTTTTTATTAAACTGTAAAAAAAAAATCAATAAAACCCTTGTTCATCAATGGAGCTAAAAGTGATTATAATTGAAGTTAATCCGTTTGATTTTGGAGACCAAGTCTGACGAGGATTTTGAATTTGGTACTGATTCAAATGATTGTAAGTATTGAATTCAATCCTTCATATTTTAAAATAATTTTAATAACAAAATCAGTTTCTCTTTTTAATACTCTTTCTTATTCAATGTATAGACAGCTAAGTTCCCACCCATCCTACATTTTTTTTCTAAGGATGATTAAAATTGAAGTCGTTCTTATTAAAATTACAGACAGCTAATAGAATTTCCATCCAAATTCAATCACCATTTCTTCCTTAAAATATTCACAATAATTCAGAAAGATGTTACAGAATAACAGCAGTACCTCGTTTCATGTGCTCAAGGAGTTTTTTTTTTTTTAATTTTCTTTACAGATTTTCAGGCGCAAAACTCTCATGTAGTGATTGGGGTTGAAAAAGACCGATAAAAATGGCACAAAATTTGAGATGCCGAAGAGGTGTAGAAGAATGTGAGTTTGTTTAAATACTACCAACAAACTAAAAAAAAGGACACCAAATTAACAATAAACCAATTAAAAGAGGAACCACCAATGACTAATTTTGCGTTCGAAACCAACAAATCTTTCTATAGCTATATAAACATCAAACAATGTCAATACAAATCAAATTCACCAACAAATATAAGAACCAATCACAATTTCATTTATTATATTTAGCTATTAAAAATCAATAATTTAAAACATATGCACGGTTTTCATTATCACAAACCAGAGGATTTAGAAGGGTTGACAACAACGTTACCCTCTTGATTAAAATTGCCACCACTTAGTCTCCCATCAACCGCTACCGGAGCCACCGATGCCATCGTCTGATACGGCGGTGTCGTGGTAAAATAAACCTGTCTTCCCGTATTGTCATAGCCCACTTGAGCATAACCACCATCAGCCACCCCAACTTTTGGCTGCATCATTTGAATCCCCTCATTAGCATAAACCCCGACACTTGGCGGCTGAAGGGAAGCCTGTTGTGGCATTGGATTGTGAATCTGAGCTTCACGGTATGTATGAATTCCATAATAAGGCTGCCCAATTGGTCCATTTACGGGTCTAAGGGACTGAGGGTGATAAAGACCTCCTCCCGTAGGAATGAGATAAACTGATTGATCAGTCCCTGGAGCATTGGCCGCAGCTCCCACTGGATAACCACTAGAAATCATATGTCTCTCCGGCAAGTACGCGGCCGGAACTCCCAACGGTAGGGGCAATGGAACAGCGGCCGGTGGCGGAGCGATTTTCTCTGGGTAATAATCACCGGTGGCAGTAGTCCTGGAATTGGTCTCATCACTGCTTCTTTCATTGAGGGCCATTTGCAATCTCTGCAAATCCTGAATTTGCCTCTGGAACTCCGGTTCTCCGACCACGTGGCGATCTTCCGATCCACAGTCGGATCCCGCCGATACTTCCTTCACCGCAGCCGTATTCGATACTACTGCCGCCGAATCTGCCGGAGCGGGAATTGGCGAGTACCCTTTATCGAACCCGAACAAGAAATCGGGATTGGAAGCCGATCCTGGAGCAACCGGAGGAGGCAACGAACTATCAAGAGGCTGAATCTGTACAGAATTCAAAGCATCAACAAACCACTGCCTATCCGATTTAGAATCCCTAGAAACAAAACTGGCGGAAACAGGAGGATTCAAAGGGAAAAGAAAAAGCCTCAATCTAGCAGGCTTGGAGACACGAGATAACCGATCATATTCCAACATCATATGCCCTAAATCCTCATCATTGGTAACAGAAATCAAAGCATCGAGATCTTCACCAGGGAGTTGATATTTAAAGCAAACAGTAAAATCACAGAGAGACGACAACCTGGAAGAAAGAGCAGAGAAACTGATATTACGATCGACGGCGAGAATCTTAGTTTCACCGCCAGTGTAAGTGAGTTGATTATCATGAGCCCTAGGTTGAATCTTTCCACCATAACTGCACATGAATTTAACTTTGTAATTGATGGAATTCGGATTTGAAGGCAATTCATCCCAAGAAGGATTCTCGGCGTCAATATCACGGGAACGAGGAGAGGAATCACGGGAATCGGCGTAAGAGGAGTAGGAATAGTTATCCATTGGAAGAGAAAGAGGGATTGAAATTGACGAAAAAGAGGGAAAATTGGATTGGGGGAGAAGTGAAATTAGGGTTTGGAAATGGAAGCCATTAGAGAGAGAAATGGAGTTGGGGGAGAAAGGAGAAGCGACTGTGTGTGTGGGGTGAAGACTGATAGAGTGGGACCCACAGTGTTGGGTGTGGAACAGAAGTTAGACAGCGATGTCTCTCCATATGCTAATTACGATAATCAACTTCTTGGAGCGTAGAAATTAAATAATTTAATCCCATGAATAATTAGAAAAGTCCATTTATTTTTAATAAAGTTTGAATAATCGTTCCTTATAATAAAAAAAAAGTTTGAATAATCCAACCCCGATGATGACTGATTTTAAACACTCAATTATTTTGTAAAATTGTATATTTCACTTATCTATCAAAAAAACATAGTGTTCATGAATTTAAAATATTGTATATTTCACTTATCTATCAATTAGTGTTAATGCGCTTAAAAAACATAGTGTTTATGAATTTAAAATATATATTTATTATTTCATTGTCGTGTATTTTTATAAAAAATATATCGATTGTCATGGACAGGGGCTGAGATGAGATGTTTTAATATATGTTATATTAGTAGCATACGTGACCAAATGGACGGTATTGCCATAACGGCTGAAGCCTTGTGCCCCCTCCTCTCCTTCACATATCGTCAATTCGACTCATTTTGCTTTTGCTGTTATCTCTCTCTTTTTTTTTCCTCAAAAGAATCCTTCTTTAAAAGATAAACATTAATTCATTAGTAATAAGATTAACCATCATTAAAAAAAAATAGAATAAATTCATTAATTTAATGAATAAAAAAACAATTTTTTTTAATTATAAAACAAATTTTTTTATTTAAAATTAAGGTGTAAAAATGTTTATTAGTTATATTTCTCTATAAATAAAACAATTGAATGAGTTTACACATATTATCTTTATTTTAAATTCATAATATATTTAAAATCTAAATTTAGTTTTATTTACTTTATTTATTAAATTTATATTTCAAATATCATTTTCATCCTTGTTTTTTTCTATGATTTATTATCTCCATATATATAATTATTAGCATGAATAAAATGGTTTTCAACCTAAAAAATCAAATAGATTAAAATTTATTACTTGCTTTAATTTTAAGTAGATTCCATATCATTAATTAACAACTAAAATTTTAATTTTTTATAATTATTATTGTTGTTGTTAGCGGGTTCAGTATTATGAGAAAATCACAATAGTTTATATAGAAAAATTATATGTACATTGGAATTGTGCGTTGTTGACTTTTTACCGATCCTACATGTGCCCTCTTGACTTAATTTATGACTCCGTCACTAATCATGGACACCAACACCATAACTTCAATAAATAAGAAATAGTGGTTTCAAAAGCGACAAAGAAAATGAAATACGCAGTGATAAAAGGGCGAATATGCCTTTGTCATAAATCGTGATCCATGATACTTTAGACTTTTTCAAATTATTCAAATTGAAAAATTGCAAGGCCCCCAAAAAAAATGGAAATTGTCATGTACCATACATATAAAAGTGAGGTAGATTTCTCCAATAATTTATTGAAAAAATGTGAGAAAACACATGGAGGAGCAGGCAAATGTAGGAGGACTATAAAAAGTGAACGATTAAATGAGAGATGATTGGAATTTATGGCGCAACGATTAAATATTCTCGATGGGCTACGCCTAAGTTGTGTTTCTCGATCCGCTGTCGCCTCGCACGTGTCGTTTTACCGGCTGCTTCATTTATTACACTTATGATAAAATAAAAGTTTTATTTCAAATTAATTATATGGTTAGAATAATAAAACATATAATCCTCTCCTCTACCTATAAAATAATAATTTTAAAAAATTGTCATCGTGATAATTAATAAATTTTTAAACATATTTCTTTTTAAATATTTATAAATATAATATTATTAAAAATATATTGATCACTAATTGCGATAAATAATAATCATTTTAGATAATAACTATCAATTCACCTAATTTAATATTGATTAATACTAATCATAATAATCACTACTTTGCATGTTCATTTTTTAAAAATATTTTACTGAGCACTATTTTTATGAGAAATTTCATCAGGTAGCATAATTTATTTTCTGTAATATTTGTAAAATATAGTATTTTTAAAAAATATTTATAAATATAGTATTTTTTTAAGACCATTCATTTATGTAATCAAAGAGATCAATGATAACTTATAAGCTAATAAGTGATTACATGAACAAAATATCAATTAATACAGTGAATTAGTAAAATCGGTGATTACCTATGTGCTTAATCAAATTTCAGTAATTACATGTGCAGAAATTAGTGATTATTTACGCGAAACTAATGATAATTTTATAATATTATATGCGTGAATTTGAGTTTTTTTTATTATATTTATAAGTAAATTTTGAGACTACTATTTTTGTAAATATTGGATTTGATTCTTCTATATATGCAAGTGCCCCTCTATTTTTTTTTTTTTTAAGTATACTATATTTACAATCAGATCAAGGAGTAACTCACATGAGCAGTTGGGCTTAGGCTTCATATCAAGCCCATCTTGTTAGTTTTAGTTGGGTTGTAGGCCCATTAATATGTAAACTCTCCACATTGATGCCCAAAGTCGAAAGAGTGTAATAGCCACAGATGGCAGAAATTTATGTGTTTAACCACTTTATAAAATGTAATTATGAGGATAGATAAAGCCGATGGTTACGCATAATATAATTTAGTATAATTTTAAATAAAATAGTCATATTTATAATAAATTAGAGAACCATTGACTGTTTATATAAAGTATCCTAGGTAAGGTCGTGTATACTTCTTAGCCAAAATTTATATTCCAAGTATAGTCAAGCTAAAATTGTGAGTTGGACCCAACTTTTTTTTTTATTATCTTAGGTTAAATTTAAAGATTGTTTAATAAAATTAAAAAGTAGTAACCGAAATAATATATTTATTTATTTCCAAATAAATTTTCAATTCTTTAAAATGTTATGCATTTATTTTATAAAATCAATAGAATGCATAGACTTTTATTCACCGAGTTTAGGCCTCACCAAATACTTTCTAATAAATTTTTAATAACTACTTTCAAAAATATCGATAATAATTTTCTTTTAGATATTGATAATACTCTCTCTATTCATAAATAAATATTTTTCATCTATTTTTTGTTTGTTTGGAATTTTAGACAATGTTAAAAAAAAAATAAGAATCTGGAAACTTCTTTAGTTTTTTTAAAAAGCAATTAGAGTTTTAAAAAGTATATAAAAAAATCTATAGTAAATTAGCTAAAGTTTTAAAATTTTAAAAATTAAATCAAAATTATTATCAAATTGATCATTAACTTTTAAATTCGGACTAAGATTTTGAAATTAATTATAAAACAAGAAAATTATTAATAAATAAGCTTATCTTTTTAAAATTAAAAAATTGAGATTATTATCAAACCGCCCCATGTTATTCGATCTTCAAGTATGGATAATTCTTAAATTTGAGCATATGAGTTCTCTGAGTTTTTTTTTTTTTTCAATGAAGAATTCTTGTCTACTAAGACATGGATTAGAGTCATTTTAACGAAATAAAATGACAATATCATCCAGTTAACAAAATGGATTATTTTATTTATTTATTTATCATTTTGCTCTCACCTTACAAAACTATTTTTATTTTATTTTTCCTTTTTTTTTTTTGCCGTATTTTTATATATCAAAACCAATTTCCAGCTTTCAAGGGTTTCATGTTTGGATATGGATACAAATATATTTTTCATGAGCTTGTTTTCGAGAATAAATTAAAGAATAAGAATCCTAAATAAAAAAAATGTAATGAAAGTAAACCAGCTGGTGGATCAAAAATAATAAAAGTTATGAACCCAATGGGGTCAGGAAAATTAGCCCGAAAGAAATGGGCATATATGGAAAATTATTTCAAGTTTCACAGACAAATTGTGTAGATTACTCACAAAGAAAAGACCCTTTAGAAGGAAACAAATTTAAAAGATAGAATTTATCTCTATATAAAATATTGAATTAGTCAATCTTAACCTAATATTAGTGGTTAGATCTTAGTATTTACCTATCATAAAGTCGAATATTCGAGTTTTCTTTTCCTAATTTTATGTAATATCTAAAATAAATATTAAATTAAAATCTTTCGCTTTTGTTTTTGTTTATTAAGTAGGTATGTTAGAATGATGATTAATATATAGTTGTGGTTCCTGATATATTATTCTTATTAATGTTACATTTTTTGTAATTGTTTAATTTTGTTTAATAATTATAACGAGGTTGTTAAATGTTAAAATTTTATTGAAAAAATACTTGATTTGTTTTATTATCAACTATTATTTACATTTTCGTTTAAAAATATGAAATCCATCTCTATAATGAAACTCGCTTTTTCATTGAAATCTAACACATGTTTTAAGATTAGTAATAAAGCCTTCTATTATTTTGTTTTGATACAATATTGAGGTAGTAGATTGAACCACTCTTTTAAAGGTAAAATTATATGTCTTGAACTAATAGGTTATGTCTTGGTTAAAAGAAATTAATTAAAACTATAACTAATAAAAATTAAGAGAGGAGATTACAAATGAAGGTAAATGTTAGAGGCTAAAACTCCATTTAATTTTAACCTAGAATAAACCAAATTGAAGTAACGGGTTTGGTTTTTTCAACATTTGACAATTCGATTTGAAAAATAAAATTTTAACTCATCAAAATTTGGTTCTACCTTACACAAGCAAGATCTTTAAAGAAATATTTTGATATACAAAGTAAAATGACTAAACAAATACTATTCAAAGTGCTGGATTCCAAAAGTATCCACAAAGAATTGATTAATAATTAAGTAAAATATGAAAGTTTGTGACATATATTACCTTAACATTAGGCAAGCAAAATGGCCTCCGTACGCTACAAAACAACAACACTTATGTGGGGGTTTTTTTTTTTAACCTACTTGTGTAGGTTTAAATGCACATTTATGTTATTTGTATCCATATAATAGCTTCTTATCACTTACACAATTTATAAATAGGGTTAAATGCAAATAAGGCTGCGTAAGTCCTTTTCAAAATGCATGAAACCCGCATCTTTGAAAATGGCAAATCGCTTGCTTGTGGTTCAATTTTTTCAATCGGACCATCCCCTTGATGTCAATAATTTTCTTTTGACCACAACTTCTTCGTTTGAACTCCGATTTGGACGATTCAAGATATTTTGGAATCCTCATTTTAGGCTCTACATAAATGTCACTTCGAAACTTTGAAATCATCAATAAATAAAAGATTTTATTAACATTGAAACACTAGGTATGATTGACATCGTTAACTCTTTTGGTTATTGATGATTTCAAAGTTTCGAGGCGACGATTATGTAAAGCCGGAAATGAAGAGTCCAAAACATCTTGAATCATCCAAATCAGAGTTCAAACAAAGAAGTTATGGCTAAAAGAAAATTATTGGCGTTGAAGAGGAGTCCGATTGAAAAAAATGAATCACGCGAAGTGCGATTTGCCATTTTCAAAGATGCGAAGTCTTCACGATTTTAATAAATTACGTGCCTTATTTGTGATTTTACCCTTATAAATAATATTCTACATCAAAAAAATTTAATTACCTGTCTGTGATAATTTTTAGAAGTGTTTTTAATAATTATTAAAAAATACTTTTAAAAACTATTTCAAATCGGTTACAAGTACATTGAATTTTGAAAACAATGAATGAAATATAATGCAAAGTAAAAAGGGAGGAAAATATATGGTTGTGAGACGTCATAAGAGTGACCATTGGTACCATGTACGAAGGCACACATAGATAGCAACTGGTGTTTTGTCTTTTAACCCCGAATATACAATCAAACCCAATCCAACCAGGTTCATGTCTTCAGGTGCGGAGCCAAAAGAAATTAAATGAGTAAAAATTACATAGAGCTAATTTATAAAAAAAAAAAAAAGACAAAGTAGATAAATTATATTAAAATTTTAAATTTACACCTAATATTTTCATATATTTTTTTTTTAAAAAAATTGAGGTGTGCAAAAATTATATAAGACTAATATTAAGAACTAAATAAGTAAAATAGATAAATTATATTAAATTTTTACCTAAAAAAATTAAATTTTGCCAGGTAATTAATAATTTTTTTAAAAATGGCCCCCCTTCCCAGATGGTGACTCCAAAACATGTACTTTATAATTTTATAAACAGTTGTAAATCTGCGCGTGTTACCCTCTTTCCTTTCCAGTCTGATTCTACTGTTTCATTTTCAGTTTTCCATATCAAAACCAGCTCACTACCAAACGAACCCTAACTTCTAGGGTAGGTTTTAGAGAGAGAAAATGGTGGTTTTGTATTCTCTTTCATCTTCTTTCTTATATATATGAGATTGTGGGCTCTGACATTCTAGAGATAGAGAGAGAGAAACCACTGTGGGAATTTGGCCATGGGATGGTTTTGAAGCTCTCGTGATCTATAGTCATGTCATTCAATTTTTTCCCTTTTGGTTTTCTAATATCAAAACAAAATATTAATCTTCCTACCAATTTTTAAATTTATATTTTATGGGTATTATCAATTTTAACCTTAAATTATATATCTAGTTGTAAGTTTAATCTACTATTAAGTAGTTGTTAATTAAAATATGGTTCGCATTTAGGGAGAAAAGATGTGTGATTATTAAGATGAATATGTGATTTAATATCTCATATAATTTATTTTCTTGTATGAAGATTACTTCACTGCTGAAGGCTAAACAATTAAGGTTGTTTAGACCATTTAGCAGTAGACATGTAGTAGGGAAAAAAAAACTGAATAATTGTTTTCAGTCTCATAAACGCTATTGATTAAGTCTAAGCGGTCTTGGCTCTTCAGTAGTCAAATAGTTTTTTTTTTTTATTAAATAATTGTCTACTAGTTTTGTGGTGTAATATGTTTTAAATTTAAGAAAACTAATAAAGTCTAGTGAGAGTAATTATGTTAACGGAAGGTTTAAATTTTTTGTTTTATTTTTATTTTAAACGAAAGGTTAAATTTAAAAGTAGTTATATAATTTAAGGTTGGTTTTTTAAAAAAATAAGGTCGAAAGCTCCCCCCCCCCCCCCCCTCATGATATATATTTTCCTTTTCTTATTTATATGTATGAAGTTCTCTCTGTTGTTTTTTCAAGTGTTCTTTATCATAATCTTTATTATATTGTACTAAAAATTCACAAAAAAATTACTTTGATTAAAACACAATAAATTGTATTTTAGAAAAAATAAATATTTGTTATCGATTTAATTTATTAATTATAAAATATAGTAATATAATACATGAAAAATTGTAAAGAAAAAAACTCATGATTTATATTCTAAATTTAAGTCATAAAATTTATACATGAATAGTTTTAAACAGATAAAATGAGAGGTAAATTCCTTTAATCATATTTAAAACTATATATTTTTAAATTATAAAGATAACAATAAAAAAATATAACAAAATAAAAATTCATTCAAATTCAGGCTGAAGGATTGGGCAAATAAAAGTAAATCTTAAAATTATAAAGTTAACTAAAAATATACATTTCGAGGTTTGGCAAATAAGTATCCTTGCCACAAATTATTTTAACCATAATTTCTCATTTGTATATATTTAATGACAAATATGAAAAATTGAACTATACCAACAACCGCCATAGTTTGAGAATAAAATTAATAATATTTTTCTTAATAATTAAGCGCCCGCATTCAATTAAACTCGGTTTTTTCCTTTTTTAGAATAAACGGAGCAATTTTTTTTTAAGGATCAATTAATAATAATATAATACTATGCTAATTTGATTTTATCCATCTGAGTGAATGATTTAAATGTTATTTTAATTGTTTTGGAGATGATTACGTGGATGGTTCAGGCATTGTAGCTGTCAACTAAGGTCATATTTTGTCTCCCCTCTCCCTTCACATGTGATCTCTGCTTCTCTATTTCTAGGCTCTCTTCTGTTCTCTCTGTTCAATAAATAAAATAAAAATAAAAAATAAAAAAACATTTGTTTTTAATTGGAATTGGCTCATAAAATAAGGGAATTTGAGAAAATAGATTGAAACATTATCACAAATTATATTTGTTCTATTAGTTGTGTCCTAGTAACTAATTATAGTTGGGCATCAATATTATTTTATCTGAGTTTCGAGTCTAATCTCTTCCAATTTAATGAGATATTATTTAAACAAACAACTACTTCTTTTCCGAACTATTTATGAAACAAAATATAAGATCAGAGAGATGTTTCATAACATATTCCTTTGACTACAACACTCTTAAAATATTAATTCAATAATTTATTTTAATTTTTTTATAAAAAAAATTAATCAAATTTATGTTTTTTGGTTAATTTATAAATAAATGATTTTTTTATGAAGCACATTCGAGAAAGAAATATGTTAGGGAAAGCAAAAGTTTTAAGTTCAAATTAATTAACTTCAAAGATCTTAGGATCAGATAATTAATCATGGAGTGAAAATAACATAATTAAAAAAATATATGAAGAAATAGTTTAATTCGGCGAATATAATTAAGGTCGTGAGAAACACTATGGGTCATGTGGAGCCTTCAACAGAAGCCACGTGTCCCGTTAAGAAATTCACATCGTTATTGATTCTCGAGCTTGGCACCAAGGCCATCACATTTTTTCCATTTGTGTCTCTCCCTTACAATAGACATGCCCAGGTTTGGAGGTCAAAAATGAAGTTAAAAACCTTTAATTATCTAATTTAGAGGTAAAAAAATCTTTAATACCCTAGTTAAGGTAAAAAATCTTTAATACCCTAGTTTCTTCTGAGACTGGTTTAATCTCTACCCCAAAACTTTAAATAAATAAAAAAATATGATTCTTAATCATTATTGATTAACTCAACCTAATATTTATTAATTTGAACATAATTTAAATGATCAGATAATTTCTTATTTATAAAATTAAAAATTCTAGTCTCTTTTCTCATAATTTGACGTAATATAAAAAGAAAACTCAACCTAGTATTTTACTAATTAGTTTTAGAGCAATTTACTTTTTGAATAATGAATTTTAAAAGTGTTTATATTTTATACCTAAATTTCAAAAGTTCAATTCTTTAAAAAAAAATCAACATATAATTTTCTCTATGGTTTTTTTTTTTTGTTTCACACCATTTGGAAATCATACATTTTGCTCAAACATTTTTTTTTTAAATTCAATTTACAATAAACCCATCACATCTTATAATAATAAACCATATAACACAACAAAAATAAATAAACATTTCAATAATGATTGATAATTAGAATGAAATAAATTTCTTAAAAAGCAGACTTTTTTTTTTTAAAAAAAATTGAGCTTTTGTGGGTTCACTTTGAATATAATGATTGTAGAATCAAATTATATAAATGCAAATATACAAATTCAATCAATATTGGTCTATTTATGCTGAAAAAGAAAGAAAAAATTAATAGTGGAAGATGCTTTTATACCTTAATTTGATAAGTGAATAACCTTTAGCTAATTATGTAGGCTTTTACCTTCTTCAAAGTTGAATATTAATAGGTTATATAAAGGACACATTTGCCATAATTTCATGAAAATGAGATAAGAAAGAACATGCCCATTATCTATATAGCATGTGAATATCAGATTCCCTATAGGCATACCATGGCTCTGTACTTTACTGCTAAATTCTATGTCTTATTCTATGAGAGATAGAGACAACCCACTCCCATGGACTTGTATCTAAACAAACACTTCTAATGGGATGGAAAAAAATATACTCTTTAAAGATTTGTTTGTTTTTTAATTCACTCAATTTTATTTTATTTTTGTCTCAATATGATTATTATGATTCAAGAAGAGTTGTTTTTATTGTATTATGACTTAATAAAAAGATTGACATTTTAAACGAGTGTATTTAGGTTTAATTATAAATTTAGTCTCGTGAATTTGTGTCAGGTTTAATTTAGTTCTTATCATTTAGGTTTGTGTTATTTTAATTCTAATAGTTATAAGAGTTTCAATTTAATTTCTATGATTTGATAGATATTCACATAGCATCGTGTCATTATTATAAATTATCAAATCACTTATGTGGCAATTTTTTTTTTACTTTAATTTTTTCAATTATGTGAAATTATGTACATCGTGACATTTTTGCTATTATAGTTTGATTTAAATATATAATAAATATATTTTTCCCTTTGTAACTTAACACTAATTTATTTTTATTAAATAATAATAATAATAATACGTTAAATCAATTAATCCAAAACTAAAATTTTAGTTTAAATAGGAAACATATTTTCACTTTTAACGATATTTCTAATGATAAAAGAACTTTTCCTCAAGATTTGAGATCATAGGTTTCAAATGATGCCCTTGGTCATTTATTTATGATCAGGGCCGTTGTAGGTATATTGCAATTGGTACGACGGAACAAGGCCCCCAAGCTTGGGGGCCCAAATCTTGAATTAAAAATTTTGTATTAATAATATATATGATAATTTATTATAAGTCGCGTTGGCTAACATTTTTCTTATAATATCTCTACGTTCTCCACCATTATGAGTTGAATTCGATCTCAACTTAAGTTCAAAGTTCAATTTTTATATTTTTTTTATACTACTTTAATAATTTTATACTATTATTTTATTATATTATATTATTGATATTGCGTTTTAATAAAAATAATTTTTTATATATATATTTTTGTGATTTTTTATATTAGGGATTATATGATAGAAGGTCCAAATTTATATATCACACTAGACCCTTATTTTTTTAGGAACGACTGTGCTTATGATATTATTTGAAGTGGAACAAGGCAAAGTTCAGACCTAAAGAAAGGAAATACGATCCTAAGAACAAGAGATCATGAACTCTCAAAATACTTTAAATTCAGTAATATTATCAAAAATTATACCATGAAAATAATTGTAAAATGTGTAAACTGATTTGAACACTCATTAATATTAAAATGAAAAGTAAATACGTTTTACCAATATGGGGTAAAAATGTCAATGTTTAGCTTTAATATTATATTATTTGGCCCTCTTTTCTTTGTTTGTAAAGTCCATTGTTCGACACTCTCCCCCCATTATCAATTTTTTTAGGTATGCCCTCTTTTCTTTGTTTGTAAAGTCCATTGTTCGACACTCTCCCCCCATTATCAAATTTTTTAGGTATGCTCAAACCGTACGGACAAACAATTTTAAATCATAACCCAATTTTGTTTATTTAACCTTATTCGTTGTGTTCTCTTCTGATATCGTGTTAAAATTGATAGATTTAATCACAAAATCAAGAATTACTCTTAATCTTAAAATTCTTGTTTAGATATTTCCTAACTTTTTAACTATGACTATTACGTATTCCATGCTTTTTGAAAAATGATTTTCTTAATTCACATACTTTCACTCATTATTTCTTTTTGTTTTAGTTATATATGTCATGAATTTCAATTTCTCATGTTTATATAAAAATGGTTTGATGCTTAAATAAAAGTAACATTCCATCTTTATTTTTACTTTTCTTTTTTAAAAAAATTGGAAAGTACAATAATTATGGTTAATTACTTCTTAAAGTACAATAATTGAATTTAGTTTAACAATATATGTTTGTTCTTTTTCATAACCTTTTAAAATAAATTTTAATTTACAATTTATATAGTACATTAACCCGGTGAAGTGCATTTCTTAAAATAAATTTAGAAAAATAAAAGAAAAAAGAAGCGATAATGGTAAGAAAACAATCCGCCGCTTCACTCAACCTAGATCCAAAAATAAAAATAATATCAAGGTCTAGATTGATTCAAAGGGAGGAATAATATAAAATATTGAATAAAAAGTGGACCAAAATATTTAAATGTGTATAGTTGAGAAAAAAAAATGATAAATACAAAATACACTCCTGCATTTTAGGTTATTGTTAAATCATACCCTACACTTTTTGTTTATTTTAAAATACCTCTGCACTTTAGTAAAATTACAAATTACACTTTTCAATTTATTAATTTTAATAAAATTGAGATACATTTATATTATACGTATGTCATGTATTATGATTTCATGAAAAATAACAAAAAAATTGAAAAATATGTAAAATTTTAGAATAAACTCTTATGTCAATAAGATGTAAAATCTATAAATCACACTGAAATATTCATGTGGTATGCGTAATATAAATGTGTCTAAATTTCGTTAAAATTAATCGATGGGAGAGTGTGCAATTTTCTTAAAGTGCAGAGGTTTTTTTTAAAAAAAAAAAAAAAAGTAAAGGGGTACGATTTAATAATAACCCAGAGTGCAGATATGTATTTTACATTTAGCCCAAAAAAAAAAAAGAATGAAAAAAAAAAGGAACAAAACCATCTCACCGACCCTTCGAAATTCAACCAAACTAAGGGACTTTGAATATTTTTAAGTATGATTTAATTTAATATATTAAAATTTAAATTAGTATATGAAATCAACAATATTAAACTATTAAATTATATTTTAAAATTAAAAATAATTTAAATAAACATTTTTTTTTAAAAAAAATCCCAATTTATTAAATTTTGGAAAAAATCATTTTAACCTATATATTTAATTAGTTGAGTCAAATTAAATTTAAATTTTTAATTTTATCCAATTAAATAATGAATTTGAATAAATAAAATAACTAATATCTCCTTAAAATAAAACTATAAAATTATCCATAAATCAACTAGTTGATAAAAGAATAAACGTTTAATTTCAACTAAAAAAACACACAAATCACGGTCACAAAATGGAAAAAAAAAACTTCAAACTCATACAATATCAAAATCTTTATCTAAAAAAATCATTAAACTAATACATAAAACATAATATTGACCAAATGATTTCAACTAGCTATAATATGTTTACACCTAATTATAAATCTTAATAATTTTATTAACAAAAATTATTAATTACATAACTTATTCAAATAGAGAGTCAACGCGATGAAATTAAAAAAATTTAAAGTTTAAAATTTGTCATATAGTCTCATAATTTAAAACAAGATTTCAGTGACCAAATTGAAGATTAAGAGATGATATTAAAAAAAAAAGCAAATTTACAAACAAGCTGACAAAGCTTTATGATGTTTCTTGCCTTTCCCTTTTTACCCTCACTGTTGGGTCAAGGTTTCTTCCCATCTGCCTCTGATGATGATATGTTGGTTCTGTTTTTATTTAATTGCAGAGTTCTACGTGAAAATGACTTCACTTACCCCTCTAGAGAGAGAAATTTCCGAAATTCCATTTTTTATTGGGGGTAGCAAAATGCAAAATTCTACATTATTTAATTATATATGTTATGGGTGGATTTTCAAGCAACTATACGACCACGTGGCACCTCTCTGGAGGACCACGTGGGATGATCAAAGACGTCCACGTCACCCGTGGAGTGGGCAGGATGAGCACACACCTGGCCCAGCGGGGTGGGTGCCCATCCTGAAAAAGACCACTTGTAGAGACTGAAAAGGGCTCGGCCCCAGGAAGAAGGGCCGAGCACCAAGTCGATGAACTTAGCAAAATGAGCACGCGAGACCGGACAAGGTGCGTGCTCATCCCCTGAAGACCAACTCACCTGAGCTCGCAGAGAGCGGTGGTCATTCATATAGAAGATGGATAAAGATGGGCTCATAGGCTGAAGAGGCATGAGCCCACCTGGTGTGGAATCATTTCAACACTAAGGCAAAGAGCCTGGCCGCTTCTTCCAAAGGAAGAGCACCGACCACCGAGGCCCTCTCTTATACATGATATGCGATCATCCAATCGGAGGCAAGCACGTGGCCCAGGGGCTACGCCCGACACCTACACCGGTAGGGTCATCATTACACCCTCTTATAAATATCGGAGGAGACCCACTGTTGAGGTACGTGACTTCTACTCCTACTCGCTCGGCACCACCTGCGGTCCGACTTAGTCATCGGAGTGGATAGCCGCACCACACCTGTGCTCGAGTTGTTTCCTGTGCGGTCACTCGTGCTAGGTTCCAAGCCGCTCCGCTCACTTCTCACACCTCTTCTCATTCTTTAAAGTTAGTTGCATGATCCACGGTCCGGGAGACACCGGCCCCTGGTCGTTCCTGGTCCTCCCATTTTCACGCAACAACATTTGGCGCCGTCTGTGGGAAAAATCGTATCTAGTCGTGTGTCCTACCACCGAGAATGAGCCGTAGAAGCTACGCCGAGCACCAAGATGAGGAGGGGGCATCTAACCTCCCTCCTACAGGAAGAACCCACCTCGGGCCGCGAAAGGGCAAACACATGACCTCGGCCAGGCCGGCGGGAGAGAGCCCCGCCCGAGGATGAACGGATTGCCGCTCCTGGAGGAGTATGCTCACAACACGCACCGAGACCTTAGAAAGGTCTTGGAGATACTTACTCAAAAGCATCATCAAGAGGCCCCAAAGAAATCACTATGATCCTCGGAAGGACAAGGGCAAGGGCCACTGCGTGAAGAAGCAGGTTGATGAGTCAAATTCGTATGAAGAGGGAGCTTCAAAGGGGAAGCATAGGCCGAGCAATCGGCATGCTTCTACTCTTCACCCTGGGCACTCCGTGTGCGGCGGGGACCGGCCTCCAAGAAGTGCTTGATCAAAAGAGAAGGACAAATGTAGAGGCTGTGAGGTCTACCGCGGAGAGCACCCAACCATGGGCGCCTGAGCTGAAGAGGCTCCAAGAGGAGCTCGGGCACATGAAGAAAGAGTACCGAGGTAAGGCCCCTCTTGCCTTAGAAGACTTGTTGGAGCAAACCGAGCCCCCCTTCACCGACGACATCATGGAGGTAGAGTTGCCCTCCAAGTTCAAGCTGCCAACCATGTCCTCTTACGATGGTTCTAAGGACCCGGTAGAGCACGTGGACACGTTTCGGACCTGGATGGAGCTCCAGGGAGTCCGAGACGCCATCAAGTGCGGGCGTTCCCCCTACACCTTGGGCGGCCCCGCTGGGGTGGGTCAGGCAGGTTGAAAGCTCGCTCCATCTCTTCCTTCAAAGAGCTCACCCGAGCCTTTGTCACTCAGTTCATGGGAGGGAGAGACCACAAGAAGCCCGCCACTCACCTCTTAACCATCCGCCAGAGGTCAGGAGAGAGTTTAAGAGACTATGTTGTGAGATTCAACAATGAAGCCTTGAAGGTAGAGGGCTACAGTGACGACATAGCCCTGACCGCCATGATGGCCGGGCTCAAGGATGAGAAGTTCCTCTGGTCACTTGGGAAGAGGACTCCAACCACCTACTCGAGCTCCTCTACGAGCGCGAAGTACATGAGCCGGAGAGCTCCTTACTTCAGGAGGGGCTACCGAGGAGGGAGGCAACAAGAGACACCCCATGCCCAAGATAAGGGAAAGTCTCCAATGGAGGACCCTAACGCCGACAACAAAAGGAAGAGGCATGGGGACCGACCTGAGAGACGGGGTCCTCCCTCAAGCAAATTCCAGAAGTATACGCCCACCACCATCCCAGTAGAGCAGCTGCTCATGGAGATTCGGGACAAGAGCATAGTCAGGTGGCCGGCTAAGATGAAGGCCGGAACCAACAAGCGAAATAAAGATAAGTATTGTCTCTTCCACCGAGATCATGGCCACACTACTTCAGAGTGCTTCGACCTGAAGGAGGAGATTGAAGGCCTCATCCAGAGAGGATACTTAAAAGAGTTTGTGAGGGGAGGAGGTCACCGCGACGCTCGACCTGGCAGAGAAGACCGGCACCGAGCTGAGCCACAACCCCCTGGTAAGGACATTCGAACTATCTTTGGGGGCCCGCTCGGTGGAGAGTCCGCTAGAAAGAGAAAAGCTAGAGCCCGAGAGGCGAGGCATGGCCCCTCTGGAGGAGAAGTTTTCTCCACGCGCGGTGACGGAGAAGAGCTATCGACCTTTAGCGAGCAAGAGGCTGAAGGAATCCTCCAACCTCACAATGACGCCCTGGTGGTGATAGTTATGGTGGCCAACAACCGAGTCCATCGAGTTCTAATAGATGGAGGGAGCTCGGTCGACGTTCTCTCCTTAGTGCTTATGATGAAATGGGGCCTGGGAGGGAGAAGGCGAGGAGGAGCACCGCGCCTCTAGTTGGCTTTGGGGGCGAGCGAGTCATCCCCGAAGGAAGTGTAGAGTTGCCTGTCACCTTCTGGAGAAGAGCCCAACAATGTCACCAAGATGGTGGAATTTCAAGTTGTAGAGTGCCCATCCGCCTACAACATCATCTTGGGAAGACCTACCCTCCATGCTCTAGGGCGGTGCCTCTACATACCACCAGGATGATGAAATTCCCTACCCCGCATGGAGTAGGATTGATCAAGGGAGAGCAGAGAGTCTCCCGAGAGTGCTACTACACGGCCATGAGAGGTGCTCAACCGATGCACATGATCATACAAGATTCTCCTAAGGAGGAGCAGTCCGCCCCCTTACACCTAGCTGGAGGGGCGGAGCAACCTCCCTTGGAGGTTTTGCCAGAGGAATCCAAGCAAAGAGCTACTCCCACCGAGGACCTGGAGTCTGTCCCCCTCTTGAGTGAAGAGCGATGTGTCAAGATTGGCACAAGACTGGGGCCAAGCCGGAGGGAAGAACTTATAAAATTTTTGAAGAAAAACTTCGGACATATTTGCTTGGAGTCACGAAGACATGCCTGGCATAGACCCAAGAATCATGGTCCACCGTTTAAATGTGGACAACACCTTCCGACCATCGGCGAGCGTAGAGTGTTTGACCAGGCGAGGAATGAAGCCATAGCGGAGGAGGTGAGGAAGCTACTTAGGGCGGACTTCATCGGGAAGTGCACTACCCTGATTGGCTCTCCAATGTGGTCCTTGTCAAGAAAGCCAATGGAAAGTGGAGGCGTGCATAGACTTCACCGATCTCAACAAGGCATGTCCCAAGGACGCTTCCCTCTACCTCGTATTGACAAGCTGGTAGATGCAACGGCAGGGCATGAGATGCTCACTTTCATGGATGCTTACTCGGGCTATAACCAAATAAAGATGCATGAGCCCGACCAGGAGAAGACCTCCTTCGTCACGGCCCAGGGCCTCTCTCGTTATAAGGTCATGCCCTTTGGACTCAAGAACGCAGGAGCGACCTACCAAAGAATGGTGAATAGGATGTTTGCAAGGCGGATAGGTCGAACATGGAGGTCTATGTGGATGACATGCTAGTCAAGAGCCACCAGGCAGACCAGCACACCACCGACCTCACTGAAGCGTTCGACGTCCTGAGGAAGTATCAGATGAAACTCAACCCAGAAAAATGTGCCTTTGGAGTGACCTCAGGGAAGTTCCTCGGTTTCATGGTCCACCAACGAGGAATAGAGGCCAACCCCGACAAGGTAAAGGCTGTCCTGGAGATGGAGTCTCCAAAGAACTTAAAACAATTGCAAAGTTTGAATGGAAGAGTAGCCGCACTCAACAGGTTCGTGGCTAGGGCGACAGACAAGTGTCTTCCATTCTTCAAGGTCCTCCGGAAAGGGAGCAAGTTTGAATGGACGGAGGAGTGCGAGGTGGCCTTCCTGCAGCTAAAGGAGTACCTCGGCTGGCGCCTCTACTCTCCAAGCCCGTCCAAGGTGAAGAGCTCATTCTATACTTAGCCGTATCGAGAGACGGTCGGCTCGGCTCTCATCCAGGGAAGAGGACAGTGCCCAACTACCTGTCTACTACACCACAAGGCCCTGGTCGATGCCAAGACCAGGTACCCTCAAATGGAAAAGTTGGCGCTAGCCCTAGTGACCTCGGCCAGGAGACTAAGGCCGTACTTCCAGCGCATGAGATTGTTGTCTTAACCAATCATCCTCTAAGGCAAGTCCTCCGAAGCCTCAAGCGTCGGGCGCCTAATGAAGTGGGCGGTAGAGCTTAGTGAGTATGATATCAAGTACAAACCGAGGACCGCCCTGAAGGGGCAAGCTGTGGCAGATTTTATTGCCGAGCTCACACCTGAGGAGCTCACGCCTGAGAAAGAAGAGCTGCCAGCTGCGCCCACCGAGGAGCTCACTCCCGGGAAGGAAGAAGAGCTACCAACGGCACCCACCAAGGAGCTAACTCCTGCGAAAGATCAAGCCCCTCCACAAGGAGGAGAGTCCGCTTGGACACTCTTTGTGGACCGGTTCATCCAATATGAAAGAGTGCGGTCTAGGACTCATACTTGTCTCCCCAGGACCGAGCCCATATTGAATACGCACTAAGGTTTGGCTTCCGAGCCTCCAACAATGAGGCCGAGTATGAGGCCTTATTAGCCTGGATTGCGACTTGCGAAGAAGGTCAGGGTACGACGAGTGAAGGTACTTGGTGATTCTCAACTCATTATCAATCGGATCACCTGGGGAGTACCTGGACCAAAGGAGAGAGAATGGCGACCTACCTGGCAAAGGCCAAAAAGCTTCTCCTCGGCTTTGAGTGGTGGGAAGTCGGACAAATCCCCCGCTCCGAGAATGCCAATGCGGATTCACTCGCACGCTTGGCATCAGCATACGAGACCGAGCTGAGTAGAACCGTGCCGGTCGAGTTTCTTCCGAACTCAAGTATTGACGAGTTGGAAGCTATGGATGTGGATGGAAACCCGGAACCGAGCACCCCTACTTGGATGGATCCGATCATTAACTTCCTGAAGAGTGGAGAGCTCCCTTCTGATAAGGCAGAGGCCCGGCGACTCCAACGCCGAGCAGCCCACTACGTTTTGGAGGGAGACGTGCTCTACAAGAGAGGATTCTCCCTGCCGCTGCTGAGATGCCTCACACCTGATGAGGCAAACTATGTTATGAGGGAAATCCATGAAGGGGTGTGTGGCAATCACTCAGGTGCTAGGTCCTTGGCTCACAAGATCATAAGGCAAGGCTACTACTGGCCTACACTCCAAGAAGATTCTAAGGCATTTGCCAAGAAATGTGACGGTGCCAACGGTTTGCGGTTGTGCCAAGGCAACCACCCCGAGCCTCGACCAACGTAATGAGCCCTTGGCCCTTTGCTCGGTGGGGGTCGACTGATAGGACCCCTCCCCCCAAGGAAGAGGCCGGACCAAGTTTGCCATTGTGGCGGTGGATTACTTCACCAAGTGGGCGGCCGAGCCCCTAGCTACCATCACCTGGAGCACAAGACCACGGATTTCATGTGGAGGAACATAGTATGCAGGTTTGGCATTCCTCACGCGATTGTCACTGATAACGGAAAACAATTTGACAATGAAAAGTTTAAGTCTTGGTGCTCGGAGCTAGGTATCAAGCACCTGCGCTCCTCCCCGCTCATCCTCAAGCAAATGGCCAAGTAGAAGCGATCAATAAAATTATCAAGAAGAACTTGAAGACCAAGCTTGAAGGGCTTAAGGGGTTGTGGGCGAAGAGCTTCCCAACGTGTTGTGGGCATACCGGACCACTGCTCGGTCGTCCACCGGAGAGACTCCCTACTCGCTCTCGTTCGGGGCTGAGGCAGTGGTGCCCGTCGAAATAGGCCTCCCCTCGCCGAGGACTCAACACTTCAATCCAGAAATGAATGAAGAATGTCTAAGGTTGGGCCTAGACCTCCTAGAAGAGCACAGGGAGACCTCCCGCCTCCGCGTAGCCGAGTACAAGAACCGGGTGGCCCGTTATTACAACTCTCGAGTCAAACCACGGAGCTTCAGAGTGGGGGACCTCGTCTTAAGGAAAGTGATGTTGAACACCCGGGATCCGAGCACCGGAGCCCTAGGCCCGACCTGGGAAGGGCCATACAAAGTAGTGGAGATAGTGAGACCAGGCACCTACAGGCTGACCGACCTCAACGACAAGGTCTTGCCTCACCCCTGGAATGCTGAACATCTTAGGATTTATTATCAATAATCTACTTGCTCTACTTTGTACTAGAACTCTACTATGTAAGATTGCCAAAAATCAATGAATCTACTATGTTTTTCTCTACTATTGTAAGTGCATGTGTGGAGAGTGCAAGGTGTGGGGGCCAAAGCCAAAGTTAAAGAAGTGAATGTCTAAGTACCTTAGCCGAGCTCACGCCTAACCACCACCGAGAACCGAAAACTCGAGAAAAATTTCTAAAGTCAGAAATTCAACTCGAGCGGGGGCCAACTACATCAGTACATTACAAAATCTACACTTCAAAATCAAATCAATAAATGAAGACAAAAAATTTTCGACACAGCTGAGGCCTTAGCTACAAGGAAGTGCTCGGCTCACAACTCTACACCGAGGAGAGGGGCTGACAAGCAAACCTCCCTTGGTAAATTCAAGTCTTACCAGGGCGCAGGGCTACCTTAAGCCGTCCTTGGTGGACAATGTAAAAGGTGAAGGCTACAACCCACCAGGGGAGTAGGGCTCACCCGAGCCGCCCTCATGGATGGCCTCACCAAAAACCTAAGTGCGTAAAGTCCATCCTGGGTGCAGGGTTCACTCGAGCCGGCCCCGGTGGGAGAGCGTAAATATTCTAAGGCTTCGAGTCTCACCAGGGAGCCAGGGCTCCAACGAGCCCGACCTGGGGAGAGAAACCACATTAGAATTCAATAATTCCGCCGAGACGGGGGAGCTCCTCAGGGCTCTCCCTAGTGGAAAAATTCTAAGTCTTATTCCACCGCCAAGGAAGAGCTCCTCAGGGCTCTCCCGGGTGGAAGGACTTGGAATTCAATAATTCGCCTAGACGGAGAGCGCCCTCAGGGCTCTCCCTAGTGGAAAAAGTTCTAAGTCTTATTCCACCACCAAGGAAGAGCTCCTCAAGGCTCTCCCGGGTGGAAGGACTTGGAATTCAATGATTCCGCCTAGACGGGGGAGCTTCTCAGGGCTCTCCCTAGTGGAAAAATTCTAAGTCTTATTCCGCCGCCAAGGAAGAGCTCCTCAGGGCTCTCCCGGGTGGAAGGACTTGGAATTCAATAATTCCGCCTAGACGGGGGAGCTCCTCAGGGCTCTCCCTAGTGGAAAAAGTTCTAAGTCTTATTCCACCACCAAGGAAGAGCTCCTCAAGGCTCTCCCGGGTGGAAGGACTTGGAATTCAATAATTCCGCCTAGACGGGGGAGCTCCTCAAGGCTCTCCCTAGTGGAAAAATCCTAAGTCTTATTCCGCCACCAAGGAAGAGCTCCTCAGGGCTCTCCCGGGTGGAAGGACTTAAGATTGAACAATTCCCCCAGGACGGGGAGCTCCTCGGGCTCTCCCTAGTGGAAAAAATTCTAAGTCTTATTCCACCACCAAGGAAGAGCTCCTCAGGGCTCTCCCGGGTGGAAGGACTTGGAATTCAATAATTCCGCCTAGACGGGGGAGCTCCTCAGGGCTCTCCCTAGTGGAAAAAATTCTAAGTCTTATTCCACCACCAAGGAAGAGCTCCTCAGGGCTCTCCCAGGTGGAAGGACTTGGAATTCAATAATTCCGCCTAGGACGGGGAGCTCCTCAGGGCTCTCCCTAGTGGAAAAAGTTCTAAGTCTTATTCCACCACCAAGGAAGAGCTCCTCAAGGCTCTCCCGGGTGGAAGGACTTGGAATTCAATAATTCCGCCTAGACGGGGGAGCTCCTCAAGGCTCTCCCTAGTGGAAAAATCCTAAGTCTTATTCCGCCACCAAGGAAGAGCTCCTCAGGGCTCTCCCGGGTGGAAGGACTTAAGATTGAACAATTCCGCCCAGACGGGGGAGCTCCTCAGGGCTCTCCCTAGTGGAAAAAATTCTAAGTCTTATTCCACCACCAAGGAAGAGCTCCTCAGGGCTCTCCCGGGTGGAAGGACTTGGAATTCAATAATTCCGCCTAGACGGGGAGCTCCTCAGGGCTCTCCCTAGTGGAAAAAATTCTAAGTCTTATTCCACCACCGAGGAAGAGCTCCTCAGGGCTCTCCCGGGTGGAAGGACTTGGAATTCAATAATTCCGCCTATACGGGGGAGCTCCTCAGGGCTCTCCCTAGTGGAAAAAATTCTAAGCCTTATTCCACCACCAAGGAAGAGCTCCTCAGGGCTCTCCCGGGTGGAAGGACTTGGAATTCAATAATTCTGCCTAGACGGGAGAGCTCCTCAGGGCTCTCCCTAGTGGAAAAATTCTAAGTCTTATTCCACCACCGAGGAAGAGCTCCTCAGGGCTCTCCCGGGTGGAAGGACTTGGAATTCAATAATTCCGCCTAGACGGGGGAGCTCCTCAGGGCTTTCCCTAGTGGAAAATATTCTAAGTTTTATTCCACCACCAAGAAAGAGCTCCTCAAGGCTCTCCTGGGCGGGAGGAGTTAGAATAATATAAAGATGAAGAGTAGCATGCAAGAGCCAAGGGTTGAAGCAACAAACTAGAATTTTCATTAAGGAAATATAAATGAAGCTGCTCGGTGGCATGCTTTAAGTACAAGATACGGTGGCCGACCACCTGGGAAAGACTACGACAAAAATAAGTTAAAGTTTAAAGGTGGACACGCCCCACCGAGCAGAAAACAAACGAAAACAAAGTAAACTCCAGCTGAGGAGGTCATCCCTCCGCATCAACATCAACATCAATGGTCTCTTCCTCGAAGACCGATTACCACTACCACACCGCCTTAGCGACCTCGGCCCTCTGCTGACCTCGGTCATACTATTAACAAAATGAACCAACGCCTCCTGCACATACAAGGTGTCGAGCTCGGGAGATTTCTTACGGATGAGAGAACGTGCATACTCTCCCCCAACTTTGAAGAGCTCGGCCTCGAGTATCGAATATCTGGTGGTCTTTCTAAAGAGGTCGTTCGGTTTCTCTCCATCGGTGGTGAGCCGAGAAGCTCTCTAATCTTCTGCATCGACTGAGAAGACACTTGCCTTTCCTTGCGAAGGTCAGTTTCCAAACATACAACCATGGACTCCGCTGCCTCTTTTAAACGAGCTTGTTCCGCCGCATTCCGCTTAAGTTGGGCAATTTCCTCTCTCGCCCGCCTGCTCTCGGATGTTTCTCATCCCAGCAAGAGACATCATGGTCGTGCTCTGCAAAGAAAAGACATGAAGTCAGGAAAAGCTAAGTAAAAGTGAGGAAGAGGGAAGAGCACCTAGCAAGTCTACTTACCTGATACTGCTGACGAATAGCATCCTCATACAGCTCAGTGGTGTCCATATTGACTAACTCGGAGTGGCCTCCTAAGACAACCTCCTCCATGCACCGAGTAAGGGAGTGCACCTGACGCTCTAAGGAAGAGGAGTCCTCTCCCCTGGTCGTAAGGGACATCGCGGATAAGTCGACTCCTCGAGAAGAAGACGCCCGAGCAGCCTAAGACTGGAGGAGCCCCAACCTGAGAGGAGACCGAGAGCGAACTCGACGAGGACGCCGCCCCGCACCTGGACCTGAACCCAACCACCCCGCTCGACCCCTTGCGTCGGCCGATCATTGCCCTCCTGAGCTCGACGACTGCCCGAAGGAATTCAAGCGCGTCGGACGACATGTCCTGAAAGGAGAGAGATGATCGGCTCATGCCTTAGTAAAATTCTCTAAAATAAAGAGTTATGAGCTCACCTGGGTCAGGAAGTGAGGTGAGAGCAAGTCGGAATCTAATAGCCTCTCTTGGTGAGCAGGCGAGAAGCGTGGCGATGTTGAATGGGAATAGCTAGAATCCTGGCCACCACGGCTTTGGAAGATTTCGGTTGACTCCGGACGTCCTCTAGCCGGACCGAAAAATAAACTAAGTGTTAGAGAAGAGAACCTAGCACAACGAGAGAAGGTTACCTTTGAATCATGCCCACCTGGAACTTGGAAGGAGCTAGGGACTGGGAAAACATACTCCTTCCGGGCTCGTGCAACATCCAATCACCGCCCACGAAGAACCACTCGGCTTTCCAATTTTTACAGGACGAAGGGCTCTCTACTAAGGGCGCGTCCCTAGAAGCAAGGTAATACCTATGGTCCTCTCCCGCAATACTTTCAAGTGGTAGAGGTATGCTATGGCTCTATAGGAAGGGGTGGCCCTCGCCCAAAAAGGTGCCAGAGAACCCAGGGCTTAGCAAGATGTTCCAACCATTAGGACTAAGCCAGAGCTGGGCAATACCAGCCTTCCGACAAGAAATTTTGAGGGAAGAAGTGTAAGGGAAGCCTAACTCCGCAGTTGAACATCTTACCATGAAGGCCACCTCCCTGGTGGTGGGCTATGGGGAAGTTCACCCTGGATGGGCACCTAAGACTAATGTAAGAAGGGATGTTAAACCCTCTCTCCAGGTAAACCAAGCCCTCTTCAGTCATAGTAGATGGAAAGAACGACATCTCTAACCCTTGAGGTTGAAGGGAATGACCCTCCAGAAGAGCACCTAGCTCTACCTCCGCTGCGAAGTCAGCATAGGAATATGAATCAGACGCGTGATCCGACCCTTCAGGATGAGCTCCCTCTAGTGACCTATAGCTCGATCCACCGTCTGACATCCTAAAATAAGAGGCTCTAACTTAGTCTCTACCGAGGAGTGAGCACCCACCAGCTATACTTCAAATAAAATTAAGCATGGAAGAGAAGTGACCAGAATTGCATACCTGAATTTCAAGCGTGGAAACTACTTCGTTTGAATCCGAGCAAAGTATCAGATGTCACCTCTTGGCACTCCTACAGAAATGCCAACATAAAACAAATTTGGTGAGAAACTACTCGGTTCAAGTATCTCAGCCCAACACCGAGCAGATTAAATATTTTTGCAAGGAAATGAATTAATTCTACTCACTTCGGGGGCAGAGGAATGATCAAGCAGATCGTTCAAGCAATGCACCTGAGACAACAAAAGTGAAATAAATTAATTCAAAAAAAAAAAAAAAAAAAAAAAAAAAAAAAAAAAAAAAATGTTGCCTAGCACCGAACAGCCCAACTAGGGGCTGAGTTACAATTAAGTGGCTATCAACCACTTAGAAAATGTGGGTCAGCTAGTGAAGCCCATCCAACAAGCCCAAATATTCACTAAGGAGGATCAATTAATCCTGAAGCTGGAGTGGTCAGCTGGTCATGGGTCGGTTTAAGGTCCACAGATGAAGAAAAATAAATTGAAAAAATCAATTCAATTTTCTCTCTTCTCCCAGCACCACGAACCGAGCAAAGGAAGGAAAATAAATGAAAATTCAATTTTCTATCTCCACGTTGAACCGAGAACCACGAGCCGAGAATCAGCAAACAGAGAAGAAATCGAGCAACTAGTTTCTCCCTCCTCAACTAGTTTCTACCGTGAAAAACGAAACCATTGAAGACCCTGAAGCTCGCTGGTCCCTGCTCACGCCCCAGTTTACGACAAGAACTGGAAATTGAACGAGTGGAGAAGGAATGAAACGGAACTGATGAGTGAATGCGATGATGGATTTCGCCCGAAATCAATTAATCAGATTGAAGAGCGAAATTCGAGAATAAGAGCTCGGTGGTCGGTTCACAGTCATCAATAATGGCTACCCAGCAACTGAGAACCCAACCACCGACCATGGGAGATGAAATTAAAGCAACTCAATATGAACAACCAGCCCTCACGCCTTTCTTCTCTATGACGATATGACCACCGTGAACTGGCCATTGGAGACCAAAAACGAAGCAGGTTTGATAAAGATTGAAGAGAAATCTCACGCTTCTCTCTCTTCAACAATGAACCGGCCAGCCACGAACCGAGGACCGAAGTGATGCAGTGTTTGATTTTCTTCTTCAGTAAGAGTTATGAGAACTGAAATGCAGACCGATGATTTCAAAATTGAAATAAGGAAAACGAACTCACCTCAGTTCTTGTTGGTCGTGTTCAGTGAAGACAAAAGCTCCAGCCTCTGTTCGTTGGTCAGTCCAAGCAACAATAAGAAATTAATTCAACAATTTTTTAATCAAAAGCATGAGCCTACAGCAGAATGAAAAAGAATTATTATTAGTTTGAAAGCATGAATGAAGCTACAGCTCTGATGAAAACTTAAATTCAACAAGAAGTGGGTAAGTTATTCATCACTCACCTCTAGTTTCTTCCTTGCACCGAGAAGTGAGCACAAAAAGTGTCTACAAAATCAAGTGTTCAAGAGAGTTAGACAATGGAGTGAAGAAAGAAACAAGCCACTACTTATAGTGGGACATTGTTGCTCCCCAACCGTTGGATTGAAAGGGAAATCAATGGCTCCAATTCGTGAAGAGACCTCACATTTATTCCTTGGCAGGGAAGTAGATAATGAGGAGACAAAAGCTTCCATGGAGGAGACAAGACAATAGTAAGATTCTTTTAGAATCTCCAAGTACAAGCTACCAAAAGGTGTGATTTGATTAGTCAAAAAGCTACACCATAGTCAAAAATGCAATTAATATTCCACCTACCAGATCACTCCCAAGCAGTCAGGTGCTCTCCCTAAAACCCGAGAAGAGCACCAAGCTCGGCTCGGGAGTGGGGGGCCACTGTTATGGGTGGATTTTCAAGCAACTATACGACCACGTGGCACCTCTCTGGAGGACCACGTGGGATGATCAAAGACGTCCACGTCACCCGTGGAGTGGGCCGGATGAGCACACACCAGGCCCAACAGGGTGGGTGCCCATCCTGAAAGACCACTTGTAGAGACTCTGAAAAGGGCTCGGCCTCAGGAAGAGGACCGAGCACCAAGCTGATGAACTTAGCAAAATGAGCACGCGAGACCAGACAAGGTGCGTGCTCATCCCTAGAAGACCAACTCACCTGAGCTCAGTAGAGCAGGTGGTCATTCATATAGAAGATGGATAAAGATGGGCTCATAGGCTGGAAGAGGCATGAGCCCACCTGGTGTGGAATCATTTCAACACTAAGGCAAAGAGCCTGGCTGCTCTTCCAAAGGAAGAGCACCGACCACCGAGGCCCTCTCTTATACATGATATGCGATCATCCAATCGAGAGCCGGCCACGTGGCCTAGGGCCTACGCCTGACACCTACACGGTAGGGTCATCATTACACCCCTCTTATAAATATCGGAGGAGACCCACTGTTGAGGTACGTGACTTCTACTCCTACTCTGCTCGGCACCACCTCTGGTCTGACTTAGTCATCGGAGTGGATAGGCCGGCACCACACCGGTGCTCAGTTGTTTCCTTGTGCAGGTCACTTCTGTGCTAGGTTCCAAGCTGCTCTGCTCACTTCTCACACCTCTTCTCATTCTTTAAAGTTAGTTGCACAGTCACGGTCCGGGAGACACCCGACCCACAGGTCAGTTCCCGGTCCTCCCATTTTCACGCAACAACAATATAAATTTAACAATTTAAAAAAAAAAAACAAATATGTAGATTGATTTACGTAACTAAACGACAACTCATTTATATAATTACCCCATTAACCTTTTTCTAACCGTTATTTTTTTTGTTTGAACTTTAATTTAGATGGATAATGTGATTCTCGTTTCGAGCTCTACATTATTTATCGAATCGGATTTTCAATTATTGGTCACTCAATATATATTTGTCCTCTCCTCGTGTGCCCATACATAACATATCTACTTCCATTTCTCGCCGTCAATAGCAAAACAAGAATAACACACAGCGAGAAAGAGAAAATGGAACTCGATGAACATATCTTCCTGGAAGAGTTGCTAGCTCTTAGAAGAGAAACCAACTGGGACTCGATTCCCACGGAAATCAACAATTTCTGTTCCAATATCTGGAATTTCGATTATAATTTCGATCAAAACACTCTCAATTTCCATCCAAATTCTTCATCAGGCACATTTTCAACTCAAAATCTCGACGAATTCTACCATTCCTCGACCAATGAATTCTCAGTCCCAGAAATTGCTGATTCCGCCATGGAAATAGCTCCTCTTCCATTCCAAACAGACAATCCGGATGTAGAAGGAGAAGAAGAAGATTTGGGTTTTCTTGGAAATGAGATTCCAAATCTGGAAGTTGAAACGGCTTGCAAAATTGAGGAGAATCAATCCCCAGAAATTCCAGTTTTCAACATTGTACGGAAGAACAGAGGGAAGAAATTGCAAGGTCAGCCTTCGAAAAATTTAATGGCGGAAAGAAGGAGAAGGAAACGCTTGAACGATCGTCTCTCCATGCTTAGATCCATCGTTCCCAAGATAAGTAAGGTAAAAAAAAGAAGAAGAAGAATTATAGCAATCGATTTCTCATGTTTTTTTTTTGCCCTTTTGATAACTATTTAACTTCTTGTTTTTGGTTTTTAGTATTTGATTCACAGAATTGTGAAGACACCAATTGGTTTCTCTTTTTTAGTTTTTAGGTTTTTTTAAAACCAAAAAAACATAAATGAAAAAACGAATTAATTATTAAACAATTCTGTTTTTCAAAGGGCCTTTTTCAAACAATGGTTTTTCCTTGGTTTTTTAAAAAATGGACATACTTTCAGAAAAACAATGTTTAAAATTTAAAAATAGAGAAACTTATTGGTTTTTAAAAAACAGTCTTGAAAAACCAAAAACAAGAAATAAAATGGTGATTAAAAACAGGGCATTAGAGTGAATGCTTGAAATTGAAATTATATTTGAATAGATGGACAGAACAGCGATTTTAGCAGATGCAATTGAATACATGAAAGAACTTTTGGAGAAGATTGGGAAAATGCAAAACGAAGTGGATTGTGAAAAGGGTTTGAAGGAAATGAGCGAGTTCAATTTCAAGGAAACAAAACCAAACGAAATCGTTGTGAGAAATTCACCAAAAGTAATTTAACTTTTGTTTTTGTTTTTCTCTCTTTTCTATATGAATAATTACTTAGAAAACGAAAAATGATTTTGGTTTATTGTTTTTGGTTTAGTTTGAAGTGGAAAGTAGAAATGGGAAAACAAGGATAGAAATGAGCTGTGTAGGAAAGCAAGGATTGGTATTATCAACAGTGAATACAATTGAAGCATTGGGCTTTGAAATTCAACACTGTGTTATTAGCTGCTTCAATGACTTTGCATTGCAGGCTTCTTGTTCTCAGGTTTTCCTTTCTTCTTTTCCTTGCTTGCCTCTTCTTTATTATTATTTCTTCCATTTTTTAATTTTTCAATTTTAAAATTTTTAATAAAATATTGTTTTGATGTCTTTCAACCACATTTTACTTTTCAAAAGTTTTAGTTTATTTTTTATTTTTAAAATCAAACTTTTATTTAACAGTACAATGCATCAAATAAGAAGGAAAGAAAACATTGTCCAACTGTTTAGGTATTAGTATTATCTCCTATAAAATCGAGAATTCAAGTCTTACTTTTTCCAATTTAATGTAATATCTTTATAAAAAAAATAAGCCTTTAACTAAATAGAAGAAGCTGGGGTTAATCATGTTTTTTGAGAGTGGTTTAAAACTAAATTCTAGATTATTTTTTAAATTTTTTTATTAAACATTCTTTGCGAAGAGACTTTTGGAGTTAAAATATGTAACCAAAATTTAGGAAAAAATCAATTTACACCCCTGAACTTTACATGTTGTGTCAATTTAAACCCTAAACTTTCAATTGAATCAATTTACACCTTGAACTTTTTTAAGTGAATCAATTTAAACCCACATAATATTAAAACTATAAAATTAATCAAAATTCAATTATCAAATCACCGAAAGATAAAAATAACAAAACATCAATGACCTCATCATAAAAACGCTCAACCTCAACTATGAAAAAACTCAAATTCTAGTTACCAATTTAAACGGTACAAAAATGTTCAAACCCGACACCAAAACGGTCAAATTTAACCATAAAAAATATTTAACATAAACTTAAAATTAATTTTCAAAAAATTATCTTTATTTTGATATAAAAACACCTATGTCTAATTAAAAAATTTCAAAAATAATAGTAAGTTTATTAACAATGGGTGTAAATTGATTCATTTATTAAAAAAGTTCAGGGTGTAAATTGATTCAATTGAAAGTTTAGGGTTTAAATTGACACATCATGTAAAGTTCAGGGGTGTAAATTGATTTTTTCCCCAAAATTTATTAGATAATTATTAATACATCATGAAATAATCACCATTCACATTTCACATGTCATGATACATGTTGAAATTAAAATCTTGAAGTAAAAAAATTTGGAATTATTGATTTTATTTTAAAAAAAAACAATAAAACAAGTCATCACAATAAATTATTGAGGCACAAGAACCATGAGACAAGACTTGGTACTTTTCTTGCAGGTAAGCTGTACTTTGGCACCTACTGTACTCAGCACCAGTAGGAATTTTTTTTTTAAAATAAAAATCATTTAAAGTATACATAAAACTGTACATCAATAAGAAAAATACTGTTCATAATTTGAATATTCATAAGATTTAAAAATAGCCACAAATTGATTGGTACTAAATTTAAAAAAAAAATAAAAAAAATAGAGAACAACTTTTATATCATAAATTAAAAAATATATATACCAAATGATTTTTTAAATCCATGGTTAAAACAAAATAGTACTTTTCTCAAACTTAATTTCCATTTGTACTTTACGTGCATATTTTAATTTAAAACTGGTGACAATAAATAATCATCGTAAATTTTATTTATTCTGAATTTGCATTAATTTATTATTTTTTGAAAATTAGGAACTGAAGCAGAGTACAGAAGTGAAGCCTGAAGAACTAAAGGAGGCTTTATTTAGGAATGCAGGTTATGGAGGAAGCTGTCTGTAGAAACTAAATTTATATCAGCCCCAAAAAAAAAAATGTAGTTAATGGTCTTAATAAGAAATTAATTCTCAAATCTCTGTATTTTCAAGGAGGTTAGCAAGCTCTCTTTTCTCATTTCAAACCCCGTTTCTCTTTAATTTCCATTTAAAATAGGGATTAAATAAGTTCATTAATCCGATCCGATGCATGTTTCAATTATTGAATCTAACAATTTCCAAAGTCGTTGCTTAATGCATATGTTAAGAAATCACTTGTAAATAAAAAAATCTCACAGATTTATGACGGCATTTTCATATGGGTATATTTGAAGAATATTAATATTTCTCTCATTTTTAGGAAGAAAAAGAAAATCTATTCTAAGAGTTAAAAAAAAATTGACGCGGTTTGACCTTTGCTAACACTTTATGAGTGTATGGGTAGTGAGTTAAAGCTACACAACCTTAACTAGTGTTTGTTTAAATTTTGAAACCCAATATTGTGAGTCTATCCACTTTCACAATTTCAACACATTTTATACTTAACAAATTCACTATTTTGTACAAACTAAATACAATGTTAATAACCCAAACATGGCAATTAAACAACCCCTAAATGCATAACTGCAGAAATACTTTTTTTAACATGGCCCTTGCATATAACATAATTGTGTTTAATATTTACAAAAATAGCAAACCCCATAAACTTATTAGTAAATGCAGTATAAAATCTAAATTTGTGCATGTAATTTTACAAAATTATTACTAGTTTCGCGCTTGTAATAATTGACTTGATTGTTTACGTGAGTTCGATTTTTTTTTTAAATGTTATATTTACAAACATCTTTGTTCACACGAAATTTCTATTGAAATAAATTAAATGTGGAATAATATATAAGTTATATTTGATTAATTGAATGTTACAATCTTTAATAAATTGATCCTATGATTCTATTTCATGAGTGCAAACTTCGACGCGAGGACCGTCAGCGTATTTCTCGGATAAAAAAGTTGATGTTGTTGGGAATTTAGTCTTCAAACGGTCTTCAGAAAGTCTAGTGTTCTATCTTTCAAAGTAGTCTTCAAAATCTTATGAGTTTTCGATCTTCAAAGTAGTCTTTTAAGTCTTTTGTCTCTAAAACTCTCTAAATATTTTCTAATCTCTTAATGAATGAATGACCTTTTTATTTATAGATTTTTCAATAGACTTTTGGTGGATATGAGCTTCATTTGTGTGACGACCCGACCCTTTTTATATTTAAAAATCACTAATATGCAGCGGGAGATTGAAATAACATCATTTTCATAATTCATTTTAAATAATGAGTTCCGGAACTCACAATGCTAAAATAAGTTCAAATAGTTATAAAAGGCCAAACAAGTAAAAGTTTACAATCCAAAGAAAATAACATGTCAAGTTCTCAAAAATCAAGTCTAGACTTCATGCATAGTAATTAGATTCTAAGCCATGATTCCATATCGATCAACCGCCTCGAGCACCTCCAAAATTACCTGAAAATGTTTGGTGTAGCACCATTAGCAACACATGGCTAGTGAGCAACAAATTAGAATCAAAATGATTCTTTAAATACTCCCCAAAACATAATTTGAATTCCCAACCCTTCCCATTTTCAAATAACAACTTTTAAACTTTCAAACATCTTAGTAGAGAACATCAAGAGGCTATTCACATACTTTACATCTCAAGTCTATAAACTCATAACATTCACATCTCACATATCATGTCATTTCCCATCTTCACATATCATATCATTTCTCATAATCACATAACTCATATCATAACATCCTATCAAACAACTAACACGTATCAAGGTGTGATGCTCAACCTTCCCTCAAGGATCAATTCGGGATACGCTCTCCCCGTAATTGTCCACGGGCACGCTCTCCCATATAATATCATAAAGGATCAATCCGGGATACGCTCTCCCCGTAATTGTCCATGGGCACGCTCTCCCATATAATATCATAAAGGATCAATCCGGGATACGCTCTCCCCGTAATTGTCCATGAGCACGCTCTCCCATATAATATCACAAGGCACTATCTCCTTGGATCACACACAAGTATCTCCGGGAATGACCCATCGATTTCATATATCTCACATGGTACTTTTGCAATCACACCTCATCAAACAATTCATTCAATTCAAACAAGGGCATTGATGATAAGTTAAGTCATTCAATTCACATAATCTCCTAATATCAACTATATGCTCTCCCCATCATGGAAACCCTAAGCTACATACTTCCATGATACAACGCATTGAGAATGTACAATAAAATGATCGGTCACATCTTAATTCAATTCACATAACATAATCAATTCACAACCATAAATTATGCTTTCATGAAACACAATTATTAAGTAGGTATTCTCAAGTATATTTTATATTTATAACCATTCAAATGATCCTTTGGGTTTCTCCAAAGAATCATTTCAACTCTAGTTCATTACCCACCTCTAATGCACAAAAGTCACCAAAATCCACCAACTCCCAAATTCGAGCCACAAAGTCCAATTGCAATCATCACCTACAATTTCCAACCAAATATATTTAAATATACTAAGGGTCGGGTCGTCACAATTTGATTTGGGCTCAATCGTCATGTGACATATTTTCATATTAATTTATATCATCCAATGGCCATGAAAATGACACGTGACATTATTTGATTTGTCAATTTAATGTCCTTTATTTTAATGTAAAGACACGTGTCAAATTTTGATTGGTTTTTATTTAATGACATATAATTTTATCATTGGTTTGAGTTATTACATGACAATTTATAATTTGTCAAATTTTCTTCTTCTACAATCTTATTGACTCAACATATTTACAAATATTGAGTGAAAAATTTCTACCCATTGAAAATTTCCTTAAATAATCTTCAAAATGTAACAAATTTGAGTATTCTCAAGATAAATCTTTATTATAAAACTCAAACGTAAATCCACCCATCAAATATAACCTAAATTTTAAAAACTCATTTCCTATACTAATCCTTAATATATAAAAGTGGTGATATTTAAGAAACTTTTTTGGACTACTATACCCCTTTTAAAATCTTAAAACTACTAACATGCCATTATATATACCCTTTTAAAATCCTCAAATTACTAAAAATGCCATTATTATTTATACTCCACTATCTATTAAATGACTATTTATATTTTAATAAAATATTTCTCCTTTTTTTATAAATAAAATATTTCTCTTCATTGAATAAGAAATTGTCAATTTTATTAAATAAATTCCTTGGTTTTTTTTATTGTTTTCACAACATCAAATTATAAAATAATTGAAAAAACAAGTACAACATATGAAAATGAATGTGATATTAAAATGAATTTATTTTTTAGATTCATCACCAATTTATGAAAAATAAATTATATTTAAGTATTCAAATATTAAATGATTTAATAAAGGTGACGGTGCTTTAATTTGAAAAAATATTAAAAAAAAAACTTAAATTGTTTAAAAAAAACAGTTAAGATTAAAAAAAACTACAACAAAATATAATTTATTGAATTAGTAATGGTATAATATGTAAATAAATTTAAATTTTTTTAATTAAAAATATTTAAAAGTTTAAAAATCAAAGAGAAAAAAATATATAATTTCTTAAATTTTTATTAAAATTAGAAATAAATAATCTATAAATGCAGAAATTAACTACCATACGTATATAGAACAAATAGTTTATTTTTTATTTGGTAGTATAAATTTTAAAAATAAAGATGTTAAAAAAATCGTCTTATATAAAAAGACATATAATTATGTAAATTAGCAAACTATATAATAATTTAAATATTAAATAGAACATAATAATATGTTAATAAAATCATTTCGAAAAAGATTTATAAACCATAGAAAAATCAAATAAAAAATATTTCGATCTTTTAAATATTTATATGTTAGAAAAAATACACAGTACGGTTTCTCACCACATTTTAACTGATTTATTTAGAAAAAGATAATTTGAAGATGGTTGAAATTATCAGGGTATGTGTAAGATTAGACTTTTATTCCTACTGATTCTTATGTGTTTTTGTTGTTTTTTTTAATTTATGTAATTTCTAATGGAATTTGTGATTTTTTTTTTGTAGTTGTTTTACTTTATTGATATTTACTCCCGAATCTATTGGCATAATTTCTATCTAATAATTATTTTTATGTAATGTTTTTAATAATAATTTTTCTTTTAGATGTTTTACAAAGTTGATATTTAAGTTTGATTCTTATCATTGTACGATCATTATTATTACTACACAAGTTGTATTCTTTTGGACGTTTGTAGTTGATATCTTTGGTTGGCTCGAGCTCTAGGTACGATATTTACCCCATTCATTTTATATATATTAATTTTCTTCTTAAATTTATGTGATTCAATTATTTTAGAATGTTTATAAAATTTAAATTTCTTCTTGGATAATAAAATACTCATATGTGTGTTTAGTAATATTGATTATAATTTTCAATGCAGTTTTTACAATGAAAGCTTTCTCAAGATTTTCACTCATGATGAAAGACTAGAGTTATAGAACTTTATATCTACAATAATTGATTTTGAATTTTTTTTCTTCTAATAAAGCAACAATGATTCTAATATTTTCTAATTTTTGTTTTCATAATAATAATTCATTTTTTTTAATTTTATGTGCTATAATGGTAAAAGCTTTAAAAATAAAATGATTATAAAAAATACATTTCAAGGTACAAATAACGTAAAACTAATTATTTTGTAGTAACTATCAACATCCAATTTAATAATCAAATATCGTATTTTAAAAAAAAATATATAATCGAAAGAAGTTTAAAAGTCACAATATGTATGATATATATATATATATATATCAATGTGTTTTTTTAAATAATGTCTACTCAGGTATTGAAAATGTTACATTTTCTTATTTTGATTCATATTTTAAGTTAGCCAATTATAATAAAGATAATTTTGTGACCACATAAAATTATAATATTAAAAATGTGTAAAATTTTAAAAATAATATCTAATAGATAATTTACTTTACTAAAAAAACTAATGAAATTGCGAAATTAAAAAAAAACATTTATTTAATACATAAAAAGTTCTAAATTTAAATTATTTATACAATTTTAGTTAATTTTTATAATTGATAAATACATTTTATTATAAAGTAAAATTACACGTGCATCGCACGTGCTAGAATTCTAGTACATCTAAATACAAGCTATAAAAACTCAAGCTTTCCAACATTAAACATGTTTATGTTAATCAAACCCTCCTACCAAACAATCTATTAATATGTCATTATTTAGTTTTTCAGGGGATATCATAATAAAGTTTTTTTTTTAATAATGATTTAACCTAATGTATTTCAAATTTAGATATTAATAATTATATCTAACAGGAGTACAGGGCTTAAAAATAAAAAGTTCAGTTACATACCACTTTTTTTTAATAAATAATTTATATATTTTTAAAACAAAATTTATTATTCTTGGGCTTACATTTGATTTCGGTGGGCTTGTAAAAGCCCATTAACGAAGGAAGTCCATCGACGCCAAAACCCAGACTCAGGATCATCAATTTACGGGTCAGGCTAGGCCTTAAATTGAAGGCCGGTTTAATTGTACTTTTTTTTTCTTACCGAAAATATTGATTGGGAATGTAATGTTTTTTTTCTTTATTGTCTTTAATAATGAACACAATCAATCAGTCATTTACCATAGTTAATTAATGTTAATTTATTATTTAATTTTATATTTACAAGTCACCCACTTAAATTTTTGGAACTATTATTGAAATAACATATTTTTGCATATTAATTACTGAAATGTCGGAACTTTTCAAAAAGTACTCAAATAGCATAATTATAGTTCTATAATTTATTGAACTAAAAAAACGAAAAAAACTAACAAATTCATTGAAAATAATAAAGAAAAATAGTCAAATAGTTCCATAAATTATTGAGATTGAACTTAAAAAAGCAAAAAACAAACAAATTCATTAAAAATACCCATGAAAAATAGTTCAATTATTTACGGAACTATAGTTCAATAAAATTATTGAACTATAATTATGCTATTTGAATCATTTTGAAAAAGTTATGATATTTTAGTAATTAGTATGCAGAATATTTATGTTGTTTGAGACAAATTTTATAAAAAAAATTGTTATTAATGTATCTTTCCTTGAATGTATTCACACCATGATCATTTTTAAAACTCTTTATAAAAATGAGATTTACGAATACTTTTTAAAAAAAAAAAATCATTTTCATACCTAGTATACCCTTTCATTGAATTTTTAAATTTTGACATTGTTATTGAAAGTATGAAAAAAAAAATAAAAATAACATATTAGAAAATTAATAAATGGATAATATTTACCTCTAAACTAATTTAGAAGTTTCTACGTCTTTTAATTTCTATTGGGCAATTTATATTAAATATTTTTTTAAACTTATAAAAATTAGTTTGAAAGTAAGTATTTTTGTGAATGATTAACATATAGATCGAAGAAACAATCTGAAATTTATATAGAAAATAAGAGTTTTATAGTTGACCAAAATATCTCCATGATTAATGGAGAAATGGGGAACAGCTAATTTTAAAAGGACCCATTATTTTTTTTTTTTTTTTTTTTTTTTTTTGGGATTTGAATAAGAAAAAGACATTTGATTTTACTATTAAAATTTAAACACCCGTGAAAGAGCAGAATGATTATGAAAAATAGCTTTTTTTAAACAAAAAAGTAAACTTTGGAACTTGACAGAGTTTGACAGAGAGGAAGAAGAAGAAGAAGAAGAAGATGGTGATGATTATTATCATCCTTGATTCAAGCAGATGCAACGATTATGTTCAGAGATTGTCGTCAAAGGAGACAAATCGTTTTTCTCTTGCAGATGCAGAATAAAAGGAGACAAATCGTTCTTTACTTTATGGAAATTTATCATAGTCATGTCATTATAAATCTTAAGTTAAAATTTAGTGGGAGAATTACTAAAATAATAGTTACTTACATGTTATAATTTTAAAAAATTTATAAAAAATAATATATTGCTTCTAGTTCCATCAATTATGAAGAATTTAACTTTTAATATTTATCGTTTTTAACTTTGTTTACGCTGAAAATTTATTATTAACATGAGTTTTTTAAAACTAAAACTTTTATTTACAAGTTATTTGTTAATTTAATTTTTTATTTCAACAATTATTCAAAATTAAATCTGTAAAAAATAAAATAAAAGTAGGGACATATTTAAATTATGTTCACTTGAAAATATCAACTCTTGACTAAATCCATTATATTTTGGAATTAGCAAAAAAAAAAAAAGTGGATTTGGTCAAATCACCACAATTTCATTATTAGACGCAATTAAAAGGACAATTCAAAAAAGTGAAATTTGTATGCTAACAAATATAAAATAAAAGTTAAATGTACGAATGACCATGGATTTTTACAACTTTTTCAATTATTAAAAAAATACTTTGATACTCACCGGTGAATATTAGTTCATCCTCACATTTTCATGTGTCATTTTTTTATTTGATAAAATATATTAATAGAACCATATGTATTTATTAAAAAACTAATATATTTATTGTCACTTATATATTTTATCTAATAGAAAATAACATGTAGGAAGGTGAAACTAAACTCATACCAACCGGTCTCATTGGTGAGTACTCATATATCTTAATTTCAATTTACATCCATGTACTCCTAATTTGAGAGGAAAAAAAACCTTTGTAGAAGCCAAAATCTATTAATAATTCCATCCAATTAGGCCAACACGAGCATAGCTCAAGTGATAAGACATTTGTTCTTCCCATGAACTCGAAGGTTCGAGTATCCCTTCCCCAAATTTGATGTAATATTTCAAAAAAAAAAAAAATCAAACAATTAGTAATTTTTTAAAAATAATTTGATAATAGCCCTTTCAATAATATTATATTCATAAAACCTTAGCTTGGTATAAATTTCTCTTTCCTTTCTCCCTTAATTTAAAATCAATTGAAAAAAAGAAAGATGATGAAAACTCATTTTCAAACCTCACGAGTCACGGTCATCAGAATCGATTCCATTATAAAAATAACAAAAAAACCGAAATGTACGAAAAATATAAATAAATTTTGTTACGCTAAAAATCATCCAAGCTTAATCTACTATCAAAATCTCTCTAATTTAAACATAAATTTCTCATCAACCATCTTATTAAAGACATGAGAATCGTACTTTAATCACTAAAACAACATAAATCAAAGTTTTAACTTTCCTTCAAACAAACAAATTCCAGTACTAACAAAAAAAAAAAAACAGATTATTTTAAACATCCAAATGGGTTTAAATAGTATTCTCCATATATGGGTTTGTTTTTTGTTTTACTTTTGCGTGAAAACGTTTCCATTCCAATAATGAATGATGACCAATAAATCTGAAGATATCAGAAACCAATGATTCGACCCAGAAATAGAATCACAAAACAATGTCATTCAAATTCCACGCGTGCTTTATTTTTAAAACACCTAAATTTCTTTTAATAAAGTCAAAGTTTTTGCGTGCATGCGTTGCTGCTCAGCCCACCAACTGTTTGTTTTTTTGTCTGAATGAAGTTTTCATATCAGAATTATAAAAAATTTGTTTCAAGTGATTTTGCTGTGTGTAGGTAAGAAAGTGAAAACGTACAGGGTTTTGTTGTTTGTTGATGCTGGGGGAATAAGTTCTCTAACTTTTTTAGGTTATGGCTATGGTTATATAGCTATCTATGGCTTTGTCATTTTGAATTTCCCTTCCAATGGTGGAATATGGAATGAGTCTCTTACTTGTTTTGTTGGTTGACAGCTTGATACAGGCCTACGTTTTTGTAGTTGACTCCTTTTCTTTTCTATTCCCCTTTCTCTCTATGGGTTAGGTGGGTTGTAGGAATAACTTTGTAGGGGTCCGGGTTTTATCTTTTTAAACTCACGGGTTTTAAATATTAAAAATTATGGGTTGATTCTACGACACAAAATTTGATCAAATACATGTTACTTGAATTCATATTTCTGAAACTCATACACCGACACATCCAAATACAAACCATATAAACTCGGGTTTCACAATTTCAGAATTAACATCTTCCACTACCAAACATTCGTCTAGGATTTAAAATTAAGAAAATAGGAGGTAAAATTAATTATTAAATTATAAAAATAATCGAATTTACTTAAATCTTATAATTTATGTTAATTAGTTAGCATTTGGATAGTTAATCAAAGATTCAAAACACGGTTAACTTAAATACTTGTAAAAATTAAAATAAAAAATATTAGAATGCAATTTACCCAGAAGACTATTTATTTTCTTTAATTGAATTTTCTTTTACATTGATAGCCCAAAACTTAAATTGAATTCTTCTCTTATATAAACATTTTAATTTTTTTTTTAACTTGTTTTGAAATAGATGTAGTTGGCAATCTTATGGGAAATGTATACTTGTTTAGCTGACGTGATAAGAACTCTTCATTTCAAAAGACAATTTCAAATAATCAATTGTAATAAAAAATAAATAAACTATTTCATTCAACTGGAATTCGTTTTTTCAAGAGACAATTTTTATGTCAACTAAAATTGCAATGATAATCAAATAAATTTTCTAAACCATCATATTTTTTCATAATATACTGCTTAGAATAACTTTTAAAATTATTTAAAAATAATAATTTTGATAACCATTAAAAAAACAAATTATTCCAAACGAGCTCTTTACTATCCTAATGGCAAGAGCATGTTAATCGAATTTCACCTCCTTATTTAAGCCTAATTTTAATTATGGTGTCTAATAAAAAAGGTGAGGCCCGCTTTATCTGAATGGTATGGTATAGATCTCGATATTAAATTGGAAAAAGTCTTTTTCTCTTTTAATTTGTAAAAATAGCTGTTTTTAGCAATATTTCTATTCCAAGCCCACAACTTTTAAATCAATCATTCCGTAAATATTTGAAATTTATGGAAGTAGAGGATATTTCTCAACAAGACGTTTAATGTAGAAAGATAAATATTTAAATGTTTACAGTTTAATAATTCAATTTATTTGAGTACAAAAAATCAAGTTGCTTGATGAAATTTTCAAAGCACAAATCACAATGTGCTTATTTTTCTCTCTTTTAGCTCTATTAGGCGACGTTTATTTTTAGTTTTATATGAGAATAAGACGTTTGAGAACAAGATGTCTGAAAAATCAGATGTCTATAATTTATTTGTATAGTTATTTTTCATGAGAATCTTCAGTAATAGGATATTAAAAATTAATTTAATCTCTTCTCGCTCCCTTCCTTTCTTCTCACCAATCCCATGAAAGAAAATACAGAGATTTGGAAGGGTTTCAAAAACTCATAGATGAGATCGAGTTATAAGATCTCGATGGGTTTTAGATGTCATTTTCTACAATAAATATTTTGACAAATCAAACACAGACACGAGTATCTAATGTCATTCTCACCCTCCAAATCATATAAACAAACGCCCTTTAAAAAATAGTAAAAGAGATTGAATCCAATCCATAAGAAGAAAAAGTTGAAACAAACAAGGAAAAAAAAAAGGCATAAGATACCCATTCTCACAAGCAAAAACCTCATCCCAAAATGGACATTTTACCCTTTGAACAAAGAATCAAGAAATATCTCTCTATCTCTATTCTCCATTATAGTAGGAGTAGGAGCCAAGAGGGTGTTGAGTTAGTAGCTTTCAATATCCAGATTCTACACGTGGGTTTGTTTGCACGTGCCCCAACAAGAGGTCGTATTCCTTACAATAATACAATTAATCAAAAGCATTTTTTTCAACTTTAAACTTCAAAAGTGGCACACATAATGGTCCCATTTGCTTGCATTTAACATTTCCCAGTCAATGAAAATGAAAATTGATTTTTGGTTTGTTTCATAAGTCATATTCTTCCTTCAACCCTTACGAATAAATAACATTGTTTATTATTCCAAATCCTAAGTAGAGTTCAAGCCTTGCCTTATCCATTAGGAAATCAAATAGGAATGCAACTTAAAAATTAATAAATTGATCGGTTTAATCATGTCGATTCGATTTTACTTTTTCAATTAAACTTGAACTAGTAAATAATTGTAAAAAAAATTAATATAAAATAGACTAAGTTAAAATGAAAGCTAAAACTGACAAAAATCTATCTAGATCGATCCCTCAACATTCGTTTTTAAATTGAAACCAACTTAACATTCGTTTGGTTTTGTTTCCGTTTCTCAACAGTAATCAGTGAGTTCGATTTTTAGTTAGAGACGGTTTTGTTTCATTTTGAGCAAAAAAAAAATCGACATAAATCAAACCAATTTGGTTTTTTTTTTATTAATAATAAAAAGAACATAGCCCATGAAACATGGAAAATCCCGTATCTCTGAATTTATTCTTTATCTTGTTACGTACTCTTCCATGTTTGACTTTACTTCAATTCAATATTCTTACCTTCTCAAGAAATATATGATGGAAAAACATATATTACCAAGAAATTGGATTTTTTTTTCCTGGGAATTTTGGATATAATAGTGATATCTAAACTTGTCTATTTTCATCTAAATTACCACATTAAAAAGGTGAATTTTACACAAGTATTGATATTAATATTTACCATGAATTTAAGTACTATATAAACAATCGGAGGTCAATAATTTCCATCACAATATATTTTAAATCTATTTTAGATTCATTTACATTTAAAAGTATTTTTAAAAATAAGATCAATTTTTAAGTCTAAAAAAATTCATCAACTAATACTCATTTAACCTGAACTCAATCGATCGTAGATACTTTCATAAAATGTAAAGTTCGAGCCTCTAACCTAATCAAATATTTATAAGTTTGGGCTGAAATTGAGGAGAGCCCAAGCCCAAAGAAAAGAAGTGACATAATGATGATGGTAAAGATAATAATAATAAAAAAAAAACATGAAATAAATGATTATAAAGAATTCAAAGTTTAAGCCATAAAAAAGGGAAGCAAAGCGTGCAGAGACAGTAGCAGTTAATGATGGTTATTTAAGGTTCCACTATTAAATACACAAAATTAAACTCCAAAATTTCCCCCACCCATCCATGAGCGCGCGTGCACCTTACATGCTTTTCAGATATCCAACATCATAATGATGAAAGGTTCACGATGGATTGGGACCTACTTTTATATTAATTTTTTACTATTGTATCTATTTAATCCTCTATTAATAATGTGGGCATCCATCTTAAAACCAATTGGTAATGAGAGGAGAGACCCTTAGAGTTTATAAACGTTGTTAGGTCCCTTCATCTTTCCAACGTGGGATCCTTAACATACCCCCTCAAGATGATGCCTTTTTTGAGTTCACTATTCTTGGGTCGGATCCCATTTTGGACTGAATGCCATTTTGAGCTTTGTTGGGCTCTGATACCATATTTAAAAATGTGGACATCCATCTTAAAACTAATTGGTAATAAGAGGAGGGGCCCATATTAATAATGTCGGCATTCATCTCAAAACCAATTGGTAATGAGAGGAGGGTCCCTTAGAGTTTATAAACGTTGTTAGGTCCCTTCATCTTTCCGATGTGGGATCCTTAACATCCTCAAATTAAATAGAATTAGTTTATAGCAATATGAATAGAATAAGACACTTTTCAATTAGTTTATAGAAAATTTCAAAGTTAAACAGAAATAAAAGGTTAAAAAATGATATTTTAAAAGTTAAAAAAGACTATTCGTAAATTAAAATGTAAATATCAAGAGTTCAATACTAGAAAAAGTTATTTCTAATAATAGAAAAAAATATTTCTAATAATAAAAAAAAATCATTTCTAAACCTTTTAATAATTACCTTTAAAAAGAATACAACATAATAATAAAATAAACTATTTGAAAAAACATACTTTTTCATATTAATTATTAAAATGACAACAATTTAAAAATTACCTTAATAGCAGTTCAATAAATATTGAACTATATTATTATTTTCTTAATGAATTTATTAGCTTTTTTACTCTTTTTATTTGGTTTCTTGAATTTTTAAAAATTTCATACATTTCAGTGACCTGGTGATAAAAATAAAAATATATTGAGAGTTGAATGTATTTTTAAAAATTAGTAAAATGAAAACTTGATAATATAAATAAGGAGGAAAAAAAAAAGAGTGGAGTGAAACGCGTGGGGAGAAAGAAAGTGTGGCGTTATAAAGCCGGCATTCAAAAATTAAAACATACTTTCTTTCTTGTCCCCAAAACGCATCATATTGCTTTCCTTTTGTCTCCCCTCCTCTTACAACTCAACCTCTTTCTCCTCTCTACGTAACTTCCACTACCCTTTTTTTTTTCCTTTTTCATTTGTATTCACTAATATCATATTTTTCTATGATATTTATTTATTTAAATATCTTTTAAAAAAATTATACTAGACTAAAAAACTCAAAAAAATTATATAAGATTTGAGACATGAGAATATTATGTGAAATATATAAAAGAGTAGATAATATCATACTAAAATAAAGATTGTCTATTGTTTTAACAGTTTAAACTTCAAATCTTCTGTTATCATGTCATATTAAATAATTAGTGATCTTTAAAATCGAAGACAATTGACCTAAAATTTTCCCTTTAAAATGATATTTTTAACCTAGATAATTCCATACATTTTTTTCGTATGAAAATAGATGGTTTATGACGTTGTTTTTTCCCACTATTTTTAAGACTATTTTTATTTTCAAAGAATTTGTATTGAAGAATTCAAACTCATATCCTTTTCAAAAGATAAACTAATAATTGAACCATTTTATCCAGGAGAAAAATAAAGAGTCAATACACTTGATTATAGACTATCTTATATTCGTTATTCTAAGAAAAAATATAATGAAAAAATTCATTAATTTAATCCAGTAATACAAATAAAAGGTGTTATTTTAAAAATAAAATAAATTATTACTATTTTAAAATTAAGATGGAAAAAAAAATGTTATAAAACGAATTTCAATTATGTAAATTTTTTCTTAAATCTAATGGTAGAAAATACGTATTTTCTTTTGAGGTGGGGCGAGTGGTCCCTACCTACAACATAGCATCAAGTCAAGTTTCCAGTTTTACCCTTCAAGGGGGACAAGTAAGCCCCACATCGTGTGAAAGGGTATCTGGCGTGGAGTCCATTCTTCCCAGTCATGCATGTCGCATGTCGACTTAGAATTGGTGGAATCCTCACCAAGGGGTATTTATGGTATTAAAGAAATTAATCCAAAGAAAGATGCTCGTTATGTCACCGGGGACGATATTTATAAAAGGAAAAGACTTAGCTACTTCTCATTAAATAGTTATTCTTACTCCCTAACTCACAAACATAAAAATATTTAAAACATAAAAGATTTAAAAATTGAAAAAATAATCATAAATAAAGATATGGATAAATTACAATCATAAAATATAGGAAGAGAGTTAAGAGTTAGTTAAGTTTTATCCTTTATAAAATTATTTAAAAAAAATAAAGTAAAAAAAAGTCATAATAAGTGGGGTTGGTTGAATTTTCGATGATTTGGGTTATCAAACCTATCCTTATTTTCTTTACCCCAATCATAACTCTCTCTCAACTTTCAACCTTGGCACCTACTTGAGAGAATTAATAAATTCTTCCCCCAAAGAAAGGGAAAAAGTCTCTATAGGTATATTTATTGATAATTAGCATTATTATTATGTTTTAATATGGGAGTACTCGAATCTTCAATTTAATAGAATAAAGTATTAATGTTCAATTAATTGAGTTGTGCACATATAATCTCTTCATTCAAATTTAATTTATATTTTAATATTATGGGCAGACTTTAGGTTTATTAAAAATTTGAAACTAAAATAAAACTTTTAAAAGGTTTAGAGATTTAATTAGAAAATGGGACAAAATTTATGTGTAAAATTTATATTTTAACTAGAAAATTAAAAACATTAAAAAATATATTAATAAAAATATTTTTCCAAACATCGATTTTTTTTTTTAATTAAAATAGCTAGTATATGGAACAATGAAGTTCAATTTCAATTTTAAAAAGGGAATGTATTCAATTTAGATTAAAATAATGATTTGTTAATCAGCGGAAAATCATTGAAAGTAAATTTAAATGAATCAGGGGCAGAGTGGTCATTTAAAGATTGAAGCTTCAATAAAAAAGAAGGAGAAGGGAATCAACGGTCGAAAAAGCTCGAGACAAGCGTTGAAGATGCAGTCTTGGGCTTATCTTGAGAGTAATTCGGGAGAAAAACGATAGCGATTTGGACATGTCATAGGCTTCTGATTGATTGATGTCCACCTAAAATGACAACTTTGCCACTGTGGGCAAGATTGGAATTTGCCTATTTGTTCCGCAACTCCATCTTCGTATTCTTCACAAAATTTCATAAATAAATATCCATGTCTTTTTTTTTTTTTAATAAACGAAACACATGTTATGTAACCTAAGTTTTAAATATATTGATTTTATTTTTAAAATTATTGTAAAATTATTACAATAATTTTAATTTTTTTTTTAATAAACACATGTTATGTACCCAGAAAATAATTCAAAATTATTACAATGTCACCCTTTGATTTATCCCCGTTAAAATTTATGTTTAGTCATTTGTTTAATTGTAACTATCTTAATCTTATAGATTATTTTTGTAAATAGTTTCTTATATGTTAATAAATAAATTAATGATAGAGGTGATATTATAACAATTTTAAAAGTTTTAAAAGTAAAATAAATGTTGTGACATCGTAACAATTTTAAAATTTTAAGGATAACATTGATTAAATCAAAACTTTTAGTTTTGAACTGCAAATGCCTCGTGGTTCAAGGATTTATTTTCTTACATTTTACCCTGATTTATGTCACAAAATCATTTCAAATAACCATTTATTTAGTGTTAGTAATTTATGACTTTTTAGAACTTGTTGAAATATAAAAAGTAGAAACAAAAATCAATCAACATCACTTAATCATTTTAAATATTTGGTCAGCTATGTTTAACATGTGAAATAAAAATTTAAAAACAGTAAAACTGTGTAAGGGAGTGTTTGGTTAGGAAAAAGTTAGATGAGAATGATTTAAAAAACTTATTCCCATATTTGTTTCTCACTTATTCTCATATTTGTTTCTCACTTATTTTCAATCATTTTTACTAATTCATTCCTTTACATCACTTTCCCCAACATTCTTGTCTCATGCATCATTTTCCCAAAACCCCAATAAAAAAACTTCCCAGGGTATGATTCAAACTCCACCCCCTTCGATTTCGTATAATAATAAAAGTTTATTGATAATTTATAACTACTTTCATAATCTCAAACATTAAAATATTGAAATTAGAGTATTACTAAATTGATTAGATATTATTACTTTTTATTTTGTTATTGTAAGTTTGAGGCTTCCCTTCCCCTCATAATTGTTTCAATTTATTCTTTATAATTTGGAGTTGTGTCAAATTCGTACTCATTCTTTAATAAAAGCTCACAAAACGTTATGGTTATTACCATATTTACACATTTCATAATATTATACTGACATCTGTCTTAGTCATATGGTTGCCACATTCATAGAAAACAAAGATTTTTTTTTTAATAATGACATGAACATTTAATAAGTTTTTATAAAACCATAAGAATCAAATTGAAACTTACAAAAATCATAAAGATTAAATTGACACATATTTCAGATCATGAGAATTAAATTGAAAATTTTAAAATCATAGACGTTAAATCGAAACAAATCTTAACCTAAGATAAAACTTAACTACTCCTAAAATAATAGTTTTTCCTACATTCCATGATTATAATTTATTCACATATTCATTTGTGATTATTTTTTTAATTTTTTAATCTCATATTTGAAAAAACAGTATAAACTAAACTTTTTATATTAAATACCTTGTGCCCACGCGTTCGGCAACAGTGCGCTTTTTCCTCTTACCTTCTCCACACAACTCCTAACACGGGCCATATAACACGGCGCCGTTTCCCCACATTCCAAAATACGTCTTCGTGCACTTGTTTATCGTTTATCGAGTATTTAATATTAAAAAAGCCCATAGAAATCAACGTTACATAAATTAAATAATATAGTTTTTTTTTCCATTCATATAAATACTATTGTTGGTCGCTTTTAATATAATTTTGATAGGCATAATATAAGTACAAACTAAAAATAGTTTTTGAGAATAATGCTTGAAAACAGTTTATATATATATATATATATATATATATATATATATCAATAATTATTTTTTGTAATTTTAATTAGCCACAGATTGATTAATTATTTTTCCCCTTTGAATGTTCAATATAATAAAAGTTAAAAAACTATTATTCTTTATTTTTTTTTAAATTTAACATTATAATATTGCCATCTTTATTGTTGTGTACGTACTACTATTAAATATTAATATATTGGGCCACGAATATAATATCTTTGGTTAATTTTTTAGAAAATATATTATTTATCAATTTTGTTATTTGATTCAACCTCTTAACTTTTAATTTGACTTCTATAACTTAATAAAATATGTACAAAAAAAGTTTAATTATACACGTCATTCATATGATTTTTTAAAAAATGTTTGTTGATTGCCTTTTTTATAATTATCAGAAATGTTGATGATTTTAACTAATCGTGGAAACTACAAAAAAAAAAAGTTAAATGTAGTATAATCTTCTACATTTATTATATCTTTTGTTTTGTATTTATTACGATGATAAAAACATCACATTATGTTGTAAGGTTGGAAAACAAACACAAGGAATAAGGAAAATTATGTGGTATACAATGTGTGTTGGGGGGGGGGGGTCATGAGAAATGTGATGATTTTAACTATGTTAAAAATACAAAAAACAAAAAATGTAATAAAAATGGACAGTTTCGTTATGTTTAACCTATTATTTAGAAGACGATTAAATATAATTACATATAAACGATAGAATATTTGTAGATTTTTAAAATGCAAAACACAAAATTAAAGTCGATAATAATATCTCCCATATTATTATGTTATTGAGTTTTAATTCAGATTTAAGTGAAATTAAAGATGGTATTTAAAATATATGATAAATTATTAAAATAATATATTTTTGTAAACTAAATACAAAAATGTCACAACTTTTTAAAATTTTTCAAATAGAAATTCAATAATATACTGAACTAAAAAACTACCAAAAACCAATAAATTAATTGAAAAATAATAATGAAATATTAATTTATTGAGCTAAAAATATCAAAATAAATAAACTCATTAAAAATAATTTATCAATTTCAATGATTATTGCAAACCGTTATTTGATTCATTTTTATAAAGTTAAGACATTTCAATAATTATTATGTAAAAATATACTACTTGAGATAATTCATGTAAAATGGATCTTAAAATTATAGGATTCAATTAGAAATTTGTAAAAAAAAAGTAAAAAATTAAGGATCAAAATTAGAATCTAATCATTTAAAAAAAAAGGTATTTTAACAAAAATGAAAGCACAAAAAGTGAAAGAAAAAAAGGAAATTAAAAAAGAAAGAAAGAAAGAAAGAAGAAAAGGAGAATGATTTTAAGTTGGTATTTAAAAGTGAATTTAAAAATGCATTGAGTTTCACATTCAGACACCAAAAAGCTTTTGTTGCTTTGTGCCAAATGGAGGGTCCTTAGCTCTCTCTCTCTCTCTCTCTCTCCCCTTCAGCTCTCTCTCTCTGCTTGAATCTCTTCTCTTCTATACTTTTCCTGTTTTAACCTACTCATCTTCACATTTCTTCAGGTATCATTTTTAATTTTCTTTTGATTCATCCTTCCCCGAGGTTTTTGCTGCAAGATTCGTTTCGGCTTTTTTTTTATACGATTTTTTTCACTTCCTTTTTGGCTTCTTCTTTGAATTTGAAGTTAATTTTCTTGATTCTCTCTTTTTTTTTTTCTGCTGAATTGTTTACTCTGTAACCTTGTTTGGCTGCTGAGAAAGTTGGACGAGCTGAAGGTAATAATGAGTTTACTGATTCTTCTTCTACTTTTACTTATTATCTCAAGAAATCAACGAATTTGAGATCTGTGATGTTTATTTATATCTTCCTTACATTTTTGTTAAGCTTTCTGTAACTTTGCAAGCTCTAACGCGTCGTTTTTTTTTTTTTGGAAATTAATTTTTGTTTTCCTTTATCTTTGGATTGATTTGGACTTTATTTATGCTTATTAGTTCAATGCATTTATGTAGCAGCTACTGTAAGTATGGTAGAAATTTTAGCCTTCAGTTTCTAAATTTACTCTCCTTATATTTTAGCTTGGATATTTCGTGTTGTTTGCCCCTTGGATTGCTTGATTGTGTGTGACTAGTTTTTGCAGTCGTGTTGAGAATTCGGAACGAGTTTGCGGATAATTTTCAGCTTCTCACTGTTTGTGATTTGACTTGGTTACCGAATACGTTATCGATTTTTATATTGTGAAATTGCAATGTGTTTTTTTCGAAATGGATCTTGTTCTTCACGTCATGTTCTGGAGATGTACCTTTTTGTGGATTTGGGGGCAATGGAGATTAAAGTTTCCAATTCTTTTCTCTGTGTTTTGATTATTGTATTGCTTAAAAAACTGTTAGCTGCCGTGTTCTTTTTGTAATTCTGGCTTTGGTTTTCAGCTTGTCAATTTCTTGGTCAGATAGCAGGAAGTAGTTAGTGATTTTTAAGTTATTTTAGATGGTTTCTTGTTTCTTGTATTCTTTTAATTTATAGTTGTTATATTTGCTTACAGGTGTTGAAATTGAAACCTTTTGTTTTCTGCTATTTTGATGACTCCACCGATTCTTGGTATTGGGGAGGGCGAGGAAAGTCGCAGCAATGTTACTCTATTGGCTTCCTCTAACTCCATGGAGAGTGTCTGTCAAAACAATTTAGGATTTAAAGAGCGTAACTACATGGGATTATCTGATTCTTCTTCGGAAGACAGTTCATTGACTGCCACAAAACCTGATGGTAACAAGAGCACGCTGAATCTTAAGGCTACAGAATTGCGGCTAGGCCTTCCAGGATCTCAATCGCCTGTGAGAGATCCAGAGATCAGCTTGCGTGGCTCTTCTCACCTTGATGAAAAAACGCTCTTTCCTTTGCACCCATCGGGTGATGGTCATTACTCTTCACCACATAAGGCTGTTGTCTCAGGCAACAAAAGAGTTTTTTCAGATGTTATGGATGAATTCCCAGAGGTGAAAATTTCCACCACTATATTTAAAAATACTTGCATTAATTTTAATGTCTGGCCTTTAATCTAGCTGTAAAACCACCTAAATCTGGTGCAGGGCAAATATCACTCTAATGTAGAGGCAAATGTGATGTTATCACCCAGACCTACTTCTAACATGGGTTTGAAAGCAGGTTCTTTGCTAGAGAACCTTGGAAGTCAAATGGGAAAAGTGATAGAGGCCACTTCACAGAAAATCGTACAAGAGAAGCCTCAAGAAGTTAGTGAAACCAGGCCATCTCATAATGAGACTGCAAATAATAGTAGCAGTGCACCTGTTACCAAGTAAGTTTGTAAAGTGGGCTTGCCTGCAAGTTTTCCTTCAACCAAGAGAATGATCTCGATCTGCTGTGTTGCAGGGCACAGGTTGTGGGTTGGCCACCCATAAGATCTTTCAGGAAGAACTCATTGGCTACAACTTCAAAGAACAATGACGAAGTTGATGGAAAGGCTATGCCCGGTGCGCTCTTTGTCAAAGTCAGCATGGATGGTGCTCCTTATTTGAGGAAGGTAGATCTGAGGAATTACTCTGCATACCAGGAACTGTCTTCTGCCCTTGAAAAAATGTTCAGCTGTTTTACTATAGGTGAGCTGTTTGAAACTTTCAATTGGATTAGAAAATCTTGGTCACCTGATTCTTTAATGTTTTTAAGTTAATAACGTGATTTTTTAAAATTACACTTATGTCTAGTTTGTGTGGATCTAGTTACTGTTGTTTCAGTATTGAGCAGGTCAATATGGAGCGCATGGAGCCCTGGGCACTGAAAAGCTGAGTGAGAGCAAGCTGAAAGATCTTCTTCATGGTTCAGAATATGTTCTAACATACGAGGATAAAGATGGTGACTGGATGCTCGTTGGTGATGTACCCTGGGAGTAAGTATACAGTTAAAATTTGTTTGTTTCTATTTGTATTGCACGTACTTAGTGTAATTATTAATCATGACTTTTATTAGCTTTAGCGACGATGTGTCAGCATGGTTGAATTTTTTTTGATCTTTTGCATGAATTACCAAAAGAATCTGGTGCAACCTGAAGAAGAGAGATTCCCTCACATTATTCATTTGAATGTAATAAGTTAAAATATGAAACATCTCATCTAAGAGTTGACTTTTCAGGATGTTTATTGACTCATGTAAGAGGCTGAGGATTATGAAGAGCTCTGATGCAATCGGACTGGGTGAGTATTTTAATGCTTCGGTTATAAATTCTGGAATACTTTTAGTTCTGCAGCATTTGCTGTGAAATATTCACTTCACACACTGCCATCTCTGTAAAGGAATTAAGCAAGAAACTGGTAGTCCATATGGCTCATGCATACCTTCCACATAAGGTAGAGATTTACGATGAGTATGGAGATCTGTGTACATTCATTGTTGATGTTGCCTAGCTTCTTAATTAGGATTTAATAAATGTACATGGTCCACTTGATTATAACTTTTCCTGCATGATCCCGTTCTCCATCACTCCCATTAGTAGGATAGAATATGCATCGACAAGTTCCATACTCCCCTTGGACAATTTGCAGGTGCTCATGTGAAGTTACATCAGATTGATGTTAGCCATACCATATGTGTCAAAGCCTTGCTTTTGGATCCTTGTTTAAATTTTAAGTTACAAAGACGGTCACATTTTTACTATTATGTGCACTCACATTTTATACCATTTGTGCAAATGTGCATTTACAAGCATAGGACATTCCAGGTTCTGTTCTCAGTTTTCATTTTTTGTGCAGCTCCAAGGGCTGTGGAGAAGTGCCGGAACAGGAACTAGCTAAGCACTGTGCAGGATTGAGGCTATCCATCCATCAGCCTGGGATGTTGGAACAAGATCTAAAAGCATCTCAACTGTGCTTTGGAAGGGGGTTGAAGAATGATAGGGTGTTGGATGGGATAGGTTCTTGTGTGCATTTCCTTTTGTTATGTTTTTAAGCTTATGTTTCTTTGATGATGTCTTAAGCCCTTATTCTAGTTTGTGAATCAAACTACTTAAAAACACTATCGAAGAGCAATTCTGCAAACCCGTGGACGAAAGCACACGTCCCTTCTTTGCAGGACTCTTTAAAGTTTGTAAAGTTATGGGTTGTCAAAACTGTGTTTCTAATGCTGTGTAATATTGAAGACTTTCTATCTGAATATGAGGTTTCTGATGCTGTTTTACCATTCATCTTTTAACTCAGTGGCATTGCTTTCAATATCTTGTGACATTTTTTTTTTCCAGAATCAAAGAAGAGATGGGGTAATTCTTTATTACTACACTGGGCTGCAATAATAGTGTGAAATTGCTCAAAACCTATCTTGAGGTAAGACAGTTTTATAGTATTTTTAGGTATGAGAGAGAATGAGAACTTACATTATGAAAGATAATGCCAAGATTGCCAGTTATTTGGATATGGTTGTCGCCTTCTTGGGCTTAAAAAAATTATTTAGGAAAGGGCAGTCTTGTCAGTTATTTGGATATGGTTGTCGGGTAGTTCTTAGGGCCAGCATGTGACTACTTGATAACTGTCGGCATTATTGAAGCCATATATATATATTATATATATATAATTTTTTTAAAAAAAAAATACTTACCTACAAATTAGTTTGGAGAAGTTTTTTCTTATTTTTATTGGTAAATCTGGAGATAAGTATTATTATTATTATTATTTTGGCTGGAAGATGACTATTTTTTATAATTTCAAAGATCATTCATCTTTGGAAAAAAAAAAGATCATTCATCACTTGGGCCAAGATAAATGGCCTCTATGTGGGCTTTTATGGGGAAATAAATGGGGTGAATCTAGTAATTAAAAAAAAAGGTTTTTCTTTAAATAGTTCTAAATTTTTTTAAATTTTTGAATAATATTTATAATTATTTCATTTTTATGAAGTCCCGTCAATCAAGGATATACCATATAACACTTTAAACCTAATGTTAATACAATTATTACTATATACTTCAGTCAATCAAACCTGTATTATTTAATTAGTGGTGGACTTATTTTTTAAAAATGATATATTTGTAAATACTTTTTTAAATGATGAATTTTCAAATGTTATATAAAATTGACAGCTACGACTAACCCTAGTTAGAAAATTGATTATGAGCCCAAAACAGGATACGTTTATCTTTTTGTTACAAGAAAATGGAATTAAAAAAATTATCTTAATTACCCTCTTTTAGGAGTGTTTATTTCATAGATTTTAAATGTTACTAAACTACAAGTTTTTCTTTTATATCTCAGTAAAAAATAAAATAAGAAAATAATTAATTTTTTAACTTCCCATCATTAACATGAGTTTTTGTAGTATAAAAATCTATACACCAAACCAACCTAAGTTTGTCAAAACCGTTGACCAAACACCCCTTATCGATTATAAATTGTGAAAGTGTATTAGGATTGTTTGGATGAAATATTGATTGGTCAAGGGAACATTAGTAAATCTGGTACTGATGGATTTGATATGAGGTAATATTGAAATTTGATTCATGAAAAGGGGTTCTTTTGATATTATGTTTTGTAAAGAGGACAGTTGCAAAAATTCCCTATTCAAATATTTGGTCGGTCTAAGTTTTCAAAGTTAAAACAATAAAAACGGATCATAGCACAGTTTATAAAGACTAGTTGTGTTAGAACATCCAGAAAGAATTTGAATCACTTACGGAAAAAATAGATTTAATATTTCAACCAACCTACTCTCGTCAATTCGATCATAATTCTATTGATTATATATCAATAACCCCTCCTATATAATTATAGGTTTGACCCTCTTCTCTTTCTATGAAACACGAAATCAATGCTCTATCCTGAAAAATGCAAGGCATAGGCAAGGGACAATATTTTTTTTCTTTTGTAAACTCAATTATGGCGAGACTCTAAACTCTTTATATTGAATTGCTTAATTGTATATCCCTTGTTACTACTAATTGACATTGAGGAATGACATTAAATTATGTCATAGGAAATTGAATTTGACCCATGATATTGATAAAATATTTTGTAGCATTTGTAGCCATGCAAATTGCTCAAGATTTCTCTTCTTAAATTTGAAGACATCACATCAAATAAAAATACAAGAAACCATATAGTTACCCTTAAAAAAACATAAGCTTAATTACCCAATGACACATACACCCAACAAGGAGAAAAGGCCATAAAAATAATCTTATCCCCCTCAGCCTCACCATCCTTTTCCACTTTTTTTTTCCTTTAATTAAGTGCAAACAGACAATGAACATCTCCAAAAACTTTGAAATCTTATCAGTTAAAGTTCCATTCAATGAGGCTCAATTTCAAGACCACTAAAATATATTAATACTTTTAAGAATATTTTCAACCAATCACACTTTTTTATGAGTAATTTAAAAATAATTAATATTTTGAAATATTTTAAAAATGGTTTTTATCAGATTGGTATGAGAAATGCCAATATATGAAAATTTACCAATTTTTTGTTATTTTGAAAATATCAATTCTTAAAATACTATTTTTGAAAACCCTTTACTTTAAAAGGGAAAATTTAAAATTAGGTTCTTTTACCACTTGAATTTGAACTCTGAATTTTCTAAAAGAAAAGGACCAAAGTGAATTCTGAGATCTTTACAAGTCATAAAAACAATCAGCGATTTGCATTATTTGTCACAGGCACCAACACATAAATGCCACAACAATTTAGCCATTATTCACCATTGAAAATGACATAAATTATAGTTAAATCAGATACCTAATCCTTAAGCCCTTTTCCTCTATTTTCTTAATTATGTATTAAATATCATTATATTAGTTAATGGAGGGTTTATAGCCTTTTGGAAAAAAAAAAATTTAGCTTTCTCCCCAACCTAATGCTAAGCGTTAGGTTACTTTTTATCCATATAGCTTCTCTTTGATCCCATTGTAGAATAATAATTATAATCATCTATAGCTCACTCTTAATCCTACACATCTAAAGGCCTGTCATTTTCCATTGTTTATTACTTTCCATCCAATATAACTTCTTTTAAAAATGTTTATCTTTACTTGATTTACGGTCTATTTAGGATAGTTTTTAAAAATGTTTTTTAATGATTATAAAAAAACTTGTTCTATTTAAAAACATTTATAAACACTTTAAAAAACTATTACAAACGGACATGAAATAACTTTTTAAAGTGTTTAAAAGTATTTTTGAATAAATAATTGTTTCTTTATAACCATTAAAAAAATACTTTTAAACATTTTTAAAAGTTATTCCAAACAAACTCTTAGACTTATTAACTCTACTATTAGTAACAATTTCCGTTTAAATTAGCATCATTCACTAATTACCTAGATTATTAATAAGATTCAACTTAAACTATAGGGACTAACAAAAGACTTTTATAAATATAAAGATCAATTGAATTCAAATGATAAAAAAAAAAACAAGGACTAAATGTATAAAAATTACCAAGATTATTGAAGTGTTAGCTCTCATTAGAACAAGCCCAATAAATTAAAGCCCATTAGGATTATTGATCTCAAATTATCAAGAAAGTATCAAAAGAGATGTCAACCTAATCCTTAAATCTTTATTGAATCGTAGTTTTAAGTCTCTTCTTTATTTGTAAATTGAATGTCATGGCCAAGAACAGTTTCAAATATTTGATAATATTTTTTTTATGATAATGATGTTAATAATAATAATAATAATAATAATAATCACAACAATATTTATTTATTTATTATTATATCTAATAAAGAACTATGTAATTTATTATACTTTTATTATAATATAGATTCCTAAATGAGTCATCACGCGTGCTTAAGGAGGAGTGTACTAGTTTTCCTTTGAGGGGATGGTGACAGTTTGAATTGGATAAAATGTTAAAAGTAAGGTTTAAGATCTTGTTAATCCTTTCTTTATGTTTTGGATTATATCTATTTTTTATTTGATTAAAAAAAGGTTTAAAATTGAACTATTTGCACATATAGTTGAAAAAGTCCAATATTTACAAAAATAACAGTTAAAAAAGTTATTTGCAAAAATAGCAAAAAAATTCAAATTTACGCCTAAAATATTACAAAATTGCCACTAGTTTACGTAAGTAACCACTGATTTCCGCGTTAAGTAATCACAGATTCCGCTCATAAGCAATCACTGATTTTACTGATTCACTGTATAAAATGATATTTCGTACATGTAATCACTGATTACCTCTAAGTTATCATTGATATTTTTTATTCACTTGAATGAGGGTTTTTAAAAAACTGCTATATTTATAAATACTTTTTAAAACTGCTAAATTTATAAATATTGAAAAAAATTTGCTACCCAATAAAATTTCCAATTAAAATAAGCTTAATTTCACTTCTAGAAGCATGCCACTATAATAGTTAATAACATCAAGAGGATAATCCAAACACTTAATTACAAAAAATTAGTAAAACAATAAAACAACATGAGTCAAACTAATGTAGAAACAAAACACCCTCTCATTAATATCCACAAGGTGGGTTGACTGAAATTATCTTCTATGGAGATCGTTTCATATTTATTTAAAAAGTTGTAAATTATTCCCTTATACTAATTTTTTAGTATTAGTATGTTACATTAGAGCTTTCTATATATCATGGTTTATACTGTGCTATCAACAAAGTTGATGAAGATTAAAATTTTATGTATGATTTCACCGCACTCGTCAAAATCACTTATTTCTATTAAAAAATTCATCAAAATTATTCTCCCTACTTTAAATTTACTTAGGCCAATTAAAAATTTGCGTAATGTGAATGTGTGCTTGTATTTATTTAATACAAAAATAAGAGCTATTAAATAATCTTAATAAAACTACATATAAACATGATAAAACTTAAATACAAAGATATTGGTACTAAAAATTAGTACATGTATAACTTTCTACTCGAAGGACGAATCTACTATTTGAAGGATGGGGAAATTGCCGCCTTATCTTTTAAAAATAAAATTTTAAATTGATGAAAAGTTGAATTTTTAATTATCAAATTTACCCTTTATATCTTGAAAATAGTTTTTATAATTTTATTCTCCTTAAAATAAAATCCTTACTCTGTCCTAGTGATTCACCCCTAAAATAAATCAACCATCTTAATCACTCATAGAAAACACTAACTCTCCTCTTTCTTACAATTGGGAATTTAAAAAAATTTGTAGAGAATGCCTTGATACAAACCAAAGTGACAATAAAAAGACATAACAGCAATAGGAGCAATTGGAAAATTTAAGAGCTGATATAATTAGTTATTTCAACTGCACACGTATCAAATCAAATAACCTTAGTTTTATGTGATAGACTAGCCTAAATTCAATTGGTTAAACATCAGTATATAGAGTCAACGGTTCGAGTTTCCCTTCTTCCAATTTGATATACTATCTTAAAAAAAAATTTACGTGATAGGAATAAAAAATCTACTTAACAAATCCTCGATTGACAACAAGTTAGTAAAATATTTTTCAATTTATGTCCCAAAAATTATTGCACTAAAAAGGGTAAAAGTTATCACTATAATTGCCTCAATTCGCAATAAAGGGGGCTTGAAATTGAGCATTGAATCAATTATACACAAGATGAAATTATATGTATTTACTTCTTTTGAATAAAAAATAATTATAAAAAGCTCATAATTTCATCATAAAGTTGATTTGACCGTACTTTGTTTTAGGTTCAAATCAACTCATCTCAATTACCTTTTTTCTCTCTCTCTCTCTCTCTATCAAATTGGGGGAGAGGCAAGACTCAAACCTTCGACCTTATAGTGGGAAGAGAGCAGGTGCCTAAATCACTTGAACTATACTCGTGTTGACAACTCACCTTAATTACCTTTATTAAAAAAGAAACGAAAGAAAATATATTCGTAATTAATTTTACGGATAACAAATACCTAATTTTTCTTTGTGTAGTCAGTTTTAAACTCTTTTTTTTCCACATGTGAGTTTCATTGTGATCTCTCTCCACACAATAAATTAACTTTAATAAACTATAAAAAAAATAGCTTTTCATTGTTTTTAAAAATATTTCATAGGGCAAATGATCGAATAAATCAATTAACAATTACATTTATTATTACAAGAATAATAAGATCATATAAAATTTTATCTAATGAAAAAAGTTTCTAAAAAGTTGAGTTTTGTTTTCAATATCATCAAAATTGAAATCCAGAATCTATCTCCAAGTTGCATCCCCATATCTTCTACTTTTAATACTATTCATATAATTTAGAGAAAAACAAACAAATAAACAATGCTTAGTTCAAAATTAATGGAAGACAAACTATCATAGGTGGATTTAGTGATCAAAACACTTTTTTTTACAGATAATATCCTACGAGCTTTCCGACGTCAATAGTGTCATGGAATATGTTATGTAGTTATTTTGTAAAACTAGTTAAGGTATACATTAATTAGTTTGGATAATATAGATACTAAAAAAAAACAGACCACTTGGGATAGAGAAAAGACTATTGACTTAGGAAATGCAATTATTTATTTTTATTAATTAATATGAAAAAATTATGGAAAAATAATCCAATTTCCAACTCCCAATAATTCCCCCGCATTTATAAACTTTGATGGTTCATGCACCATCAAAATATCATTATAAAGCTAACCTCTCATAGCAAAGTATGAAACTATTTAATTAAAAATTAACACAATTATTTAAAATGGATTTTTGGATCAGTTGGAGTGGTTAGCTTAAAGTTTGGTTGAAACTAAAGTTCATGAGAGAAAGAGAAAGAGGAATTTAGTGAGAGAGAAACAAAAGGGGTCTAATAATGAGTCTAATCAGACTTTTTTTCTAAAAAATAAAAAAAATAATTATATTTATAATTATTATTTGGCCACCATCGACTCTCTATAATTGATCTTCTTCTTTTGACTTTCTCAACGCATGATTGTTTCAAACTAATCAATTCTTCAACCTCTCCTTAATTCTATCGACTTCATCATTACAATACAATTATCTTTTGTTTTTCCAAACCCTCAATTTATAACAAATCAATTTTTTTTAAAGATTATTCAGTTAATGCATCGTTTAATTGACTTAATATTTTTGTTTAAATCTGGATTTAGTTTTAGAATTTTCACTTTTATTTTTTCCCCTTTATACACATTAATGAATATTCAAATAATAATATTAAAAAAAAAACTTACCTTTTACTTAGTTATACACCACCATAAAAAATTGTCAACCAGAAATATATTTCAAATGGTTTAACACATGAGTCTTCTCTCTCTAATTTTGATGTAATATTAAAAAAAAAAAAAGCCAAACTGACTTCTCCCTCCCCATTCCTGTTTCTTTCTTTCTCTCTTTATTTCCTTTTTTTAAAAATTTTATTTTTCACAAACAGTTGCATTAACGGTTAGTATTTCTTTTTCTTTTTAGTTTATTTATAACATTATTTAGGTAGGTTTAGATTGGTTTTAGTTTAAAAATGTTTAAGATTAGGTTTAGTTTAAGTATGTTAAATTTTTAATTTTATTATGTTAATTGATTAAATAATTGTATTTAAATTAATCATATTAAATTTTCCATTATATTATATGTTAATTAATTACATTAACTTTTTAATTAGATTAATATTAATTATATTAAATTTTCTATTGGATTATGTTAATTAGTTGAATAAATTTTTTGGCTTTAGTTCAAATGTTTATAGGATAATGTTAATTGAGAAAAGTAAATTAGTTTTTTTTTTCTTCAAAATATCAATTACTTAATCAACAAAACCTCCTTGTTTACCGGACAACCAGAAAATTTTTGGCACATGAAAATCAGCCAATATTTTTATGAAAGTCACTATCTAATCTGTTAATTCTTATTTTGGTATTGAAAAGTAAAGCCTAAGTACACGACAAAAATAAAGAAGAGGTCCCAAAAATTAGTAGAAATGAAATCCATTTTCATCCAAACACTTAATCCATAGTTATAGTACAAATAATGAAGCATTATTAACAAACAATATTATTAAAAAGGACGAGAAATGGTCATAATATGGGTTAGTAAATTGTAAGCTTTCAAATTTCAATCAATTTTTTCCCAAAAAAGAAGAAGCATTCCCACATGGCCTTGTTTTCCTATTGCTCAAAGTTTGTAATAAAATGACAAATTATATACATCCTTATCTCATTAAAGTATTACTTATTACCAAAAACACATCAATCAAGTAATTTTTTTAAGTCTCATGTGTTGGGGACAATTTATTTTTTCTTGGTAACTTATATGGCACATATATGTACTTTATAGTGAAAGTTTGGGAGGTAATTTTTTTTTTTTTTTTAATTAGAGGATGATGATAAATTTTACATTTAAACTTTTCCCTTGTGTATTGTTTCTTTTGAAATCATAAACCTTTACATTTCAGATAATTTCATGTTTTTTACCCTTAACATCATTGTTTTTGTTAATAAAAATGAAAATTTTATGTGGTTGCATAAAAAATTAAGTGTTAATTAATAAACTATAAAGCCCATAATACTTTAATGTGTATATAAATATATGCATGTCGCACTGGTTTTTTCATGAGTATTAACGAAAAAAATTTACTCTAGAAATAAATTTGCAAGTGATATTTTTAAAAGAGAAAAACTGCCCAAACCACTTGTCATAAAGGGTTATAATAATTAACCCTTGAACTTTTTATTTGAGCAATTGATACCTTAAATTTTATAAAATAATTAAATTAAATCTATGAAAATTTAATTGAAAAAATTCTTCTTAAATTATTAAATTAGACTTAAAAAAACCATCGTATGGATAGGATAAAGACATCCTTAATGTCAACGTGGGGGAAGAGAGAGATCGAAGAAGAACTCATCATCCCTGCCCCCTCCCAGTGAGGATTTTGATTGAGGTTAAGGTCGATAGTCAAAGATGGGTTCGAAGCGGGTCTGACTCTATCAAAATTTTATAATTAACAAATTAATAATAAAAAAAAGAGTATTTGTTAAATTAAAATTTAGTTGGTCTAATAAAATATTTTAAAAAATTTAGAAAGTTTATTGTTAAATTAAAATTTTAAAAGTGTAATATTATGTCATATAATTCGTGAGTGATTTATGTAATTTACCTTTATATAATGATTAAAAAAAACAAAGAAGCACTAAAATGAAGGAATGTCTTTTACAATTTACTCCATCAAACCAAAAAGCTACAAATCCCAACGACTGAAAAGAAAAGAGAAAGAAAGTTAGAATGACTCAGTATTGTTTTTTGTGTATTAAAAACTGACAAAAACATGGAAAAAGAGAAGAGGTTATTTCATTGTTGGCTATGACTAAAAAAGTCGACCATTTCCCATTGATTAAGGTACGATATTATAAATTATCTAATTGTTTGGTTTTGTTATTTTCAAACCAACCATCTAAAAGTTCACTCACGTCACTTTAATTCACAAACATTAATATAATATATGCTTTTTTTTTATAACTGTCCATGTCGTCAGGTCAGGTATACCTTCTTTCTTTTGGCTTTATTTTCTTCATCTTTAATTGAAGATTATAAGTTGTGATTTTCTAGCCAACTTCCTAATTTCTTCTTCTTATTATTGTTGTACAATAATTAATCACTAAAATATATTATATAGTCAAACTCTTTGATTTTCTTCTCATATTTGTTTTTTCTTCAAAAAACTTTATTAAAAGGTTTTAGTTTCTATCTAATTTTATTATTTTTGTGCATGCATGTGGTTAAAGGTTGAGGATACATTTGATATGATTAGTTGTTATCGTAATCTAATAATTTAAGCTTTTATACTTTGTAGTTATTAAATTAATATTGATATGATCACATGTTTAGAGAAGGAAATCTGATATTAATAGCCTGAAAATATGTTTAGAAGCAAAATGCATGATTTTGTTTGACGAAGAAATAAAATAGAATCTAACTTAATGAGATAAAAGCTTTTACTTATGTGACATGCAAGTAAAATGACAATTGAAATTATCTTGATCCATCTTATATTTGATCCTATCTCGATTTAGAGTCCGTTTGGGATAGACTTTTAAAATGTTTTTGCATATAGAAAGTGTTTTTATAACCAATTTAAAAACACTTTTAAACAATTTAAAAAACTATCTCAAACGGGCTTTTAGAATTCCAATCTTGGTCAAAGTATACTAGATAATCATCTCAATGTTGATATAGAGAATTCTCATTTTTGGTTCCATCAAGCTCTCTATCTTGATTCGAAGTTCAATATAAACTTTCGTGAAATATCATAAAAAATTTGAGGTTAAAGAAGTCTATTCATATTAACAAAAAGCCCTTAGTCTAATTAGTCTTCAATTCTTTAAATGTAAGGTCAAATTTATATTTCCACCTTCATTTTAGGATTCCATCAAAACTTTTTAAAAACATTACTTTCAAAAACTATTCTAACTCTATATATATATATAAGACAACCTACCTTCCACATAAATCCATGACTTAACATGAGAAGTCCATTAGAAAAAAGAAAGAAATCTCTCAATCCTAATAGAAAATTCAAAGATTATAATTAGAACTAAAGTTAACTTTATATAATATTCTTATAAGGGAAATATAAAAATAATATTTAAATCCTAAAATATTAATTAACAAACTAACTATATCCCACTTCATAAATACAACTTCATATATGGGATCAACTAAGTTTTAAATTTTGGGTCTAATATTGATATGATAACATTTAAAAAAAAAAAAAAAGGTAATGATGAGTGAGCTTAATTTCAATGGAAACTAAAGGTGGGCACCCATGTCATTACTATTTTGATCAAAGACCCTTTATCTACTTCTATACACGGATGAGGTTTCAATTTATTTATTCATTCATCACTTATTTATAATAGGGTAAAAGGCAAATGAGATCCCTGAGGTTTATTTCAAATGTATGAAAAACCTTTGTGGTTTGAAAATGGTAAATTACACCTTTGTGGTTCTAAATTTTTCCAATCAGACCCCTCCCTTTCAATGTCAATAATTTTATTTTAGCCATAACTTTTTTGTTTGAACTCCGATTTGGATGATTCAAGATGTTTTGGAATCCTCATTTCAGGCTCTATATAATAGTCACTTTAGAAACTTTGAAATGATTAATAAATAAAAGACTTTATTAACATCAAAGTACTAGGTATGATTGACACTGTTAACTTTTTTGTTTATTGATGATTTAGACGTTTTTAAGTGACCGTAGCGTAGATACTAAAATGAATATTCCAAAACATCTTGAATCATCCAAATCAGAGTTTAAACGAAGAAGTTATGATTAAAAAAAATTAATGACATTGAAATGGAGGTTCTGATTGAAAATTTTTAGAACTACATGGGTTAAAACAAACCACAGGGGTCTCATTTATATTTTACTCTTTATAATACATATATTTTTCTTTTTCTTTTGCAAATGCATTTTCTATTTTTTTAAAAAAAAATAGTATTTTACTATTTTATAATAATTTGCCTTTTACTTTTTCAATCTTTTGTTTGTCAGTCTTATCCATTTGGGAAAAGGCATTGGTCAGATTGAATGAATTAATGGTAAAACAAATACTCAAAAAAGTTTTTTCCGACATTTAAATGGTCACAAACAAGGAAGCTACGATTGTCTTTAATTGTAAAGTAATAATAATTTCTTCTTCATCATATTCATTGTACACACCGAAGGTTTGCATTCTATTTATGATATGATATGTTCATAATTGACTTTTAAGATTATTTATATATAAATATGACTGATTCAAACTTTCGATTTAATAAAAGATTAAAGTCTAACTAATTAAATTATACATTTAGATTTATATTGACCCAAATAAAATTTATTTCACAAGTATAATATATTGATCAAGGTTATGCAATACACATGGACATGATGGAAAAAAATGATCTCATTTTTTGGGAGGAAAAGAACTAAAGTATATATATATATAAAAACGAGAGATTTTAAATTCTTTTTAATGAAACTTTGATAGAACTCCAACACTTATGAGTAAATAAAGTCCACATCGATTTTTTTTTGGGTAAAATGCAAATAAGACCCTTGTGGTCTTTTCAAAATGCATGAGCACCCCCTGTACTTTGAAAATGGCAAATCGCACCCCTGTGGTTCCAATTTTTTTCAATCAGACCCCTCCACTTCAATGTCAATAATTTTCTTTTAGCCATAACTTCTTCGTTTGAACTCTGATTTGGATGATTCAACATGTTTTGGAATCTTCATTTCTGGCTTTACATAATCATCGCTTCGAAACTTTGAAATCATCAATAACCAAAAGAGTTAACGATGTCAATCATACCTAGTGTTTCAATGTTAATAAAATCTTTTATTTATTAATGATTTCAAAGTTTCGAAGTGACATTTATGTAGAGCCTAAAATGAGGATTCCAAAACATTTTGAATCGTCCAAATCGGAGTTCAAACGAAGAAGTTGTGGCTAAAAGAAAATTATTGACATTGAAGGGGGGGGGGCCTGATTGAAAAAAATTGGAACCATAGGGGTGCAATTTGCCATTTTCAAAGTACAGGGGGTGCTCATGCATTTTGAAAAGACCATAGGGGTCTTATTTGCATTTTACCCTTTTTTTTTTCTATTTAAAATATTATCTCATATCAATAGATATGTATTATCTATTATCTATTACTACTTAAAAAGTGTGCTAATGGGAGAAACGTTTTTGGACACTAATACCCTCTCACTATTAGTAAATATCTAAACTACCATTATTCCTCAATTTAAACATTAAATGTCAATTTATGCTAAATAATAATTATAAATATTAAAAAAAAACTAAAATAATCATCATATATATTTTTAATTAATCTATTACTACTTAAAAAGTGTGCTAATGGGAGAAATTTGTTTGGACACTACTACTCTCCCACTATTAGTAAATATCTAAACTACCATTATTCCTCAATTTAAATAGTAAATATCAATTTATGTTAAATAATAATTATAAATATTAAAAAAAAATATATCATATATACTTTTAATTAAATATAAAAAATTAATAAATAATATTGAAAAGACTCTTTTGGGTTATCATTATCTATCATCTATTATCTATTATATATCTATTATCTATTATCTATTACTACTTAAAAAGTGTGCTAACGGGAGAAACTTTTTTGGACTCTGATACCCTCCCATTATTAGTAAATATCTAAACTACCATTATTCCTCAATTTAAATAATAATGTCAATTTATGCTAAATAATAATTATAAATATTAAAAAAAACTAAAATAATCATCATATATTTTTAATTAAATATAAAAAATTAATAAATAATATTGAAAAAACTCTTTTGAGTTATCATTAAAAAAATATATAAAACATTGATAAATATTATTTGAGAAGTGAAAACTACTTTGATTCATCCATTCTAGAAAAATAAAAGATGAATATGAAGATTATATAATATATTTATATCCTTAAAAAAAGATGGTTCATGTTTCTCTCAATTATTATGTTATTAATTCCGTTTTAATGGTTTAATAAATAATAATCCACTATTTATATTGTAAAAAAATTGTTTTTGAAAGGTCATGACTTCAACAACATTATTGTGTGAAAATTCTTTTTCATAATGAGTTTTGATTCAGTGTTTTTTTCTTTGAGATATTACATCAAAATGGATGAGGGGAGAATCGAACTTTTGACCTCATGGGAAAGGGTCGATGCCTAACCATTTGATCATTAAAAATGACATGTACTATTCATTACCCATATTTTTATAAGGGACAAATAAATTAATGATTGTAAATTGTCCAAGTTATAAATCACTTGATTTCATGAGCTTTCCCCCATAAATCCTTTTCATTCCCATTATTAAAAAAAAAATTGTTTCATCTCTTTAATTAGATCTCTTACGTCCTTAATAAAAGTTTAAAGTCGTTTAATAATGGACGATCAAAATGATATAGAGCTTTAAAGAGAAATACTACCCTATAAACACACACTAACCTTCAATTAATATAAAATTAAAAATTAAAAAAAGAGATGGAAGAAACTTATACAAACAATAAATGTTTTATCAAATATTAAAAATTATAATACAAAATAACGTGCAACACACTTGCCAAAAAACTAGTATTATAAAATATATGTTATTATTTATTTTTAACTGAAATGAGATTTTGATCGTACTCTTAAAAATAATATATTATTTTTTTTTAAACTTTTTATGTAATATGGGATTGTGGTTGAAAGACATATTCTTCCATGCAAAGAAAAAAAAAGAATTAAATAAATAAATAAAGGGAGATATTGATCAAGCTTGTTAGATGGGGTGTGACCAGATACAAATCACACGAAGAGGAATAAAAAGTTTAAAAATAAAGTAAAAACTTTAATGGGTATGGAAGAGTTTTAAATGGTTGAAATCCCTTTGGAAATTTATCTCATAAAATACGAATCTTGAATATGTCTATTAATAAAGAAATAAAAATATCATGTTTGTCACCCATGTTTTTTTTTTTCTCTAAGATTTATAAATTAAGAGATTTTATTTTTGGTAGCAGTTATAAGTTCAGAACATGTGCCCTAATAATGGTAGCATCTTAACAACAAACCAGATATGTAGTGAACTTTTCTTTTTCTTTCTTCAAAACCCCATTTTTCTCCCTCAAACAAAAGTTTATCTTCCTCCTAAAAAAATACTTCACTCCCAATTTTCAAAATTAAAGGAATGAAAGTTGTAATCTTTAAAATTATGGACAAAAGTACTCATATCTAATCCATTGATACTGGTGGGTTTTTTTTTTAGAATTTTTTTAGTTGATATTACTTTTTGTTTTTATTTATAAAGATCTATCTAGAAAGATAAATATATATATTTGGGAATGGGATATGACTATTTTTTTAATAAAAAGTATCCGGGTTGGGGATTAAAACACACTCTTATGTGTATAATTATATATCTTAATCAATGGGTTATGCCCTAGTTAGCATGACTCCTAAAAATTATTATGCTTCCAATATTTATATTTATTTATTTATTTATTTATTTATAAGTGAATAAATATTTTAAAAAAAGAAACTCAGGCGTGGAAGAATGTAGGTGAAAACATGGCTTCGTTTTTCTTTAGTTATGGTCAGAAAGGTTGACCAACGAGTTAGAAAAACAGACATTTTGTTAATTAAAGAAACACTTTAATAAATCCCAATTGAATCTTTAATTACTTTACCTTTGAGTGTTCACGAAAGAGATCTTTATATTTTCTTCTATTGATCCCTTCTTTTTAAATAAAGATATTAAAATGGAGGATTTCAAATATGAGATAGGTACTTTCATGACAAGCTCAAATAGGAAAATAGAAAAACATTAAAAAAAAAAAAAAAAAAACTCAACGTGTAAAAGTTGAGACGGAAATTTAATTTAATACTTGAAAAAATTAAGAGTAAACGTAATATACATTTCTATATTTTAGATTATTGTTAAATCATATATTTAATGTTTTTTAAAACACCATTGCACTTTAATAAAATTGTAAATCAAACTCTTCTATCTGTTAGTTTTAATGAAATTGAGACACTTACATATTTTACGCATGTCATGTACTTCAATTTCATGAAAAAAAAATTATATAAGTATAAATTTCAGAATAAACCATGTTGCTAAGATGTAAATCAATAAACCACACATGTATGTTCAAATTTTCTGTTATTTTTAACGATATTGGAACATGTGGCCTGAGTAAAATATGTATGTCTCAATTTCATTAAAACTAACTAATAGAATGATGTGATTTACAATTTTACTAAAGTGCATGAGTGTTTTAAAAAATAAATAAATTATAAGAACGTGATTTAGAAATAATCTAAAGTGCATGGTTGCATTTTATATTCAACTAAAAAATTAATAAACGGGACACATATAACAATATTATAGAAAAAAACAAATAACAATAATGAAAATAAGACCAAATAATTAGAAAAATGGTTCCACATATAGTAAAATCAGGTCCAATATTTTTAAAAATAACAGCCTAAAAATTTATTTGTAAATTTAGCATAATAAACTAAATTCAAGTATATAATATTTCAAAATTGTCACCAGTTTTTGCAAGTAATCACTGATTTTTTTATTGATTTTCTGTATTCATTGATATAATCTTATAAGTTATCATTGATTTCACTGATACACATGAATGCGTTTTTTTAATGCTATATTTGCAAATACTTTTTAAAAATGTTATATTTACAAATATTATAGAAAATTCTGCTACTCGATGAAATTTCCCTACCAGAAAATCATCACTATCTATCACTAACCAACTAATTTTGGTTTAATTATGTTAGGAAACTTTAGGCCTCTAAAGTCTTCACATGGGTATAATATTATCCACTTTGGGTTTATACTAGAATAACTTTGTTTTTTGTTTCACCTAAGCAACCTCATATCATGGAGATATTATATTACTGCTCTTTCCTTAAAAATCCTCCCCTCAAACAGAGGACTATCGAACCTCTCCTCCATCCGTTCAATCTTTTTCAGGCTACACTACCTGTCCAATTGAGCTCCACAACAAATCGGGTCTTCAAGGTTCATCATTTTGTTTCGCACCGAGAAATTTCATCCACGTGGTTAAATTCGAGACATGAACTTTGATACCACTTTGTTAGAAAATTTTGAACCTCCGCAATCTTTACAATGGTATGATATTATCCACTTTCAACTTAAAGATTTTAGTTTTGGTTTCACCAAAAAAAAAACCTTATCATTTTCTTATATATTGATGATCATCCTAATCCTTAATCTAACCAAAATAAATTTTTGTTTGCTCCTACAAAGTATCTCTTTGAGATTTAACTTTCTTAAAAAAACTCAAACAAGTCTATTATTCATTAATATAATTCTCTTTTATTTAATTAAAAAATAAAAAATAAATAGCCATAATTAATAAACAACATGACAGTTATTAAAATAATATGATTTTCTTGAACAACTAAAAGAGATGCCCAAAACGTAGTAGAAGAATTAATTAGCACAATGAAGCCAGCTCATTGGCATTTCACTATTTCTATAATGGTCAAACATTAATCTCCCAATATTTTAAATTCAAGATCAGTGACCTAATCGTATCAACGTAATCTCCATTAATAATCTATTAACTTATATTTAATACAATCCTTAATCAGAAACTATTTCTTAAAAAAGAAACCCTATGGTAACTAAAGCCAAATAAAATAATACCAACTCAATATATATAATATATAATAAAAAATGGGTTGTCAAAATAGAGAGAGGGGGAGAGAAACTCACATGGTGATCATTGAATGGAGAAGATCACAAAAATCCAGGGCGATTTGTTGCATAGAAATTGATGAGAATCTCTTATTAATTGAATTTTTTTAAATAAAAATAGGCAAAAAAAAAAAACAAGTTGGGTTTATTTTTAGGGGGTGATGGGATCTCTTCCATATGGGATGTTGAATTATGATCCATGTGCTATGTCATTGGCATTTCCTACTAAAAACTCCCAAATCAAAGTCGTTTTGATTCTAAAACCCCACATATCTCTCTCTCCATTTTTAGTTTTTTTTTTTTTTCATGAGACAAACACTTAACCCAAAGTCTCATTCAATTAGTTTTCCAAAGACAATGATTGATCAACTTATAATTTTGACTCCTCTCTTCTCTTGCTCTTAAGTTTTGACCCATTTTGCCACGTGTCACAATTTTAGGTATTAAAAACATATTGCTTATTAAGGGGAGGGGGGAAAAATAGAAAGAAATTAGAAAGGAGAAAGAAGAATGGAAACATAAATCAAGAAAATGGCCCTCCTTGGATTTGATTGGAAGGGGCAAAAAGCTAGCAATGGACAAATGAGAAGTTTGATCCTTTGCATGTAAACCATGCCAAAAAGTTTCGAGTTTTAGTTAGTATATGCATATTTTCTTTTATTAGTTCATTATGTTTTTCTTAGTTTTTTCCCCTCATAATATGATGAGAGAAGCCTATAATTCTTGTTTTTTTTTTCTTTTAAAATGGTTTCATTTTGAACAATGAGATATATTAATTGCATATGATATGTGGATTACTATAAAAATGATTTTCTGTCTCTTCACAAGATGTTGTATTAACAAAAGAAAAAATAAATAATTAAAACAATCTCTATTGTTTAAATTATAATTTAAAACTTAACTATTTATCAAATTAAAGATATATGAAACAGTTATCTAATAGAATCAATATATAATAGTTCTAAAAATAGTGACTGAAATCTATAATATCAATCTGCAATACAATCTGCAATAAATATATAAAATTTTTACATATTATTAGGCCCACTTATTTAATTAAACCAGTTTTATATACCCGAAGTATATTATAAATATGAACTTAATCAAACATCTTTAAATTAATGTAGGTTTCCCTGTATTTATTATATACAAATTGTTAGTGTGAGAACACAATTAGAAAATAATGGAAATTTTCATCCTTTGACTCTTTCTCTCACGAGTTAGATATTAAAAGGGCTTTTATTTTATCAACATTTTTTTTCCTTTTTTGAGATATATTATTTTATCAACAATTTGAATGTAAGAGAGTGGGGACAAAACCAAAAACACTTCTTAATGATTTTGCTTCAAAATCATGATCATTGTTTTTGGAAAATTCAGTCAACAAGTTTGACCAAAAGGCGACATGTGGTGCCACGTGGAGATGTAACATTGGACGGGGGTGACATGGGCATATCCCACATGGGATGCTATTATCCACGTTGGCTGTTGAATGGGTCCCACGAGAACTCAAATTAAAAAAATAAAAAAAAGGGAGACAAACTTCCCATTTACATTTACCTACCTCGGTACTTTGAACATTGCCTAACTAAGTTGACTTTTTTTTACAGAGCTTGCAAAACATATGGGGTGTTTGGTCGGGGTTTGGTATCGCATTTCCGAATATCTAAATCTCATAATTACCATTTGTATTTGTTGTGGGGTGAAATTGGATTACACGTGGAATTTTACAACTTGACAAAATTGGTTCGAAGCACCTGGTGAAAGCACTTGATTCATCCATTCTAGAAAACTGGTAAAAGATGAATATGAAGACCATATAATATGTAAATATCCTTAAAAACCTGGTCCATGTTTCTCTCAAGTGTAAAGCTGTCATCAATTCTGGTGTTAATGGTTTAATAAATAATAATCCACTACTTATATGGCACACTTGCTCTTTGAAAGCTCTCGACTTTAGCATTAGTGGGTGAAATTCTTTGGCACAACGAGTTCAGGTGCTTTCTTTTCTTTCTTTGCGATTTACATCAAGTGCACGCCATCAGGTAGCGCACTACCTCCGACTCGTCAGATAAATTAAGTTCGTTGCCTACGTGGAAGCCATCCATTTTTAGGTAACAACATTTATGCTTGCCCGTATTGGGAAGAGGTATAAACTAAATTAGTGCTTACCATCAAGGATGGTCGTAGAGTCACAACACACTTGATTTCATCAAGACTGTGAAAAATCCTTGTCATTCCCATGAAAAATCAAAAAACTTGTTTCAGCTCTTTAATTAGACAAGTTGATGAAAAACTAGAAGTGGAAAGAGTTATGTCAATGACGATGGAAGGGTTGATGCTTTAGAAGAACAAGTCTAGCTGTGAATCGAGATCTATGCTTAAATTAATATAAAATTACCTTACAGAAAGCGACCATCAATCCCCTTATACAATCAAAAAAGTCCAATCCAAGAAAGATAAAAATTATAATACAAAATAGCATAGGAGAATCGCTAAATCATGAGAAAGGTGGTTAAAATAGGAAGTCATAATCTAAATATCCAAGGACATTTCCTCCTCCTCTTACAACTAATATATTATTTTTTTAAACTCTTATGTAATACGGGATCGTGGCCTCGAAGACATGTTCTTCAATGCAAAAGAGAAAGGAACATTAAATAAGTAAATAAGGAGATATTGATCAAGCTTGTTGGACCGGGTGTGACAAGACTACAAGATCAACTTGAATATGAAAAAAGTTTATAAAGGAAAGAAAACTTTAATGGGTATGGAAGAGTTTTAAATGGTTGAAATCCCTTTGAAATTTATCTGATAAAATAGAATCTTGAATGTGGAGCTTTAATACCAAGTTAAAAATGCCAACTATGTCACCCATGTATGTTGTTTTTAAGATTTACAAATTAAGAGATTTTATTTTTGGTAGCGTTTAAGTGTGGAGCACAGGAGTCCTAAAATGCTATAAGCACTAGGCATCCCACCAGATATGTATGAACTTTTCTTTTTCTTTTTCGTTCTTCAAAACCCCATTTTCTCCTCAAACGAGGTTTATCTTCTTCATTTAAAAATACTTCACTCCCAATTTTCAAAATTAAGGATTCAATGTTGTAATCTTTAAAATTATGGCCAAAACGTACCTTTGATCTAATCCATTGATACTGGTGAGAGTTCTCCTTAGACTACGTTGATATTACTTTTTGTTTTTATTTATAAAGGCTATCTAGAAAGATGAAATATATATATTTGGGAATGGGATATGACTATTTTTAAAGATGAAAAATTCTTATGGTCATGTGGATTAAAAGACACTTATGTGTATAATTACATATCTTATCAATGGGTGCCTCAAAGTTACATGAGTCCCTGAGAATTACTTAGTGCTAACAAAATTTATATTTATTTATTTATTGAGTTATTTATAATGAAAAATATCTTAGCAAAAAAGCCAGGCGTGGAAGACTTTAGGTGAAAACATGGCTTCGTTTTCTTTAGTTAAAATGGTAAAAGGTTCGGAGACCAGCTAGAAAAACAGAGTCTTCCTTTGTTAATTTAAAAAATACACTCCAACCAATCCCAATTGAATCTTAACTACTTTACCTTGGAGATCCAAGAAAAAAACTTAGTATGGTCTGCTAATGATCCCTTCTTTAAATAAGAGGAACATTAACAAGTATGCCTCTTCAAATAAGACCCACGGCTACTTTCATGACAGCTCGAACTCAAGGAAGAAATTGAAAAACCCTAATTCAAAAAAGAAAAATAAAACAATTTGTAAAAATAGAGATGGGGAAGATCAATTCAATACTTGACAAATTTCAATTGGAGAAGCGTAGGAACCTATATTCGTTAGACTATTTTTAAATATATGTCTAATGTTTTCAAAAGAACCATTGCCTTTAATAAAGGTATTACCTCACTTCTAAATGTATTTTACAATACCTATGAAGATGTCAAGCAACATAGATTTTATTTCAACAATTTAATTTATTGCAATTTTCATTTCCAATAAACCTGTTCTTTGTTGTAAAGTTCGAAAATCAAATGAATAAAATTATATTTTTTCTACTTATTGTTTCATGAGAGTTAGATCATTCGAGAAAAATTAAACTCGAGCTAGACTTCAAGATTAAAACCTACTCTAGTAGGGCCAACGATGCGATTCTACTGCAATTAAAATTAAAAATGTTTTAAAGAGTCAATCAAGTAGAAGAGCAAAAGTTCTAAATAATCTAAAGTGAAAGAACAACAAGAAAATGTTCTAAGTTCACCAAGCTGGAAGAACAAAATAACAATGTTATGAGTCCATCAGTGGAAAAACAAATAACAATAATGAAACTAAGACCAAATAACTAGGTGGAAGAATAAAAAGAAAATAATTCGAGTCCAATATTTTTAAAAGCAAAAATTTCTAATTTATTTGCAAATTTAGCATAATAAACTAAATTCAAGTATATAATATTTCAAAATGTCCGCCAGGTGCAAGAAGAACAAAACAATAATGTTCTAAGTCCATCAAGGTGGAATAAGCTAATTATCATTGATTTCTAAATCCACATGAATGCGTTTTTAATGCATATTTGCAAATACTTTTTAAAAATGTTATATTTAAAACGATTATAAAAGTTCTAAGTCGCCTAGGTGGAAGAACAAAAACAATATATATCACTAGTCCAACTAATTGGTTGAATTATGCAAAAATTTCTAAGTCCTCTAGGTGAAGCAACAAATGGAAAATGTTTCTAAGTCCACTGGGTTGGAAGAACAAAAACATTTGTTTTAAGTCCATAAAGCTGGAACAGCTAAATATTATATTCTAAATCTCTTTCCTTGAAAATCCTCCCCTCAAGCAGGACTATCGAACCTCTCCTCCAGACGAATCTTAACTTACTACAAGTTCCAATTGAGCTCCACAACTACGGGTCTGCAAAGCTTAATCATTTTGTTTCGCATAGAAATTTCATCCACGTGGTTAAATTCGAGACATGAACTTTGATACCACTTTGTTAGAAAATTTTGAACCTCCGCAATCTTTCTAAAGTATGATATTACTCCACTTTAAACTTAAAGATTTTAGTTTTGGTTTCACCAAAAAAAAAACCTTGTCATTTTATTATATATTGATGATCATCCTAATCCTTAATCTAACCAAAATAAATTTTTGTTTGCTCCTACAAAGTATCTCTTTGAGATTTAACTTTCTTAAAAAAACTCAAACAAGTCTATTATTCATTAATATAATTCTCTTTTATTTAATTAAAAAATAAAAAATAAATAGCCATAATTAATAAACAACATGACAGTTATTAAAATAATATGATTTTCTTGAACAACTAAAAGAGATGCCCAAAACGTAGTAGAAGAATTAATTAGCACAATGAAGCCAGCTCATTGGCATTTCACTATTTCTATAATGGTCAAACATTAATCTCCCAATATTTTAAATTCAAGATCAGTGACCTAATCGTATCAACGTAATCTCCATTAATAATCTATTAACTTATATTTAATACAATCCTTAATCAGAAACTATTTCAAAAAAAGAAACCCTATGGTAACTAAAGCCAAATAAAATAATACCAACTCAATATATATAATATATAATAAAAAATGGGTTGTCAAAATAGAGAGAGGGGGGGGGAAACTCACACGGTGATCATTGAATGGAGAAGATCACAAAAATCCAGGGCGATTTGTTGCATAGAAATTGATGAGAATCTCTTATTAATTGAATTTTTTTAAATAAAAATAGGCAAAAAAAAAAAAACAAGTTGGGTTTATTTTTAGGGGGTGATGGGATCTCTTCCATATGGGATGTTGAATTATGATCCATGTGCTATGTCATTTTAATTCTAAAACCCCACATATTTCTCTCTCTCCATTTTTAGTTTTTTTTTTTTTTTTTTTTTCATGAGACAAACACTTAACCCAAAGTCTCATTCAATTAGTTTTCCAAAGACAATGATTGATCAACTTATAATTTTGACTCCTCTCTTCTCTCGCTCTTAAGTTTTGACCCATTTTGCCACGTGTCACAATTTTAGGTATTAAAAACATATTGCTTATTAAGGGGAGGGGGAAAAATAGAAAGAAATTAGAAAGGAGAAAGAAGAATGGAAACATAAATCAAGAAAATGGCCCTCCTTGGATTTGATTGGAAGGGGCAAAAAGCTAGCAATGGACAAATGAGAAGTTTGATCCTTTGCATGTAAACCATGCCAAAAAGTTTTGAGTTTTAGTTAGTATATGCATATTTTCTTTTATTAGTTCATTTTTTTTCTTAGTTGTTTTTCCCCTCACAATTTGATAAGAGAAGCCTATAATTCTTGTTTTGTTTTTTTTCTTTTAAAATGGTTTCATTTTGAACAATGAGATATATTAATTGCATATGATATGTGGATTACTATAAAAATGATTTTCTGTCTCTTCACAAGATGTTGTATTAACAAAAGAAAAAATAAATAATTAAAACAATCTCTATTGTTTAAATTATAATTTAAAACTTAACTATTTATCAAATTAAAGATATATGAAACAGTTATCTAATAGAATCAATATATAATAGTTCTAAAAATAGTGACTGAAATCTATAATGTCAATCTGCAATACAATCTTATTTTTTCTTAAATATATAAAATTTTTACATATTATTAGGCCCACTTATTTAATTAAACCAGTTTTATATACCCGAAGTATATTATAAATATGAACTTAATCAAACATCTTTAAATTAATGTAGGTTTCCCTGTATTTATTATATACAAATTGTTAGTGTGAGAACACAATTAGAAAATAATGGAAATTTTCATCCTTTGACTCTTTCTCTCACGAGTTAGATATTAAAAGGGCTTTTATTTTATCAACATTTTTTTCCTTTTTTGAGATATATTATTTTATCAACAATTTGAATGTAAGAGAGTGGGGACAAAACCAAAAACACTTCTTAATGATTTTGCTTCAAAATCATGATCATTGTTTTTTGAAAATTCAGTCAACAAGTTTGACCAAAGGCGACATGTGGTGCCACGTGGAGATGTAACATTGGACATGGGGTGACATGGGCATATCCCACATGGGATGCTATTATCCACGTTGGCTGTTGAATGGGTCCCACGAGAACTCAAAAAAAAAAAAAAAAAAGAGAGAGACAAACTTCCCATTTACATTTACCTACCTCGGTACTTTGAACATTGCCTAACTAAGTTGACTTTTTTTACAGAGCTTGCAAAACATCCGGCTGTTTGATAATTAAGTTATCGCTTACTGGAACCATCTACATTTTTAGGTACCAATTGTATTGGTATATTAAATCATTATAAATAAATATTAAATATAGTTTCTTTTAATTATAATTATTTATTTTTAAATTAAAAAAAAGAGAGACAAACTTCCCATTTACATTTACCTACCTCGGTACTTTGAACATTGCCTAACTAAGTTGACTTTTTTTTACAGAGCTTGCAAAACATATAGGCTTCAACTGGCTCTTCTCCCCAAAATATGTTGCCCTATTTTTAAACCGGAAAATTACATAAATCATCTATGATATTTAAAATTATAATATTTATATTTTTAAACTTTTAATTTGAATAAATGACATTAGAACTTTGTAAACAATTAAATTTGGACTGAAAAAACTTAAATTGATAAAATTGTCAATTATTAATTTACTAATTAATATTATAAAATCACTATGAGGTTGTGATATGAATCATGGAGCCTCAAAAGAGATTAATGAGATTAGATTCACTCAAGGATCAAGAGCTAAGAAGTAGGATCATGAAAGAAGAGCTTGGCTAGAAATGAAGAGAAATGGAAACTTTTGAAATGGAAACTTTTCAGAAATGGAATCTTTCCCGAAGTGAAAACTTTCCATATATGGCAATTTGTGGAGAAGATCAAATTTACATTCCAAGGAAGCTCGACACCAAGGATTGAAGACTTTATATAGAAATGGAAATTCCAAGTAGTGTAGGGTTTTAATTTTGGCATTTTTAAATTTCTAGGAGTAGTAGTTTTTATTTTTGATGACTCATCATGGTGATGTCATGATGAAGTCATCCTTATCTATTATTTATCTCATATTTTCGAAATTAGAGTCATATTAGGAGTATGAAACTTGTTTTGCCTATTTAAAGGCTTTATTATTCAATTAATAAGCAGATTTGATGAATTAAACAAAATTGGCCGATTGTGCTTGCCTTGGCTGGGAGCCATCTCTCTCAACTATGTAATCTTGCTTTAGATTGCATGCTTAGGAGCATTCAAGCAACCTTGATCAAGTTGTTTGTGGAGTGTTTCGAATCATGGGGTAAGAAGTCATTCTTGTTTCTTGATATTTGATCATCAAGGTATCATTTTTCCCTTACTTACACCTTGGGTTGTTTCGAATGGCATATGTGGGTTCAATGGTTTGTTATTTTGGGATCCTTAGTTAAGTTTAAGGGTTTTAAAAGCAATTTCATGGAGTTTTCGTATCAGGTTGTGTCTCCAAGAGTTTTGGTCCCGTCTCAACCTCATTTATTATTAAATATGTTAAATTACCAAAAGCTTAAACCAATGGTTCAACGTAAATTTAATCATATATCTCAACACTCCCCGGAGGTTTGATCCCAGGAGCTCATGCTCTGATACCATATTAAATATGTTAAATCACCAATTGAACCAAAAGCTTAAGCTAATGGTTCAAGGTAAATTTAATCATATATCTAACCTCGACTCCAAAACCCTCACGAGGGTTGGGATTTCAAATTTTTCTCCGAACTCACCGCTTCTAAACTGTTAATATTAGAGATGTATTCTTCATCTCTACAATAATTTTCAAGGATCTAAGTTTAAATTTAATGAGGTAATATATCAAATTAAAAAAAAAATCATCAATTTTAACACTTTACAAAGTTTAGGGGATTAATTGCTCAAATTAAAAGTTTAAAAAGGGTAAATGTTAAAACTTCTATTAGTAAAGGGTGATTTGTGTAATTTTCCCATTTTTAAATTTGGCAGCTATTTACCTTTTCGAGCAAAACGTGTGAGTATTAGATGATCTTCAACTATTAGTGGTGGATGCACAAGCTCTCGATCCTGAATTTTTTTTAAACAAGATCATTCGAACGACTATCTTTTATCCTTTAAAACGTAAATATTGTGACATTTTAAAGAAACATGCAAGTCTGAAATAACTGGTGTTTGATGGTGGAATTACATCAATTGAAGAATTTCAAGATATATTTTGTTGCAATTAAAGAAGTTATAAATTCAATATTATACAATGAAATAATTTCATAGTTTAATTTAATACAAGTAAAAGTTAAAGAGTTTAAATTGGCACCGACTCACTTCTTTTGATATCAAAGGTTTGAGTCTTCCCTCTCCCCAATTAAATTGTGATATTAAAAAAAAAAATTTGGCACAACCCTTGATTTTAGTTTATTTTCCCTTTATTTTTTTTAAAATATTTTATTTTTATTTTTCAATGGATAACGAAAATTTCTCTAATATATAGGATTTTAAAGTATTTACAAACATAGAATTTTAATTTTTTTTTAAAGTAAAATCACTGATTATGTATAAGGTGAATGAGTGATTACATACGCAAAATATCAATTAATAATATATGTGAAACTTGTGACAATTTTATAATATTATGTGTGTGAATTTTGATTTTACAGCTATAAAAAAAAACTCCTATTTTTCAAATATTCTTCTATATGTGCATGTGCTAACTCATCGCTATTCTCAATTTCACAATTTTAGAAAAAAGAAAAATTAATTATTCTAATAAATAAGATATGTATATGTATATTCTTAATATATAAAAGGAGGGATGTTATACCATTTTTAAAATCTTCAAATTACTATACATCCCATTATATATTCCCTTTTTAAATTACTAAATTACCAAACATGCTATTACATATTTATATTCCACTTTATATTAAATGACCTTTACATTTTTTAAGACTACTATACCCTTTTTTAAATAATCATAAAAGTAATTTTTCATTTCATTCCAAAAATATACATAAATATTTAAGGACTATTATCACACATAGCCAATATTGAGACTCAATTTTCAAAGAAACTATAAAAATTAAAAAATTTCAAAATTACCCAAACACATGAGTTATTACCATAATATCCTTCTTTCATAATTAACCCACAATTTTTTATGAAAATTTGATTATAGTGGATATGTATTATTATTGTAAATTTACATTACCGATATAAATTGAATACTAAAATTTACACATCGTTGATGTAAATTTAATATTATTGTTGTAAATTTACATTACTGATAAATTATTGTTGTAAATTTACACTACCGATATATTATTGTTGTAAATTTACATTACTGATATATTATTATTGTAAATGTAAATTTACATTACTGATACCAAGATTCAAAATGGAAAAAAAAAAAAGACCAAAACAATATATTTGGTGAGATAAAATCAAAATCATATATGAAAACTTTCCAAACTTGCACTCAGAAAATAGAAGGGAAATATATGAAAACTTTGAAATGTAACAACTCCTTTAATTAAGATGTTTTTCATTCTAAATTTCAGCAATCTATCGTGAGAAATATATGAAAATTTTGAATTATGAAAACTTTTCATTTATTCTACTATACAAAAATTAAATTTAAATTCCACTAAATAAATTTTTAAAAAATATAAAAATATATGAATAGAATTCTAAATTTAAATTGAACTAAATTAAATTTGTAAAAATGACCTACAACGTGATATATTAGTTTTATAAAAAAAATTATAATATTGCTGAAAAAATATATAAAAATGAAATTATTATATAATACTTAATTTTGTCTAAAAATCATTAAATACTAATTTTTCTTTAAGGGTAAAGATGTCACTTAAAATGATAAATGATATCATTAAATTAATTGAATATCTAGAAATGGATAAATATGATATAAACATGAAAATCTGGCATATATGAAAACAAGACTCAAAAGTTGGCTACCACCCATAATTTTCCAATATTTAACTACTACTTACCCACCTAATCAAAATATGTTATATTTGCAAATATTTTTTAAATCTGCTATCTTTATAAATATTATTAAAAAAAAAATTGCAAGATTTGTAAATACTCCTATAACAAATATCAAAAGGCTAGTATATATAAAAGAAACTAAAAGATAATAAAATAGTTTAAAAAAAATCGTCATCCAATCATTATTTTCACTTATATTTTTTTTTGAAGAATATTTTCCCTTATATTCATATTCTAAAAAACATAAAATCGAATTTTGAAACCGTATCTAAACACGACCGATTTTTTTTCATCATTTAAACGAATAATAAAATACCAAGAAAAATGTTAATTAAAACAAAATTGAATTGAAAGATGGAAAAGTCGGGGAAAATTTAAAAGGAAAAAACTAGTGGCAACAAAAAGAGATGAAGAGATGTTTGGGTCCAAAAGAATAGTAGTGAATATAATGTCCCCAAAAACATAAGCAAATGAATGGAATTGAAATTGGCAAAACACAACACAACCAAATAAAGCCTATCACAAAATTAAAGCCTCACTCCTCGTACACGCAACCCATTCTATTCCTTTCTTTAATTACTCTTCTCTCTTCAATTATATTTAAATTATTACCCAACTTTCCAACCTTTATTTAATTTTACTTTACCTAATCCTCTTTCTTCTCTTTTTCTCTTTTTCTTCATCAATTTTCTTCTTCTAAGCTTTAGAACATATTCTCTTTAATGATGGAAGAGGTTGACCATTGAAGAATTGGAAAATTTCCACTACTACTATTTTCTATTATTGTAGGTAAATCCTTACACAATAATTATTAAATATATTAAATCATCACCGAACCCAAAAACTTTAACTTATAAATAGGAGTAAATTTAATTATATATCTCAACACTCTGCGTTAAATGTGGGTTTGAATATTTACACAAAACCTAAACATGTGGATTTTAAATTAGGAGGAAATGTCATCACGGGGATTTAAACTTAGAACCTCCTGTTCTGATACCATATTAAATATATAAAATCACCACTATACCCAAAAACTTAAACTTATGGGTAAGAGTAAGTTTAATAATATATCTCAACAATAATAATAAAACAAGTAAAATGGGTTGAAATGATGAACCGATTATTAATTTATTATTGATATTAAATACACATGATATAACTAATCAAGGAAGTATTAATTTGTATATTTACAGTTTACTCTTTGTATTTATAGTAAGTCATGAAAAAGTAATTAAACAGATGAACCCCTCTACTTATTTGTTTTAGATAATAAACACATATAACGTATTATTAATAAGAGTAATATGAAAAAAAATTAAAACAACGATAGTTTAAAAATCATTAGAAATAATAATAACAGAAGTAATAGAAATTATCCCGGGATTAGAAATAACAGGTCAGGTAAGGGACCCATGTGAGGGGGTGAGAGGGGAGAAGGGGTAATTATTGAGCATTTGATGACAAAGGTGGTCAGAAACAGCTAGCTAAGGCGTAGTACAAATTAGACACTCTACTTTATATAGTGTTTCTTAGGTTTCGTCTCTTCGGGAAGGTACACTCGCCTTACCACACTGCATCCCTTTTTTTCTTCCAAATCAAATATAAAATTAACTAAATCTTAATTAGAGCAACTGCAAAAATATTTAAGGGAGTGTTTGGCTGACTGGGAAGGATGTCAAAAACTCATTCTTATATTTTATTTTTGTTTGGTTTTTTTATGAGCATAAGGATCTCACTTTCTTATATTTAATAGGGTTATTATCACATTACCCCATGATTCGATTTTGCATCAAACTATAATTTTTTTATGAAAATTTGCATTATAATTGATATATTATTTTTGTAAATTTTATTTGTATAAATTTTCTATAATTATATTCTGATAAATATGTTGTAAAATTACGTCAGATTATATTAAATTAATGAATATTTTACAATGGGTAAACCAATAAAAAACGGAAAAGGGGGGCTATATTAAAAAAAAAACCCTAATTTTCCCCCCTAGTTTTCCTATTTAATATGCTAAAATCTTTTTATATAAATCATCATCATTCTCATACTATTGGTCCAAATACATACGCCACAAACACAAAAAATTTATTCTCAAATATTTTAAATTCATACTTTACTTTCTCATACCACAAACTAAACACTTTCTCATATATAATTATAATACATGATATTTTAAAAATTGTCTCAAATAACATATTTATGAATATTAATTATTGATACTTTAAAAATTATCTCAAATAATATATTTGTGCATATTAATTATTAAAATGTCAGAATTTTTAAAAAACTACCCTAATAACAGTTCAATAAGTTATAAAACTATTATTATTTGAATTTTTCATTGTTATTTTTTTTTTGGTTTTTGACCTTTTTTTTAGTTCATTAACTTATTATCAATAATCATTTGAATAATTTTTCTCACTCTACTTATAGGGAATAAGAGACGGTAGGGTTGATTAACATATTGAGGATCATAACTTTATATTTATTATGTATTTATGTTAGTTTAGGGTTCCCATTATCCCCTAAAACTTAACAAATTGGTTTATACTTAACTAGACAAACCAATCAAACATCCATAGGCTTCAATTTAAATGACCAACTAAATAACATATTAATATAATTACATGATATAATATGTTACCCATATTAATAATAAATAAATATTTTTAAAAAAAAGTTAAAATATAGTTTTAATTTAGTCTTATGATTCAAAGATAGTTATTACAATTATAAATTGAGTTAGAATTTAATTAAAAAATATATAATTTTTTATTATGACATTGGATCTTATGTTTTAATCGATCAACAATGTAAAGAGTTAATTGTACCATGAAATGTTGAGAAAAATTATATAAACAACCTCCAAACAAACTATAGAGGATGTAATACTTTTTATCAATTAATAAATTATTCCCTTAATTTTCTTTTTTCACATATATAAATTCGCACAGTATAAAAAAAAATATAAAATACAAAAATGAAAACTTGATTCCGAGTGATGAGAGGAGACAGGAATGGGAAGAATTCCATTCCCAAAGGCCAAAACCTACATGTCGTACGACTCTTACGACAGTTGTTCTATTCCTATGTCTATCCTACGCTGAGATACTGTGGCTTTTTCAACCCTACGATCATCATAACTCAATGAATGGATTTTAATCATACGGCTAATATTCACTCTTTTTTTTAAGTACAATATTATTATAGATCACCATTTACATTAAATAGCCACCGCCTGTCTCTGACACTGCTTCCTCTCAGCCTCCCCCCCACCCTACGGATCTCTCTCGTTCTGCATGAGCTTGACTACCCATTCATTTTTCAAATTCTAAAAATTAATTAAAATTTGCTTCTGATTCTGACATTGCCTCGTCTACTCCCAGTCTCATCAAGCTTATTATTTATTTTTCCCCTTTTTTTTTTAATATAAATCACCCATAAATTTGGTAAGAGTATTAAAATTGGACTTTTTTTTTGTTTCCTTTCAATTTCCATTTTAAATTTATCAATTATTTTTATATAATGTTTATGGGATCGGTTCTTTGATAGTTCTATCTTTGACCCCGACCTCAAAAACTCTCATGACAGTGAAACGCGGAAATAGTGATGATTTCTTCTCAAATTTCAATTCTCCATATCATGTTGATATTAATGACGTATTACTTACGCATGAGCTGTTTACTTGTAGGGAATATAGATACCCGATATCTCACATGTATAGAATTTAGATGTCTAACATTTTTAGATTATCATTTTTGTTTTTTTAAAAAAAAACATAGATATATGCCTAAAAATATTTGAGTAATTGTGCAACATGTATGTAGATATTTTATTGTAATTACATGAGATTCTAATTCATTAACAATTCACAAATTCTATAAAATAATGATTGTCATCCTGATTAAATTACTATGATAATCTTAAATTTTTGTGAAACAAACAGTCCCTTACATTAATTTTTGAGTGTATAATTTAATAAACTGATTTTTAATTTTTAATTTTTTAAATTTTAATTTCAACATTCTATAAAATTTAAAACTCAATTGCTTAAATTAAAAATGGAGGGGTAGGATGGTTTATGAAAAAAAAAAAAAGATAAATATAAAAAAATGGGCACGCAAAAATATGAAAAATACAACAAAGAGCATGGAGAATATGAGGCCGGATGGTTTCGTTGCGTTGACTCCGTATTCTAAAAAAATAAAGTTAAAAAATTACGGCAGTTAATTTAGTAAATTCATCAACATCACCTTTTCCAATGAAATATTATTTATATCCCATTCTTGAGAGGGCCTCACGTCTCTATATTTCTCACAGAGAGAGAGAGAGAAGAAAGAAAAAGCAGAGATCTTTCTGGGCCTAGCCATATAAAAGAAAGAAAATAAAATTAAAAGAGAAGAAACTTTTTTTTCTCTCTCTTTCTCTTGCTTCTGATTCCCATGTCCCTTCTTCTTCTTCTTGAATTAGAGCTTCCTTTTTTTGTCTTCTCTGTCTTATAATTCAGATCTATCAGTTTCATTATAAACAAAAAGCTTCCTTTTTTTCTTTTCCTTTGGATTAAGCAATTTTATAAAAAAAAAAAGCTATATAGCTAAAGGAAGTATCACCCTTTTTTCTTTTGTCTTGTTCAAATGGGTACTGGATGGAGAAAAGCCTTTTGTACTACTATTTCTCGAGATTCAAATTCCAATGTCTCTGATAAGCCACACCAAAGAACCACCACGACGAGCCCGAGCCCGAGTCCGAGCCCGAGAAGCTGCGTTCGATTGGGATTCTTTAGCAATCCTTCCACTCCACGGTTGCCCGTCACTAGCCCCGGGCTTCGGTGTCGGACAACACAACAATCTGTCGAGAAATCTAATGTCAATGTCAATGCCAATACCAATACCAATAACAATACTCCTCAAAAGAGTACTAAGACACAAAGAGGAGTTGTGGGGTCTAATCCTTCCTCTCCTCGCTCTCCTTTGAAATTATCACTCTTCAAGAACAGCTTCAAATTCAGAGTAAGAATTCAATTCTGGGTCTTGATTATTTGTTCTTGATAATTGATAATGAAAATTAAAATTATTGGGGTTTGTTTTGTTTTGTTTTTGTCAGAGTAGCTGTGGAATCTGTTTGAGTAGCGTGAAAACGGGCCATGGGACAGCCATTTACACAGCAGAGTGTGGCCACGCCTTTCATTTTCCATGTATAGCTGCTCATGTCCGAAACCACGGCAGTCTCGTCTGTCCTGTCTGCAACACCCTTTGGAAAGATGTTCCTCTTCTTGCCGCTCACAAAAACCTCGGCCCCGAATCGCAACACGCCAAACCGACCACCAAGATTGAAGATAAAACCATTATTGAATCTTCACCCCGACTTTTGAAATCAAAACCGGACCAACATTATCCACAGTTCCATAAGGACAACAAGCCGTTGGATTTGAGGTCTTATGATGATGATGAGCCTCTGTTGTCCCCAACTGCTGGCGGTCGGATAATCCCCATACCCGAAGCCGATGAGAACGGTAACGACGAAGACGATGTCGAAGAATTTCAAGGATTCTTTGTGAATCCTAAACCTTCTGTTACTGTCAAACCTTCTGGTGAACCAATTCAGAGTAGAAATTTGAGATGCAATGTACAAGTCAGACTTCTGCCTGAAACTGCATTGATATCTTCAGGACATAGTCACGAGACTTACGCGGTGGCGCTGAGAGTTAAAGCGCCACCGCCTCCGCCAACAAGGAGTAGAAGCAACGCCAACATTTTGGACCCAACCCGTCGCGCACCGATCGATTTAGTCACGGTGCTCGACGTAAGTGGGAGCATGACTGGGGCCAAATTGTTGATGCTTAAGCGTGCTATGCGCTTAGTCATCTCTTCCCTCGGCTCGTCTGACCGGCTCGCTATTGTTGCCTTCTCGGCTGCTCCGAAAAGACTCTTGCCGTTGAGAAGGATGACGGCTCAGGGCCAACGTGCGGCTCGGCATATCATTGATGGGTTGATTTGTAGTCAAGGGACAAGTGTTTCCGAAGCTCTAAGAAAAGCAACGAAAGTTCTTGAAGATCGGAGAGAGAGAAATCCGGTAGCGAGTATCATGCTTCTCTCTGACGGACAGGACGAGCGGGTCAATCACAACGGAGCAAATCAACGACACGGACCGAGACATGATTCCGCCACCCGGTTTGGTCACATTGAGATCCCGGTTCACGCTTTCGGGTTCGGCGAAAACGGTGGTTACTGCCAAGAACCAGCAGAGGATGCATTTGCAAAATGTGTTGGTGGGTTACTGAGTGTTGTAGTCCAAGACCTTAGAATTCAGCTCAGCTTCCCGACTGGGTCCACCCCGGTGGTGATATCGGCCATTTATTCGTGCACCGGCCGGCCCACTGTTTGTAGCCTTGGCTCGGTCCGGCTCGGCGATTTATATGCTGAGGAAGAGCGGGAATTACTCGTCGAGCTGAAGATTCCGATGGCGGCGGCACGATCCCACCACATAATGACAATGCAGTGTCTCTACAAAGACCCATCCACCCAAGAAGTTGTCTACAGCAGAGAACAGGACATCCTCAAAGTTCGGCCGCTGGACGGCCGGTCACCGGCAATGAAAATTGAGCGGTTGAGAAACTTGTTCATAACAACACGGGCAGTGGCGGAAGGCCGGAGATTAATCGAGCACGATGATTACACGAGCGCACATCATTTGCTCGCATCGGCTCGAGCTTTGATAGTGCAATCAGGGTTGCCAATGGCTGAGGTTTACGTCCGTGAGCTCGAGGGTGAGTTGGCGGATTTACATTGGAGAAGACAACAACAAATTGGATTACAGCAACAGAAAACAGCAACGACACCGAGGAGGAGAGGGGGCGAAAAGGAAACGGCGGCAGCAATGGTGGATGAAAACGGAGAACCGTTAACGCCAACATCGGCATGGAGAGCGGCGGAGAAGTTGGCGAAAGTGGCAATTATGAAGAAATCATTAACAAGTAGAGTGGGAGATTTACATGGATTTGAAAATGCAAGGTTTTAGAAACATGATGGAAAGGTATAGGGTGGATTTCGGGGCCGGAGATAAAGCGGGTCTTGACGACGGCAGAGTCCGAACCCGAATGTTTTCGGAGCCCCACTAACCAAATTCTCTTTGGTAATGGGAATATGGGTTGTCTTTGGCTTTTTCATTAATCCATTGTCTACAAATTGTGTAGTTTGTAATGTTTAATGTAGAATAAATTTGATAATTATGGATGAAAAACAATCTGATTCAGAAAAGTTAGATGTTAAATGGGGTTATTTTACAATTTCAGAATTAGATTTTTAGGTTGTTGAAATATAGTGTTTGTACCTAGAATTTACCCATATTTTTAATTTGATCTCTTATATTATAGTCTTCATGTTTTATAACTTGTATGAATTTGGTTCTCCAACACATTTTGTGGTAAAATTTTATGAATTAATAATCTAACCTGTTTATTATAAATATAATTTTTATATTTTAATGATTAACGTAGATGCTAGTAAACAATCTATGTTAATCAAATATTAAAAATTATGATGTCTTAAAATTGGGTTGATTATTATCATTTTAGAAGATGATTATTATTATTTTATTTAAAAAAAATACTTATCTTTAATTACGCGAATGTAATAATACATTTAGATGTATAAGAATGAAATTTAATAGTGATAGTGGTATAAAATAATAATCAAATATTAAAAATAATTTTAGAAACCTATTCTCATATCATGCCAATTTGAATGAGAGAAATGATGGTGTAGAGTGGAATACAATGATAAGAGGAAGAAAAAGAAGAGCAATGATGAACATATGATTTCCTAATGGGTGTCTTATTTTGGGACTTTTCACTTTTAAATTTGAACAATAACTATAAATCTACTTTGAGATTCCCCAAGTCCCCCATCTCCAAACTTTGACTCTCACTCATCAATTATGATTTCAATAGGCTTTATTTTATATATATATATATAAATGATTTCCCACTTATTATTAACTTGATCTATCATGCATGTATGTAAACTTGCCAACTGATCACTGATGGATATATCATAGTAATATGCTCTGAAATAATATATTAATCATTTAATAAAGATAATCTTTTTTTTTATGTGGTGAATGAAAATAGGAATGAAATTTTGATATCAATATTGAAGTTTTTGATTGATCGTACTTGATTAGTAGAATTAAATACCTCAACCTAAATTGTCAGAAATTTTTGTAAACTAGAAGTATGTTATTTCAGTTTTTTTTTTTTTTTTCTTCTTCTTCTTCTCGATAGAGACGGTGTTATTGAAAGTTACATCTAAAAATAAAATGCACTATTTGCCTCTAATTTTAAGATTTTTAATCTCTATCTTTCTTTTTCTTTTTCTTTTAATGTAATAGACCATCTCGAAAAATGAGTGTAAGTTTCTAGTGACTCATGTAGTGGTAAGTTTTTACTATTCACTTTACAAAAATCTTTTATTTTATTTTTTTTTAATATAAATAAATAAATAAATGTATTATTGAAAGTAGGGAACTCAAAGTTAAGAGAATTTATTGAAGTTTACTTAACATTAAAAATATTGACAATACGATTGTGGTCATGGAAGAATTGGCTTCTTCAAATAAAACAAAGAGAAAAAGTCTCTCAAATTTGGTACCTATGTATTTTTGTCCATATATTTTTTATTTTAATAATATGGTTCTCATACTTTAAAATATGCATAAACTAAATACTTGATGTTAAAAAAATTCATTCCAATTGAGTTGTGTGAATGAGTTTATAACATACGACCAAGTGTAGATTTAGATTGCAAGAAGTTCAATTATTTCATACTCTTGATTCAATTTTATATATAAATTGTATTTCAATTAGAATTTTAATGTCACATACTTATTTATTACATTTCTAAATTTACATCGACAAAATCGTTATAATATAAATTACAGGATTTAAAAAATCATTAGACATATATTTTAATTAATTGAAGAATCTCTTCATGGCATTAGAGGTCTTATCCTACAATAGAGGATGCCATTTTTTTTTTTATCTTACCTGGCAATTTTCTGTTCTATTCTGGAAGGGTTTTTCGCAGGGCTACAAACCTACAATTTTTATAAAAAATTATTTAATTCCTGTCTCATTAAAAGAAATGAAAATGAAAGAGAAATAATAGCTAATTAACGAAATGATTTTGACAAAGGAGAGGAACCTTTCTCAATCAACCAAAGGGTCATCCTATATTTGTAGGAGGGGGCCTCTCACCAATGAAGGGATTTGTCTTCTCCAAAAGAGATTTCTTTCTTTTGATAGAAGGATTTTAGATACCAAAAGGAGGATAGATGAATTGGGGCAAAAAAGGAGACATAAAAAAAATTGTTGAATAAGATTTTCTTTTTTCTTTTTTTTGGATTGTTGATGTTTTGAGGCCATATATAACCAATTGTCTATAGGTGATGACTATTCAAAAAAGGGCATAACATAAAATTATTAATGCCACCCTTGGTTGTCTCTTTATGTTTTTTTTTTAATTGTTATTGTATCTTTTTTTTTCAAATAAAAATATTATATTACAAATGTAGAGGAGATGAGAGGAGATTTGAACGGATAATTAAAGAGAGAGTACTATCATCCGGTCATTAGAACTAAATTTATCATGTCGATTATTATCATAGACTTTAATATAATTCAATTAATTAATATTAAAATTGTTCACTTATAAAGTTTGTTATCTCAAATTAAATTTTTAGTTACTTCTATATTTGAAAAGACAATCAGTTTGTGATTGTCTGATTTTAAGAAACTCTAATAATCTTCTTCCCAATTAAGCAATGGTTCTCTGCAAATCCTTGATTATGTTAAGTTGTTTTCAACTTTCATATATTTCTGTTTCTATGTGATATTTTATCAAGTTAGATAATAAAGATGTTAAACTTGAGTCAAACATATTACATCCCAAATGCACTCACTCATAAAAAAGAAATATAAAAAAATAAACTACAATATAGGATAAAATATAAATAAGATCCTCGTGGTTTTTGCCAAATACATGAACATCTCCTGTGGTTTGAAAATGACAAATCATACCCCTATAGTTTCAAATTATTCCAATGAGGCTCCTTCCCTTTAATGCCATTAATTTTCTTTTAGCCATAACTTTTTCGTTTGAACTCTGATTTGGATGATTCAAGATGTTTTAGCATCCTCATTTCGAGCTCTACGTTATAGTCAATTCAAAACTTCTAAATCATTAGTAACCAAAAGTGTTAATGGTGTAAATCATATCTAGTATTTTGATGATAATAAACTCTTTTATTTATTAACGATTTTGAAGTGAACATAACTTAAAGCTTGAAACGAGAATTTTAAAATATCTTAAATCATCCAAATCAAAATTTCAATAAAGAAATTATGACTAAAAGAAAATTTATGGCGCTGAAGGGGAGGGTCTCATTACAATAATTTTAAACTATAAGGGTGTGATTTTATCATTTCAAACTACAAACAGAGGGTGTTTATACATATGACAAAAACCACAAGTCTTGATTGCATTTTACCTCATTTAAATTGTAGGAAGAGAAAAACCACAAGAAGGGTGGCAAGCATCGGTTGGCAAAAGGAATGGGTGTAAATTCATCCAATGAAGCCCATGTTTTGTTCTCCCTCTTATTTGAGTGGCCCTCAAACCCACCCTTCCACGCCATAAAAACTTATCTTCATTTTCATCTCTCTCTATCTCATAACTATATAAAATAATCATTTAAAAAAAAAACAGTGATGGATTGTACTATAGGTGGCAGAGCTTGGGCCACAAAAAAGAGCCAATTCAATTCATTAATCAATACATCAAAAATTAATAAAAACATTGAAGGTAGAGCTCTTTTTTTTTTTTTCTCTCATTAAAATTCAAACATGTGAATGAATAGAATTAATACAATGATTTTTTCCCCACTCTCTCACATTCCACATTTATTATTTCCTTTATCTTTTTTCCATGAAAGAGACTAATATATATCATACTATACTATCAAATAAGTAATAGTCAATTTAAGTTGGAAATATTTTGGTTCAAAGAATTTACATTAATCGTCTCTAAATGATGAATTGAGTCTTCTCAAATAATCATTTTTTTTAAATAATGATGAATTGATAGAATGTGAACTATTTGATTTGAAAAAAAAAAGTTCGAGATAGACGCATAAATCTCTCTTCTTAATTATCATATTCAAATTAAAAACTTGGGTTAAATTATAGTTTTTCATACTGTATTTAACCATTTGTATCAAATTTTGGTTCTTGTACTTCTATTTTTTCACTTTAGTTAATTAAATGGAATCAATGTTTATACCTTTAATAATGTGGTCATTTTTAATGAGAAGTTAATGTTTAAGAAGAAAAAAATAGTAATTGCACTTTAATTTTACTGAGTGATAAAAAAGACATTTGTTTTAAAGAAATTAATGAATAAACGTTAATTTTCAAACAAAATTGAAATTAAAAAAAAAAAACTATTTCACAAAGATTAAAATGAACGGGCAACTACATGTAATTTAGAAAAAGAGAGAATTTAAAATTTCAATAAACTCTTTTAATTTCTAAAAAGAAAAAAAAAAAAAAAAAGCCCGTCCATTCACAAAATTTATTTGGCAGAACTTTTAAAAGCTCTATGATTTAAAAAAAAATGATGACAAAATTATATGAAATATATTTAAAAATGTAAGTTTTAGGAAAAGAAAAAAAAAAGAAGAAAAAGAAGAAGAAGACATTCTGGAAAAAGTTTAGGTATCAATTTGTGCTAATAATAAAGAAGGTTACATAGGTAATAGGTTGGATGGTTTGAGAGCTCATAAATTATTGAACTTTTCCCATTCCATGTTTATGTAGTTTTGAGTTAAAAGAAAGGAATAGCAAAATATAGCCCAGCAAAAAAAAAAAAAAAAAAAAATTATATATATATTTATGTATAAGCATATATTGTATATACACATTCCTTGCCATAAAGGCAAGCCACATATATTCTGTGAAATTTAACCCTTTTTTCATACGAAATTTTTTTAACGTAACCTTTTCTTTTTAATTACATCAAATTAGCAAGGAGAAGTTCGAACATTTGATCTTGTAGGTGGTCTCTTGTGACATTAATTTATTATAGTTACCAGAAAAATTATCTAGCCTTATTATATAGTTTGACCTATTTTAAATAAGTAAACTTATTCTTCATATTCTAATTGATTAAATCATCCGAGTTTTGAGATATAGCATGTGTTTCATAGAAACCCTTTCCCATATATTTATTGTAATCTTTCAGAGGCCGTTCATTTCAATGTAATCTAAGATTTCGAAGAGATGAGTATCTATATAACATTGTTCATTTTGCTACATTTAAACATCTCATGGTATCTTAGATTACATGTAATCAAAGAATACATGGTATCTGACCATTTTAGATTACGTCCTCGTGAGTTTTTGAGATTACATGATTGTATTATGTTTTTTACTTCTTTGCCCTTCAATATTATAAAAAACTTTATTCCTATTTTTACATATAATTAATAATATAAGAAAAAATATTTTAGAAGTAAATTTAGAAACATAAATAATTTTTGCTTTACACTCATTATTGATACTTTAATAAATTCATTTGTATCAAATAATTATATAAATTTAAATTTAAATATTTAAATAAATAAGTTTATAAACTAATTGAATTATTAAAATAGTTACATTAATCTATCAAATTTGTAGATTTTTATTAATAAACAAGGGTATTATTGGAAGACTTGTTAATTTCATTACAATCCCACCGTTAAATACATTACAACAAACACCGTAATCTTTCATACCCATGGATTCTCATTTTAAATTACTGTAAAATAATGTAATCATTCCATGTTTATGTAGTTTTGAGTTAAAAGAAAGGAATAGCAAAATATAGCCCAGCAAAAAAAAAAAAATTATATATATATATAAGCATATATTGTATATACACATTCCTTGCCATAAAGGCAAGCCACATATATTCTGTGAAATTTAACCCTTTTTTCATAAGAATTTTTTTTAATGTAACCTTTTCTTTTTAATTACATCAAATTAGCAAGGAGAAGTTCGAACATTTGATCTTGTAGGTGGTCTCTTGTGACATTAATTTATTATAGTTATCTGAAAAATTATCTAGTCTTATTATATAGTTTGACCTACTTTAAATAAGTAAACTTATTCTTCATATTCTAATTGATTAAATCATCCGAGTCCTGAGATATAGCATGTGTTTCATAGAAACTGTTTCGTATATAGTAATTGAAATCTTTCAGTACTTTACTTAAATTTTATATTTATTATATATATATATATATATATATTTCAATTTGCTAAGTTTCAACAATTCTGGATCTTGTCCATGGGATTCTTAATTGCTTCTCTAAAGCCATGTGCTTAAAGTCAAACTGAGCCATTTGCAATTGGAAATTTGGGTAAAATGACCTCCAAAATCTGAGATTAATGTTTTTTGACCTCCATTTTCAATTTAACCTTTTGTGACCTTCTGATGATGTCATATGTGTGTGAAAACCCCTTTTACCCTTCTTCAACTCTCCTCTCCTCCAAACAAGAACACTCCCCGACTGGTTATTCTTCTTCAAACTTCAACCTCAATTTTCAATCTAACTTCCATTGATTCTTCATATCAAACAACCAAAATGTACACAATTCAAATCGAAGAAATCGCCCCATGAATTGAAAATCGAAGGATTTCCAAAATCGGGAAATCCTTTGATTTCCATATGGGAAATCAAAGGATTTCCCATGACGGAAATCCTTCGATTTCCATTAATGGAAATCGAAGGATTTCCCGGGAAATCCTTTGATTTCCCATATGGAAATCGAAGGATCCCCTTCCCTGCGGAAATCCTTTGATTTCCTCCCCATATGGAAATCGAAGGATTTCCCCGTCATGGGAAATCCTTCGATTTCCTAAGGATTTCCCATATGGAAATCGAGGATTTCCCCTGTCATGGGAAACCGGGATCTAGGTCCAGGAGATCCGGATCCCATCCCGGAGGACTCCTCCGGATTCCGGAGGAGACTTCCCGAATCCAGGAGGAATTCAGGAGGAGATCTCCGGATTCGGAGATCCAATTCGGATCTCCGAATCCGGAGGTCCTAATCCTTTTTCTTTCCTCCATAATTGAATTCAGGAGCAATTGAATTCGGCCCTCCAGGAATTTTGGCGTAACTTTTTTTTTTTTTTTTTTTTAAAAACTTATATGTGGTTTTTCCATTGGAAATCGAAGGAGATGAAGATCAATGGAAGTTGGAAAGTTGAGGGAGAGTTGGAGAAGAGAGAAATGGAATGGAAATTTGGAGAAGATGAGTGAAGGGTATTTTTGATATTTCATACCAAAGTGACATCATCAAAGGGTCAAAAAAGATTAATTTGAGAATGGAGGTCAAAAAACATTAATTTAGGATTTTGGAGGTCAATTTACCCAAATTTCCTTTGCAATTCCAATAATGTAACCAATCTTGTTTCAAAATTGCAAATTGTTCTATTATACTTTAAATCCTACAGATTCTCTGAATCAATTAATTTTTCTACTAGAAAATAAAAAAAAATAAAAAAAAAAGATTATCCACTCTAATTGATGAGTTTTTGGGTAGTTTGAAATGAAATTGCAGTGATCTTAAAGACACAACTCCTCATCTGCATTGAGAGATCTTAACTCAGCTTTTCCATCAGGCGGACCAAAGGTGCTAAATCTAAGAGTAAATCGCCTATAAGTTGTCTAAATGTCGAGATCACTCGGTTTCTCCTCCTCACGTGATCTTAGAGCTTACCTAGTAGGATAATTTCTTTAGAGTCGTCTCCTGGCGAGAAAGTATCCATCGAGACCCTATGGACTACGGGGCTGGTTTTTTGTCTTTATTTCGGGATGTGAGACCTTCATTTTTTGCTTGTATATACTAACTACACTTGTGGGAAAAAAAGAAGAAGCAGAAGTTTCATGATTACAAATTTAATCTCAAATAAAACTCAAATGCATAAAATTCAAATTAAAAAATAAATAAAAAGAACTGCGTACATGGATCGAGAAGCTGATTTTTTTATTTATATTTCATCACTAAGTTTTATTTAATCGCAAATAAGCAATTGAACCCTTCAGAATTGAAGTCTGCTGCATCACAAATCCCACATTCAGATCAGATGTGACAAAGAATGGAGGATTATCTCTATATATTAAAAATCAGTTTCTTAATTACAAAAAAGTTAACCATATTACAGATACAGATTACAAACTCGGTACACGATTTCACTCATCCGACAAAACCTCAAATGTATCCGCCTATAAAAGATGAATAGGCAAGGAACAAGAGGCATGAGAGACCAGGTAGCCCGGCAAGAACTACACCAGTGCCCATACACAAATAATCAAATGAAAAGTTCCAACAAAGGGACTAACAAGTTTTATCTAAGGATTTGAGATCACAACTTGACCAAGGTAATGACAATGTGAGGAAGTTTTCCCCTTATTCTGATCTTTGGAAGTAAAAGAAAGAGTGGTGAATGAATTTTTAAAAAGAGCTTACATCTGGTTTTGTTCCACTTTAGCTCTGATCTTCTGTTCCAACACAGCTATTTCTGTTTCAAGGCTGAACATTCTATTCAGAGCATGCATATTCTCGAGGGTCTCACTCAGAGTCCGGCTGTCACTCCCATCGCATCTCAAATGCTGCATAGGACCATGAAGAAGCTTGTTAACAATGCCTCTACTAAGATCATCCACGGCTCGTCTAGTTTTTTTGGGGATATCATCACCCATCTTGGATAAACATTTATCTAGCTCTGCAAGTCTGATTCTTTCAGCATACGCCCTCAGTTTCTTAATAGTGGGAACAGTCTCCAATGAATCTCTCCAAGCTTCAAATTGTTTGGATTCTTCAGTAATAATTGATTGAGCTTCCATTGCTTTTCGTAGCCGATCCTCCTTATTAGCAGCAACTACCTCCTTAAGGTCATCAACATTGTAAACTCGGGTATCTTCTAGATCATTGATGCATGCACCAACATTTCGGGGAACAGAGATGTCGATGAAAAGCCTTAAGCCACCAACTTCATGCCCTACAGCAGGCAGCTCCTTAACCTGCTCCTTTGTAAACAAAAGGCTTTCAGAGGCTGTGCTGGTAAATATCACATCTGCTTCAGCAGCACAACTAAACATTTCAGTAAGGGGTTTATAGATTATCTCAACGTCCTTGATCTCCTCACGTATGGCTGTGACTCTCTCTTCAGATCTATTAACGACCACCATTCTTGTGCAACCCTTGGCTACCAAATGTTTGATCACAAGTTTCCCCATCTTACCTGCTCCAATGACCAGCATTCTGGAAGTGGCATGTGAGGCTTCAGGAAGCTTCATCAAGGCCAATTCTACAGCAGCAGAACTCACCGACACAGCTCCAGCAGCAATATTAGTCTCAGTCCTTACCCGCTTCCCAACTGTGATTGCGTGCTTGAAAAGCCCACTAATGTTCCTTCCAAATCCAGCAACACCCTGCCCAACTTTGACAACTTGCTTAACCTGAGCAAGGATCTGGCCTTCTCCTAGGACAAGAGAGTCCAGGCCTGCTGATACTTCAAAAATATGTTGTGTGGCATCATTGTTATACAGCAAAAACCGGTGCTGGCAAATTTCTGAAACTGGGATTCCACTTGTCTGGAATTAACAGCAAAAAACATATCACAAACTGTTCTTACAATTTTATTCTTCACATAATATATAATAAAAAAACATGTTCTATACAGGAGCATTTGAAGATCAGATTATATAAAACTAAAAGAACAAAATACATGGAAATTGTAATTCAGATAGAACAGAAAAAGCTGATAGATTGCCAGTTCCAGAAACCACGATCGACAACTGTAAAACAAAAACACAAGGGCATAAACTAACATGAAGGAGTCTTCTACAGCTACCAATCATAATATTAATCCGACAATGTGAGAGTTTCTCAACAGATAATTAAAAAAATTTGCCACATGAAAATCACTAATAGCATCCAAAAGAGAGAGTGGCAAAGAGAAAGACGGTACCTTTGACATCCACTCTGTCACTTCCTTCACCCCGCGATGCTGAGATAGAGCTACAACATATATCTCCATTCTGTTACAGGTGCTAAGTACCGCTGCTTCTTCAATATGGTTTAAGCCACACAGCTCTCCAATCGCTCGAGGCCACTCAGCCTCCGGAATGGCCAATTTTTCTCGCATTTCAACCGGTGTCGTGTGAATACTAAGCCCAATAACAACAATGCTACTCCTTTCCTTGGTATATCCTAATTTCATAAAAGAGTAACCCAAAACTTCAGTTTCCAATAAACTCTCCAATTCACATATCTTCATCTCTTTCCATCACATTTCATTTCCAAACAAAAATTCAATCCAATAACCAAAAGCTAATCATGAAAGTCAAACAATAATGAGTAAGCACATTCACCAAAAACCAAAAACCAAAATTTGGAAATTTAAAACAAACAACAATAATCAAACCAAAATGTAAATTGGGAAAAAACTTACTGTCAGCAGCAGAAGTCTTGAGCTGTTCAAGAGCAGAGATATTGGAAGCTTTAACAAGATCAACTCCATCATTCTGAACCAAAACATCAGAAGAAGCAATTTCAGACCTTATTGAGCTAAATGAAGCAACCCCATTTCTCAAAATTCGTGTTTTTCTACTAAGAATTGGTTTGCAGAAAACAGGAAGCTGAGAAGAAGACGAACTCCTCGTCGCCGCCGTAGATTTCAACAAAAAGGCTTCCAATTTAGCGCCTGAAAAACTAGTTGAAACAGCCATTGAAATCGAAAACCCTAAGAAACCCAGAAATCTCAGAAACAGAGATAGATCTCGGGAGAGAATTGGGAAGAAGGGTGGTGGGTGAAATTTCAGTGGGTCTGCTAAACAAATAATGGAGTTTTGTCAAAAAAAAAACAAAAGAAGAGGAGAGGAGAAGAGGTCAATAGATGAATTGAATTGGTCGTTTTTGTAAAAAGGTAAAAATTTGTGGGTAGAAACACAATAATTGATATCTTTAGGGATCAAAATAAGGATGAAGAGAGGATTTTGGGGACTTTGAGAATAGAATTTTTTCTGATTTCAATGGGTTTTGATTGGTTGATGAAACTCACGTTTTATCCACGATCATTTGTAGCCTCTATCTTCTCTTTCGGAATCACCCTGTCCTCATCTCACTTGGGTCCCGTTCGCAAAATCATGATTTTCTCTTCTCCCTAGTTGTTTTTTTTTTTTTTTTTTTTTTTAATTATTGTATTAAGTGATAAAAATTCATTTCATTTTTTAAAAATCTATATACATAAGCTGTTTTCCATAAATTTTTTAAGCTTACACAATATAAATTCTAGTTGTGTGAGGAGGGAGGTTTTAAATGGAAGTAAAATAGTCTGCGTGGTCAAGTAAATTAACATTGAAAAATATTCAACATTATTAGTCGTTTGGATTGAATGAATCCAGATAAATAATAATGAGAATCTAGATGGCTGAGAATCTGTAGATTAATGAAGAAAAATTAGGTTTGTTTCACGTAATCTAAAATACTGGATAGTTGTGATTAATTCATGGGACAATTGCCCCCCTTTTTTAAAAATGAATGATTTTTTTTTTAGTGAATTTATGTTTTTAGTATATTTTATTATATAATTTTAAATATTATTTACAATGTATATCAATTTGAACTATATTAAATTTGTTTAAAAAAACTACGTTAAATAATTTTATAATCAAATTTTATCCGTTCTATCGTGGGAGTTTTTGACATGCATTTGGCAACTCAACTCACATACTTTATAAAAATTTGAATTCAACAAAGTTTACAACTTTGTGATTTTTTTGTTAGATGACTGTTTTAATGAAATAAAGTTGAAACAAAAATGAGTTGCTAAAATCTTTCGAAAGGAGGAAGAGATTGGCCGAGTCCTTTTCGATAACCTAATTTTTTCATGTCATTTTTAGTTTTTGTTAGAGAGCAAATTAAGTTAAAAAAAAATCAATAAAACAAACGTTGAGAATCCGGATATCGGTGGGGTTTATTAATAGTTAACGAGATAAACTCAAATATCTCAACAATTAAAATTAATGCAACACTCTATCGAATCTTACCTAATAGTTAGTTGATACTCAAATACAATAATATGTTCATTTCTTCTTGCAAACTTTCGGAATTGAACCAATGACAAAGCTAATACTCATTTACATAATCTCAACAAAGTCATACCTTATTTCGATAACAGAGTATTGACTATTCCAACAAAATAAATGTGAGAATTCTAATGTGGTTTACATCTTATGAATGAAAAATTAACATGGAGAATCAAAATCATATAGTAGTAGTATTATTGAGATCGATATCCTAAATCTTCTTAAAAAATTAAAATTAAAAGTAATTATTTCATTTTATTTGATTAATTTTAACCATTCATTTTTAAATCATACAAATAATTTATAATTTTAAAAATATAATCAAATTTTATTTATTTAATAAATAAAAATAAAAATCATATTATATAAATCTTATTTTCGTATATTAAACACATGTATCATATTTTTAAGGTCAAATAATAAATGTGATATTACTTTGGATATGATTAGGTACAAGAAATATAATATCTTAACATAATTAACGTTTATTTGAATGAGAATGAAAAAGATAAGATGAGAAAGGGTAAAGGGTAAAGGGGTAGGAAGATATGAGAGATGGGGATTGGTTTGTTGGATTTCAGAGCTTGTGTTTGCCACATACTTTCAAACATAAAGTCGTGGACAAGAGGGTAACACTCAGATTTGATCTTTTTTTTTTTTTTTTAATATTCAAATATTTAACTTTACTTTATAATTGCCTTTCAAAATTTATGGTCTAAAATGAAAGCAAAGCCTCATCTATTTCTATACCTACAAAAAAATAAAAAGGACAAGACAACCTTTGCCTTGATAGTTGATACTAAAGAAGACGACATAAACACACTCATAAATTTTGAAAATATAAAAATATAAAAACTTATTTTATATTTTCTTTTCCTTTTATATATATATATATACTCTTTCTTAAGCTAATATTATGATGATTTGATGAAGATTTACATTTAAGGTTTCCAAATTAAGCAAAACTTTGGCTTCAAAAATCTTCATTTATGTTTTGTTTTAGTAAAAATTGATGTGGATTCCAAGTCATTGCAGGTTGGTATAGCAAAACATTTTTTATTAGCTTTCCAATAAATTTAAATTAATTATGCGATGTGATGGTTTTTTTTTATTGAAATATACAATTATTTGTTAGGAAATAAAATATTAGAGACTGTTTAATAGAAAATTCAATGAAACGTGTTTTAATTTTGGTACAGTCTTTTATGTATATGAAAATATTTAAAGTAATATGTTAATAAATTGCATAGGATAGCATATTTAAAAAAAATTATATATATATATATATTGCGAATTTTTTTATGTGAGAAAATCATAAATCTACGTTAATCACATGAGATAATTAGTGTTGATTACTATTAATCATTGATTACAATAATTCACACGAAAAAAAAAATATTATATTTGTAAGGTTTAAATACAAATTTTGTCCCTATGGTTTGACCTTTATTCTATTTTGGTCCTTCTGGTTTAAAACGTTTTAAATTGGTCTCTATGGTTTGATAAAAGCTTATAAATGGTCTCTGACGTTAATTTATTTGACATAAATGTTACGTGATCCGTTAAATAATGATGTGGTGTAATGGTAGAGAGAGGGGAAGATGGATTTAGTTTTAAAGCAAAAAAAAATGCTCCACAACAAATTTGACCCACCTCTACTCGCCATCTTTTCAGTTTTATATCTAAATCTTTGCTTAAGTGTCTATGTCATCATCCCATTTCTCTGCCATTAACGGGCCACATAATATTTCTATCAAACTAATTAACGGTAGGGACCTTTTGTAAGTTTTTATTAAACCATAGGGACCAATATAAAACAAAGACCAAATCATAAAAACTAAATTTATATTTAAACTTATTGGTATATACTATATAAACCCTACTATATTTATAATTGTGATAAATCAACTCCAAGATTGAATTATTTATTACAATAGAAATAATAGGCACAATAAATTTTAATGAATCGCAAAAACAATATATTTAAATAATAAATGACAAAATCAATCCTTATATAAAATATATTTTTCAACTAAATATTATAGTTTACTTTTTATATAATATATTCCAACTTCTACTTTAATATTGGGAAAATAAATATCTTATTAGTTACTACTTATTAAATCCGGATCTACTCTAATATTATAATTAATATGGTCAATAAAATATCAATGAGATGAGATGGCGACTTGAATTGGGTTATCTTGGTATATAGCCCGAAAATAGATATTTTTAAGTAAAATGGCCCTAAAAAAAAGCTTATTGAAAAGGTAAGATACCCAAAACACCCTTATTCAGTAAGAAAAAAAATAAAGAACAAAGAGAAAAAGATTTGAAAATGCTTAAATCAAGGAAACATTAAATATGAAAAAACCATATAAGAAAATAAGAGAGAAAATTAGAAATTAAAAAAAAATCAAAACTAAACAAAAAAAATCTAAATTTTCAAAACTGATAACTAATTTTTCCCCATAATCTTTCAAAAATTCTTCCGATGTACATTATATATAGTGATACTGTAGGCAAATCCAACATTATTATTTTTTTTTTTTATTTTTTTTGAACAAACATCCAACATTATAATGTACACTTCACTATAATATAATTCTTTCTACAATCAATTGCCATTGATCACTCCTTATCCAATAACATTTTGAGGGACTCAGCAAAATAAACTGGGCCGATAAAAGTGTTCTATTCACGAGTATAGGCCGAATTGAACAAAAAGGCCCAACTCAAATGAAAACTGGACTTGACTTTTGATATGGGCCTTTTAAAATTTATTGGGCATTCTTGATCAATTCACACTTGGCGGAGTTGAGGTGATTGATAATTTTCTAAATTGCTACAAATATAGAATTTTTAAAAAAATGTAAAAAATTTATTGAACATAAATCAATGGTAGCAAATAATTACAAATGTCAATAAGTTATATTATACTTATCATCAATAAATATCAAAATTAATTACTGAATTATATATAATCAATTATTATGGTACGATAAGAGTGTTCGTGAATTGGGTTAAAAGACAATTTAGACCAACCCAAAATGTCAATGTTATAAATTTGTCCAACCCGTATTACCCATATAAATAATATACTCAATCCAACCAAACTCTAGAAAACACTAAATTTTAAATAAAAAATTTAAATTATGTTACTCACAAAAGTTTTCCACATACGTTCTTGAGTGGCTAATCTTGGAGAACCACTATTATTCTTTTCAAGAAAATGGGAAAAACTTTGAATTTTCATTGCCAATGAAATTTAATGTATTTACATTAACTGAAAAAGAATATATATGTATATACCTAATACCATTTGAATTCATTTTCCCAAAAATGGAAAATAAAGCTGGCCTAACCCAATATCATATGTTGGAACTGTATAGACTTTTCAAAGATGATAAAATCAAATTTTCTTTTGTCTTTTTAAGTCCTAAAATTAAGAAAACAACAAACCAACACATCAAATTATAAAGATGGCTGAATTTACAAATAATAATAATAATAATTCACTTAATATTATATATATATATTTAAAAAAAAACCTTTATTCTTTTAATATTTTATTTAAAAATACTATAACTTGTAAATTTCCTTATCATTAATCATGGCACTTTAGAAGCAAGTTGTTGCAAATTGGCCCAATTTTTCCTATTCCAACCATAAAAAAATATCATATAGGCCCAAACCCAATATTCAGCCTCCGGAGAATTATAGATCCTTATCAATAAATAAATTGATTAAAATTGAATGGGCCCCTTTTTATTCAAGTTTTATACGTCTTTTTTTTAGTTAGGTCACGCAAAGAGAATATATATTACAATTGATGACAAATTCCTTTATTTATTTTTTAGAGGTTTATTTACTTTCTTGAAATATCAGATGAATGTTTAAAGAATAGTATATCAAATACCATTAGGACTGGATGTTAAATGAGAAAAAGAAAAAAAAAACAAATGAATAAACTATGTAGTTTTTTATAATGTAAAAGAGAAATCTAAGAAATGAAAAGTTTAAGACCAGTTTGGTAATAATCATGTTTTTCATTTCATATTTTCTACAATTTTAAATTAAAAATATATATTTTCACTCAAACAATTGATTTTATTCAAAATTAATGTCACTATATTTTGTTCTTTTTATATTTTATAGGAAATATACGATAAAAAAATAAGTTTTGTAACATAATCTAAAACTCATGATATAAACCAAAATTTATACACACAATCTCATAAAAATATTCTTAAAATTGATAATCAAGAAACAAAAATGTTATCCATTTCCCAAAAATATAAATAAATAAACAAACGAGCATTCGATTAATAAGATATTTTTAAAGTTACAAGAAATAAAAAGGAGTAGTAGGAGTAGAATAGAATGCCAATAAAATGAGTGGATTGGTATCAATCACAATGGGAGGAAGCATGCTTCCGTATTATTCATTGCCAAGCTGTTTACCAAAGACCAATTCAATTCCTCTTCCCTTTGATAATGTTTGAATATTGACCAAATTTTCTTCAAATCAAACAAAAAAAGGAATGAAAAAGGGTTGATTTAGACATTTGTTCAAACCAACTCCACATTTCTTGTCATTTTGAACCGTAACCTTAATTGATACTATTCTATTCTTTTTAGTACACATAAAAAACAAAATTTTGGTTATTATTAAATCATAAAATACTTAAAAACTTTAATTATTTAGGTTAAAGATAAATTAATATTTTCAATATTGTCTCTCACGTATAGACTCAGATATTTACATGAGATCGATCTCATGTAAATATTAGAGTCTATATGTGAGAGAGAACAATATTAAAAATTTATGAAAAAATAATTTATCTTAACCCAAATATATTATAATGGTTCCGTATTTCAAATAATGGTTTCAAATACTTGGACTGGTGTTTCAAAGTTCTCTCCAATGCTACATGTCTTTTGGATGTTAGTTGCTTCCTCAGCTTAGGTATTTGAATATTGTATGACTAGATTGATCATGCTTGTATAGTGGATAGTCGATATAGTTGTTGTTGTTATCGTTATCGTCGTCGTCGTCATCATCGTCATCGTCATCGTCATCCATCAATGAAAATTCCACAAAGGTTGTTTTGGAATTTGACCTTAAGGCTCCACCACCTCTCACACAAAAAGCCTCAATTTGTAGATCTCATTGGTTCGTTTGTTTTCAATTTGAGTATAAATGTGGTAATCCAATTGATAAACAACTAAAAATGGAAACAAGTCAAACCACATTTTCAACAAAAAAAAATGTTGAATTGAGTCAAACACTAAAATAAACAAGTGAAAAAAGTCAACCCCACTAATTTTTTTTAAATATAGTGGAATCTTTTTTTTTTAATAACCTCCTTTTCACTTCAAGGCAAAGATAAACTTATTAATTTGAAATTAACAAAGATTAAAGTTTGATCTTAATTTTGTTGCCTTTTTTCCATCTCTATCATCCACGTGTTTTGCATAAAATTCACAGTATTTTCTCTCTCTCATAACTTTTTTTCACTATAATGTAGTGGAGGCAAAAGTGCTTGTTCATCTGGCAATGGCATGACCAGTTCTAATCAAAAGTTTTAGTTGATTGACTTTTTTTTTTTTTTTAAATTAATTAATAAGTGAAGATATTAAAGAATATAGATATATATATTTGTGAGTAAGTTAAAGTTAAAAAAATGACAAAAACAAAACAAAACAAAAAATAATTTATGGGAAGTTGTGTTTTTTTTTTTTTTTTTTTTTTGAGACATTCCCTAATGTGGGTCGGTTTGAATTATCATTAAAAAGAACTAAAAAGAAAAGAAAAAGAGAGAAAGGTAATGATATATTTGTTGTAAAGAGACAAGAATGAGTCCTTAATTTGTCAAAACCTCTCCCATACCCTATAAAACCCTAAAATACCCTACAAATGACCCCCCCCTTTTGTTCCCTTCAATAACTAACACACCCTTTGTTTTCATTTTTGTTTCAAAACAAAACGTGATCTGTCCCTTTTCTTTGACTGTCAACCCCTCATATTTATATATATATATATATATATCTTGGAAGGAAGGAAGGGCATAATAAGTTATTAGAGATTTTCGTAGAAATTTTGATAGCAAAACCCTTTTTGGAAAGGCATTAGTTTACGGCTCTGCTGTCCTTTCCTTTCCTTTCTAATATGACTATTGTTTATCACACCCACACGTTTGGCATCTTTGAATTCTATTTCCTTACAATGTTATCTCTCTCTTTTTTTCTTTCTTTCTAAAATTTATAATTTTTCTCTTCTTCTTACCACCGCCCACCGCTCTCCTCCTTCTAATTCCTTATCCCTTCATTAACAAATCAATGACTTTTTTTAATTTACCAAATAAATAAATAAAAAGTAATCATCAAACCTCAATAGAAAAATGGAAATTTTTGATGGGCTTTATTTTTATTTTTTTAATGTATTTGATAACAAGAGAGAGAGAGATATAAAAAGATATTGGAGGAAAAAAAAAACAAAGAAAGGAAAATTAGAAAATGGCTGCTGCGGCCTTGCATGAGAAAGAGAAGAGAGAATAATAATTAAAATAACAATAATAGAGAGAGCCCAAGGAACTTTGTCAGGTGAAGGCCTCGTGGTGTGTGGGGTCTTTTTATTATTATGTTTTGTATTTCATACAAGTAGAACAACAGAAAAGAGTGTCCATTTCTTTCTTTGTTTTTTTTTTTATCTCTATCTTCTATCAACAATTTCTGGTCTAAAACAAAAAAAAATCCCTAAACAAAAGAAAAGAAAATTTGAAATTAGCATAGCTTTCGGTGGATGTAAATAAAATCTCACGAGAGCTGATCATGGTCATATAAGAGAAGATCCCTTAACATGTGATAAGAATCAATACCTGAACATTTTCAAATCAATGCGGGATTTTTCCTTTTTTCTTTTTCGGAAAAAATATTTTACCTAGAGAAGAAGATATTCAACATAATTAATTTCTAGTTAAAAAGGTCATAGTGTTATATGAAAAATTATTCAACCTGACTTTTATTTCATCATTTATATGAAAAAATATCATAAATATAAATCATTATAAGTAAGACAACTGCATTATGACAATCATATTAAATAATTTTTCCCAATTTTTCACTTGATTTTGATGGAGATAAAGGGCCACAGACAGCCCACTTCTCTCTCCTCAATTTCTCTCTCAAAATGGGAGCAGTTTGGTTTATGACAGGACATTTATGGGAAAAGGAGCATATATGCCACGGCCTGATTTAGAGAGGAATGTGTCATCTTCTTTATATTAATTAAATTTTCTGGAGAAAATTTTGTATTAAGCTGGAGATTCTCGAGCACTACTATTAAAGAAAAAAAAAAGACCATTATTATGGGACGGTTTGATTTGGTTTTGTCCATCATTATTTAATTAATGTTTCTTTTTAAGCAAGTTTGTTTGTTGTTTGTTTTTTTGTTTTTTACTTTGCTGCCCTATGAAGTATGACACGTGTCCTCTTTCTGACGGTCTTTCTCTTCTCTCACTGAATTTGTCAAATATGTCATGCTTTGTTGCCACGTGGAATTGGCTGGTTTGATTCCATAAATATCATCATTATTCGTGTTTGATTGAGATGTGAATGGAGGGAAATAAATGTCAATTTTGGAAACCTTCAATTTTTTTTAAATATCCGAGATTTATTTAATTAAAGGTAAAATGTAAAAAACACTATTGTGGTTTTGGTCAAAGATAAACACACCCTTTGTAGTTTGAAAATGAATATTTATACATTTATAGTTTTAAAATTGTACAAATTGACCTCTCTCCTCTACGATTTTCTTTTAGTCATAACTTTTTCGTTTGAACTCCGATTTAAATGATTTAAGATGTTATAGCTAGAATCCTCGTTTTGAGTTCTACATTGTAATTACATAAAATTTCTAAATCATCAGTATATAAAATCTTTACGACTTCAACTCAATTGAATATTTTGATGATGATAATTATATTATACACTGATTATTTTTAAGTTTTTAAGTATTACAACGTAGAACTCAAAACGAGAATTCCATAACATCTTGAATCATTCAAATCAGATTTCAAATGATAAAAGTTATGACTAAGAGAAAATCAACGATGTAGAGGGGATGGATCAATTTGTACAATTTTATAACTATAGGGTATAAATATTCATTTTCAAACTATAAGGGGTGTGTTTATCTTTGACCAAAACCACGGGGGTGCTTTTTGCAATTTGACCTTTAATTAATTGTTTTAAGACAAAAATACGTGAATTGTTTGCTTTTTATTTGTATTTTTAGGTTTAATTTTTTTTCAATTTTTTTTATGTTCATTAAATGAGGTTGTATGCTAAAGTAATTGTATGAAAACATATAAATATGGTAGGTAGTTGATATTATCATTTCTATAAAAATTAAAATTTATGTTTTTATCTTATGCTAAATAATGATCCTTAAGTACACATCATTTTTTTTAATTTAGTTTATGTTTTATTTTTTTTCTTTAATATACCAATAAGTGTCAACATAAATTATTGTCTAATAACATAGGAGTTTTTAATGAAACTATTATGATGTGATTTTTTTTTTAAAAATATTATTTTTATAGGTTCGTTAATTTCAAAATTAATTATGTAATAAAATGGATTCGTATGTAGGATTTACGCTATTCATGAAACATAGCGTCTCATCCTATATAAAAAACCTACAAACTCTATTTAATTAATTTTATTGATCTTACCCTTTTCCCCTTTGCTATTTTCTTAAACCCTTCCCCCTCCTCCACAAAAGTCAATTTATAGGATGCTATATAATGAAAAAAAAATGTCACCTAAATAACCACATATTTTAATGACATTGAACTAAAGAGCACTAATTGATTCCTATGATCATGACTGTTTAATTTAAATTGAACAAATTCAGATTCCACCATTGATTCTTTACACTTTTATTTACCTAAAAAAATCAAATGCTACAAAATTAGAAACATTCACCTTTAATGTAATGGTCCCAATTAAAAGAATTAAACCCTCTTTAGGTCCCATTTTCTTATTATATCTATAATTTCTAATTGACATTTGGGGAGATTCCTCCCTTTGAAGAAGACTCCTAATACATTCTCTAAGTAGACATTTGGGGGATACTTTCCACATTTGTTTCAATTAATTAGAGTTCTAATCAAACAAATCAAGTAGTTGATGTGTGATCGATCATGATCTATTTTTGTGGTGATATACATTTTTCGCAAATAAAAAAAGAGATGCCTAGTGCCAAATATTTTATTTCTATAATGAATTTTACTCCTTTTTCTTATCACTAAAAGAAACATTTTGTTATATTTGAGAGATGGCATAATTAATGGAGAAGTATTCAAAATTTCATTAATAAATCATATCAAGTCGATGGCATTAGAAAAAATAAACTAGTTACCAATGTATAAGCTTTTAAAAAATAAATTATGTTTTCCCATGAATAAATTGAACCTTGAACTTGAACAAGAGATGTAGTTAATAACCTCTTTGGAATAAAATTGAAAAATTAGAAAAAAGAAAATTGAAAAATCTAGAAAAATAAAAGCCAACCAAACATCTATAAGTGCATAAAAAAAAGTACTTAATATCAATCATTAAACAACTTAATCTCAGCCATATAAATTTAAACAGTAAAAAAAATTCAAACATGACACTAAAGTATCATCCTAATCTACACATAAAAAATGTTCAAACGTAGGCATAGAAATCAATATGTCTACAAAAATAGCTTCATCCAACAATAAAAACACTCATACTCAATCATAAGACTAGGGGGCCCCCAATTTTTTAAAATTTTTATCTTTTATATTTATGAAGGAAATTCTCATGTAAAAAATTCATATTTCTCAAAATTAGCTTTATAATCCCCCACCCCCAAAATATATTTCTGGCTTCACCCCTGCATAAGACTAAAGAGTAGTAATTAAGAATCGGTTAGTTTCTCTTTCTTGTTTTTTGTTCCTATTTTTTAAAGGAGAAACATAAATATACTTGGTAACCATTTTTTATTTCTTGTTTCTGAAAAAAGAAAAGAAACAGAAATGTATTTGGTAACAATTTCTCATTTAAAAAAATATAAATATGTTGAAGATATTAAAATTTTAAATAAAATATTTAAAAATATTATTTTAGATATTTATAATATATTTTATAAGTTACAACGGGGCAATGTAACTATTTATTAATATATTGAAATTTTGGAAACAAGATGAGAAACAAATAAGAAAGTAGAATTTTTTGTTTCTAAAATTTATACACTGTTGGAAAAAAAAAAGAAGAACAAAAAACATTAATTGAGAAAATTATCAAATGGCCCTAAATGAACAAATGGTATTAGTTGTTATTAAAACTCAAGGTTCATGAACTTATTTATTTTTATTTTTTTTTGAATTGCATGAACTTAAAATTTAAACTTTGAGTTTGAAATCAGCGGCATCTAGCTAGGTAATAGGACAAATTTTATATGACGGATTTTTTTTTTATAATTATGAAAGACAATAGCATTGGTCCTTCAATTATTATGAGTGTAGCAAGGAATAATCTAAAAATAGAAAAATAATTTTTTTTGGTTTTGTCATTTTGCAAGGAAATTGAGTGTAAAATTTCTCTAGCTCTTTTTCCCCCCCTCGTGCAATGGTGTAAAATTTCGACATGATTGGCCAAAAATGAGGAATAAATAATAATATTATATGCCTATAAAAATGTGTGGGGAAAAGAAAAGGACCCTTTGGGAGGGTAATTGTACCTTCCAAAAATTAGAAGGGTCAAGATTTGATCTATAAGGGCAGAAATGAAAACCAATTAGGGATTGAAGATATCAAATATTCAGAAACTTTTAGGACAGTACTTATTTTTGGCAGAGAAGGGAAGGTGTCCTTTATCCTGCCCACTTTGAGAGCGGGGGTACCCCTCACTTATCCAAAACTGAGAGATATCAGTACCCTTTGCAGGGAACGGTACAATATTTGACTCCAAATTTATACACTTTTTCTTTCTCCTTTTTAACAGTTTTAAGGACTCTTATTATTGCATACCCTAGAGATGTAGGACTGCCCTTAACGCGTAGAGAGACCAACAACTTCCAAAGTATCAATTTTTTAAATTCCAAGTACATTTTAGTTTGTACTCTACCCTCCCACTTTTTTTTTATTCATTGTGTATTTATTGTAAAAAAAATGTTTTTGTCTACCTTTCTTGTTTTGGTTTATGAAATTATTCTAATTGAGGTTGGGAGATTTGAACTCTTGATGAGATCGGTTAAAATATCGTTTTCAAACCACTCATTTTAACTTTTAAAATTTAAAAACGATTCAAAATATAATCGTTAGTTTTCTTTTCTCTCAAAAGAAAATCTAGTAGATTTTTTTTTTATTAATTTTACTTGCAATTTTATAGCCACATAAGAAATGATAAAAATATAAAATCATTTTAATATATCAATATTATAATACTATAAAATTATAAAACTAAAAAGGATATATAAACTTTTCCACACGAGAACTAATCGAACAGAAATAATGTTAGAAAAGTCAAAGACTAAAAATATAATCTACTAATTGAGATGCGACTAACTCTCAAAAGCTTTCCTGATATCATATTTTAATAAGTTTTAGTTGAAAAGAGTTGATGGAATGGAATAATGAGATGGGTCTCATGTTTAGTTTATACCTTAATCTCTTATATTTATTATAAGCTCAACCTTAGTCCAAATATTAATCTTAATTATCTTCTTTTATTTTTGTCCTTCTTAATTAAGAATTTTTAATTATTGTGTAACATCGCTTTTATCTTTTTTATTTTCGTAATGCACGTTGTTTTCCATAGTACTTTAGTAAACTAAAGTAAATAATTTATTTATCATAGTCAATCAGTTATTTCAAATTAAAAAAATATTGTTACCAATAATTTTTTTTTTACATTTTCTTACCTCCCTCAAAAAAGACTAACTCCACCTTGCATTATTTTATAATGAAAGTCTCAAATAAGAAAGGCAATAATGACAGTCTCAAATTTGAATGGCAATGGATTCCCACTAAATAAGTCTAGCAACTATTGAAGGGCATACCCTCCATTATAAAGACACTTTTGTTTTTTTTTTCCACCACACAAAAAAAGCATTGTTATGGAGAAATACTAGGATAGCTAGCTTTGAATAGATAGATATAATACTATTTTTGAATTCCAAAAGGGAATAAAGATAAGGGGAAATATTAAAAGGTACCAATGAAGAGTGATCACCTTCAAGATTTAGCTGGAAACCTCAAAAAAGGGCAAAAAAAAAATCATATATATATATATATATATATATGATTAATTAATTAATACATTCAAAGAAAACTAGAAGGAAAGAACAAAAAATTGATGGTCTTACGTGTACCACCAAAGATGGACCCCGATAAATGTTATCTTCTGTGGTCAAATGCAGAGATATGTACATAATAATATATATCTTCTATAAATAACTTTGTTGTGTTTTTTTTAGGTAGTCAATTTTTTTTAATGTATAATTTTATATAAATCTATCGGAAGTGTTCATTTCAAAAGTTTGTATGAGAATAAGATGTTAGAAAGTAATATATTTGTGTTTGATGGAGGAGGGCTATAGGATGCCCATGAGTTTTGCTATCATGTGCTTCAAAACCAACTAAATATGAGTAAGGGTGCCTATTTTATTAGAAGATATCTCTTGAAACAAATGGTTCCTTAAGTATATAAGAAGTTTCATAGGGATAAAATCAACTTGCAAAAATTAGATGGTTTGAAGTATGCCTATGGATTCAAATCCCCATCAACAAATTACAGGTTGTTAAAAAGTGTATATGTATAAATTATAAGATATAGTGCTTTCATTTTGATATCCCTTCCTAAAATATGATAATCATTTAATCTCTCAAACTTATTAGTTTTTGTAATATCCCGTTTGAGATAGTTATAAAAAAAAGAAATTAATTGATTTCAAACACATCATTTCTAAAAACACTTTTAAATAGTTCTTAAAGTTATCTAAAAACATTTTTAAATACTTCTTAAAGTTATCTCAAACTAACATTAGATTGATCTGTATTTTTTATTCACAAACTTGGGAGGTAACTTGTTTTTCAAAATAAAATAAAATAAAAACATTGAAACTAAGGCTTTATTTGAATACCATTTTCAAATGTATCTTTATGCCTTCGTTTCAATATAACATTTGTGAATAACTTTTAGATGATTAATTTTCATATGTTTACTGTGATTATTCATAAATATATAATTTAAAAAGAAAATACTTTAATTGTTCTAAACATATCATGCATGAAAATAAACTAAAAAGAAAATAAGAGAGAACAACTTTTAAAAACAGTTATCCAAACATGTTTCAATTGATTTTTGTTTTAAAAATCAAAAAGCAACATTTGAAATTAGTATCTATATAGAGCTTAATTTAATCGAGAGTCTCCGTTTAGTTTGGTTGATTTTAATTTTTTAGTCCCTATCTTTTTTAACAAAGAAAACAACTTGAATGCCAACACGAACATAATTCAAGTGGTTAGATACTCACTCATTTCATATGAGATTGAAGGTTATAGTCACTCCTCCTTTAATTTGATGTAATATCTAAAAAAACCCGACTTGGATTACAAGTTGAAAAGATTAAAAAAATTAAGTAGAGTTGTGTATTTTATAAATAACCATTTTAACTAGAACACTACATTTAGAATTAGTGAAGTAAGTAGAATTTTGTACATATTTTATAAAATACAATATGAAGAAGATATAAAAGATAAATACATGTTCTCTACATCAACAACGAATCCTCTCCTAAGTCAATAATTTTTTTTGTTTTTTCAAATGAGAAATTCAAAGAAGCACGAATATGACATAATATGGACACCACGACACGTCATTTTAGAAAGAAAAAAAATTAATACACGGATATGACAAAGACACATTTAATATAATATATAATTTTTTAAATATATTATAATATCTTTATACATTTCAAGGATATTCACTTTAAAATTTGTTTTAGTTTATGATATTTATATTGAAAGGATAATATATTACTTTTCTCCCATATTTAATTTTAAATAAATTATTTTTTTATATTTTAATTCAAGTGTGAAATAATTATTCTATATGTATTCATAAGTTTATAACACGTGACTAATATGTTTAACAGGTGTCTAACACATATCAATAATAAGTATTAAAGTGTTCGATACGTGTCAAATTTGAATACATCACTCAGATTGAAGTAACCGTGTTTTAGAGGAAGATTATAATTTTACACTCGAAGGAGAAGGGGCATGGAGGAAATTTGAATACATTTGAAAATGAAAAGAGTTTTGTGGCATTATGTGTCTAGTAATGTACAAGCAGAAAAAGAAGATAGGTTGAGTGGTGTGGTGGGTTTTGTGTGGAGGTAAAAAGAGGGTTCAGAGGCTGAGCCACTGCCCAAATTTCTTGTCATCTCACAACTAGACACATGATATAATTATAGCTTCATTTTGTTTCTTCAATATGAAGCAGGCCCCCCCTCATCTCCCTCCTTCCTTCCAAACCCTCTCAAGATATATACTTCTTTATTTCTCTTACCAATTATTATCATTCTTTTACTCGTCTCTCTTTTCGAGAAATTTTTCAATACAACCATCACAGTATGACTCCCTCATTCATAACCATTAGATTCATATAAATTATATATTTTCTCTTTTATTAAAATCACAGATGTAATAATTATCAGAAGAGAGTCGTATCGAGAGCCAATTATAACGGTCTTAATTGAATAATTTCTCCTCTCGTTCTCTCTCTACTCTCTTGATTTTTGTGTGTTTGCGTGTGCATGTCTTTAATTGCTTTGGGTGGGACTATGGGAGAAGACTGTCAAGGGTTTGAATTTGTTTCTGTCAGGGAGAGAGAAAATTTTGATTTTTTTCTTCTTTCACCAAAAATAAGAAGACTTTTTTTTTTACCTTGCTTAATCTCAATGGGAAAACTACTGTTTTTATGATGTCACTCTCAACCAATTAATCTCCCATTTTTAGTGAATTTTTAAGAGACCAAAAACATTTATAAGAAACCACCTTAATCTATATTGGTATATGATTCCCTACTACACCACTAGAGAAAATCTTTGCATGTTTTTTACAGACACCAATGAAAAGCCCTCCTTGTTTTAATGTATTTTTTATATTAATTTCAAATTAATTGACATTTGAACAAGAATATCCTTAGTGGGGAAGAAAATTAAAATAAAATAAAAATTAGAGTTCACTTTTTGGTGAATAATCATAAAATAAATGCAAAAACATGGTTTATATAGAAGTAGGAGCCACTCCCCACTAGCTAATTGTGTGATTGGTAGAGAAATGATCAATAAAATTAACTAATATTGTAATTAAGATTAGTGAATTCAATGGAGCATGGAAAAAACATAGCTTTTAAGTTTTTGGCAAATGAAATCAAATCAAAACTCTAAAATTAGTAAAAGCTTTTGGCTTAAGCCCCGACTTTCTTTATAAAGACAATTACTGAAATAACATATTTTTGCATAATAATTATTGAAATATCAAAAGTTTTAAAAAATTACTCAAATAGCATAATTATAGTTCAATTATTTATTGAACTAAAAAGTAAAAAAAAAATCATTGAAAATAATAATGAAAAATAATTAAAGATTTCAATAAATTATTGAACTTGAACTTAAAAAGGAAAAAAAAAAAACAAAACAAATTTATTAAAAATACCAATAAAAAATAGTTCAATAATTTATTGAAGTATAATTATACTATTTGAGTAATTTTAAAAAAGTTCCGACATTTTAATAATTAGAATACAAATTTGTGCTATTTGAGACAAATTCTATTCTTTATACCGATATCAATTGAAAAATAAATAGCCTGTTAGTTTATGAACAAAAACAGCCCTTTTAAGAATTTGTTCCAAAAAGCTTCATTATAAAGTTATATGGAAAAGTAAAGTTAAAAAAAAAAAAAAAAAAAAAGCCAGATGGGATACTAAAAAATGCAATGAAAAAGCCGGTGGGTTCATTTTATAAGATTGATCAATAACATCCGTCTAAATATAACTCAAGTGATTAGACATCAGTCTAGTATTTTCTTAAAGTCATTTGTTCGAGTCTCCCCTCTCCCAATTTGAATATCAATATACCCCTCAACCTGAACCTAGCTCAAATAATTAGATATCAATGCTCTCTTAAAAAATATACCGTCTGGATATTATAGATAGAGCAGAGAGCTACAATGGTGGATTCTTGTGCCAAATTTGCTATTTTTGGGTTGTTCAGTTCTTTATACTTGATATGGAAGGCAACCAGAAGAAAGTTAGGCAAAAAAACACACAGTTTCATAGATTCTTTATTTAAACCAAAGCATCTGAAACTGAAACAGCAGACAGCAAAACCTTTCTCTCACTCTCTCTCTCTTTCTAAAACAATATGGAGAAGTAAATATAAATCATTTCAATAAGTTATATATTAATACATGAAAGTCATATAATATATATTATAAGGATTAAAAGTTAAGAAGGAAAAGAAGAAAGAAAAAAGTGGTCTTTTTCTACACTAAAAAACTACAAGTGGGGTCGATTCAATCAATTGGGTTTTCACATCAGGACTCCTCATGAGGAGGCAAAAATCAGTAAAAAAAACAAAACAAAAAAAAAAAAAGAAAGAAAAAAAAAACACTGAGACCTTATGGTATGAGAGGGTCTGTTTCATTATTATTAATGCATAATATCTCCTCTAGATTAGTAGTCTTCTTCGCGGTACCGTCTTTTGCATTATCGGAGTGAGGGTTAGGAAGATCTGTTGATACTGGTGATGATGATGATATCGGCAATGGCGAGTTCGAGGAAGTTTTTGTCAATTGTGATGCTCTTTCTACTTGAACCATCCAATCCGTTGTGAAAAGAACATAGAACATGAGCAAAGCGCATGATGCTTGAGCCGCAAGCAACCCAAACCATAGTCCTGCGAATCCCATTTTCACTACAAACCCCATTAGGATCGCTACCGGCATACCGACCAAGTAAAACGATCCGAGGTTTATGTTTGCTCCGATTGTCGGCCTCGCACTACCTCTTAGAACCCCGCAGCCAGTTGTTTGAGGGCAGTTTCCGAGCTCACACAACCCCACAATCGGCAATGCCACCGCAGTCAGCTCTAATATCTCGGCATCATTGGTGAAAAACCTCCCCCATTGATGCCTCATCAGCGCAGTGAACAGCATGGCTGCAACGCCTAATCCAACAGCGCAGGCGAGAGAAACGATCATCGAAAGGCGGGCTTTGGCAGGGCGGTTGGCGCCGAGCTCATTGCCGACTCTAGTCGAGACGCCGAGGCTGAGAGACGACGGGAACACGTAGACAAGAGAGGTGGTTTGAATCAAAATCCCCATAGAAGCAATAGTAGCTTTGGGATTAACAAGTAACCCGCATAGCATTATCATAAATTCATACCACCACCACTCAAGGCAAACAGAAACACAAGTAGGGATAGCAAGAGCTAGCAAAGAAGACCAACCACGGAGACAATCGATACTCGGAGCAACCCAAGAATCCTTATAAACACCGGAAAAGTAGACGAAAGAAGCGAGAAACACAAACACATTGACATTAAACAAGACCATAGCAATGGCAACACCAGCAATCCCCATCTTGAAATGAAAAACTAAAAGGAAATTCAGGGGGACATGAAGGATAACAGAGATAGCAGAACAATAAGTCAAGGGCAATGTTATGCTTTGAGTTCTAAGATAAATTCTAAGAGGGTGAAGAAGAGAAAGAAAGAAGAGATCAGGAATTGAGAAAAGAATGAAAGTATGAGCCACGGAAGAGATTTCTTCATCTTGACCACACCCCAAAAGGATACTTTTCATATTAAACCACATGAAAGAGATAGGAACAGAGGAAGAAAGAAGAAGAAGAACAGTTCTCTGAAGGGTTATGCCAAGAAGTTTCCATTGTTTAGCACCATAAGCTTGACCACAAATAGGTTCCATTCCCATAGCCAAACCAGAAAGTACAGAATAGCCAGTGATATTAGCAAAACCAATAGAAAGAGAACCACCAGCAAGCTCAAGCTCCCCCAAATAGCCAAGAAAAAGCATGGAGATCATGGCTCTTGAATACAGAAGAAGACCCGTAATCATCGTTGGACCCGAAATCTTCCCTATCTCCTTCATTTCTTCAACAGCCTGAATAGTACAAAACAAACAAAGATTTAGTTCACTTTATTTATCGTCTATATGTCGATATAAGAGAGTGAGTTTAATAATTACCTCGGAAAGAGTAGGAAGTCGATGAAGTTGAGCGAGTTGATCATCGGGTTTGAGAAGATTATCTGAGTTTTTGTGGAGTGTCATGAAGTTGGTTTTGTAGTTATGGTGAGGGAGAAATGAGGGATTATGAGAGGAAGGTTTTTGGTTACACATAGTTAGGTAGCTGAGTTCTCTAATATTTTAGGATAAAAGAAGGAAAGAAAAGAAAGAATTTCTGATATTTGATATTTGATATTTCAATTTGTTTGTCTTTGGTGAGAGGTATTTGAAAATGGTTTATTTGGTGGAAGGAAAGTGAATGGGGGAGAATGAATTTATATACATATCAAGGTGTTGTGTTGTGAGTGACCTTGCAAAATTTTCTGCTGTCCTTGAAAGGAACTTGTTTCGAGATATCAAGGACAGTGAGCAAAAAAGAAAAAAAAGTTAATTTTCTTGTAATTTTTTAAAAAAAAAAAAAAAAAAGAAGGAGAAGAAGTTTGGGGCCGACTTTCTCACTTTTTCAAATGCATTAACTTAATCATTTCATATTATATTTCATTAGAAGAAGAAGAAGAAGAAGAAGAATGAGAGAAATATAGAGATTGATTAAGTTTCAATATTTATGTAAATGGGGCAGCAAAAAAAAAACTTCTTCATAGCCATCTTTTGGTAACATTAGTGCGGTTATTATTATTTTTTTTTAATTATAATTAAAATAGTGGGATTAATATTTTAGTCTGTTCTTTTTGGAAGTAAGAGACTATTCCTAATGGAAGTTTCAGTGGATAATCTTTTTTAAAAAAACAGACATTGTTTGTGGTTTAGTTTGAGTTTTTGTGATATTATAAAAGAGATAAAAGAAACTTATCTTGGAATGCCATTGCCAAGTGGATGAGAGGATCGATAACAAAATTCTCTGAAATGACAGGAAAGCATATAAATCAATGGTTTATAAAATTAAAAAAAATATTAAAGGAAAAAATAAAAGTTTTTTTTTTTTTTTTTTAATTTTTGGTGCTTTCTCTGGAAGATGACTGGCTGGCTTCAATCTATGTAGGCAAAGAAGATGTTTGCATGTTCAAAAGCAAACCATGCATGTCTGATTCTTCCACAACCCATGTGGGGGGAAATCATTTAACCATTTCATCACCAAAAGAAAAAAACAGTACAATTCTTCTTCAACTGTTTTTTATTTTGGCACATAAAAAAAACAGAGAGAGAGAATAGAAGAATTTTCTTGTTTGTGGAAATGAGATAAAGAAAAGAGTGAATGAAGCTTGTTGGTTGGACTGTGTTTTGAAAGAATATAATATTATTTTTCTTGTGGGGGAGATTGTTTTAGCCACTGGAAGTGGAACAGGATTGTTGAGATTTTGTGATCCCCTCTTGGAGATTTCATGACACATTATCCCTCTATTTTAAATCATACAAATCAATAATTAAAATTCTATTTTTGATTAACTTTCAAAATACAGGCTTTCAAAACTTGATCAATTTAAAATCCATGGAACTCCTATTTACCTCTACTTTCTAGGAAAACAGCCATGAAATAGGCAGGAGTTCGAGTCCTCAAATGGGCTAACATCTCAATCCCCATTTGCTCTTTTGGTCATATTATTTATGGTAAAGTTGGGCTTTGGAAAATAAAAGAATCCAATCCATAAAAAGATTTTTTTTTTTCTACTTTAAGATATAACATCGAATTAAGGAGGGCAGACTCGCACATTTGAGTTCATGAGAAGCGAATGGATGTCTTACTTGCGGAGCAAATTCACAAAATATCCATTCAAATTACAAAAGAGAGAGAAAAAATCACACTTAATGTTTCTTATATTATATCATTATGTAGAAAAAAAATTTAAAAAAAAAAAGAAAAGAAAAAGAAAGGAGGATTCTTCATGGGTATGGTAAGAGAGTGAGGGATTTTACAATGTCATAAAAAAGGGACCACTTGATGGTGTTAATGGGGAGGTGACAGTGGGAATGGCTGTGTGAAGAAGAGGCAGATGGAAGAAAGGGAACACAGAGAATTACGTGCACCAATTACAACCATTTAATTTGTATCCCTTTTCTCCCAACAGAGATGAAACTGTGGGAGAGAGAGAGAGAGCTAATGGACTGTTTTCTGAGGCAAAAGCAAAAAAAAAAAAAAAAACAGATCAGAAAAACAGAAAACAGTAAATTGGATTTATTGTTTTTTCCTTCTTCACAGTCTGCACAAAAAACCAAACCAGTTTTTCATTTGTTTCCTTTGTATAAGATATTGCTTCTCTGAAACTCGTAACACAACCCAATGTCAGATTCCATGTGTATTTGGCTCTATCAGTTGATATAGGTGAAAGGTAAGTATCAAGAAACTAAACCCCTCAGCACCAAAAAAATAAAAAATAAATAAACAGATTTATTAAATAAAAAAACAGATTGAAATTGAAAGATTAGCATTTTGGAAGTGGGTCCATTAAATTTTTTTAAGATACCAAACAGGATTGAAGCAAAAGAAGTTGACAAGCTAAAAGAATCAAATGTTGATGCCTGTGCATCTGTACTCTCATCATCAATCAGAAAGGAAAATGAAAATGAAAAACAATCAGCAACAAGTTGTTATAATGGAGTTCATACAGAATTTTTCTTGGCATCTTTTGTAAATGGATAATAATAAAATGCCGATACAAGTTTTTCGAAAATGATCCAACAGAAGTTGACAAGACAGAAATTCGACACCATTAAAAAAAATATACCCCTCTCTAGACATTGGAATAAATTCACCATTTGTCCCTCTAAAACCAAAGCTTCTTCACTCTTTTCAAGAAAAAAAGATTGATTCTATCTCAAGATTCTAAACAACTTAGACCTAAAATCCCCCTTTTTTCATTGTCAAAAAATGATTTTTTTTTCTGGTATGGTAGATGCATGAACAAGCATAAATTTCACTCTCACTGAATTTTATGAATTCATCAAGAGCCAAAAAGGGATTGTTAGGTTATATCACTAAAAAGAATTTCTTTCTGCAATTGAAATGGCCAGAGAATAAAAGCTAAGCTACCATATCAGTACAAGAAGATACTACTTATAAAGCATAGCATGAGCTGAGAGCATATTATATTAATATTAACCAGCAAAACATGATTTGCATCAATGATCAGTGCAAGAAACCTTATTCTGGAATCAAGATTTAAGAACAGGGAAAAGCCAATAAAAAAATTATATTAAAGAAAGCTTTCAATAAAAATTACATAAGCTTTTCTTTAAGAAAAGAAGTATCTCCATCAAGGTTTTGAATGCCCACCAAAGCAAGCACATTAGACATACTAATACATTAATTCATGCACAAATGAATGAGAATCCAATACATTTATGATAGAACCACCAACGCACTAAATATTTGCAATAGAAGAAAATGATACTTCATAAGGAATAATATTCCCAATCAGCAGCATTATCTTCGTTGGTAAGAAACTAGTCTTCAGAGTAATTTTGGAATCCACAGCTCAGGCTTCACCTACTTTTTCCACGGAAATTGTCATATAAAGCAACATTTCCAAGAGGTGGGACTGATATTCATTAAAGAAAATTCCTCACTGATTGCAGATAACTTGTCTCTCTCACCATTTGGTGACAGCTAATGCTCTAATTACCAATGTATGTCTACTTAATCAATATTTTGTTTTTCCTTATCTGTCACTTATACAAAGCACCAACCATTGCTCACAATAATATATGCCCATGGCTCACATCGGCGCTCCGGTCCCCTAATATTAATGAACTTTTAACTTCTTGCTTCCCCTGTTCACCAACCCATCTCACCCAAAAGAAAAAAGACGGTTGTATACAACAACTTGGACATATATTATACTTTATACAGAAGCACTTGGCATCAAAATGCACACCAAATACCACGTTGAACAAGGATGAGATGAGCACCAACCAAGCTTTTCAAATATTCTGACAATTGACAAACATAATTTTTTTTAAAAAAAATGAAAAATGCTCTGTATAAACAGAGGCTCTCATAAATATTTATTCAAAGCTACTTCCAGATTTGTAGGATGAGCTAAACAAATTTTTTATTCAATGAAGATGATAAATTAGATAAAATAAATGGAAAGAAAAAAAAATGAATACCTCATGTGATTCTGGGCTTCTGCGCACCAGACCGAAGAGCCAAGATGGCAATGAGTCCACTTGCAAAGGCTGCAATTGCTGCCACAACAAAAGCTGGAGAGTTTCCACCACCAAACATCTGATCCCATGGTCCACTTCCCAGGGATACCACAAACTATTATCAGAAACCATAAAATTCATGAATTAAAATTACTAACATATCATCATGGGATCTCATTTATTGACTGCAAATTGATAAACGAACCACATATAATGATTGAATTAGAAGGTTTCATGTATCACATCTACAGATCTTTTATTTTGAAAATTTTCTTAATACCAGATGATACATACAACCCCTCCATAGGGGAAAAAAATTAGGTTGCAAGTTTGTATACATATGCAATATCATCATACGTCACCACAAGGCACGCAAGGAAAAGTACTTGACTTTTATCATTAAAGATCAAGCCCAATTATATGTAGAGAGAAAGTGCAATCCCAAACAAGCAAGTCTTCAGAATGTCCAATTACTGTCTCTCAATACAGCAGCCAACCCCACACTGCTCTTCTGTTCTGAGCAGAGCGCAATGTATGTATGTGACCAAGCAAAATAATTGCTTTGTGAAATATGATCGTTCTGCAGAATGCTGAACTGGTTATTAACCTCTCGGTTAAAGACCATCAAAATTAGCAATAATTCATCTTTATCCCTTCCTCAAAATTTAAATAAAATAGATGGTGTATCAAGTAGATTGAGATACTTAACACAATGTGGCTAACCATTGTTCAAATAATTCTTCCCTCTTCAGTTTAAAATGTTTTACAAGTATGGTGCTCAAAGTCTACAGTTATTAATTTACGGATCAAACATTTCTGATAAATGTTGCCTAAAGCAACAGCCAAATCTTTCAGCTTGATCAAATCCATTTGAAAGGTCCACTCGAGATCAGAAATTGTTTAAAAAAACAAAATGTTTTGTCAAATTACCTGACTTCTATTATCATCCATAGCATATTGGAAAGTGACTTTATGAATATAGATAAGGACAAACTCCAATCCTGACCTCTACCACATGGAAGTGTATTTTATCTCCTTCCCTCAAAATAATTATCCCAGACAAAAAGTGAATAGACTATAAGGTTTATCCAGTACTGTATTTCAAAGTTGTCACGGTTGTCCCATACAAAGAGCTAAGGGACAATCTAACCATACAAATAATTAAAGACAGCATATGAACTATACTGTTCCTTCATTAGTTCATATCAGACCTTAAGCATTTGCATTCTCGCACGACACAAACTAGAGCAAAATCTCTTTGTTATTTTGTTGAGTAAAATGCACAACTACAAAGGTTTTTATGCATCTCCTTAAAATATTTTATTCAGGATTGGTATAAGGACCTTTTATAGATTGACTGCTCCCTTAAATGTAAGGTTGATCTTGTGCCTATGTTAAAAATAATATCAACCAACACTTCTAATGGCTGTCATCATAAAGTGCAGAACTTATAACATCAGGTTTCTTTGTCCATAGAAAAAACTATTTTAAGAAGTAACTCGGTATAAGTACAAAAATTGTGTAAAACCAAATTATCAAGTCTGAACCAGGATCATGTATATTAACATTTCCTTCTAAACTATATGACACCCTACCAGAGTTTGAAAATTTTGAAAAAATTTAAGCTAACCTCATAGTAAACAAAGGGGAAAATTGGAAGGAAAAAAAATGAATTTCACTTGAATAGTAGGACAAAAAAATAACGAAATATTTCAATCAAATAATAGGAAAAATTAAGCAGGACACAGTTGCCTCAAATAATTGCATTTTTAATGCACGCTCTTGTAAGAGTAATTTAAATACAGGTATCTCTCTTTTGTATGACCTAATATTAAACAATTCCCTTCTCCAATGCTCCTTAGACCACAAACACAAAATATAAAATTAAAAAATAAGACTATGAACCCAAGAGGAAATAAACTATAATATAAACCAAAATTTACTGTGAATTGTAATAATAAGGTAGTAACATTTGGTTATCAAATACGATTTATAAGGTGAGACGATTTCATCTCTCCAACACAATTTTCTAGATCATTTTCTCCTAGTTGCACAAATTCAAGACTTTTACTCGGCTATAGTATAATCTTATTTTCTGATGGAATATTCGTACTCGATATATTGTAAAAAGTAGATGGGTAGAACACCAATAAATAAATCTTTTTGAATTGCTACCAAAAGCCGATTCTGAGAAGAATCCTAAATCAATTTTATGTCTAGGCAATACACATTATAAATTTGCAATTGGTGTTTGGTTGGCAGAAAACATATTTACAAAATAAGGTTAATGCCATTTCTCTCTCAATGAGCAAAAGAAAATTAAGAAAAAGGTGTAGGAATGGAGTTACCTGTGGTATAACTATTGCTATATTCAGGACACCCATAGACAACCCTGCAAGATGCAAAAACACATAAGCAACTCTCTACTCATTCATTAAAAGAATGAAGCATCAAATCAATACCCACCTTGACCAAGTCCTAAAGATTCAATACGTGAGGAGATCATGGCATATGGAACACAGTAAGCAACCTGTAATAAATTATTCCAATAGGTCAATAAAAGTGATGCACAAATGGACCTAAAACATGTATTATCATGATCTGGTTAATTTTAAATGGACTAGTCTTTTCTATACCACATGATATACAAGTATACTTTGTACTTCAATTTCTCAACATTGTCATCTAATTGTAGTTTCAGTGTTCTGTGTGCTAAGACGAAGAAAGGATGGGGCAGAAAGAAATAAAATACGAAACATGTGATCACACATTATACAAGAGAGGAACTGCTTACTCCCAAAGGAACACCAAGAAGAGAAAAGATGATCAATGCAGCAGCTACAATGCCACCCGGAGGGAGCTCATGACCTCTATAGCCCATATTGTTTGCCACATATGAAACAATTAGCATTGCAAGGAAGCATAGAGCCAAAAAAATATTAGAAACTCCCCATACAAAACCAGGACCCCATTTTCTGCAAAGCTTCTCCATAAATAATGAAGTTATTCCAACGACAACAGAATTAAACATCAGACCAAGTGCTCCCATTCTAACTCCAATACTATAACTTGATCCTTCATTTGGCTTGCCACCATAAATTTCTCTACCCATCCAATCAGTATCATAGAGGTTAAATGGAAACCACCCAATCCATGTCAGGGATAGGACAAGCAAGATAATCCATATATACCCTGAGAAGTATTTAAAAGTCCCAAACAACTCCCAGAGGAATGCTTCTGAAGTTTGACTTGACTGCCCCATACCTTCTTCCACAGAATGGGAAGAACTACCAGTGAAATCTGCAGGTACTTCTTGGGCTGCCGATACAGTCAAATATGTTGTGATCACAATGAACACAATATGAAGTAAGAAAGCTGACTTGAGATTTGCACAATTAATGGAACAGGCAGAGGTAAGAGTAAATGGAAAAATCTTGTACCAGCTACTAAAAGCTCCAGTAGCATATCCAAGTACATTACCAATAGCCATAAATAGAGAAAAATAAGCATTTGCCACTCGATTCCTTCGATGATCCTTACCTAGCACATTATTATACAAAAATGAAACACATTCTTAGCATAATTTCAAGAAATAAGCCATAACCACAAGCAAAAACCATCATATGCTTTTATTTTTATTTTATTCAGGGGGGGAGACCTTTGTTAAAAATTTCCATGCATCTGATGCATACAGAGTGGCAACAACAAATGGGGGTCCAAAACCCCAACCCCATTAATTCAACTATGAAAACTGATCTCTTAGTCTCTCTCAAATCCTTTTGTACAGAAGAAAGAAAATCAAATTGCAACAACTTTTTTTATGCCCATGGCTGCTAATCCTACAAAAACAACTGTCTCACCCTTTTAAATTTGATATTGAAAAATTATAAGATATTAAATATCTAAAGTTAATTATCATCAAGATCTGAATCATATAACTTCAAAAACAGTTTACAATGACAACTGAATCAATTGCATTGGGTCAACTTTGTAATATCTTAATAATTTACAATTACAGAAAAATCCATAACTAACTTGAAAAAAAGTATTCTTTGAATTTCCCTTCTTCCTTATTATTTATATTTGGGGTGGTAAAAAGTCAAATAACTAAATTTACAAGAAAAATGCAAAAAAAAAAAAAAAAAAATCAAACTTTCTTAGTTGAATTGTATATCCTCTGAAAAGTATTGAAAGATGACATAACAAAACAACCATAATACAAATATATTAATCACCTTAATTCCTTAATTAGCAACATGTTTCTTCTTTCCAAAAGTAATAAACAAATCAACAATTCAAAATAACATACCAGTAAGATCAGCAAGAAGAGCTCTACAAGGACCCATCATCAAATTATTGGCCACATCAAGAATCCAAAATCCAACGACATAAACTCCAATTGCACCTGGTCTAACACCACCTCTATCCCCAATTAACCACCCAAGATCCGCGGAGTGACCGATAATCAAAACGGCGAAAATAATCGAAACCGCCCCGGCGACGATAAACGGCCTCCGACGACCGAATCGACTAGTACATCGGTCACTAGAAAGACCAACTAAAGGCTGAACAAAGAGACCAGAAAGAGGTCCACAGACCCATACAAGACCAGACCAAGCATGAGGAATTCCAAGTTCTTGAACGTATGGAGTTAAGAGTGAGAGCTGTAAAGCCCAACCGAATTGAATTCCAGTTGCTACTGATGAAACCCTGAGTAATTTTTTCAACGGAACCCTAGTTTTCACCGGCGCCGGAAGCTGATTTCTTGACACCACCATTTTTTTCTTCTAATAGATAGATTTTTCATGCAATTTGGTAATTGCAGAAACTGCTTATATAGTTTTTTGTATTCTTTAAATAGATATATAATATAAATATATATCGCTCTCTTAATCTAGAAAACTTGTACGATACGATAATGGAATGGAGAAGAAGAGTGAATAGGTGGCGGTTTTTGTCAGCGGAGATTCCTTGGAGCAATTAACAACCAAAACTACCTCTCTTCTCTTCTCTCTCTCCATTATTATATTCAAATTCTTGTCCTTTGCCTCAATCTAAATGATTTTATTACATATTCATCCCTATACATATAGTATATTAATTGCCCAGGGCGGGGTGGATCCCCGATTTCATTCCACACTTACACATCCTAAATTTTGACAGGAATTCTCCGTTAGACTTAGATAGGAATGAATTTAATTTGATTAGACTAACTTAACTTAACTTGAGTTGGGTTTGGGTTATTAGAAATTATTTAATAACTTAATATTTTTAATTTAATATGAAAAATATTATATATATTTGGAGTTGGAGTCAGTGGCGGGGCGGGGATAACATTCCCCATCCTCACGTAAATCCAGGCGAGGGAAAAAGTAGCATCTTTAGTGCCAGTTTGAGATAGCTTTTAAAAGTGGTTAAAAACATTTTTGAATAAACAAAATGTTTTTGATAACGAATAAAAAAAACACTTTTAAAATCATTCAAATCGGAGTTCAAACGAAAAAATTATGACTAAAAGAAAATCAACTGCCTAGAGGGGATGGGTCAATTTGTATAATTTTGAAACAATAGGGGTAAAATATTCATTTTCAAACTACAGGGGGTGTGTTTATCTTTAATCAAAACCACAGGGGTGCTTTTTTCATTTTACCCTAAAAATTATCCCAAACTGACTCTAAGTAGCTCAATATGTATCTCAATGTTTAAGTTGTTTATCAAGTTTTATGGTAACGTTTGAGAGATGATTTAATAGTGATATTCAGATTGAGACGTTTAATATATGGGATAATTACTGAAATAATGTATTTTTATTTATATAAATTATTGAAATGGTAAAACTTTTTAAAAATTACTCAAATAGTAAATTATTGAATAAACTAGAAGGCAATAATAATAAATAACAAAATAGTTTAAGAAATTATTTATATAATTTATTGATAAAAAAACCAAATAATTAATTAAAAATAACAATGAAAAAAAATAGTTCAATAAAGTATGGACTTTAACAAATTTAAAGATTAAAGATGAGATTTGTAATACCTGTTAACTATAAGGGTGAATTTGTAATTAACCTTAAAATCTATTAGTTGGCCTTTTGTTCAACTTTTTCTTTTATTCTCGTTTTAATATTAGAAGGGAAAAAATGGCGTGTTTTCCTCATTTTTAAAGAACGGTCTTTTTATTCAAATAAAAAAAAAAGGAACGGTCTTTAACATTGTGTAGAAATTATATATATATATATTTTAAAACATTGTGTGGAGTACTAGACAATGAGAAAATTCAAAGTGTTTTGTTTCTCATCTCTTTTTTCAATTTTTTTTTTTAAAAAAATAATTTTTTTATTTAAACCTTTTTACTAATAAAATATATTATCAATATCAAAAAGTTAAAAATGATGAGACAGTTTTAAATATTTATATTTTAAATTTAGAGCACATGTAGTAATAAGATAACTAGTTACTAAATATATTTGTATTTTTATTTTAGTAACAAAATAAAAAATGAGGTATAAAACTATTATCCAAAATTTATATCTGTTTAGAATAGATAAATGAGAAGAGGGAAACGATCGTAAAAATGGTTCTGAAACGGAAAAAACATGTGCAAATTAAAGTTTAACCCAACAAAAAAAGATATTTGTAATTCGGAATTATTTAAATAGCAAAAAAGAATATATAATTACTTATATAGTACAATTTTCTATAAATTATCAAAATATCATATTACTTCTATTTCAATAAATATTGAAAACAAATATACCGTTGACTCTTAATCTTTTGTATTTTAAAATTTATTTTAGTCCGAATAATCGTAATCCAAATGAGTGTTTACAAGGAAAATCCAATTGAAAACACTTTTTTTATGAATAATTTTATAAATAACAAATGTTACATTTTTCATAGTGGAAGATTCTATTAGCAGTTTAAATATCATTTTTTAAAACCTTATTTTTAATAACTAAAACTCTTATTTTATTATAAATTAATTTTGAAAATTTATTAGTAGTTTAAATTTGTCGTTTTGATACCAATAAATAAATTAAATATACTATTTAAGTGAGAGAAAAATATCACTATTAACAAAAATATATAAATAAAATCTACTATTTAACACCATTTCAATTAAAATCGTCTATTTAATATGTGGGTAGGATGGTAGTTGAGTAGATGAATTATGATACCTTATCATTTGGATATTATAATTATGAATTATGATACCCTAAACCTTAAAACAACCGATGGAAAAAAGACCAGGTTATCTATGGAAATAGTCACATAAGGACAACTTATAACACTTTTTAGCCACCCATTCTAAATTAGTGTAAATGGCAATTAGGAGACAACAAAAATACCAAAACAGCCTCACAGATTTCCTATGCTATCACATCATCTATTTTCCTCTATAAAAACCTACCTTTCTTTTCTTTAAAATCCTTTTCAACCATTTTTTTTATGAAAAGTTTCTCTTTTCTCTTTTTATTGTTTCATTTTTTCTCTCTTCTTCACCACCATCAAAAGCTCATCATCAGTTTCTCATTTTCAGAAAAATGGATCTTCCAAAACCATTATTTTATCTCTATTTTTTCCTGAAAAATAAAACTTATATCTAACCATGGATCTTGAAGATTTAAAACAAAAAAAAAATCTTAAATTGATGAAATGTACAATATGTACAGTATGTATAATATATATATATATATATACACACCAAATCTTATATGCTAATAAAATGTGAGAGCAAAATTTTAAAAAATTGTATGGCATACTATTTATATCATATGTACAGTACGTATAATATTTCATACACCTCGTGATTAGTAAACATTATTTGTATAATCTGTATAATATGTATAGTAATTTATCAGTTACAATGACAACTGTTGTACCATTATACTTTTAAGGATAAAATTTATATAAAAAAAATCAAAAAGTGACTAAAAATGTAATGGAATGTGAGGTGGATATTTTTTTTTATTGTTAACGTTAAAAAGTGGTTATTTGCTTAGTTATCTGTCTAAGTAAGATATTAGGTAGGTGGGAAATTCTCTTATTTTATTTTTATTTTTTAGTATTTTTTTTAATCTCTTTGAAAAAAACAAGGAAAATAAAAGAGTTTTGTTTCTCTTTAATTTTTTTTTATTTCCGAAAGGACACTGTGACTCTATATTTAAGTTAATAATAATGAAACGACCAAGTTCCGACCTTACCGACGGACCTGCGTTAACTCCGGTAGTGACGTGCCCCCCACCGAACCAACGTCTTACTATTTTTTTTTCCAACCAACATATTCCCTTTACTTTCATATAATATATAGACTTGGGTTTCTTAATAGCTAAATTGACTTATATATGAAAAAAATTAGTTTTAGAGTATAGTGGACTTTGCTCAAATAGTTTATAACTATATTGAATTATAATTTTATATACATGTTTAATAATAACTCAGACACCTGTTGATAATATTTTTTTTTTAGGCTTATGTTTTTTGAAAATAAAAGTAATATTTATTGGATACTTTTTTTTTTCTTTTTTTAAAATGTAGAGAATAAACATGTTTGATTACAATTTTAGGTTTTTTAAAAAATATAAATAAATTAATAGAATCAAAATAAAAGTACAACACTAATTTCAAAAACTACTTTTTTTTGTGTTGGAATTTTTATTGAAAAATTTAAAAGGTGAAAACTAATTTAGTTACTAAACAACCTTGATTTTGAAAAATAAAAACTAACAAAAAAAAAGAAGAAGAAGTATGATGGTTATGAAACTAGACCTTAGTTTTTAGTTATTGAAAATCAAACTTATTTCACAAAGACTTTTCCTTACCTTAACGTAAAATACCACAAAAGAATTATTTATTTTCAAAAAATAGTACTTTTGCTTTCATTAAAATTAATAAAAAAATTTTCATTTTTTTTAAATTATAGAATAATGAATCCTCATTGTTATTTTTTAGGTTTCTTATTGAATGTTTTAAATTAAAATTCTATAATTTTTCAAAACATTTGCTATTTTTATAAATCTCATAAAAAGGTGTCATCTAATAGAATTTCCCTAAATTTGTATGTATAATTTTAAGCTATTTATTTTATAATCAATAATTTAAGCTTCTAATTTTTTATTAGTTAGATATAAAATTTTCATTAATTTTAAAATAAATAGATTATTTTGGGTTATAAAACTAATAAATAGATTTGGAATATTGTTGTTTGTATTAGTTAGTAGTATTATCTATAATTTATATTTGGAGTCTTTTTACTATTTTTCTATTAAAAGTAAATTATCGTTCTGTTTTGATTTATTTATTTTGTTTCATTGGAACCGTCCTTGTTAGTTGTCAGAACCCTGTATAAAATGTTGGTACTATTTAACATTTGACCCACCACTATAATAATTGCACAAAAAGCGTGTTGATAATAGAATTCTTTTTTTTTTTTTTGGGCACAATATGGTAGATTTTTAAACGATATAATTAAGGAAAATTCTACAGTACAGGGACTAAAAATCTCTGTCAGACAGTAGAAGTAAGCTCTGTGGTTAATTTTTCCTTTTAATTATAATAATAAAAAAAAAAAAAAAAAAAAAAAAAAAAAAAAAAAAAAAAAAAAAAAAAACAACAAAACCTCCCCCCCCCCCCCCCCCCCCCCCCCCCCCCCCCCCCCCCCCCCCCCCCCCCCCCCCCCCCCCCCCCCTTAAAAAAAAATTAATTTAAATAAATAAAAAAAAAAAAAAAAAAAAAAAAAAAAAAAAAAAAAAAAAAAAAAAAAACTAATTTACCTCCACCCACAAACCACTAACACCCAAAAAAAAACACAAAACCCCCCCCCCCCCCCCCAAATTAGTACGACCTAGGTATGTCATGATTGATTTTTTATTTTTAAATTTGGTGTTAAATCACACAATCACAAATATAATGTTTATCGAATAATAATCGGTGGAATTTGAGAAATGTTACTTTTTAAATATTTTAAAATAATTACTATTTTTAAAATTATTTATATTTATAATAAAAAAATACCAACTATTGAAATCTCTTTTTAAAAAATATGAGGACAAATCTATTATGGTTAAAATTAAAAATAGGGAATCAAAGTGCAACAAAAATCAAAACATAAAGATAGTAAATGTTAAATATGAATGAATCAATCAACGATCACATTAAACACAACCAAAAAAAGACCGATTACATTTATAAGGAACATCACATTCCAAAAATGACAAACATATTTAATCACATTGGGAAAATTACAAACGAATTTAAAGAATCCAATCACATCATAAAATATTTTATAGGAACGAATAGCGTTTAAAAAATTTTTCATTTAAAAACAGACTTACAATGTTTAAACTTAAGATTAACTTTAAAATTTAAATTTATGATTTGGAATTATTTAATTGTATGGATTTCTATGAAAAAGTTGATTTATTTTATAACTAAACATTGGAATAAACAAAAATCCTGAAAAAAAAACCGATGATCACGGTCTATCCAAATCCAATATTTGGTTTGAGTTTTTAATCTAAATATTGGTTACGTTAGATTAAAAATATAAAAAAAAAACTAAATGTGTTTATTTGTAATTGAAAATTAATGGTCGAAACTTAATATTACAACCTAATGGTTAAAGATTAAATGTTTGAACTTTCTTTTTCTAGAAAAGTTGGTGAGCGGAAGATTTAAGGTGGGTGATATTGATATTTCTACTTCCGGGTCAAAGATTTAGACTCATTTTCAAAAATCTATTTATGTAATCTAATAATTTCATCGGCTTATCTTATCGTCTTATATCACTCAATTGAGACTTTAGGAATTTAGTGGGATCTCTAATGGTTCCATCCGTGCGGACGTTCAATGTAATAATAATTGCCACAAAATTTCAACATTTAAATGGAGACTATAATTGGAGGTAGAATGCAATCAAGCAAAATAAATGATTACTAGTAATATTTTTCACAAGATATTGGGGTGTCTCTTTCCTTAATAAGATGCAATATTTAAAAAAAAAAATTATATAAGAAAGTATATATAAATAAGATTTATGTGATTTCACTCAACTGCACGAATATGTAATTTAAAAATGACAAATTACACTCATTTAGTTCTAAATTATGTCAGGGAAATTCGTTCATTCCAATGCCATTAACTTTTTTTTAAGTTTTAACTTATTCGTTTGAACTTATGTCAACGAGACCTCTCACTTTCAACATCATTAACTTTTTTTTTTAGTCAGAACTTGTTTGTTTGCATTTTAATTTAAATTTATTAAAATGTTTTGAAATTCTCGTTTCAAGCTCTACGTTATTGTAAATTTAAGATTTTAAAAGTTATTACTAAATAAAAAGGTTTTGTTTATTTAAATCAATTTGAATCTTTATTTTTTAAATCTTATAATTTATAACAGGCGATGACATTGAGGTGAAAGATAAAAGGTTGAATAAAAAAAGGAGTTTCAATTAATACCATAACTCGAAGCTCATTTTATGCTCAATTGAAGAAGGTGGTGAATAATTGAACTTCGATGTGGTGAAAATTAGGAGTGAACAAGTACTATGTTATCCTGTGAACCCATCCCATCCCATCCCATCCCATTTAAATGAGCAATCGGGTCGAGGTCGGGATCAGGGTGAGCAACTATGTCCTGTTTATTAAACGGAACGTGGTTGAGGTGATGGGATTTAAACTCATCGGGGCCCGATCCCGATTAAGATTTTTTTTTAATTTATCTTTCTCCGAGTCTTAATCCTACACATTTTTTCCTCAAAACCCATTTACACCTCGTTTACAACCCAACCTCATTTATAACCTAACCCTAATTAAATTTAAAAAAAAAACCCTATCTACACCCTAATAATGCCGCAAACCCGCCACACCCCGACCCCGACAATTAAATGGGGTGGAATCGGAGTCGCGATAAATGTTAAATGGAGCGGGGTCGGGGTATTATTTTTTCTTTAACGGGATGGGTACCCCGATCCGCCCAACCCCGTCTCATGTTCATCCCTAGTGAAAATTACCTCAGAATGGTTGGTAAGGACTTTAATATATATAGTGAAGAATTTAGATTGTTATTAGGATTCTTGAAGGAGGGGATAGGACTACTCTCTTGGATTTTGTTATAGATCCTCAAATGGAATTTGGACTTGTGGAATTCAAAGAGTCTTTATTTGTGTAAGAATTTACCATGTGGCAAGGATCATGACGAGAAAAATTAAGATCATAGGATTAATTTAATTAATTAATTGGAATACGTGTAGATTTGTAGTTTTTTATTTTCTTCTTAAAATTTTGCTATTTTTAGATCTTATGTTTCAACTTTAGATATTACACTACTGAAATTCTAATATAAAATTCATCATAAATAATTAATTAATCTTAAAATTAATTATTTTATTTTATTCATTTTTAAAATTAAAAATAATTATTTTTAAATTTATTATTAAACAATTTATCAAATAAAATACAATAGATAAAGTTAATTTTATAAATTTAATTAATTTTAAATTTTTTTAATTGAATTTTATATGATAATTAAATGAAAAATCAAATCATATTATAAAAAATTTATTCATACATACCAGTTACAGGTTTTATATTCCCAGACATTCAAAATCCATACTGGCATACCAAACACCCCGAAATAGTTTGAGACCAATATTCTCTCTACTAATAGGATGGATTTTTTTATGGAGGTCATGAATTTGACCTCATCAATAAACTAAGAAGTTTATGGTTCCTCAATCAAAGTAAGTAGCTGGTTGTTATTATACAAGTTTACCCGGTATTTATTTCACTGTTTTAAAAACTCATGATGAAGGGTTTGTTAACTCTGTGCTTAACAAAACTCAATTCATTTTCACAATTTCATATACATTACATCAATTTAGACTTAACAAACCAACTATTTTACATAATCCAAACATAGAGTAAACATTTTGTGCTTAACAACACTCTTTTTTAAATCAAATAGGAAAGTTTTTTTTTAGATATATGATTGTGTAATATAAGAGGAGGAAATTAATTCAAACCTATACCTTAAAAGAAAAAAAATACATATAATCATTTTATTATTAAAATCCCAACTGACAAATTTTATTCTCCACCCTAACTAAGTTTATGAAGAAAAAAAGGATAGAATTTGTGTTTTTAATCTCATTTTTAAAGTTAAAAAAAAAATCGTTAAGAGCTCTTCTTTAATTTTGGACGTAGATGATTTGTATGGTTTTTAAAATTCGAGAGATTCATGTATTTATTAAATATAATTTAAATAGATAAATAAAAATACTCCTATTTATAGTAGGGTTGGTCTTAAGATTCCTGTGTAAAAATAAAATCCAGACCTTTAATCTTATAAATTTTTTAATGATAAAAAATCACAATAACATTGAGAAGAAAAAATTAATTAATATTTTAATGTATTAATTTGATTATTATAACAAAAAAAAATTAGAGTTTAAATTTATTTTAAAAATTATTAAAAAAATGATTAAAAAACAGATTTAAAATTGATTGATTTTTTTTAATTGAAATAATTAAAAGAAAAAAAATAGAGGTGTGATTGATAAAATAAAGTCACTTTGTTTAAATGAAGAATAGAACCCCACCCTTATTCTTGTCATCAAAAATATAAATCATGAATTTAGTCTACCGAGGACAATATTGATTATTTGATATAAATTTCGCAATAGTATATAAATAATATATTTAAATATTGATTTTAAAATTTTAAACCCCCAATATTCGGTGTTCTGTGCGATCGCCTATCTCGCACCCCTCAATACTAGGGGTGAAAGAAAAAAATGAAAACCGAAAAATAAATGGTCGGCAGTAAAAGCCGAAGTCCTGGTTTCCATTATTCAAAACAACCGAACCCTGGCTAAAAGCTAGCCAACCAGAACATCAAAAAACAAGTAAAAATCTCATACCCCTTTCCTATTTCCCCCTAATTTTCATTTATTTGTTTTATTTTATATATTTATTTATCACTTTATTTTAATTTATATTTTATATATCTATTAATCTAATTTTTTCAACTAAGTTCTTGTTTATGTTTGATTTTTTTTGTTTCATACTTCAATGTTGGAGGATTTTAAA